>OX336399.1:185485495-186685495 GCA_946902985.2 Meconema thalassinum | reverse complement strand
ACAGTACTCCCGGGGGTGTGTGCCACTCGTTTTAGGCACACAGCCTGCTCCAGTCTCTACATTGCACATCAACCTAACTACTGCTCGCCCAGAGCACAGAACTCCCGGGGGTGTGTGCCCCTAGTTTAAGGCACACAGCCTGCTCCAATCTCTACACTGCACATCATCCTAACTACTGCTCGCCCAGAGCACAGTACTCCCGGGGTTGTGTGCCTCTAGTTTTTAGGCACACAGCCTGCTCCAATCTGTGCACTGCACACCACCCTAACTACTGCTTGCCCAGAGCACAGTGCTCCCGGGGGCGTGTGCCCCTAGTTTTGGGCACACAGCCTGCTCCAATCTCTGCACTGCACACCACCCTAACTACTGCTCGCCCAGAGCACAGTGCTCCCGGGGGCATGTGCCCCTAGATTTGGGCACACAGCCTGCTCCAATCTCTACATTGCACACCACCCTAACTACTGCTCTCCCAGAGCACAGTACTCCCGGGGGTGTGTGCCACTCGTTTTAGGCACACAGCCTGCTCCAATCTCTACATTGCACTTCCCCCTATTTACTGCTCGCCAGAGCACAGTACTCCCGGGGTTGTGTGCCACTCGTTTTAGGCACACAGCCTGCTCCAGTCTCTACATTGCACATCAACCTAACTACTGCTCGCCCAGAGCACAGTACTCCAGGGGGTGTGTGCCCCTAGTTTAAGGCACACAGCCTGCTCCAATCTCTACATTGCACACCAATCTAACTACTGCTCGCCCAGAGCACAGCACTCCCAGGAGTGAGTGCACCTAGTTTTAGGCACACAGCCAGCTCCAATCTCTACACTGCATACCACCCTAACTACTGCTCGTCCAGAGCACAGTACTCCCGGAAGAGTGTGCCCTTAGTTTTAGGCACACAGCCTGCTCCAATCTCTACATTGCACATCCCCCTATTTACTGCTCACCAGAGCACAGTACTCCCGGGGGTGTGTGCCAATCGTTTTAGGCACACAGCCTGCTCCAGTCCCTACATTACACATCAATCTAACTACTGCTCGCCCAGAGCACAGTACTCCCGGGGGTGTGTGTCCCTAGTTTAAGGCACACAGCCTGCTCCAATCTCTACACTGAACACCACCCTAACTACTGCTAGCCCAGAGCACAGTGTTCCAGGGGGTGTGTGCCCCTAGTTTAAGGCACACAGCCTGCTCCAATCTCTACACTGAACACCACCCTAACTACTGCTAGCCCAGAGCACAGTGTTCCAGGGGGTGTGTGCCCCTAGTTTAAGGCACAAAGCCTGCTCCAATCTCAACATTGCACACCACCCTATCTACTGCTCGCCCAGAGCACAGTACTCCCGGGGGTATGTGTCCCTAATTTAAGGCACACAGCCTGCTCCAATCTCTACACTGAACACCACCCTAACTACTGCTAGCCCAGAGTACAGTGTTCCAGGGTGTGTGTGTCCCTAGTTTAAGGCACACAGCCTGCTCCAATCTCTACACTGAACACCACCCTAACTACTGCTAGCCCAGAGCACAGTGTTCCAGGGGGTGTGTGCCCCTAGTTTAAGGCACACAGGCTGCTCCAATCTCTACATTACACATTACATTAACTACTGCTCGCCCAGAGCACAGTACTCCCGGGGGGGGGGGGGGTGCCCTTAGTTTTAGGCACACAGCCTGCTCCAATCTCTACATTGCACATCCCCCTATTTACTGCTCGCCAGAGCACAGTACTCCCGGGGGTGTGTGCCACTCGTTTTTGGCACATAGCCTGCTCCAGTCCCTACATTTCACATCAACCTAACTACTGCTCGCCCAGAGCACAGTACTCCCGGGGGTGTGTGCCCCTAGTTTAAGGCACACAGCCTGCTCCAATCTCTACACTGCACATCACCCTAACTACTGCTAGCCCAGAGCACAGTGTTCCAGAGGGTGTGTGCCCCTAGTTTAAGGCACACAGCCTGCTCCAGTCTCTACATTGCACATCACCCTAACTACTGCTCGCCCAGAGCACAGTACTCCCGGGGGTGTGTGCCCCTTGTTTAAGGCACACAGCCTGCTCCTATCTCTACACTGCACACCACCCTAACTACTGCTCGCTCAGAGCACATTGCTCCCGGGGGCGTGTGCCCCTAGTTTTGGGCACACAGCCTGCTCCAATCTCTGCACTGCACACCACCATAACTACTGCTCGCCCAGAGCACAGTGCTCCCGGGGGCGTGTGCCCCTAGTTCTGGGCACACAGCCTGCTCCAATCTCTATATTGCACACCACCCTAACTACTGCTCGCCCAGTGCACAGTACTCCCGGGGGTGTGTGCCCCTAGTTTTAGGCACACAGCCTGCTCCAATCTCTACATTGCACACCAATCTAACTACTGCTCGCCCAGAGCACAGTACTCCCAGGAATGTGTGCCCCTAGTTTTAGGCACACAGCCAGCTCCAAACTCTACACTGCATACCGCCCTAACAACTGCTCGCCCAGAGCACAGTACTCCCGGAAGAGTGTGCCCTTAGTTTTAGGCACACAGCCTGCTCCAATCTCTACATTGCACATCACCCTATTTACTGCTCGCCAGAGCACAGTACTCCCGGGGGTATGTGCCCCTAGTTTTAGGCACACAGCCTGCTCCAGTCTCTACATTGCACATCACCCTAACTACTGCTCGCCCAGAGCACAGTACTCCCGGGGGTGTGTGCCCCTACTTTAAGGCACACAGCCTGCTCCAATCCCTACATTGCACATCACCCTAACTACGGCTCGCCCAGAGCACAGTGTTCCAGGGGATTTGTGCCCCTAGTTTTAAGCACAAAGCCTGCTCCAATCTCAACATTGCACACCACCCTATCTACTGCTCGCCCAGAGCACAGTGCTCCCGGGGGTGTGTGCCCCCTGTTTTAGGCACACAGCCTGCTCCATTCTCTACATTGCACATCACCCTAACTACTGCTCGCCCAGAGCACAGTTCTCCCGGGGGTGTGTGCCCCTAGTTTTAGGCACACAGCCTGCTCCAATCTCTACATTGCACACCACCCTAACTACTGCTCGCCCAGAGCACAGTGCTCCCGGGGGTGTGTGCCCCCAGTTTTAGGCACACAGCATGCTCCAATCTCTACATTGCACACCACCCTAACTACTGCTCGCCCAGAGCACAGTGCTCCCGGGGGTGTGTGCCCCTAGTTTTAGACACACAGCCTGCTCCAATCTCTACATTGCACACCACCCTAACTACTGCTCGCCCAGAGCATAGTACTCCCGGGGGTATGTGCCCCTAGTTTTAGGCACACAGCCTGCTCCAATCTCTACATAGCACACCACCCTAATTACTGCTCGTCCAGAGCACAGTACTCCCGGGGTTGTGTGCCCCAAGTTCTAGGCACACAGCCTTTTCTAATCTCTACACTGCACATCATCCTAACTACTGCTCGGCCAGAGCACAGTGCACCCGGGGGTGTGTGCCCCGAGATTTAGACACACAGCCTGCTCCAATCTCTACATTGCACACCACCCTAACAACTGCTCGCCCAGAGCACAGTATTCCCGGGGGTGTGTGCCCCTAGTCTTAGACACACAGCCTTCTCCAATCTCTACATTGCACACCACCCTAAATACTGCTCGCCCAGAGCACAGTACTCCCGGGGGTGTGTGCCCCTAGTTTTAGACACACAGCCTGCTCCAATCTCTACATTGCACACCACCCTAACAACTGCTCGCCCAGAGCACAGTACTCCCGGGGGTGTGTGCCCCTAGTTTTAGGCATACAGCCTGCTCCAATCTCTACACTGAACACCACCCTAACTACTGCTCGCCCAGAGCACAGTACTCCCGGGGTGTGTGCCCCTAGTTTTAGGCACACATCCTGCTCCAAACTCTACACTGCACCCCAACCTAACTACTGCTCGCCCAGAGCACAGTACTCCCGGTGTTGTGTGCCTCTAGTTTTTAGGCATACAGCCTGCTCCAATCTCTACATTGCACACCACCCTAACTACTGCTCGCCCAGAGCACAGGGCACCCGGGGGTGTGTGCCCCTAATTTTTTGGCACACAGCCTGCTCCAATCGCTACATTGCACACCACCCTAACGGTCGCTCGCCCTGAGCACAGTGCACCCGGGGGTGTGTGCCCCTAGTATTAGGCATACAGCCTGCTCCAATTTCTACATTGCACACCACATAACTACGGCTCGCCCAGAGCATAGTGCTCCCAGGTGTGTGTTTCCCTAGTTTTAGGCACACAGCCTGGTCCAATCTCTACATGCACATCAACCTAGCTACCGCTTGCCCAGAGCACAGTGCTCCCTGGGGTGTGTGCCCCAAGTTTTAGGCACACAGCCTGTTCCAATCTGTACATTGCACACCACCCTAACTACTGCTCGCCCAGAGCACAGTGCTCCCGGGGGTGTGTGCCCCTAATTTTAGCCACACAGCCTGCTCCAATCTCTAGATTGCACACCACGCTAACTACTGCTCGCCCAGAGCACAGTACTCCCGGGGGTGTGTGCCCCTAGTTTTAGGCACACATCCTGCTCCTATATCTACATTGCACACCACCCTAACTACTGCTTGCCCAGAGCACAGTACTCCCGGGGTTGTGTGCTCCAAGTTTTAGTCACACAGCCTGCTCCAATCCTTACACTGCACACCACCCTATCTACTGCTCGCCCAGAGCACAGTGCTCCCGGGGTTGTGTCCCCCTAGTTTTAGGCAGACAGCCTGCTCCAATCTCTACATTGCACACCATCCTAACTATTGCTCACCCAGAGCACAGTACTCCCGGGGTTGTGTGCCCCTAGTTTTAGGCACACAGCCTCTCCAATCTCTACACTGCACACCACCCTAACTACTGCTCGCCCAGAGCACAGTACTCCCGGGGTTGTGTGCCTCTAGTTTTAGGCACACAGCCTGTTCAAATCTCTGCACTGCACACCATCCTAACTACTGCTCACCCAGAGCACAGTACTCCCGGGGTTGTGTCCCCCTAGTTTTAGGTAGACAGCCTGCTCCAATCTCTACATTGCACACCATCCTAACTACTGCTCACCCAGAGCACAGTACTCCCGGGGTTGTGTGCCCCTAGTTTTAGGCACACAGCCTCTCCAATCTCTACACTGCACACCACCCTAACTACTGCTCGCCCAGAGCACAGTACTCCCGGGGTTGTGTGCCTCTAGTTTTAGGCACACAGCCTGTTCAAATCTCTGCACTGCTCACCACCCTAACTACTGCTCGCCCAGAGCACAGTGCTCCCGGGGGCGTGTGCCCCTAGTTTTGGGCACACAGCCTGCTCCAATCTCTTCATTGAACACCACCCTAACAACTGCTCGCCCAGAGCACAGTGCTCCCGGGGGCGTGTGCCCCTTGTTTTAGGCACAAAGCCTGCTCTAATCTCTACATTGCACATCACCCTATTTACTGCTCGCCCAGAGCACAGTACACCCGGGGTTGTGTGCCTCTAGTTTTAGGCACACAGCCTGTTCCAATCTCTGCACTGCTCACCACCCTAACAACTGCTCGCCCAGAGCACAGTACTCCCGGGGGAGTGTGCCCCTAGTTTTAGGCACACAGCCTGCTCCAATCTCTACATTGCACATCACCCTAACTACTGCTCGCCCAGAGCACAGTACTCCCGGGGGGGGGGGGGTGCCCCTAGTTTTAGGCACACAGCCTGCTCCAATCTCTACATTGCACACCAATCTAACTACTGCTCTCCCAGAGCACAGTGCTCCCGGAGGAGTGTGCCCTTAGTTTTAGGCACACAGCCTGCTCTAATCTCTACATTGCACATCACCCTATTTACTGCTCGCCAACGCACAGTACTAACGGGGGAGTGTGCCCCTAGTTTTAGGCACACAGCCTGCTCCAATCTCTACATTGCACATCACCCTAAATACTGCTCGCCCAGAGCACAGTACTCCCTTGTGTGTGTGCCCCTAATTTAAGGCACACAGCCTGCTCCAATCTCTACATTGCACATCACCCTAACTACTGCTCGCCCAGAGCACAGTACTCCAAGGGTTGTGAGCCCCAAGTTTTTGGCACACAGCCTGCTCCAATCTCTACATTGCACACCACCCTAACTACTGCTCGCCCAGATCACAGTGCTCCCGGGGGTGTGTGCCCCAGTTTTAGGCACACAGCATGCTCCAATCTCTACATTGCACACCACCCTAACTACTGCTCGCCCAGAGCACAGTGCTCCCGGGGGTGTGTGCCCCTAGTATTAGACACACAGCCTGCTCCAATCTCTACATTGTACACCACCCTAACTACTGATCGCCCAGAGCACAGTACTCCCGGGGGTGTGTGCCCCCAGTTTTAGGCACACAGCATGCTCCAATCTCTACATTGCACACCACCCTAACTACTGCTCGCCCAGAGCACAGTGCTCCCGGGGGTGTGTGCCCCTAGTATTAGACACACAGCCTGCTCCAATCTCTACATTGTACACCACCCTAACTACTGATCGCCCAGAGCACAGTACTCCCGGGGGTGTGTGCCCCCAGTTTTAGGCACACAGCCTGCTCCAGTCTCTACATTGCACATCACCCTAACTACTGCTCGCCCAGAGCACAGTACTCCCGGGGGTGTGTGCCCCTACTTTAAGGCACACAGCCTGCTCCAAACTCTACACTGCACACCACCCTAACTACTGCTAGCCCAGAGCACAGTGTTCCAGGGGATTTGTGCCCCTAGTTTTAGGCACAAAGCCTGCTCCAATCTCAACATTTCACACCACCCTATCTACTGCTCGCCCAGAGCACAGTGCTCCCGGGTGTGTGTGCCCCCTGTTTTAGGCACACAGCCTGCTACAATAACTACATTGCACATCACCCTAACTACTGCTCGCCCAGAGCACAGTTCTCCCGGGGGTGTGTGCCCCTAGTTTTAGGCACACAGCCCGCTCCATCTCTTCATTGCGAACCAACCTAACTACTGCTCGCCCAGAGCACAGTACTCCAAGGGTTGTGTGCCCCAAGTTTTTGGCACACAGCCTGCTCCAATCTCTACATTGCACACCACCCTAACTACTGCTCGCCCAGAGCACAGTGCTCCCGGGGGTGTGTGCCCCCAGTTTTAGGCACACAGCATGCTCCAATCTCTACATTGCACACCACCCTAACTACTGCTCGCCCAGAGCACAGTGCTCCCGGGGGTGTGTGCCCCTAGTTTTAGACACACAGCCTGCTCCAATCTCTACATTGCACACCACCATAACTACTGCTCGCCCAGAGCACAGTACCCCCTGGGGGTGTGTTCCCCTAGTTTTAGACACACAGCCTGCTCCAATCTCTACATTGCACACCACCCAAACTACTGCTCGCCCAGAGCACAGTACTCCCGGGGGTGTGTATCCCTAATTTTAGACACACAGCCTGCTCCAATCTCTACATTGCACACGACCCTAACAACTTCTCGCCCAGAGGACAGTACTCCCGGGGGTGTGTGCCCCTAGTTTTAGGCATCCAGCCTGCTCCAATCTCTACACTGCACACCACCCTAACTACTGCTCGCCCAGAGCACAGTACTCCCGGGTGTGTGTGCCCCTAGTTTTAGGCACTCAGCCTGCTCCAAACTCTACACTGCACACCACCCTAACTACTGCTCGCCCAGATCACAGTACTCCCGGGGTTGTGTGCCCCTAGTTTTAAGGCACACAGCCTGCTCCAATGTCTGCACTGCACACCACCCTAACTACTGCTCGCTCAGAGCACAGTGCTCCCGGGGGCTTGTGCCCCTAGTTTTGGGCACACAGCCTGCTCCAATCTCTGCACTGCACACCAACCTAACTACTGCTCGCCCAGAGCACAGTGCTCCCGGGGGCGTGTGCCCCTAGTTCTGGGCACACAGCCTGCTCCAATCTCTATATTGCACACTACCCTAACTACTGCTCGCCCAGAGCACAGTACTCCCGGGGGTGTGTGCCCCTAGTTTTAGGCACACAGCCTGCTCCAATCTCTACATTGCACACCAATCTAACTACTGCTCGCCCAGAGCACAGTACTCCCGGGAGTGTGTGCCCCTAGTTTTAGGCACACAGCCAGCTCCAAACTCTACACTGCATACCACCCTAACAACTGCTCGCCCAGAGCACAGTACTCCCGGAAGAGTGTGCCCTTAGTTTTAGGCACACAGCCTGCTCCAATCTCTACATTGCACATCACCCTATTTACTGCTCGCCAGAGCACAGTACTCCCGGGGGTATGTGAAGCTAGTTTTAGGCACACAGCCTGCTCCAGTCTCTACATTGCACATCACCCTAACTACTGCTCGCCCAGAGCACAGTACTCCCGGGGGTGTGTGCCCCTAGTTTAAGGCACACAGCCTGCTCCAAACTCTACACTGCACACCACCCTAACTACTGCTAGCCCAGAGCACAGTGTTCCAGGGGGTGTGTGCCCCTAGTTTTAGGCACAAAGCCTGCTCCAATCTCTACATTGCACACCACCCTATCTACTGCTCGCCCAGAGCACAGTGCTCCCGGGGGTGTGTGCCCCTAGTTTAAGACACACAGCCTGCTCCAATCTCTACATTGCACACCACCCTAACTACTGCTCGCCCAGAGCATAGAACCCCCGGGGGTGTATGCCCCTAGCTTTAGGAACACAGCCTGCTCCAATCTCTACATAGCACACCACCCTAATTACTGCTCGTCCAGAGCACAGTACTCCCAGGGTTGTGTGCCCCAAATTCTAGACACACAGCCTGCTCCAATCTCTACACTGCACATCATCCTAAATACTGCTCGGCCAGAGCACAGTGCACCCGGGGGTGTGTGCCCCGAGTTTTAGACACACAGCCTGCTCCAATCTCTACATTGCACACCACCCTAACAACTCCTCGCCCAGAGCACAGTATTCCCGGGTGTGTGTGCCCCTAGTCTTAGACACACAGCCTGCTCCAATCTCTACATTGCACACCACCCTAAATACTGCTCGCCCAGAGCACAGTGCTCCCGGGGGTGTGTGCCCCCAGTTTTAGGCACACAGCATGCTCCAATCTCTACATTGCACACCACCCTAACTACTGCTCGCCCAGAGCACAGTGCTCCCGGGAGTGTGTGCCCCTAGTTTTAGACACACAGCCTGCTCCAATCTCTACATTGCATACCACCCTAACTACTGCTCGCCCAGAGCATAGTACTCCCGGGGGAGTGTGCCCCTAGTTTTAGGCACACAGCCTGCTCCAATCTCTACATAGCACACCACCCTAATTACTGCTCGTCCAGAGCACAGTACTCCCAGGGTTGTGTGCCCCAAGTTCTAGGCACACAGCCTGCTCCAATCTCTACACTGCACATCATCCTAACTACTGCTCGCCCAGAGCACAGTACTCCCGGGGTTGTGTGCCTCTAGTTTTTAGGCACACAGCCTGCTCCAATCTGTGCACTGCACACCACCCTAACAATTGCTCGCCCAGAGCACAGTATTCCCGGGGGTGTGTGCCCCTAGTCTTAGACACACAGCCTGCTCCAATCTCTACATTGCACACCACCCTAACAACTGTTCGCCCAGAGCACAGTACTCCCGGGGGAGTGTGCCCCTAGTTTTAGACATACAGCCTGCTCCAATCTCTACATTGCACACCACCCTAACAACTGCTCGCCCAGAGCACAGTACTCCCGGGGGTGTGTGCCCCTAGTTTTAGGCATACAGCCTGCTCCAATCTCTACACTGAACACCACCCTAACAACTGCTCGCCCAGAGCACAGTACTCCCGGGGTGTGTGCCCCTAGTTTTAGGCACACAGCCTGCTCCAAACTCTACACTGCACACCACCCTAACTACTGCTCGCCCAGAGCACAGTACTCCCGGGGTTGTGTGCCTCTAGTTTTTAGGCACACAGCCTGCTCCAATCTGTGCACTGCACACCACCCTAACTACTGCTTGCCCAGAGCACAGTGCTCCCGGGGGCGTGTGCCCCTAGTTTTGGGCACACAGCCTGCTCCAAACTCTGCACTGCACACTACCCTAACTACTGCTCGCCCAGAGCACAGTGCTCCCGGGGGCGTGTGCCCCTAGTTCTGGGCACACAGCCTGCTCCAATCTCTACATTGCACACCACCCCAACTACTGCTCGCCCAGAGCACAGTACTCCCGGAAGAGTGTGCCCTTAGTTTTAGGCACACTGCCTTCTCCAATCTCTACATTGCACATCCCCCTATTTACTGCTCGCCAGAGCACAGTACTCCCGGGGTTGTGTGCCACTCGTTTTAGGCACACAGCCTGCTCCAGTCTCTACATTGCACATCACCCTAACTAATGCTCGCCCAGAGCACAGTACGCCCGGGGGTGTGTGCCCCTTGTTTAAGGCACACAGCCTGATCCAATCTCTACACTGCACACCACCCTAACTACTGCTCGCTCAGAGCACAGTGCTCCCGGGGGCGTGTGCCCCTTGTTTTGGGCACACAGCCTGCTCCAATCTCTGCACTGCACACCACCCTAACTACTGCTCGCCCAGAGCACAGTGCTCCCGGGTGCGTGTGCCCTAGTTCTGGGCACACAGCCTGCTCCAATCTCTATATTGCACACCACCCTAACTACTGCTCGCCCAGTGCACAGTACTCCCGGGGGTGTGTGCCCCTAGTTTTAGGCACACAGCCTGCTCCAATCTCTACATTGCACACCAATCAAACTACTGCTCGCCCAGAGCACAGTACTCCCGGGAATGTGTGCCCCTAGTTTTAGGCACACAGCCAGCTCCAAACTCTACACTGTATACCATCCTAACAACTGCTCGCCCAGAGCACAGTACTCCCGGAAGAGTGTGCCCTTAGTTTTAGGCACACAGCCTGCTCCAATCTCTACATTGCACATCACCCTATTTACTGCTCGCCAGAGCACAGTACTCCCGGGGGTATGTGCCCCTAGTTTTAGGCACACAGCCTGCTCCAGTCTCTACATTGCACATCACCCTATCTACTGCTCGCCCAGAGCACAGTACTCCCGGGGGTGTGTGCCCCTAGTTTAAGGCACACAGCCTGCTCCAAACTCTACACTGCACACCACCCTAACTACTGCTAGCCCAGAGCACAGTGTTCCAGGGGGTGTGTGCCCCTAGTTTTAGGCACAAAGCCTGCACCAATCTCAACATTGCACACCACCCTATCTACTGCTCGCCCAGAGCACAGTGCTCCCGGGGGTGTGTGCCCCCTGTTTTAGGCACACAGCCTGCTCCAATCTCTACATTGCACATCACCCTAACTACTGCTCGCCAGAGCACAGTATTCCCGGGGGTGTGTGCCCCTAGTTTTAGGCACACAGCCTGCTCCAATCTCTACATTGCACATCATCCTAACTACTGCTCGGCCAGAGCACAGTGCACCCGGGGGTGTGTGCCCCGAGTTTTTGACACACAACCTGCTCCAATCTCTACATTGCACACCACCCTAACAACTGCTCACCCAGAGCACAGTATTCCCGGGGGTGTGTGCCCCTAGTCTTAGACACACAGCCTGCTCCAATCTCTACATTGCACACCACACTAACTACTGCTCGCCCAGAGAACAGTACTCCCGGGGGTGTGTGCCCCTAGTTTTAGACCCACAGCCTGCTCCAATCTCTACATTGCACACCACCCTAACAACTGCTCGCCCAGAGCACAGTACTCCCGGGGGTGTGTGCCCCTAGTTTTAGGCATACAGCCTGCTCCAATCTCTACACTGAACACCACCCTAACTACTGCTCGCCCAGAGCACAGTACTCCCGGGGTGTGTGCCCCTTGTTTTAGGCACACAGCCTGCTCCAAACTCTACACTGCACCCCACCCTAACTACTGCTCGCCCAGAGCACAGTACTCCCGGGGTTGTGTGCCTCTAGTTTTTAGGCACAGAGCCTGCTCCAATCTGTGCACTGCACACCACCCTAACTACTGCTTGCCCAGAGCACAGTGCTCCCGGGGGCGTGTGCCCCTAGTTTTGGGCACACAGCCTGCTCCAATCTCTGCACTGCACACCACCCTAACTACTGCTCGCCCAGAGCACAGTGCTCCCGGGGGCGTGTGCCCCTAGTTCTGGGCACACAGCCTGCTCCAATCTCTACATTGCACACCACCCTAACTACTGCTCGCCCAGAGCACAGTACTCCCGGGGGTGTGTGCCACTCGTTTTAGGCACACAGCCTGCTCCAATCTCTACATTGCACATCCCCCTATTTACTGCTCGCCAGAGAACAGTACTCCCGGGGGTGTGTGCCACTCGTTTTAGGCACACAGCCTACTCCAGTCTCTACATTGCACATCAACCTAACTACTGCTCGCCCAGAGCACAGTACTCCCGGGGGTGTGTGCCCCCAGTTTTAGGCACACAGCATGCTCCAATCTCTACATTGCACACCACCCTAACTACTGCTCGCCCAGAGCACAGTGCTCCCGGGGGTGTGTGCCCCTATTATTAGACACACAGCCTGCTCCAATCTCTACATTGTACACCACCCTAACTACTGATCGCCCAGAGCACAGTACTCCCGGGTGTGTGTGCCCCTAGTTTTAGGCACTCAGCCTGCTCCAAACTCTACACTGCACACCACCCTAACTACTGCTAGCCCAGAGCACAGTGTTCCAGGGGATTTGTGCCCCTAGTTTTAGGCACAAAGCCTGCTCCAATCTCAACATTTCACACCACCCTATCTACTGCTCGCCCAGAGCACAGTGCTCCCGGGTGTGTGTGCCCCCTGTTTTAGGCACACAGCCTGCTACAATAACTACATTGCACATCACCCTAACTACTGCTCGCCCAGAGCACAGTTCTCCCGGGGGTGTGTGCCCCTAGTTTTAGGCACACAGCCCGCTCCATCTCTTCATTGCGAACCAACCTAACTACTGCTCGCCCAGAGCACAGTACTCCAAGGGTTGTGTGCCCCAAGTTTTTGGCACACAGCCTGCTCCAATCTCTACATTGCACACCACCCTAACTACTGCTCGCCCAGAGCACAGTGCTCCCGGGGGTGTGTGCCCCCAGTTTTAGGCACACAGCATGCTCCAATCTCTACATTGCACACCACCCTAACTACTGCTCGCCCAGAGCACAGTGCTCCCGGGGGTGTGTGCCCCTAGTTTTAGACACACAGCCTGCTCCAATCTCTACATTGCACACCACCATAACTACTGCTCGCCCAGAGCACAGTACCCCCTGGGGGTGTGTTCCCCTAGTTTTAGACACACAGCCTGCTCCAATCTCTACATTGCACACCACCCAAACTACTGCTCGCCCAGAGCACAGTACTCCCGGGGGTGTGTATCCCTAATTTTAGACACACAGCCTGCTCCAATCTCTACATTGCACACGACCCTAACAACTGCTCGCCCAGAGGACAGTACTCCCGGGGGTGTGTGCCCCTAGTTTTAGGCATCCAGCCTGCTCCAATCTCTACACTGCACACCACCCTAACTACTGCTCGCCCAGAGCACAGTACTCCCGGGTGTGTGTGCCCCTAGTTTTAGGCACTCAGCCTGCTCCAAACTCTACACTGCACACCACCCTAACTACTGCTCGCCCAGATCACAGTACTCCCGGGGTTGTGTGCCCCTAGTTTTAAGGCACACAGCCTGCTCCAATGTCTGCACTGCACACCACCCTAACTACTGCTCGCTCAGAGCACAGTGCTCCCGGGGGCTTGTGCCCCTAGTTTTGGGCACACAGCCTGCTCCAATCTCTGCACTGCACACCAACCTAACTACTGCTCGCCCAGAGCACAGTGCTCCCGGGGGCGTGTGCCCCTAGTTCTGGGCACACAGCCTGCTCCAATCTCTATATTGCACACTACCCTAACTACTGCTCGCCCAGAGCACAGTACTCCCGGGGGTGTGTGCCCCTAGTTTTAGGCACACAGCCTGCTCCAATCTCTACATTGCACACCAATCTAACTACTGCTCGCCCAGAGCACAGTACTCCCGGGAGTGTGTGCCCCTAGTTTTAGGCACACAGCCAGCTCCAAACTCTACACTGCATACCACCCTAACAACTGCTCGCCCAGAGCACAGTACTCCCGGAAGAGTGTGCCCTTAGTTTTAGGCACACAGCCTGCTCCAATCTCTACATTGCACATCACCCTATTTACTGCTCGCCAGAGCACAGTACTCCCGGGGGTATGTGAAGCTAGTTTTAGGCACACAGCCTGCTCCAGTCTCTACATTGCACATCACCCTAACTACTGCTCGCCCAGAGCACAGTACTCCCGGGGGTGTGTGCCCCTAGTTTAAGGCACACAGCCTGCTCCAAACTCTACACTGCACACCACCCTAACTACTGCTAGCCCAGAGCACAGTGTTCCAGGGGGTGTGTGCCCCTAGTTTTAGGCACAAAGCCTAATCCAATCTCTACATTGCACACCACCCTATCTACTGCTCGCCCAGAGCACAGTGCTCCCGGGGGTGTGTGCCCCTAGTTTAAGACACACAGCCTGCTCCAATCTCTACATTGCACACCACCCTAACTACTGCTCGCCCAGAGCATAGAACCCCCGGGGGTGTATGCCCCTAGCTTTAGGAACACAGCCTGCTCCAATCTCTACATAGCACACCACCCTAATTACTGCTCGTCCAGAGCACAGTACTCCCAGGGTTGTGTGCCCCAAATTCTAGACACACAGCCTGCTCCAATCTCTACACTGCACATCATCCTAAATACTGCTCGGCCAGAGCACAGTGCACCCGGGGGTGTGTGCCCCGAGTTTTAGACACACAGCCTGCTCCAATCTCTACATTGCACACCACCCTAACAACTCCTCGCCCAGAGCACAGTATTCCCGGGTGTGTGTGCCCCTAGTCTTAGACACACAGCCTGCTCCAATCTCTACATTGCACACCACCCTAAATACTGCTCGCCCAGAGCACAGTGCTCCCGGGGGTGTGTGCCCCCAGTTTTAGGCACACAGCATGCTCCAATCTCTACATTGCACACCACCCTAACTACTGCTCGCCCAGAGCACAGTGCTCCGGGGAGTGTGTGCCCCTAGTTTTAGACACACAGCCTGCTCCAATCTCTACATTGCATACCACCCTAACTACTGCTCGCCCAGAGCATAGTACTCCCGGGGGAGTGTGCCCCTAGTTTTAGGCACACAGCCTGCTCCAATCTCTACATAGCACACCACCCTAATTACTGCTCGTCCAGAGCACAGTACTCCCAGGGTTGTGTGCCCCAAGTTCTAGGCACACAGCCTGCTCCAATCTCTACACTGCACATCATCCTAACTACTGCTCGCCCAGAGCACAGTACTCCCGGGGTTGTGTGCCTCTAGTTTTTAGGCACACAGCCTGCTCCAATCTGTGCACTGCACACCACCCTAACAATTGCTCGCCCAGAGCACAGTATTCCCGGGGGTGTGTGCCCCTAGTCTTAGACACACAGCCTGCTCCAATCTCTACATTGCACACCACCCTAACAACTGTTCGCCCAGAGCACAGTACTCCCGGGGGAGTGTGCCCCTAGTTTTAGACATACAGCCTGCTCCAATCTCTACATTGCACACCACCCTAACAACTGCTCGCCCAGAGCACAGTACTCCCGGGGGTGTGTGCCCCTAGTTTTAGGCATACAGCCTGCTCCAATCTCTACACTGAACACCACCCTAACAACTGCTCGCCCAGAGCACAGTACTCCCGGGGTGTGTGCCCCTAGTTTTAGGCACACAGCCTGCTCCAAACTCTACACTGCACACCACCCTAACTACTGCTCGCCCAGAGCACAGTACTCCCGGGGTTGTGTGCCTCTAGTTTTTAGGCACACAGCCTGCTCCAATCTGTGCACTGCACACCACCCTAACTACTGCTTGCCCAGAGCACAGTGCTCCCGGGGGCGTGTGCCCCTAGTTTTGGGCACACAGCCTGCTCCAAACTCTGCACTGCACACTACCCTAACTACTGCTCGCCCAGAGCACAGTGCTCCCGGGGGCGTGTGCCCCTAGTTCTGGGCACACAGCCTGCTCCAATCTCTACATTGCACACCACCCCAACTACTGCTCGCCCAGAGCACAGTACTCCCGGAAGAGTGTGCCCTTAGTTTTAGGCACACTGCCTTCTCCAATCTCTACATTGCACATCCCCCTATTTACTGCTCGCCAGAGCACAGTACTCCCGGGGTTGTGTGCCACTCGTTTTAGGCACACAGCCTGCTCCAGTCTCTACATTGCACATCACCCTAACTAATGCTCGCCCAGAGCACAGTACGCCCGGGGGTGTGTGCCCCTTGTTTAAGGCACACAGCCTGATCCAATCTCTACACTGCACACCACCCTAACTACTGCTCGCTCAGAGCACAGTGCTCCCGGGGGCGTGTGCCCCTTGTTTTGGGCACACAGCCTGCTCCAATCTCTGCACTGCACACCACCCTAACTACTGCTCGCCCAGAGCACAGTGCTCCCGGGTGCGTGTGCCCTAGTTCTGGGCACACAGCCTGCTCCAATCTCTATATTGCACACCACCCTAACTACTGCTCGCCCAGTGCACAGTACTCCCGGGGGTGTGTGCCCCTAGTTTTAGGCACACAGCCTGCTCCAATCTCTACATTGCACACCAATCAAACTACTGCTCGCCCAGAGCACAGTACTCCCGGGAATGTGTGCCCCTAGTTTTAGGCACACAGCCAGCTCCAAACTCTACACTGTATACCATCCTAACAACTGCTCGCCCAGAGCACAGTACTCCCGGAAGAGTGTGCCCTTAGTTTTAGGCACACAGCCTGCTCCAATCTCGACATTGCACATCACCCTATTTACTGCTCGCCAGAGCACAGTACTCCCGGGGGTATGTGCCCCTAGTTTTAGGCACACAGCCTGCTCCAGTCTCTACATTGCACATCACCCTATCTACTGCTCGCCCAGAGCACAGTACTCCCGGGGGTGTGTGCCCCTAGTTTAAGGCACACAGCCTGCTCCAAACTCTACACTGCACACCACCCTAACTACTGCTAGCCCAGAGCACAGTGTTCCAGGGGGTGTGTGCCCCTAGTTTTAGGCACAAAGCCTGCACCAATCTCAACATTGCACACCACCCTATCTACTGCTCGCCCAGAGCACAGTGCTCCCGGGGGTGTGTGCCCCCTGTTTTAGGCACACAGCCTGCTCCAATCTCTACATTGCACATCACCCTAACTACTGCTCGCCAGAGCACAGTATTCCCGGGGGTGTGTGCCCCTAGTTTTAGGCACACAGCCTGCTCCAATCTCTACATTGCACATCATCCTAACTACTGCTCGGCCAGAGCACAGTGCACCCGGGGGTGTGTGCCCCGAGTTTTAGACACACAACCTGCTCCAATCTCTACATTGCACACCACCCTAACAACTGCTCACCCAGAGCACAGTATTCCCGGGGGTGTGTGCCCCTAGTCTTAGACACACAGCCTGCTCCAATCTCTACATTGCACACCACACTAACTACTGCTCGCCCAGAGAACAGTACTCCCGGGGGTGTGTGCCCCTAGTTTTAGACCCACAGCCTGCTCCAATCTCTACATTGCACACCACCCTAACAACTGCTCGCCCAGAGCACAGTACTCCCGGGGGTGTGTGCCCCTAGTTTTAGGCATACAGCCTGCTCCATCTCTACACTGAACACCACCCTAACTACTGCTCGCCCAGAGCACAGTACTCCCGGGGTGTGTGCCCCTAGTTTTAGGCACACAGCCTGCTCCAAACTCTACACTGCACCCCACCCTAACTACTGCTCGCCCAGAGCACAGTACTCCCGGGGTTGTGTGCCTCTAGTTTTTAGGCACACAGCCTGCTCCAATCTGTGCACTGCACACCACCCTAACTACTGCTTGCCCAGAGCACAGTGCTCCCGGGGGCGTGTGCCCCTAGTTTTGGGCACACAGCCTGCTCCAATCTCTGCACTGCACACCACCCTAACTACTGCTCGCCCAGAGCACAGTGCTCCCGGGGGCGTGTGCCCCTAGTTCTGGGCACACAGCCTGCTCCAATCTCTACATTGCACACCACCCTAACTACTGCTCGCCCAGAGCACAGTACTCCCGGGGGTGTGTGCCACTCGTTTTAGGCACACAGCCTGCTCCAATCTCTACATTGCACATCCCCCTATTTACTGCTCGCCAGAGAACAGTACTCCCGGGGGTGTGTGCCACTCGTTTTAGGCACACAGCCTACTCCAGTCTCTACATTGCACATCAACCTAACTACTGCTCGCCCAGAGCACAGTACTCCCGGGGGTGTGTGCCCCTAGTTTAAGGCACACAGCCTGCTCCAATCTCTACTTTGCACACCAATCTAACTACTGCTCGCCCAGAGCACAGCACTCCCAGGAGTGAGTGCACCTAGTTTTAGGCACACAGCCAGCTCCAATCTCTACACTGCATACCACCCTAACTACTGCTCGCCCAGAGCACAGTACTCCCGGAAGAGTGTGCCCTTAGTTTTAGGCGCACAGCCTGCTCCAATCTCTACATTGCACATCCCCCTATTTACTGCTCGCCAGAGCACAGTACTCCCGGGGGTGTGTGCCAATCGTTTTAGGCACACAGCCTGCTCCAGTCCCTACATTGCACATCAATCTAACTACTGCTCGCCCAGAGCACAGTACTCCCGGGGGTGTGTGTCCCTAGTTTAAGGCACACAGCCTGCTCCAATCTCTACACTGAACACCACCCTAATTACTGCTAGCCCAGAGCACAGTGTTCCAGGTGGTGTGTGCCCCTAGTTTAAGGCACACAGCCTGCTCCAATCTCTACACTGAACACCACCCTAACTACTGCTAGCCCAGAGCACAGTGTTCCAGGGGGTGTGTGCCCCTAGTTTAAGGCACACAGCCTGCTCCAATCTCTACACTGAACACCACCCTAACTACTGCTAGCCCAGAGCACAGAGTCCCAGGGGGTGTGTGCCCCTAGTTTAAGGCACAAAGCCTGCTCCAATCTCAACATTGCACACCACCCTATCTACTGCTCGCCCAGAGCACAGTACTCCCGGGGGTATGTGTCCCTAATTTAAGGCACACAGCCTGCTCCAATCTATACACTGAACACCACCCTAACTACTGCTAGCCCAGAGTACAGTGTTCCAGGGTGTGTGTGTCCCTAGTTTAAGGCACACAGCCAGCTCCAATCTCTACACTGAACACCACCCTAACTACTGCTAGCCCAGAGCACAGTGTTCCAGGGGGTGTGTGCCCCTAGTTTAAGGCACACAGCCTGCTCCAATCTCTACATTACACATTACCCTAACTACTGCTCGCCCAGAGCACAGTACTCTCGGGGGGGGGGGGTGCCCTTAGTTTTAGGCACACAGCCTGCTCCAATCTCTACATTGCACATCCCCCTATTTACTGCTCGCCAGAGCACAGTACTCCCGGGGGTGTGTGCCACTCGTTTTTGGCACATAGCCTGCTCCAGTCCCTACATTTCACATCAACCTAACTACTGCTCGCCCAGAGCACAGTACTCCCGGGGGTGTGTGCCCCTAGTTTAAGGCACACAGCCTGCTCCAATCTCTACACTGCACACCACCCTAACTACTGCTAGCCCAGAGAACAGTGTTCCAGAGGGTGTGTGCCCCTAGTTTAAGGCACACAGCCTGCTCCAGTCTCTACATTGCACATCACCCTAACTACTGCTCGCCCAGAGTACAGTACTCCCGGGGGTGTGTGCCCCTTGTTTAAGGCACACAGCCTGCTCCAATCTCTACACTGCACACCACCCTAACTACTGCTCGCTCAGAGCACAGTGCTCCCGGGGGCGTGTGCCCCTAGTTTTGGGCACACAGCCTGCTCCAATCTCTGCACTGCACACCACCATAACTACTGCTCGCCCAGAGCACAGTGCTCCCGGGGGCGTGTGCCCCTAGTTCTGGGCACACAGCCTGCTCCAATCTCTATATTGCACACCACCCTAACTACTGCTCGCCCAGTGCACAGTACTCCTGGGGGTGTGTGCCCCTAGTTTTAGGCACACAGCCTGCTCCAATCTCTACATTGCACACCAATCTAACTACTGCTCGCCCAGAGCACAGTACTCCCAGGAATGTGTGCCCCTAGTTTTAGGCACACAGCCAGCTCCAATCTCTACACTGCATACCACCCTAACAACTGCTCGCCCAGAGCACAGTACTCCCGGAAGAGTGTGCCCTTAGTTTTAGGCACACAGCCTGCTCCAATCTCTACATTGCACATCACCCTATTTACTGCTCGCCAGAGCACAGTACTCCCGGGGGTATGTGCCCCTAGTTTTAGGCACACAGCCTGCTCCAGTATCTACATTGCACATCACCCTAACTACTGCTCGCCCAGAGCACAGTACTCCCGGGGGTGTGTGCCCCTACTTTAAGGCACACAGCCTGCTCCAATCTCTACATTGCACATCACCCTAACTACTGCTCGCCCAGAGCACAGTGTTCCAGGGGATTTGTGCCCTTAGTTTTAGGCACAAAGCCTGCTCCAATCTCAACATTGCACACCACCCTATCTACTGCTCGCCCAGAGCACAGTGCTCCCGGGGGTGTGTGCCCCCTGTTTTAGGCACACAGCCTGCTCCAATCTCTACATTGCACATCACCCTAACTACTGCTCGCCCAGAGCACAGTTCTCCCGGCGGTGTGTGCCCCTAGTTTTAGGCACACAGCCTGCTCCAATCTCTACATAGCACACCACCCTAATTACTGGTCGTCCAGAGCACAGTACTCCCAGGGTTGTGTGCCCCAAGTTCTAGGCACACAGCCTGCTCCAATCTCTACACTGCACATCATCCTAACTACTGCTCGCCCAGAGCACAGTACTCCCGGGGTTGAGTGCCTCTAGTTTTTAGGCACACAGCCTGCTCCAATCTGTGCACTGCACACCACCCTAACAACTGCTCGCCCAGAGCACAGTATTCCCGGGGGTGTGTGCCCCTAGTCTTAGACACACAGCCTGCTCCAATCTCTACATTGCACACCACCCTAACAACTGTTCGCCCAGAGCACAGTACTCCCGGGGGAGTGTGCCCCTAGTTTTAGACATACAGCCTGCTCCAATCTCTACATTGCACACCACCCTAACAACTGCTCGCCCAGAGCACAGTACTCCCGGGGGTGTGTGCCCCTAGTTTTAGGCATACAGCCTGCTCCAATCTCTACACTGAACACCACCCTAACAACTGCTCGCCCAGAGCACAGTACTCCCGGGGTGTGTGCCCCTAGTTTTAGGCACACAGCCTGCTCCAAACTCTACACTGCACACCACCCTAACTACTGATCGCCCAGAGCACAGTACTCCCGGGATTGTGTGCCTCTAGTTTTTAGGCACACAGCCTGCTCCAATCTGTGCACTGCACACCACCCTAACTACTGCATGCCCAGAGCACAGTGCTCCCGGGGGCGTGTGCCCCTAATTTTGGGCACACAGCCTGCTCCAAACTCTGCACTGCACACTACCCTAACTACTGCTCGCCCAGAGCACAGTGCTCCCGGGGGCGTGTGCCCCTAGTTCTGGGCACACAGCCTGCTCCAATCTCTACATTGCACACCACCCCAACTACTGCTCGCCCAGAGCACAGTACTCCCGGAAGAGTGTGCCCTTAGTTTTAGGCACACAGCCTTCTCCAATCTCTACATTGCACATCCCCCTATTTACTGCTCGCCAGAGCACAGTACTCCCGGGGTTGTGTGCCACTCGTTTTAGGCACACAGCCTGCTCCAGTCTCTACATTGCACATCACCCTAACTAATGCTCGCCCAGAGCACAGTTCGCCCGGGGGTGTGTGCCCCTTGTTTAAGGCACACAGCCTGATCCAATCTCTACACTGCACACCACCCTAACTACTGCTCGCTCAGAGCACAGTGCTCCCGGGGGCGTGTGCCCCTTATTTTGGGCACACAGCCTGCTCCAATCTCTGCACTGCACACCACCCTAACTACTGCTCGCCCAGAGCACAGTGCTCCCGGGTGCGTGTGCCCTAGTTCTGGGCACACAGCCTGCTCCAATCTCTATATTGCACACCACCCTAACTACTGCTCGCCCAGTGCACAGTACTCCCGGGGGTGTGTGCCCCTAGTTTTAGGCACACAGCCTGCTCCAATCTCTACATTGCACACCAATCAAACTACTGCTCGCCCAGAGCACAGTACTCCCGGGAATGTGTGCCCCTAGTTTTAGGCACACAGCCAGCTCCAAACTCTACACTGTATACCACCCTAACAACTGCTCGCCCAGAGCACAGTACTCCCGGAAGAGTGTGCCCTTAGTTTTAGGCACACAGCCTGCTCCAATCTCTACATTGCACATCACCCTATTTACTGCTCGCCCAGAGCACAGTACTCCCGGGGTTGTGTGCCTCTAGTTTTTAGGCACAGAGCCTGCTCCAATCTGTGCACTGCACACCACCCTAACTACTGCTTGCCCAGAGCACAGTGCTCCCGGGGGCGTGTGCCCCTAGTTTTGGGCACACAGCCTGCTCCAATCTCTGCACTGCACACCACCCTAACTACTGCTCGCCCAGAGCACAGTGCTCCCGGGGGCGTGTGCCCCTAGTTCTGGGCACACAGCCTGCTCCAATCTCTACATTGCACACCACCCTAACTACTGCTCGCCCAGAGCACAGTACTCCCGGGGGTGTGTGCCACTCGTTTTAGGCACACAGCCTGCTCCAATCTCTACATTGCACATCCCCCTATTTACTGCTCGCCAGAGAACAGTACTCCCGGGGGTGTGTGCCACTCGTTTTAGGCACACAGCCTACTCCAGTCTCTACATTGCACATCAACCTAACTACTGCTCGCCCAGAGCACAGTACTCCCGGGGGTGTGTGCCCCCAGTTTTAGGCACACAGCATGCTCCAATCTCTACATTGCACACCACCCTAACTACTGCTCGCCCAGAGCACAGTGCTCCCGGGGGTGTGTGCCCCTATTATTAGACACACAGCCTGCTCCAATCTCTACATTGTACACCACCCTAACTACTGATCGCCCAGAGCACAGTACTCCCGGGGGTGTGTGCCCCCAGTTTTAGGCACACAGCCTGCTCCAGTCTCTACATTGCACATCACCCTAACTACTGCTCGCCCAGAGCACAGTACTCCCGGGGGTGTGTGCCCCTACTTTAAGGCACACAGCCTGCTCCAAACTCTACACTGCACACCACCCTAACTACTGCTAGCCCAGAGCACAGTGTTCCAGGGGATTTGTGCCCCTAGTTTTAGGCACAAAGCCTGCTCCAATCTCAACATTTCACACCACCCTATCTACTGCTCGCCCAGAGCACAGTGCTCCCGGGTGTGTGTGCCCCCTGTTTTAGGCACACAGCCTGCTACAATAACTACATTGCACATCACCCTAACTACTGCTCGCCCAGAGCACAGTTCTCCCGGGGGTGTGTGCCCCTAGTTTTAGGCACACAGCCCGCTCCATCTCTTCATTGCGAACCAACCTAACTACTGCTCGCCCAGAGCACAGTACTCCAAGGGTTGTGTGCCCCAAGTTTTTGGCACACAGCCTGCTCCAATCTCTACATTGCACACCACCCTAACTACTGCTCGCCCAGAGCACAGTGCTCCCGGGGGTGTGTGCCCCCAGTTTTAGGCACACAGCATGCTCCAATCTCTACATTGCACACCACCCTAACTACTGCTCGCCCAGAGCACAGTGCTCCCGGGGGTGTGTGCCCCTAGTTTTAGACACACAGCCTGCTCCAATCTCTACATTGCACACCACCATAACTACTGCTCGCCCAGAGCACAGTACCCCCTGGGGGTGTGTTCCCCTAGTTTTAGACACACAGCCTGCTCCAATCTCTACATTGCACACCACCCAAACTACTGCTCGCCCAGAGCACAGTACTCCCGGGGGTGTGTATCCCTAATTTTAGACACACAGCCTGCTCCAATCTCTACATTGCACACGACCCTAACAACTGCTCGCCCAGAGGACAGTACTCCCGGGGGTGTGTGCCCCTAGTTTTAGGCATCCAGCCTGCTCCAATCTCTACACTGCACACCACCCTAACTACTGCTCGCCCAGAGCACAGTACTCCCGGGTGTGTGTGCCCCTAGTTTTAGGCACTCAGCCTGCTCCAAACTCTACACTGCACACCACCCTAACTACTGCTCGCCCAGATCACAGTACTCCCGGGGTTGTGTGCCCCTAGTTTTAAGGCACACAGCCTGCTCCAATGTCTGCACTGCACACCACCCTAACTACTGCTCGCTCAGAGCACAGTGCTCCCGGGGGCTTGTGCCCCTAGTTTTGGGCACACAGCCTGCTCCAATCTCTGCACTGCACACCAACCTAACTACTGCTCGCCCAGAGCACAGTGCTCCCGGGGGCGTGTGCCCCTAGTTCTGGGCACACAGCCTGCTCCAATCTCTATATTGCACACTACCCTAACTACTGCTCGCCCAGAGCACAGTACTCCCGGGGGTGTGTGCCCCTAGTTTTAGGCACACAGCCTGCTCCAATCTCTACATTGCACACCAATCTAACTACTGCTCGCCCAGAGCACAGTACTCCCGGGAGTGTGTGCCCATAGTTTTAGGCACACAGCCAGCTCCAAACTCTACACTGCATACCACCCTAACAACTGCTCGCCCAGAGCACAGTACTCCCGGAAGAGTGTGCCCTTAGTTTTAGGCACACAGCCTGCTCCAATCTCTACATTGCACATCACCCTATTTACTGCTCGCCAGAGCACAGTACTCCCGGGGGTATGTGAAGCTAGTTTTAGGCACACAGCCTGCTCCAGTCTCTACATTGCACATCACCCTAACTACTGCTCGCCCAGAGCACAGTACTCCCGGGGGTGTGTGCCCCTAGTTTAAGGCACACAGCCTGCTCCAAACTCTACACTGCACACCACCCTAACTACTGCTAGCCCAGAGCACAGTGTTCCAGGGGGTGTGTGCCCCTAGTTTTAGGCACAAAGCCTAATCCAATCTCTACATTGCACACCACCCTATCTACTGCTCGCCCAGAGCACAGTGCTCCCGGGGGTGTGTGCCCCTAGTTTAAGACACACAGCCTGCTCCAATCTCTACATTGCACACCACCCTAACTACTGCTCGCCCAGAGCATAGAACCCCCGGGGGTGTATGCCCCTAGCTTTAGGAACACAGCCTGCTCCAATCTCTACATAGCACACCACCCTAATTACTGCTCGTCCAGAGCACAGTACTCCCAGGGTTGTGTGCCCCAAATTCTAGACACACAGCCTGCTCCAATCTCTACACTGCACATCATCCTAAATACTGCTCGGCCAGAGCACAGTGCACCCGGGGGTGTGTGCCCCGAGTTTTAGACACACAGCCTGCTCCAATCTCTACATTGCACACCACCCTAACAACTCCTCGCCCAGAGCACAGTATTCCCGGGTGTGTGTGCCCCTAGTCTTAGACACACAGCCTGCTCCAATCTCTACATTGCACACCACCCTAAATACTGCTCGCCCAGAGCACAGTGCTCCCGGGGGTGTGTGCCCCCAGTTTTAGGCACACAGCATGCTCCAATCTCTACATTGCACACCACCCTAACTACTGCTCGCCCAGAGCACAGTGCTCCGGGGAGTGTGTGCCCCTAGTTTTAGACACACAGCCTGCTCCAATCTCTACATTGCATACCACCCTAACTACTGCTCGCCCAGAGCATAGTACTCCCGGGGGAGTGTGCCCCTAGTTTTAGGCACACAGCCTGCTCCAATCTCTACATAGCACACCACCCTAATTACTGCTCGTCCAGAGCACAGTACTCCCAGGGTTGTGTGCCCCAAGTTCTAGGCACACAGCCTGCTCCAATCTCTACACTGCACATCATCCTAACTACTGCTCGCCCAGAGCACAGTACTCCCGGGGTTGTGTGCCTCTAGTTTTTAGGCACACAGCCTGCTCCAATCTGTGCACTGCACACCACCCTAACAATTGCTCGCCCAGAGCACAGTATTCCCGGGGGTGTGTGCCCCTAGTCTTAGACACACAGCCTGCTCCAATCTCTACATTGCACACCACCCTAACAACTGTTCGCCCAGAGCACAGTACTCCCGGGGGAGTGTGCCCCTAGTTTTAGACATACAGCCTGCTCCAATCTCTACATTGCACACCACCCTAACAACTGCTCGCCCAGAGCACAGTACTCCCGGGGGTGTGTGCCCCTAGTTTTAGGCATACAGCCTGCTCCAATCTCTACACTGAACACCACCCTAACAACTGCTCGCCCAGAGCACAGTACTCCCGGGGTGTGTGCCCCTAGTTTTAGGCACACAGCCTGCTCCAAACTCTACACTGCACACCACCCTAACTACTGCTCGCCCAGAGCACAGTACTCCCGGGGTTGTGTGCCTCTAGTTTTTAGGCACACAGCCTGCTCCAATCTGTGCACTGCACACCACCCTAACTACTGCTTGCCCAGAGCACAGTGCTCCCGGGGGCGTGTGCCCCTAGTTTTGGGCACACAGCCTGCTCCAAACTCTGCACTGCACACTACCCTAACTACTGCTCGCCCAGAGCACAGTGCTCCCGGGGGCGTGTGCCCCTAGTTCTGGGCACACAGCCTGCTCCAATCTCTACATTGCACACCACCCCAACTACTGCTCGCCCAGAGCACAGTACTCCCGGAAGAGTGTGCCCTTAGTTTTAGGCACACTGCCTTCTCCAATCTCTACATTGCACATCCCCCTATTTACTGCTCGCCAGAGCACAGTACTCCCGGGGTTGTGTGCCACTCGTTTTAGGCACACAGCCTGCTCCAGTCTCTACATTGCACATCACCCTAACTAATGCTCGCCCAGAGCACAGTACGCCCGGGGGTGTGTGCCCCTTGTTTAAGGCACACAGCCTGATCCAATCTCTACACTGCACACCACCCTAACTACTGCTCGCTCAGAGCACAGTGCTCCCGGGGGCGTGTGCCCCTTGTTTTGGGCACACAGCCTGCTCCAATCTCTGCACTGCACACCACCCTAACTACTGCTCGCCCAGAGCACAGTGCTCCCGGGTGCGTGTGCCCTAGTTCTGGGCACACAGCCTGCTCCAATCTCTATATTGCACACCACCCTAACTACTGCTCGCCCAGTGCACAGTACTCCCGGGGGTGTGTGCCCCTAGTTTTAGGCACACAGCCTGCTCCAATCTCTACATTGCACACCAATCAAACTACTGCTCGCCCAGAGCACAGTACTCCCGGGAATGTGTGCCCCTAGTTTTAGGCACACAGCCAGCTCCAAACTCTACACTGTATACCATCCTAACAACTGCTCGCCCAGAGCACAGTACTCCCGGAAGAGTGTGCCCTTAGTTTTAGGCACACAGCCTGCTCCAATCTCGACATTGCACATCACCCTATTTACTGCTCGCCAGAGCACAGTACTCCCGGGGGTATGTGCCCCTAGTTTTAGGCACACAGCCTGCTCCAGTCTCTACATTGCACATCACCCTATCTACTGCTCGCCCAGAGCACAGTACTCCCGGGGGTGTGTGCCCCTAGTTTAAGGCACACAGCCTGCTCCAAACTCTACACTGCACACCACCCTAACTACTGCTAGCCCAGAGCACAGTGTTCCAGGGGGTGTGTGCCCCTAGTTTTAGGCACAAAGCCTGCACCAATCTCAACATTGCACACCACCCTATCTACTGCTCGCCCAGAGCACAGTGCTCCCGGGGGTGTGTGCCCCCTGTTTTAGGCACACAGCCTGCTCCAATCTCTACATTGCACATCACCCTAACTACTGCTCGCCAGAGCACAGTATTCCCGGGGGTGTGTGCCCCTAGTTTTAGGCACACAGCCTGCTCCAATCTCTACATTGCACATCATCCTAACTACTGCTCGGCCAGAGCACAGTGCACCCGGGGGTGTGTGCCCCGAGTTTTAGACACACAACCTGCTCCAATCTCTACATTGCACACCACCCTAACAACTGCTCACCCAGAGCACAGTATTCCCGGGGGTGTGTGCCCCTAGTCTTAGACACACAGCCTGCTCCAATCTCTACATTGCACACCACACTAACTACTGCTCGCCCAGAGAACAGTACTCCCGGGGGTGTGTGCCCCTAGTTTTAGACCCACAGCCTGCTCCAATCTCTACATTGCACACCACCCTAACAACTGCTCGCCCAGAGCACAGTACTCCCGGGGGTGTGTGCCCCTAGTTTTAGGCATACAGCCTGCTCCATCTCTACACTGAACACCACCCTAACTACTGCTCGCCCAGAGCACAGTACTCCCGGGGTGTGTGCCCCTAGTTTTAGGCACACAGCCTGCTCCAAACTCTACACTGCACCCCACCCTAACTACTGCTCGCCCAGAGCACAGTACTCCCGGGGTTGTGTGCCTCTAGTTTTTAGGCACACAGCCTGCTCCAATCTGTGCACTGCACACCACCCTAACTACTGCTTGCCCAGAGCACAGTGCTCCCGGGGGCGTGTGCCCCTAGTTTTGGGCACACAGCCTGCTCCAATCTCTGCACTGCACACCACCCTAACTACTGCTCGCCCAGAGCACAGTGCTCCCGGGGGCGTGTGCCCCTAGTTCTGGGCACACAGCCTGCTCCAATCTCTACATTGCACACCACCCTAACTACTGCTCGCCCAGAGCACAGTACTCCCGGGGGTGTGTGCCACTCGTTTTAGGCACACAGCCTGCTCCAATCTCTACATTGCACATCCCCCTATTTACTGCTCGCCAGAGAACAGTACTCCCGGGGGTGTGTGCCACTCGTTTTAGGCACACAGCCTACTCCAGTCTCTACATTGCACATCAACCTAACTACTGCTCGCCCAGAGCACAGTACTCCCGGGGGTGTGTGCCCCTAGTTTAAGGCACACAGCCTGCTCCAATCTCTACTTTGCACACCAATCTAACTACTGCTCGCCCAGAGCACAGCACTCCCAGGAGTGAGTGCACCTAGTTTTAGGCACACAGCCAGCTCCAATCTCTACACTGCATACCACCCTAACTACTGCTCGCCCAGAGCACAGTACTCCCGGAAGAGTGTGCCCTTAGTTTTAGGCGCACAGCCTGCTCCAATCTCTACATTGCACATCCCCCTATTTACTGCTCGCCAGAGCACAGTACTCCCGGGGGTGTGTGCCAATCGTTTTAGGCACACAGCCTGCTCCAGTCCCTACATTGCACATCAATCTAACTACTGCTCGCCCAGAGCACAGTACTCCCGGGGGTGTGTGTCCCTAGTTTAAGGCACACAGCCTGCTCCAATCTCTACACTGAACACCACCCTAATTACTGCTAGCCCAGAGCACAGTGTTCCAGGTGGTGTGTGCCCCTAGTTTAAGGCACACAGCCTGCTCCAATCTCTACACTGAACACCACCCTAACTACTGCTAGCCCAGAGCACAGTGTTCCAGGGGGTGTGTGCCCCTAGTTTAAGGCACACAGCCTGCTCCAATCTCTACACTGAACACCACCCTAACTACTGCTAGCCCAGAGCACAGAGTTCCAGGGGGTGTGTGCCCCTAGTTTAAGGCACAAAGCCTGCTCCAATCTCAACATTGCACACCACCCTATCTACTGCTCGCCCAGAGCACAGTACTCCCGGGGGTATGTGTCCCTAATTTAAGGCACACAGCCTGCTCCAATCTATACACTGAACACCACCCTAACTACTGCTAGCCCAGAGTACAGTGTTCCAGGGTGTGTGTGTCCCTAGTTTAAGGCACACAGCCAGCTCCAATCTCTACACTGAACACCACCCTAACTACTGCTAGCCCAGAGCACAGTGTTCCAGGGGGTGTGTGCCCCTAGTTTAAGGCACACAGCCTGCTCCAATCTCTACATTACACATTACCCTAACTACTGCTCGCCCAGAGCACAGTACTCTCGGGGGGGGGGGGTGCCCTTAGTTTTAGGCACACAGCCTGCTCCAATCTCTACATTGCACATCCCCCTATTTACTGCTCGCCAGAGCACAGTACTCCCGGGGGTGTGTGCCACTCGTTTTTGGCACATAGCCTGCTCCAGTCCCTACATTTCACATCAACCTAACTACTGCTCGCCCAGAGCACAGTACTCCCGGGGGTGTGTGCCCCTAGTTTAAGGCACACAGCCTGCTCCAATCTCTACACTGCACACCACCCTAACTACTGCTAGCCCAGAGAACAGTGTTCCAGAGGGTGTGTGCCCCTAGTTTAAGGCACACAGCCTGCTCCAGTCTCTACATTGCACATCACCCTAACTACTGCTCGCCCAGAGTACAGTACTCCCGGGGGTGTGTGCCCCTTGTTTAAGGCACACAGCCTGCTCCAATCTCTACACTGCACACCACCCTAACTACTGCTCGCTCAGAGCACAGTGCTCCCGGGGGCGTGTGCCCCTAGTTTTGGGCACACAGCCTGCTCCAATCTCTGCACTGCACACCACCATAACTACTGCTCGCCCAGAGCACAGTGCTCCCGGGGGCGTGTGCCCCTAGTTCTGGGCACACAGCCTGCTCCAATCTCTATATTGCACACCACCCTAACTACTGCTCGCCCAGTGCACTGTACTCCTGGGGGTGTGTGCCCCTAGTTTTAGGCACACAGCCTGCTCCAATCTCTACATTGCACACCAATCTAACTACTGCTCGCCCAGAGCACAGTACTCCCAGGAATGTGTGCCCCTAGTTTTAGGCACACAGCCAGCTCCAATCTCTACACTGCATACCACCCTAACAACTGCTCGCCCAGAGCACAGTACTCCCGGAAGAGTGTGCCCTTAGTTTTAGGCACACAGCCTGCTCCAATCTCTACATTGCACATCACCCTATTTACTGCTCGCCAGAGCACAGTACTCCCGGGGGTATGTGCCCCTAGTTTTAGGCACACAGCCTGCTCCAGTATCTACATTGCACATCACCCTAACTACTGCTCGCCCAGAGCACAGTACTCCCGGGGGTGTGTGCCCCTACTTTAAGGCACACAGCCTGCTCCAATCTCTACATTGCACATCACCCTAACTACTGCTCGCCCAGAGCACAGTGTTCCAGGGGATTTGTGCCCTTAGTTTTAGGCACAAAGCCTGCTCCAATCTCAACATTGCACACCACCCTATCTACTGCTCGCCCAGAGCACAGTGCTCCCGGGGGTGTGTGCCCCCTGTTTTAGGCACACAGCCTGCTCCAATCTCTACATTGCACATCACCCTAACTACTGCTCGCCCAGAGCACAGTTCTCCCGGCGGTGTGTGCCCCTAGTTTTAGGCACACAGCCTGCTCCAATCTCTACATAGCACACCACCCTAATTACTGGTCGTCCAGAGCACAGTACTCCCAGGGTTGTGTGCCCCAAGTTCTAGGCACACAGCCTGCTCCAATCTCTACACTGCACATCATCCTAACTACTGCTCGCCCAGAGCACAGTACTCCCGGGGTTGAGTGCCTCTAGTTTTTAGGCACACAACCTGCTCCAATCTGTGCACTGCACACCACCCTAACAACTGCTCGCCCAGAGCACAGTATTCCCGGGGGTGTGTGCCCCTAGTCTTAGACACACAGCCTGCTCCAATCTCTACATTGCACACCACCCTAACAACTGTTCGCCCAGAGCACAGTACTCCCGGGGGAGTGTGCCCCTAGTTTTAGACATACAGCCTGCTCCAATCTCTACATTGCACACCACCCTAACAACTGCTCGCCCAGAGCACAGTACTCCCGGGGGTGTGTGCCCCTAGTTTTAGGCATACAGCCTGCTCCAATCTCTACACTGAACACCACCCTAACAACTGCTCGCCCAGAGCACAGTACTCCCGGGGTGTGTGCCCCTAGTTTTAGGCACACAGCCTGCTCCAAACTCTACACTGCACACCACCCTAACTACTGATCGCCCAGAGCACAGTACTCCCGGGATTGTGTGCCTCTAGTTTTTAGGCACACAGCCTGCTCCAATCTGTGCACTGCACACCACCCTAACTACTGCATGCCCAGAGCACAGTGCTCCCGGGGGCGTGTGCCCCTAATTTTGGGCACACAGCCTGCTCCAAACTCTGCACTGCACACTACCCTAACTACTGCTCGCCCAGAGCACAGTGCTCCCGGGGGCGTGTGCCCCTAGTTCTGGGCACACAGCCTGCTCCAATCTCTACATTGCACACCACCCCAACTACTGCTCGCCCAGAGCACAGTACTCCCGGAAGAGTGTGCCCTTAGTTTTAGGCACACAGCCTTCTCCAATCTCTACATTGCACATCCCCCTATTTACTGCTCGCCAGAGCACAGTACTCCCGGGGTTGTGTGCCACTCGTTTTAGGCACACAGCCTGCTCCAGTCTCTACATTGCACATCACCCTAACTAATGCTCGCCCAGAGCACAGTTCGCCCGGGGGTGTGTGCCCCTTGTTTAAGGCACACAGCCTGATCCAATCTCTACACTGCACACCACCCTAACTACTGCTCGCTCAGAGCACAGTGCTCCCGGGGGCGTGTGCCCCTTATTTTGGGCACACAGCCTGCTCCAATCTCTGCACTGCACACCACCCTAACTACTGCTCGCCCAGAGCACAGTGCTCCCGGGTGCGTGTGCCCTAGTTCTGGGCACACAGCCTGCTCCAATCTCTATATTGCACACCACCCTAACTACTGCTCGCCCAGTGCACAGTACTCCCGGGGGTGTGTGCCCCTAGTTTTAGGCACACAGCCTGCTCCAATCTCTACATTGCACACCAATCAAACTACTGCTCGCCCAGAGCACAGTACTCCCGGGAATGTGTGCCCCTAGTTTTAGGCACACAGCCAGCTCCAAACTCTACACTGTATACCACCCTAACAACTGCTCGCCCAGAGCACAGTACTCCCGGAAGAGTGTGCCCTTAGTTTTAGGCACACAGCCTGCTCCAATCTCTACATTGCACATCACCCTATTTACTGCTCGCCAGAGCACAGTACTCCCGGGGGTATGTGCCCCTAGTTTTAGGCACACAGCCTGCTCCAGTCTCTACATTGCACATCACCCTATCTACTGCTCGCCCAGAGCACAGTACTCCCGGGGGTGTGTGCCCCTAGTTTAAGGCACACAGCCTGCTCCAAACTCTACACTGCACACCACCCTAACTACTGCTAGCCCAGAGCACAGTGTTCCAGGGGGTGTGTGCCCCTAGTTTTAGGCACAAAGCCTGCACCAATCTCAACATTGCACACCACCCTATCTACTGCTCGCCCAGAGCACAGTGCTCCCGGGGGTGTGTGCCCCCTGTTTTAGGCACACAGCCTGCTCCAATCTCTACATTGCACATCACCCTAACTACTGCTCGCCAGAGCACAGTATTCCCGGGGGTGTGTGCCCCTAGTTTTAGGCACACAGCCTGCTCCAATCTCTACATTGCACATCATCCTAACTACTGCTCGGCCAGAGCACAGTGCACCCGGGGGTGTGTGCCCCGAGTTTTAGACACACAACCTGCTCCAATCTCTACATTGCACACCACCCTAACAACTGCTCACCCAGAGCACAGTATTCCCGGGGGTGTGTGCCCCTAGTCTTAGACACACAGCCTGCTCCAATCTCTACATTGCACACCACACTAACTACTGCTCGCCCAGAGCACAGTACTCCCGGGGGTGTGTGCCCCTAATTTTAGACCCACAGCCTGCTCCAATCTCTACATTGCACACCACCCTAACAACTGCTCGCCCAGAGCACAGTACTCCCGGGGGTGTGTGCCCCTAGTTTTAGGCATACAGCCTGCTCCAATCTCTACACTGAACACCACCCTAACTACTGCTCGCCCAGAGCACAGTACTCCCGGGGTGTGTGCCCCTAGTTTTAGGCACACAGCCTGCTCCAAACTCTACACTGCACCCCACCCTAACTACTGCTCGCCCAGAGCACAGTACTCCCGGGGTTGTGTGCCTCTAGTTTTTAGGCACACAGCCTGCTCCAATCTGTGCACTGCACACCACCCTAACTACTGCTTGCCCAGAGCACAGTGCTCCCGGGGGCGTGTGCCCCTAGTTTTGGGCACACAGCCTGCTCCAATCTCTGCACTGCACACCACCCTAACTACTGCTCGCCCAGAGCACAGTGCTCCCGGGGGCGTGTGCCCCTAGTTCTGCGCACACAGCCTGCTCCAATCTCTACATTGCACACCACCCTAACTACTGCTCGCCCAGAGCACAGTACTCCCGGGGGTGTGTGCCACTCGTTTTAGGCACACAGCCTGCTCCAATCTCTACATTGCACATCCCCCTATTTACTGCTCGCCAGAGCACAGTACTCCCGGGGGTGTGTGCCACTCGTTTTAGGCACACAGCCTACTCCAGTCTCTACATTGCACATCAACCTAACTACTGCTCGCCCAGAGCACAGTACTCCCGGGGGTGTGTGCCCCTAGTTTAAGGCACACAGCCTGCTCCAATCTCTACATTGCACACCAATCTAACTACTGCTCGCCCAGTGCACAGCACTCCCAGGAGTGAGTGCACCTAGTTTTAGGCACACAGCCAGCTCCAATCTCTACACTGCATACCACCCTAACTACTGCTCGCCCAGAGCACAGTACTCCCGGAAGAGTGTGCCCTTAGTTTTAGGCGCACAGCCTGCTCCAATCTCTACATTGCACATCCCCCTATTTACTGCTCGCCAGAGCACAGTACTCCCGGGGGTGTGTGCCAATCGTTTTAGGCACACAGCCTGCTCCAGTCCCTACATTGCACATCAATCTAACTACTGCTCGCCCAGAGCACAGTACTCCCGGGGGTGTGTGTCCCTAGTTTAAGGCACACAGCCTGCTCCAATCTCTACACTGAACACCACCCTAATTACTGCTAGCCCAGAGCACAGTGTTCCAGGGGGTGTGTGCCCCTAGTTTAAGGCACACAGCCTGCTCCAATCTCTACACTGAACACCACCCTAACTACTGCTAGCCCAGAGCACAGTGTTCCAGGGGGTGTGTGCCCCTAGTTTAAGGCACACAACCTGCTCCAATCTCTACACTGAACACCACCCTAACTACTGCTAGCCCAGAGCACAGTGTTCCAGGGGGTGTGTGCCCCTAGTTTAAGGCACACAGCCTGCTCCAATCTCTACATTACACATTACCCTAACTACTGCTCGCCCAGAGCACAGTACTCTCGGAGGGGGGGGGGGGGGGTGCCCTTAGTTTTAGGCACACAGCCTGCTCCAATCTCTACATTGCACATCCCCCTATTTACTGCTCGCCAGAGCACAGTACTCCCGGGGGTGTGTGCCACTCATTTTTGGCACATAGCCTGCTCCAGTCCCTACATTTCACATCAACCTAACTACTGCTCGCCCAGAGCACAGTACTCCCGGGGGTGTGTGCCCCTAGTTTAAGGCACACAGCCTGCTACAATCTCTACACTGCACACCACCCTAACTACTGCTAGCCCAGAGCACAGTGTTCCAGGGGGTGTGTGCCCCTAGTTTAAGGCACACAGCCTGCTCCAATCTCTACATTACACATTACCCTAACTACTGCTCGCCCAGAGCACAGTACTCTCGGAGGGGGGGGGGGGGGGTGCCCTTAGTTTTAGGCACACAGCCTGCTCCAATCTCTACATTGCACATCCCCCTATTTACTGCTCGCCAGAGCACAGTACTCCCGGGGGTGTGTGCCACTCATTTTTGGCACATAGCCTGCTCCAGTCCCTACATTTCACATCAACCTAACTACTGCTCGCCCAGAGCACAGTACTCCCGGGGGTGTGTGCCCCTAGTTTAAGGCACACAGCCTGCTACAATCTCTACACTGCACACCACCCTAACTACTGCTAGCCCAGAGCACAGTGTTCCAGAGGGTGTGTGCCCCTAGTTTAAGGCACACAGCCTGCTCCAGTCTCTACATTGCACATCACCCTAACTACTGCTCGCCCAGAGCACAGTACTCCCGGGGGTGTGTGCCCCTTGTTTAAGGCACACAGCCTGCTCCAATCTCTACACTGCACACCACCCTAACTACTGCTCGCTCAGAGCACAGTGCTCCCGGGGGCGTGTGCCCCTAGTTTTGGGCACACAGCCTGCTCCAATCTCTGCACTGCACACCACCATAACTACTGCTCGCCCAGAGCACAGTGCTCCCGGGGTCGTGTGCCCCTATTTCTGGGCACACAGCCTGCTCCAATCTCTATATTGCACACCACCCTAACTACTGCTCGCCCAGTGCACAGTACTCCCGGGGGTGTGTGCCCCTAGTTTTAGGCACACAGCCTGCTCCAATCTCTACATTGCACACCAATCTAACTACTGCTCGCCCAGAGCACAGTACTCCCAGGAATGTGTGCCCCTAGTTTTAGGCACACAGCCAGCTCCAATCTCTACACTGCATACCACCCTAACAACTTCTCGCCCAGAGCACAGTACTCCCGGAAGAGTGTGCCCTTAGTTTTAGGCACACAGCCTGCTCCAATCTCTACATTGCACATCACCCTATTTACTGCTCGCCAGAGCACAGTACTCCCGGGGGTATGTGCCCCTAGTTTTAGGCACACAGCCTGCTCCATTCTCTACATTGCACATCACCCTAACTACTGCTCGCCCAGAGCACAGTACTCCCGGGGGTGTGTGCCCCTACTTTAAGGCACACAGCCTGCTCCAATCTCTACATTGCACATCACCCTAACTACTGCTCGCCCAGAGCACAGTGTTCCAGGGGATTTGTGCCCCTAGTTTTAGGCACAAAGCCTGCTCCAATCTCAACATTGCACACCACCCTATCTACTGCTCGCCCAGAGCACAGTGCTCCCGGGGGTGTGTGTCCCCTGTTTTAGGCACACAGCCTGCTCCAATCTCTACATTGCACACCACCCTAACTACTGCTCGCCCAGAGCATAGTACTCCCGGGGGTATGTGCCCCTAGTTTTAGGCACACAGCCTGCTCCAATCTCTACATAGCACACCACCCTAATTACTGCTCGTCCAGAGCACAGTACTCCCGGGGTTGTGTGCCCCAGGTTCTAGGCACACAGCCTTTTCTAATCTCTACACTGCACATCATCCTAACTACTGCTCGGCCAGAGCACAGTGCACCCGGGGGTGTGTGCCCCGAGTTTTAGACACACAGCCTGCTCCAATCTCTACATTGCACACCACCCTAACAACTGCTCGCCCAGAGCACAGTATTCCCGGGGGTGTGTGCCCCTAGTTTTAGGCACACAGCCTGCTCCAATCTCTACATTGCACATCACCCTAACTACTGCTCGCCCAGAGCACAGTACTCCCGGGGGGGGGGGGGGTGCCCCTAGTTTTAGGCACACAGCCTGCTCCAATCTCTACATTGCACACCAATCTAACTACTGCTCTCCCAGAGCACAGTGCTCCCGGAGGAGTGTGCCCTTAGTTTTAGGCACACAGCCTGCTCTAATCTCTACATTGCACATCACCCTATTTACTGCTCGCCAACGCACAGTACTCCCGGGGGAGTGTGCCCCTAGTTTTAGGCACACAGCCTGCTCCAATCTCTACATTGCACATCACCCTAACTACTGCTCGCCCAGAGCACAGTACTCCCGGGTGTGTGTGCCCCTAATTTAAGGCACACAGCCTGCTCCAATCTCTACATTGCACATCACCCTAACTACTGCTCGCCCAGAGCACAGTACTCCAAGGGTTGTGAGCCCCAAGTTTTTGGCACACAGCCTGCTCCAATCTCTACATTGCACACCACCCTAACTACTGCTCGCCCAGATCACAGTGCTCCCGGGGGTGTGTGCCCCAGTTTTAGGCACACAGCATGCTCCAATCTCTACATTGCACACCACCCTAACTACTGCTCGCCCAGAGCACAGTGCTTCCGGGGGTGTGTGCCCCTAGTATTAGACACACAGCCTGCTCCAATCTCTACATTGTACACCACCCTAACTACTGATCGCCCAGAGCACAGTACTCCCGGGGGTGTGTGCCCCCAGTTTTAGGCACACAGCCTGCTCCAATCTCTACATTGCACACCACCCTAATTACTGCTCGTCCATAGCACAGTACTCCCAGGTGTGTGCCCCAAGTTCTAGGCACACAGCCTGCTCCAATCTCTACACTGCACATCACCCTAACTACTGCTCGGCCAGAGCACATTGCACCCGGGGGTGTGTGCCCCGAGTTTTAGACACACAGCCTGCTCCAATCTCTACATTGCACACCACCCTAACAACTGCTCGCCCAGAGCACAGTATTCCCGGGGGTGTGTGCCCCTAGTCCTAGACACACAGCCTGCTCCAATCTCTACATTGCACACCACCCTAACTACTGCTCTCCCAGAGCACAGTACTCCCGGGGGTGTGTGCCCCTAGTTTTAGACACACAGCCTGCTCCAATCTCTACATTTCACACCACCCTAACAAATGCTCGCCCAGAGCACTGTACTCCCGGGGTGTGTGCCCCTAGTTTTAGACACACAGCCTGCTCCAAACTCTACACTGCACACCACCCTAACTACTGCTCACCCAGAGCACAGTACCCCCGGGGTTGTGTGCCTCTAGTTTTTAGGCACACAGCCTGCTCCAATCTCTGCACTGCACACCACCATAACTACTCCCCGCCCAGAGCACAGTGCTCCCGGGGGCGTGTGCCCCTAGTTTTGGGCACACAGCCTGCTCCAATCTCTGCACTGCACACCACCCTAACTACTGCTCGCCCAGAGCACAGTGCTCCCGGGGTCGTGTGCCCCTAGTTCTGGGCACACAGCCTGCTCCAATCGCTACATTGCACACCACCCTAACTACTGCTCACCCAGAGCACAGTACTCCCGGGGTTGTGTGCCTCTAGTTTTTAGGCACACAGCCTGCACCAATCTCTGCACTGCACACCACCATAACTACTCCTCGCCCAGAGCACAGTGCTCCCGGGGGCGTGTGCCCCTAGTTTAGGGCACACAGCCTGCTCCAATCTTTGCACTGCACACCACCCTAACTTCCGCTCGCCCAGAGCACAGTGCTCCCGGGGTTCTGTGCCCCTAGTTTTAGGCAGACAGCCTGCTCCAATCTCTACATTGCACACCACCCTGAATATAGCTCGCCCAGAGCACAGTGCACCCGGGGGCGTGTGCCCCTAGCTTTTGACACATAGCCTGCTCCAATCTCTACATTGCACACCACCCTAACTACTGCTCGCCCAGAGCACAGTGCTCCCGGGTGTGTGTGTGCCCCTAGTTTTAGGCTGCTCCAATCTCTGCAATGCACTTCACCCTAACTACTGCTTGCCCAGAGCACAGTGTTCCCGGGGGTGTGTGCCCCTAGTTTTAGACACACAGCCTGCTCCAATCTCTACATTGCACACCACCCTAACTACTGCTCGCCCAGAGCACAGTACTTCCGGGGTTGTGTGCCCCTAGTTTTAGACACACAGCCTGCTCCAATCTCTACATTGCACACCACCCTAACTACTGCTCGCCCAGAGCACAGTACCCCCTGGGGGTGTGTGCCCCTAGTTTTAGACACACAGCCTGCTCCAATCTCTACATTGCACACCACCCAAACTAATGCTCGCCTAGAGCACAGTACCCCCGGGGGTGTGTCCCCCTAGTTTTAGACACACAGCCTGCTCCAATCTCTACATTGCACACCACCCTAACAACTGCTCGCCCAGAGGACAGTACACCCGGGGGTGTGTGCCCCTAGTTTTAGGCATACAGCCTGCTCCAATCTCTACACTGCACACCACCCTAACTACTGCTCGCCCAGATCACAGTACTCCCGGGGGTGTGTGCCCCTAGTTTTAGGCACTCAGCCTGCTCCAAACACTACACTGCACACCACCCTAACTACTGCTCGCCCAGATCACAGTACTCCCGGGGTTGTGTGCCTCTTGTTTTAAGGCACACAGCCTGCTCCAATCTCTGCACTGAACACCACCCTAACTACTGCTCGCTCAGAGCACAGTGCTCCCGGGGGCGTGTGCCCCTAGTTTTGGGCACACAGCCTGCTCCCATCACTGCACTGCACACCACACTAACTACTGCTCGCCCAGAGCACAGTGCTCCCGGGGGCGTGCGCCCCTAGTTCTGGGCACACAGCTTGCTCCAATCCCTATATTGCACACCACGCTAACTACTGCTCGCCCAGAGCACAGTACTCCCGGGAGGGTGTGCCCCTAGTTTTAGGCACACAGCCTGCTCCAATCTCTACATTGCACACCAATCTAACTACTGCTCGCCCAGAGCACAGTACTCCCGGGAGTGTGTGCCCCTAGTTTTAGGCTCACAGCCAGCTCCAAACTCTAAACTGCATACCACCCTAGCAACTGCTCGCCCAGAGCACAGTACTCCCGGAAGAGTGTGCCCTTAGTTTTAGGCACACAGCCTGCTCCAATCTCTACATTGCACATCACCCTATTTACTGCTCGCCAGAGCACAGTACTCCCGGGGGTATGTGCCCCTAGTTTTAGGCACACAGCCTGCTCCTGTCTCTACATTGCACATCACCCTAACTACTGCTCGCCCAGAGCACAGTACTCCCGGGGGTGTGTCCCCCTAGATTAAGGCACACAGCCTGCTCCAAACTCTGCACTGCACACCACCCTAACAACTGCTAGCCCAGAGCACAGTGTTCCAGGGGGTGTGTGCCCCTAGTTTTAGGCACAAAGCCTGCTCCAATCTCAACATTGCACACCACCCTATCTACTGCTCACCCAGAGCACAGTGCTCCCGGAAGTGTGTGCCCCCTGTTTTAGGCACACAGCCTGCTCCAATCTCTACATTGCACATCACCCTAACTACTGCTCGCCAGAGCACAGTATTCCCGGGGGTTTGTGCCCCTAGTTGTAGGCACACAGCCTGCTCCAATCTCTACATTGCACATTACCCTAACTACTGCTCGCCCAGAACACTGTACTCTCGGGAGGGTGTGCCCTTAGTTTAAGGCACAAAGCCTGCTCCAATCTCTACACTGTACTCCACCTTAACTACTGCTCGCCCAGAGCACAGTTCTCCCGGGGGTGTGTGCCCCTAGTTTAAGGCACACAGCCTGCTCCATCTCTTCATTGCAAACCACCCTAACTACTGCTCGCCAAGAGCACAGTACTCCAAGGGTGGTGTGCCCCAGGTTTTTGGCACACAGCCTGCTCCAATCTCTACATTGCACACCACCATAACTACTGCTCGCCCAGAGCACAGTGCTCCCGGGGGTGTGTGCCCCCAGTTTTAGGCACACAGCTTGCTCCAATCTCTACATTGCACACCACCCTAACTACTGCTCGCCCAGAGCACAGTGCTCCCGGGGGTGTGTGCCCCTAGTTTTAGACACACAGCCTGCTCCAATCTCTACATTGCACACCACCCTAACTACTGCTCGCCCAAGGCATGGTACTCCCGGGGGTGTGTGCCCCTAGTTTTAGGCACACAGCCTGCTCCAATCTCTACATAGCACACCACCCTAATTACTGCTCGTCCAGAGCACAGTACTCCCAGGGTTGTGTGCCCCAAGTTCTAGGCACACAGCCTGCTCCAATCTCTACACTGCACATCATCCTAACAACTGCTCGGCCAGAGCACAGTGCACCCGGGGGTGTGTGCCCCGAGTTTTAGACACACAGCCTGCTCCAATCTCTACATTGCACCCCACCCTAACAACTGCTCGCCCAGAGCACAGTATTCCCGGGGGTGTGTGCCCCTAGTCTTAGACACACAGCCTGCTCCAATCTCTACATTGCACACCACCCTAACTACTGCTCGCCCAGAGCACAGTACACCCGGGGGTGTGTGCCCCTAGTTTTAGACACACAGCCTGCTCCAATCTCTACATTGCACACCACCCTAACAACTGCTCGCCCAGAGCACAGTACTCCCGGGTGTGTGTGCCCCTAGTTTTAGGCATACAGCCTGCTCCAATCTCTACACTGAACACCACCCTAACTACTGCTCGCCCAGAGAACAGTACTCCCGGGGTGTGTGCCCCTAGTTTTAGACACAGCCTGCTCCAAACTCTACACTGCACACCATCCTAACTACTGCTCGCCCAGAGCACAGTACTCCCGGGGTTGTGTGCCTCTAGTTTTTAGGCACACAGCCTGCTCCAATCTGTGCACTGCACACCACCCTAACTACTGCTTGACCAGAGCACAGTGATCCCGGGGGCGTGTGCCCCTAGTTTTGGGCACACAGCCTGCTCCAATCTCTGCACTGCACACCACCCTAACTACTGCTCGCAGAGAGCACAGTGCTCCCGGGGGCGTGTGCCCCTAGTTCTGGGCACACAGCCTGCTCCAATCTCTACATTGCACACCCCCCCAACTACTGCTGGCCCAGAGCATAGTACTCCCAGGAGTGAGTGCACCTAGTTTTAGGCACACAGCCAGCTCCAATCTCTACACTGCATACCACCCTAACTACTGCTCGCCCAGAGCACAGTACTCCCGGAAGAGTGTGCCCTTAGTTTTAGGCACACAGCCTTCTCCAATCTCTGCATTGCACATCCCCCTATTTACTGCTCGCCAGAGCACAGTACTGCCGGGGGTGTGTGCCACTCGTTTTAGGCACACAGCCTGCTCCAGTCTCTACATTGCACATCACCCTAACTACTGCTCGCCCAGAGCACAGTACTCCCGGGGGGGTGTGCCCCTAGTTTAAGGCACACAGCCTGCTCCAATCTCTACACTGCACACCAACCTAACTACTGCTAGCCCAGAGCACAGTGTTCCAGGTGGTGTGTGCCCCCAGTTTAAGGCAGAAAGCCTGCTCCATTCTCAACATTGCACACCACCCTATCTACTGCTCGCCCAGAGCACAGTGCTCCCGGGGGAGTGTGCCCCCAGTTTTAGACACACAGCCTGCTCCAATCTCTACATTGCACATCGCCCTAACTACTGCTCGCCTGAGCACAGTATTCCCGGGGGTGTGGTCCCCTAGTTCTAGGCACACAGCCTGCTCCAATCTCTACATTACACATTACCCTAACTACTGCCCTTAGTTTAAGGCACAAAGCCTGCTCCAATCTCTACAACGCACTCCACCCTAACTACTGCTCGCCCAGAGCACAGTTCTCCCGGGCGTGTGTGCCCCTAGTTTTAGGCACACAGCCTGCTCCATCTCTTCATTGCAAATCACCCTAACTACTGCTCGCCCTGAGCACAGTACTCCCAGGTTTGTGTGCCCCAAGTTTTTGCCACACAGCCTTCTCTAATCTCTACATTGCACACCACCCTAACTACTGCTCGCCCAGAGCACAGGGCACCCGGGGGTGTGTGCCCCTAATTTTAGGCACACAGCCTGCTCCAATCGCTACATTGCACACCACCCTAACGGCCGCTCGCCCTGAGCAGGGTGCCCCCGGGGGTGTGTGCCCCTAGTTTTAGACATACAGCCTGCTCCAATTTCTTCATTGCACACCACCTAACTACGGCTCGCCCAGAGAACAGTGCTCCCAGGTGTGTGTGCCCCTAGTTTTAGGCACCCAGCCTGGTCCAATCTCTACATGCACACCAACCTAACTACCGCTTGCCCAGAGCACATTGCTCCCGGGGGTGTGTGCCCCATGTTTTAGGCACACAGCCTCCTCCAATCTCTACATTGCCCACCACCCTAACTACTGCTCGCTCAGAGCACAGTGCACCCAGGGGAGTGTGCCCCCTGTTTTAGGCACACAGCCTGCTCCAATCTCTACATTGCACATCACCCTAACTACTGCTCGCCAGAGCACAGTATTCCCGGGGGTGTGTGTCCCTAGTTGTAGGCACACAGCCTGCTCCAATCTCTACATTGCACATTACCCTAACTACTGCTCGCCCAGAACACTGTACTCTCGGGGGGGTGTGCCCTTAGTTTAAGGCACAAAGCCTGCTCCAATCTCTACACTGTACTCCACCTTAACTACTGCTCGCCCAGAGCACAGTTCTTCCGGGGGTGTGTGCCCCTAGTTTAAGGCACACAGCCTGCTCCATCTCTTCATTGCAAACCACCCTAACTACTGCTCGCCAAGAGCACAGTACTCCAAGGGTGGTGTGCCCCAGGTTTTTGGCACACAGCCTGCTCCAATCTCTACATTGCACACCACCATAACTACTGCTCGCCCAGAGCTCAGTGCTCCCGGGGGTGTGTGCCCCCAGTTTTAGGCACACAGCTTGCTCCAATCTCTACATTGCACACCACCCTAACTACTGCTCGCCCAGAGCACAGTGCTCCCGGGGGTGTGTGCCCCTAGTTTTAGACACACAGCCTGCTCCAATCTCTACATTGCACACCACCCTAACTACTGCTCGCCCAAGGCATGGTACTCCCGGGGGTGTGTGCCCCTAGTTTTAGGCACACAGCCTGCTCCAATCTCTACATAGCACACCACCCTAATTACTGCTCGTCCAGAGCACAGTACTCCCAGGGTTGTGTGCCCCAAGTTCTAGGCACACAGCCTGCTCCAATCTCTACACTGCACATCATCCTAACAACTGCTCGGCCAGAGCACAGTGCACCCGGGGGTGTGTGCCCCGAGTTTTAGACACACAGCCTGCTCCAATCTCTACATTGCACACCACCCTAACAACTGCTCGCCCAGAGCACAGTATTCCCGGGGGTGTGTGCCCCTAGTCTTAGACACACAGCCTGCTCCAATCTCTACATTGCACACCACCCTAACTACTGCTCGCCCAGAGCACAGTACACCCGGGGGTGTGTGCCCCTAGTTTTAGACACACAGCCTGCTCCAATCTCTACATTGCACACCACCCTAACAACTGCTCGCCCAGAGCACAGTACTCCCGGGGGTGTGTGCCCCTAGTTTTAGGCATACAGCCTGCTCCAATCTCTACACTGAACACCACCCTAACTACTGCTCGCCCTGAGAACAGTACTCCCGGGGTGTGTGCCCCTAGTTTTAGACACAGCCTGCTCCAAACTCTACACTGCACACCATCCTAACTACTGCTCGCCCAGAGCACAGTACTCCCGGGGTTGTGTGCCTCTAGTTTTTAGGCACACAGCCTGCTCCAATCTGTGCACTGCACACCACCCTAACTACTGCTTGCCCAGAGCACAGTGCTCCCGGGGGCGTGTGCCCCTAGTTTTGGGCACACAGCCTGCTCCAATCTCTGCACTGCACACCACCCTAACTACTGCTCGCCCAGAGCACAGTGCTCCCGGGGGCGTGTGCCCCTAGTTCTGGGCACACAGCCTGCTCCAATCTCTACATTGCACACCCCCCCAACAACTGCTGGCCCAGAGCATAGTACTCCCAGGAGTGAGTGCACCTAGTTTTAGGCACACAGCCAGCTCCAATCTCTACACTGCATACCACCCTAACTACTGCTCGCCCAGAGCACAGTACTCCCGGAAGAGTGTGCCCTTAGTTTTAGGCACACAGCCTTCTCCAATCTCTGCATTGCACATTCCCCTATTTACTGCTCGCCAGAGCACAGTACTGCCGGGGGTGTGTGCCACTCGTTTTAGGCACACAGCCTGCTCCAGTCTCTACATTGCACATCACCCTAACTACTGCTCGCCCAGAGCACATTACTCCCGGGGGGGTGTGCCCCTAGTTTAAGGCACACAGCCTGCTCCAATCTCTACACTGCACACCACCCTAACTACTGCTAGCCCAGAGCACAGTGATCCAGGGGGTGTGTGCCCCCAGTTTAAGGCAGAAAGCCTGCTCCATTCTCAACATTGCACACCACCCTATCTACTGCTCGCCCAGAGCACAGTGCTCCCGGGGGAGTGTGCCCCCAGTTTTAGACACACAGCCTGCTCCAATCTCTACATTGCACATCGCCCTAACTACTGCTCGCCTGAGCACAGTATTCCCGGGGGTGTGGTCCCCTAGTTCTAGGCACACAGCCTGCTCCAATCTCTACATTACACATTACCCTAACTACTGCTCGCCCAGAGCACAGTACTCCCGGGGGGGGGGGGGGGGTGCCCTTAGTTTAAGGCACAAAGCCTGCTCCAATCTCTACAACGCACTCCACCCTAACTACTGCTCGCCCAGAGCACAGTTCTCCCGGGCGTGTGTGCCCCTAGTTTTAGGCACACAGCCTGCTCCATCTCTTCATTGCAAATCACCCTAACTACTGCTCGCCCTGAGCACAGTACTCCCAGGTTTGTGTGCCCCAAGTTTTTGCCACACAGCCTTCTCTAATCTCTACATTGCACACCACCCTAACTACTGCTCGCCCAGAGCACAGGGCACCCGGGGGTGTGTGCCCCTAATTTTAGGCACACAGCCTGCTCCAATCGCTACATTGCACACCACCCTAACGGCCGCTCGCCCTGAGCAGGGTGCTCCCGGGGGTGTGTGCCCCTAGTTTTAGACATACAGCCTGCTCCAATTTCTTCATTGCACACCACCTAACTACGGCTCGCCCAGAGAACAGTGCTCCCAGGTGTGTGTGCCCCTAGTTTTAGGCACCCAGCCTGGTCCAATCTCTACATGCACACCAACCTAACTACCGCTTGCCCAGAGCACATTGCTCCCGGGTGTGTGTGCCCCAAGTTTTAGGCACACAGCCTCCTCCAATCTCTACATTGCCCACCACCCTAACTACTGCTCGCTCAGAGCACAGTGCACCCAGGGGAGTGTGCCCCTAGTTTTAGACACACAGCTTGCTCCAATCTCTACATTGCACACCACCCTAACTACTGCTCGCCCAGAGCACAGTACTCCCAGGGGTGTGTGCCCCTAGTTTTAGGCACACATCCTGCTCCTATATCTACATTGCACACCACCCTAACTACTGCTTGCCCAGAGCACAGTACTCCCGGGGTGTGTGCTCCAAGTTTTAGTCACACAGCCTGTTCCAATCCTTACACTGCACACCACCCTAACTACTGCTCGCCCAGAGCACAGTGCTCCCGGGGTAGTGTCCCCCTAGTTTTAGGCTGACAGCCTGCTCCAATCTCTACATTGCTCACCACCCTAACTACTGCTCGCCCAGAGCACAGTACTCACGGGGTTGTGTGCCCCTGGTTTTAGGCACACAGCCTCTTCAATCTCTACACTGCACACCACCCTAACTACTGCTCGCCCAGAGCACAGTACTCCCGGGGTTGTGTGCCTCTAGTTTTAGGCACACAGCCTGTTCCAATCTCTGCACTGCTCACCACCCTAACTACTGCTCGCCCAGAGCACAGTGCTCCCGGGGGCTTATGCCCCTTGTGTTAGGCACACAGCCTGCTCCAATTGCTACACTGCACACCACCTTAACTACTGCTCGCCCAGAGCACAGTCCTCCCGGGGGGGTGTGCCCCTAGTTTTAGGCACACAGCCTGCTCCAATCTCTACATTGCACACCAATCTAACTACTGCTCTCCCAGAGCACAGTGCTTCCGGAGGAGTGTGCCGTTAGTTTTAGGCACACAGGCTGCTCTAATCTCTACATTGCACATCACCCTATTTACTGCTCGCCAGAGCACAGTACTCCCGTGGGAGTGTGGCCCTAGTTTTAGGCACACAGCCTGCTCCAATCTCTACATTGCACATCACCCTAACTACTGCTCGCCCAGAGCACAGTACTCCCGGGTGAGTGTGCCACTAATTTAAGGCACACAGCCTGCTCCAATCTCTACATTGCACATCACCCTAACTACTGCTCGCCCAGAGCACAGTTCTCCCGGGGGTGTGTGCCCCTAGTTTTAGGCACACAGCCTGCTCCATCTCTTCATTGCAAACCACCCTAACTACTGCTCGCCCAGAGCACAGTACTCCAAGGGTTGTGAGCCCCAAGTTTTTGGCACACAGCCTGCTCCAATCTCTACATTGCACACCACCCTAACTACTGCTCGCCCAGATCACAGTGCTCCCGGGAGTGTGTGCCCCCTGTTTTAGGCACACAGCATGCTCCAATCTCTACATTGCACACCACCCTAACTACTGCTGGCCCAGAGCACAGTGCTCCCGGGGGTGTGTGCCCCTAGTTTTAGACACACAGCCTGCTCCAATCTCTACATTGTACACCACCCTAACTACTGCTCGCCCAGAGCACAGTACTCCCGGGGGTGTGTGCCCCCAGTTTTAGGCACACAGCCTGCTCCAATCTATACATTGCACACCACCCTAATTACTGCTCGTCCATAGCACATTACTCCCAGGGTTGTGTGCCCCAAGTTCTAGGCACACAGCCTGCTCCAATCTCTACACTGCACATCACCCTAACTACTGCTCGGCCAGAGCACAGTGCACCCGGGGGTGTGTGCCCCGAGTTTTAGACACACAGCCTGCTCCAATCTCTACATTGCACACCACCCTAACAACTGCTCGCCCAGAGCACAGTATTCCCGGGGGTGTGTGCCCCTAGTCTTAGACACACAGCCTGCTCCAATCTCTACATTGCACACCACCCTAACTACTGCTCGCCTAGAGCACAGTATTCCCGGGGGTGTGTGCCCCTAGTCTTAGACACACAGCCTGCTCCAATCTCTACATTGCACACCACCCTAACTACTGCTCACCCAGAGCACAGTACTCCCTGGGTTGTGTGCCTCTTGTTTTTAGGCACACAGCCTGCTCCAATCTCTGCACTGCACACCACCCTAACTACTCCTCGCCCAGAGCACAGTGCTCCCGGGGGCGTGTGCCCCTAGTTTTGGGCACACAGCCTGCTCCAATCTCTGCACTGCACACCACCCTATCTACTGCTCGCCCAGAGCACAGTGCTCCCGGGGGCGTGTGCCCCTAGTTCTTGGCACACAGCCTGCTCCAATCTCTACATTGCACACCACCCTAACTACTGCTCGCCCAGAGCACATTGCTCCCGGGGTTGTGTGCCTCTAGTTTTTAGGCACACAGCCTGCTCCAATCTCTGCACTGCACACCACCCTAACTACTCCTCGCCCAGAGCCCAGTGCTCCCGGGGGCGTGTGCCCCTAGTTTTGGGCACACAGCCTGCTCCAATCTCTGCACAGCACACCACCCTAACTACCGCTCGCCCAGAGCACAGTGCTCCCGGGGTTGTGTGCCCCTAGTTTTAGGCAGACAGCCTGCTCCAATCTCTACATTGCACACCACCCTAACTACTGCTCGCCCAGAGCACAGTGCTCCCGGGGGTGTGTGTGCCCCTAGTTTTAGGCTGCTCCAATCTCTGCAATGCACTTCACCCTAACTACTGCTTGCCCAGATCACAGTGTTCCCGGGGGTGTGTGCCCCTAGTTTTAGACACACAGCCTGCTCCAATCTTTACATTGCACACCACCCTAACTACTGCTCGCCCAGAGCACAGTACTCCCGGGGTTGTGTGCCCCTGGTTTTAGACACACAGCCTGCTCCAATCACTACATTGCACACCACCCTAACTACCGCTCGCCCAGAGCACAGTACCCCCTGGGGGTGTTTGCCTCTAGTTTTAGATACACAGCCTGCTCCAATCTCTACATTGCACACCACCCAAACTACTGCTCGCCCAGAGCACAGTACTCCCGGGGGTGTGTGCCCCTAGTTTTAGACACACAGCCTGCTCCAATCTCTACATTGCACATCACCCTAACAACTGCTCGCCCAGAGGACAGTACTCCCGGGGGTGTGTGCCCCTAGTTTTAGGCATACAGCCTGCTCCAATCTCTACACTGCACACCACCCTAACTACTGCTCGCCCAGAGCACAGTACTCCCGGGGGTGTGTGCCCCTAGTTTTAGGCACTCAGCCTGCTCCAAACTCTACACTGCACACCACCCTAACTACTGCTCGCCCAGATCACAGTACTCCTGGGGTTGTGTGCCTCTAGTTTTAAGGCACACAGCCTGCTCCAATCTCTGCACTGCACACCACCCTAACTACTGCTCGCTCAGAGCACAGTGCTCCCGGGGGCGTGTGCCCCCAGTTTTGGGCACACAGCCTGCTCAAATCTCTGCACTGAACACCACCCTAACTACTGCTCGCCCAGAGCACAGTGCTCCCGGGGGCGTGTGCCCCTAGTTCTGGGCACACAGCCTGCTCCAATCTCTATATTGAACACCACCCTAACTACTGCTCGCCCAGAGCACAGTACTCCCGGGGGTGTGTGCCCCTAGTTTTAGGCACACAGCCTGCTCCAATCTCTACATTGCACACCAATCTAACTACTGCTCGCCCAGAGCACAGTACTCCCGGGAGGGTGTGCCCCTAGTTTTAGGCACACAGCCAGCTCCAAACTCTACACTGCATACCACCCTAACAACTGCTCGCCCAGAGCACATTACTCCCGGAAGAGTGTGCCCTTAGTTTTAGGCACACAGCCTGCTCCAATCTCTACATTGCACATCACCCTATTTACTGCTCGCCAGAGCACAGTACTTCCGGGGGTATGTGCCCCTAGTTTTAGGCACACAGCCTGCTCCAGTATCTACATTGCACATCACCCTAACTACTGCTCGCCCAGAGCACATTACTCCCGGAAGAGTGTGCCCTTAGTTTAAGGCACAAAGCCTGCTCCAATCTCAACATTGCACACCACCGTATCTACTGCTCGCCCAGAGCACAGTGCTCCCGGGGGTGTGTGCCCCCTGTTTTAGGCACACAGCCTGCTCCAATCTCTACATTGCACATCACCCTCACTACTGCTTGCCAGAGCACAGTATTCCCGGGGGTGTGTGCCCCTAGCTTTAGGCACACAGCCTGCTCCAATCTCTACATTGCACATTACCTTAACTACTGCTCGCCCAGAGAACTGTACTCCCGGCGGGGGTGTGCCCTTAGTTTCAGGCACAAAGCCTGCTCCAATCTCTACACTGCACTCCACCTTAACTACTGATCGCCCAGAGCACAGTTCTCCCGGAGGTGTGTGCCCCTAGTTTTAGGCACACAGCCTGCTCCATCTCTTCATTGCAAACCACCCTAACTACTGCTCGCCCAGAGCACAGTACTCCAAGGGTTGTGTGCCCCAAGTTTTTGGCACACAGCCTGCTCCAATCACTACATTGCACACCACCCTAACTACTGCTCGCCCAGAGCACAGTGCTCCCGGGGGTGTGTGCCCCCAGTTTTAGGCACACAGCTTGCTCCAATCTCTACATTGCACACCACCCTAACTACTGCTCGCCCAGAGCACAGTGCTCCCGGGGGTGTGTGCCCCTAGTTTTAGACACACAGCCTGCTCCAATCTCTACATTGCACACCACCCTAACTACTGCTCGCCCAGAGCATAGTACTCCCGGGGGTGTATGCCCCTAGCTTTAGGAACACAGCCTGCTCCAATCTCTACATAGCACACCACCCTAATTACTGCTCGTCCAGAGCACAGTACTCCCAGGGTTGTGTGCCCCAAATTCTAGACACACAGCCTGCTCCAATCTCTACACTGCACATCATCCTAAATACTGCTCGGCCAGAGCACAGTGCACCCGGGTGTGTGTGCCCCGAGTTTTAGACACACAGCCTGCTCCAATCTCTACATTGCACACCACCCTAACAACTCCTCGCCCAGAGCACAGTATTCCCGGGTGTGTGTGCCCCTAGTCTTAGACACACAGCCTGCTCCAATCTCTACATTGCACACCACCCTAAATACTGCTCGCCCAGAGCACAGTGCTACCGGGGGTGTGTGCCCCCAGTTTTAGGCACACAGCCTGCTCCAATCTCTACATTGCACACCACCCTAACAACTGCTCGCCCAGAGCACAGTGTTCCCGGGTGTGTGTGCCCCTAGTCTTAGACACACAGCCTGCTCCAATCTCTACATTGCACACCACCCTAACAACTGCTCGCCCAGAGCACAGTACTCCCGGGGGTGTGTGCCCCTAGTTTTAGGCATACAGCCAGCTCTAATCTCTACACTGAACACCACCCTAACTACTGCTCGCCCAGAGCACAGTACTCCCGGGGTGTGTGCCCCTAGTTTTAGGCACACAGCCTGCTCCAAACTCTACACTGCACACCACCCTAACTACTGCTCGCCCACAGCACAGTACTCCCGGGGTTGTGTGCCTCTAGTTTTTAGGCACACAGCCTGCTCCAATCTGTGCACTGCACACAACCCTAACTACTGCTTGCCCAGAGCACAGTGCTCCCGGGGGCGTGTGCCCCTAGTTTTGGGCACACAGACTGCTCCAATCTCTGCACTGCACACCACCCTAACTACTGTTCGCCCAGAGCACAGTGCTCCCGGGGGCGTGTGCCCCTAGTTCTGGGCACACAGCCTGCTCCAATCTCTACATTGCACACCACCCTAACTACTGCTCGCCCGGAGCACAGTACTTCCGGGGGTGTGTGCCCCTAGTTTTAGGCACACAGCCTGCTCCAATCTCTACATTGCACATCAATCTAACTACTGCTCGCCCAGAGCACAGTACTCTCAGGAGTGAGTGCACCTAGTTTTAGGCACACAGCCAGCTCCATTCTCTACACTGCATACCACCCTAACTACTGCTCGCCCAGAGCACAGTACTCCCGGAAGAGTGTGCCCTTACTTTTAGGCACACAGCCTGCTCCAATCTCTACATTGCACATCCCCCTATTTACTGCTCGCCAGAACACAGTACTCCCGGGGGTGTGTGCCACTCGTTTTAGGCACACAGCCTGCTCCAGTCTCTACATTGCACATCACCCTAACTAATGCTCGCCCAGAGCACAGTACTCCCGGTTATGTGTGCCCCTAGTTCAAGGCACACAGCCTGCTCCAATCTCTACACTGCACACCACCCTAACTACTGCCAGCCCAGAGCACAGTGTTCCAGGGGGTGTGTGCCCCTAGTTTAAGGCACAAAGCCTGCTCCAATCTCAACATTGCACACCACCCTATCTACTGCTCGCCCAGAGCACAGTGCTCCTGGGGGTGTGTGCCCCCAGTTTTAGGCACACAGCCTGCTCCAATCTCTACATTGCACATCACCCTAACTACTGCTCGCCTGAGCACAGTACTCCCGGGGGTGTGGTCCCCTAATTCTAGGCACACAGCCTGCTCCAATCTCTACATTACACATTACCCTAACTACTGCTCGCCCAGAGCACAGTACTCCCGGGGGGGTGTGCCCTTAGTTTAAGGCACAAAGCCTGCTGCAATCTCTACAACGCACTCCACCCTAACTACTGCTCGCCCAGAGCACAGTTCTCCCGGGCGTGTGTGCCCCTAGTTTTAGGCACACAGCCTGCTCGTCTCTTCATTGCAAACCACCCTAACTACTGCTCGCCCAGAGCACAGTACTCCCAGGGTTGTGTGCCCCAAGTTTTTGCCACACAGCCTGCTCCAATCTCTACATTGCACACCACCCTAACTACTGCTCGCCCAGAGCACAGGGCACCCGGGTGTGTGTGCCCCTAATTTTAGGCATACAGCCTGCTCCAATCGCTACATTGCACACCACCCTAACGGCCGCTCGCTCTGAGCACAGTGCTCCCGGGGGTGTGGGCCCCTAGTTTTAGGCATACAGCCTGCTCCAATTTCTACATTGCACACCACCTAACTACGGCTCGCCCAGAGCAGAGTGCTCCCAGGGGTGTGTGCCCCTAGTTTTAGGTACACAGCCTGGTCCAATATCTACATGCACACCAACCTAACTACCGCTTGCCCAGAGCACAGTGCTCCCGGGGGTGTGTGCCCCAAGTTTTTGGCACACAGCCTGCTCCAATCTGTACATTGCACACCACACTAACTACTGCTCGCCCAGAGCACAGTGCTCCCGGGGGTGTGTGCCCCTAGTTTTAGACACACAGCCTGCTCCAATCCTTACATTGCACACCACCCTAACTACTGCTCGCCCAGAGCACAGTACTCCCGGGGGTGTGTGCCCCTAGTTTTAGGCACACATCCTGCTCCTATATCTACATTGCACACCACCCTAACTACTGCTTGCCCAGAGCACAGTACTCCCGGGGTTGTGTGCTCCAAGTTTTAGTCACACAGCCTGCTCCAATCCTTACACTGCACACCACCCTAACTACTGCTCGCCCAGAGCACAGTGCTCCCGGGGTTGTGTCCCCCTAGTTTTAGGCAGACAGTCTGCTCCAATCTCTACACTGCACACCACCCTAACTACTGCTCGCCCAGAGCACAGTACTCCCGGGGTTGTGTGCCTCTAGTTTTAGGCACACAGCCTGTTCCAATCTCTGCACTGCTCACCACCCTAACTACTGCTCGCCCAGAGCACAGTGCTCCCGGGGGCGTGTGCCCCTTGTTTTGGTCACACAGCCTGCTCCAATCTCTACATTGAACACCACCCTAACTACTGCTCGCCCAGAGCACAATGCTCCCGGGTGTGTGTGCCCCTTGTTTTAGGCTAAAAGCCTGCTCCAATCTCAACATTGCACACCACCCTAACTACTGCTCGCCCAGAGCACAGTACTCCCGGGGGTGAGTGCCCCTAGTTTTAGGCTCACAGCCTGCTCCAATCTCTACATTGCACACCACCCTAACTACTGCACGCCCAGAGCACAGTGCTCCCGGGGGTTTGTGCCCCTAGTTTTACGCACACAGCCTGCTCCAATCGCTACACTGCACACCACCTTAACTACTGCTCGCCCAGAGCACAGTACTCCCGGGGGGGTGTGCCCCTAGTTTTAGGCACACAGCCTGCTCCAATCTCTACATTGCACACCAATCTAACTACTGCTCTCCCAGAGCACAGTGCTCCCGGAGGAGTGTGCCCTTAGTTTTAGGCACACAGCCTGCTCTAATCTCTACATTGCACATCACCCTATTTACTGCTCTCCAGAGCACAGTACTCCCGGGGGAGTGTGGCCCTAGTTTTAGGCACACAGCCTGCTCCAATCTCTACATTGCACATCACCCTAACTACTGCTCGCCCAGAGCACAGTACTCCCGGGAATGTGTGCCCCTAGTTTAAGGCACACAGCCTGCTCCAATCTCTACACTGCACACCACACTAACTACTGCTAGCCCAGAGCACAGTGTTCCAGCGGGTGTGTGCCCTTAGTTTAAGGCTCAAAGCCTGCTCCAATCTCAACATTGCACACCACCCTATCTACTGCTCGCCCAGAGCACAGTGCTCCCGGGGGTGTGTGCCCCCAGTTTTAGGCAAACAGCCTGCTCCAATCTCTACATTGCACATCACCCTAACTACTGCTCGCCTGAGCACAGTATTCCCGGGGGTGTGGTCCCCTAGTTATAGGCACACAGCCTGCTCCAATCTCTACATTACACATTACCCTAACTACTGCTCGCCCAGAGCACAGTACTCCCCGGGGGGGTGTGCCCTTAGTTTAAGGCACAAAGCCTGCTCCAATCTCTACAACGCACTCCACCCTAACTACTGCTCGCCCAGAGCACAGTTCTCCCGGGCGTGTGTGCCCCTAGTTTTAGGCACACAGCCTGCTCCATCTCTTCATTGCAAACCCCCCTAACTACTGCTCGCCCAGAGCACATTACTCCCAGGGTTGTGTGCCCCAAATTTTTGCCACACAGCCTGCTCCAATCTCTACATTGCACACCACCGTAACTACTTCTCGCCCAGAGCACAGGGCACCCGGGGGTGTGTGCCCCTAATTTTAGGCATACAGTCTGCTCCAATCGCTACATTGCACACCACCCTAACGGCCGCTCGCCCTGAGCACAGTGCTCCCGGGGGTGTGTGCCCCTAGTTTTAGGCATACAGCCTGCCCCAATTTCTACATTGCACACCACCTAACTACGGCTCGCCCAGAGCACAGTGCTCCCAGGGGTGTGTGCCCCTAGTTTTAGGCACACAGCCTGGTCCAATCTGTACATTGCACCCCACCCTAACTACTGCTCGCCCAGAGCACAGTGCTCCCGGGTGTGTGTGCCCCTAGTTTTAGGCATACAGCCTGCCCCAATTTCTACATTGCACACCACCTTAACTACTGCTCGCCCAGAGCACAGTACTCCCGGGGGTGTGTGCCCCTAGTTTTAGGCACACATCCTGCTCCTATATCTACATTGCACACCACCCTAACTACTGCTTGCCCAGAGCACAGTACTCCCGGGGTTGTGTGCTCCAAGTTTTAGTCACACAGCCTGCTCCAATCCTTACACTGCACACCACCCTAACTACTGCTCGCCCAGAGCACAGTACTCCCGGGGTTGTGTGCCTCTAGGTTTAGGCACACAGCCTGTTCCAATCTCTGCACTGCTCACCACCCTAACTACTGCTCGCCCAGAGCACAGTGCTCCCGCGGGCGTGTGCCCCTAGTTTTGGGCACACAGCCTGCTCCAATCTCTACATTGAACACCACCCTAACTACTGCTCGCCCGGAGCACAATGCTCCCGGGTGTGTGTGCCCCTTGTTTTAGGCACAAAGACTGCTCCAATCTCTACATTGCACACCACCCTAACTACTGCTCGCCCAGAGCACAGTACTCCCGGGGGTGAGTGCCCCTAGTTTTAGGCACACAGCCTGCTCCAATCTCTACATTGCACACCACCCTAACTACTGCTCGCCCAGAGCACAGTGCTCCCGGGGGTTTGTGCCCCTAGTTTTACGCACACAGCCTGCTCCAATCGCTACACTGCACACCACCTTAACTACTGCTCGCCCAGAGCACAGTACTCCCGGGGGGTGTGTGCCCCTTGTTTTAAGCACACAGCCTGCTCCAATCTCTACATTGCACACCAATCTAACTACTGCTCTCCCAGAGCACAGTGCTCCCGGAGGAGTGTGCCCTTAGTTTTAGGCACACAGCCTGCTCTAATCTCTACATTGCACATCACCCTATTTACTGCTCGCGAGAGCACAGTACTCCCGGGGGAGTGTGCCCCTAGTTTTAGGCACACAGCCTGCTCCAATCTCTACATTGCACATCACCCTAACTACTGCTCGCCCAGAGCACAGTACTCCCAGGTGTGTGTGCCCCTAATTTAAGGCACACAGCCTGCTCCAATCTCTACATTGCACATCACCCTAACTACTGCTCGCCCAGATAACTGTACTCCCAGGGGTGTGTGCCCCTAGTTTAAGGCACGCAGCCTGCTCCAAACTCTACATTGCACATCACCCTAACTACTGCTCGCCCAGAGCACAGTTCTCCCGGGGGTGTGTGCCCCTGGTTTTAGGCACACAGCCTGCTCCATCTCTTCATTGCAAACCACCCTAATTACTGCTCGCCCAGAGCACAGTACTCCAAGTGTTGTGAGCCCCAAGTTTTTGGCACACAGCCTGCTCCAATCTCTACATTGCACACCACCCTAACTACAGATCGCCCAAATCACAGTGCTCCCGGGGGTGTGTGCCCCCAGTTTTAGGCACACAGCATGCTCCAATCTCTACATTGCACACCACCCTAATTACTGCTCGTCCATAGCACAGTACTCCCAGGATTGTGTGCCCCAAGTTCTAGGCACACAGCCTGCTCCAATCTCTAGACTGCACATCACCCTAACTACTGCTCGGCCAGAGCCCAGTGCACCCGGGGTTGTGTGCCCCGAGATTTAGACACACAGCCTGCTCCAATCTCTACACTGAACACCACCCTAACTACTGCTCGCCTAGAGCACAGTATTCCCGGGGGTGTGTGCCCCTAGTTTTAGGCACACAGCCTGCTCAAATCTCTACACTGCACACCACCCTAACTACTGCTCACCCAGAGCACAGTACTCCCTGGGTTGTGTGCCTGTAGTTTTTAGGCACACAGCCTGCTCCAATCTCTGCACTGCACACCACCCTAACTACTCCTCGCCCAGAGCACAGTGCTCCCGGGGGCGTGTGCCCCTATTTTTAGACACACAGCCTGCTCCAATCTCTACATTGTACACCACCCTAACTACAGCTCGCCCAGAGCACAGTACTCCCGGGGGTGTGTGCCCCCAGTTTTAGGCACACAGCCTGCTCCAATCTCTACATTGCACACCACCCTAATTACTGCTCGTCCATAGCACAGTACTCCCAGGATTGTGTGCCCCACGTTCTAGGCACACAGCCTGCTCCAATCTCTAGACTGCACATCACCCTAACTACTGCTCGGCCAGAGCTCAGTGCACCCGGGGTTGTGTGCCCCGAGTTTTAGACACACAGCCTGCTCCAATCTCTACACTGAACACCACCCTAACTACTGCTCGCCTAGAGCACAGTATTCCCGGGGGTGTGTGCCCCTAGTTTTAGGCACACAGCCTGCTCAAAACTCTACACTGCACACCACCCTAACTACTGCTCACCCAGAGCACAGTACTCCCTGGGTTGTGTGCCTGTAGTTTTTAGGCACACAGCCTGCTCCAATCTCTGCACTGCACACCACCCTAACTACTCCTCGCCCAGAGCACAGTGCTCCCGGGGGCGTGTGCCCCTAGTTTTGGGCACACAGCCTGCTCCAATCTCTGCACTGCACACCACCCTAACTACTGCTCGCCCAGAGCACAGTGCTCCCGGGGGCGTGTGCCCCTAGTTCTGGGCACACAGTCTGCTCCAATCTCTACATTGCACACCACCCTAACTACTGCTCGCCCAGAGCACAGTACTCCCGTGGGTGCGTGCACCTAATTTTAGGCACACAGCCTGCTCCAATCTCTACATTGCACACCAATCTAACTACTGCTCGCCCAGAGCACAGTACTCCCGGGAGTGTGTGCCGCTAGTTTTAGGAACACAGCCAGCTCCAATCTCTACACTGCATTCCACCATAACTACTTCTCGCCCAGAGCACAGTACTCCCGGAAGAGTGTGCCCTTAGTTTTTGGCACACAGCCTGCTCCAATCTCTACATTGCACATCACCCTATTTACTGCTCGGCAGAGCACAGTACTCCCGGGGGTGTGTGCCCCTCGTTTTAGGCACACAGCCTGCTCCAGTCTCTACATTGCACTTCACCCTAACTACTGCTCGCCCCGAGCACAGTACTCCCGGGAATGTGTGCCCCTAGTTTAAGGCACACAGCCTGCTCCAATCTCTACACTGCACACCACCCTAACTATTGCTAGCCCAGAGCACAGTGTTCCAGGGTGTGTGTGCCCCTAGTTTAAGGCACAAAGTCTGCTCGAATCTCAACATTGCACACCACCCTATCTACTGCTCGCCCAGAGCACAGTGCTCCCGGGGGTGTGTGCCCCCAGTTTTAGGCACACAGCCTGCTCCAATCTCTACATTGCACATCACCCTAACTACTGCTCGGCTGAGCACAGTATTCCCGGGGGTGTGGTCCCCTAGTTCTAGGCACACAGCCTGCTCCAATCTCTACATTACACATTACCCTAACTAATGCTCGCACAGAGCACAGTACTCCCGGGGGGGGGGGGGTGCCCTTAGTTTAAGGCACAAAGCCTGCTCCAATCTCTACAACGCAATCCACCCTAACTACTGTTCGCCCAGAGCACAGTTCTCCCGGGCGTGTGTGCCCCTAGTTTTAGGCACACAGCCTGCTCCATCTCTTCATTGCAAACCACCCTAACTACTGCTCGCCCAGAGCACAGGGCACCCGGGGTTGTGTGCCCCTAGATTTAGGCATACAGCCTGCTCCAATTTCTACATTGCACACCACCTAACTACGGCTCGCCCAGAGCACGGTGCTCCCAGGGGTGTGTGCCCCTAGTTTTAGGCACACAGCCTTGTCCAATCTCTACATGCACACCAACCTAACTACCGCTTGCCCAGAGCACAGTGCTCCCGGGGGTGTGTTCCCCAAGTTTTTGGCACACAGCCTGCTCCAATCTGTACATTGCACACCACCCTAACTACTGCTCGCCCGGAGCACAATGCTCCCGGGTGTGTGTGCCCCTTGTTTTAGGCACAAAGACTGCTCCAATCTCTACATTGCACACCACCCTAACTACTGCTCGCCCAGAGCACAGTACTCCCGGGGGTGAGTGCCCCTAGTTTTAGGCACACAGCCTGCTCCAATCTCTACATTGCACACCTCCCTAACTACTGCTCGCCCAGAGCACAGTGCTCCCGGGGGTTTGTGCCCCTAGTTTTACGCACACAGCCTGCTCCAATCGCTACACTGCACTCCACCTTAACTACTGCTCGCCCAGAGCACAGTACTCCCGGGGGGTGTGTGCCCCTTGTTTTAAGCACACAGCCTGCTCCAATCTCTACATTGCACACCAATCTAACTACTTCTCTCCCAGAGCACAGTGCTCCCGGAGGAGTGTGCCCTTAGTTTTAGGCACACAGCCTGCTCTAATCTCTACATTGCACATCACCCTATTTACTGCTCGCGAGAGCACAGTACTCCCGGGGGAGTGTGCCCCTAGTTTTAGGCACACAGCCTGCTCCAATCTCTACATTGCACATCACCCTAACTACTGCTCGCCCAGAGCACAGTACTCCCAGGTGTGTGTGCCCCTAATTTAAGGCACACAGCCTGCTCCAATCTCTACATTGCACATCACCCTAACTACTGCTCGCCCAGATAACTGTACTCCCGGGGGTGTGTGCCCCTAGTTTAAGGCACGCAGCCTGCTCCAAACTCTACATTGCACATCACCCTAACTACTGCTCGCCCAGAGCACAGTTCTCCCGGGGGTGTGTGCCCCTGGTTTTAGGCACACAGCCTGCTCCATCTCTTCATTGCAAACCACCCTAATTACTGCTCGCCCAGAGCACAGTACTCCAAGTGTTGTGAGCCCCAAGTTTTTGGCACACAGCCTGCTCCAATCTCTACATTGCACACCACCCTAATTACAGATCGCCCAAATCACAGTGCTCCCGGGGGTGTGTGCCCCCAGTTTTAGGCACACAGCATGCTCCAATCTCTACATTGCACACCACCCTAATTACTGCTCGTCCATAGCACAGTACTCCCAGGATTGTGTGCCCCAAGTTCTAGGCACACAGCCTGCTCCAATCTCTAGACTGCACATCACCCTAACTACTGCTCGGCCAGAGCCCAGTGCACCCGGGGTTGTGTGCCCCGAGTTTTAGACACACAGCCTGCTCCAATCTCTACACTGAACACCACCCTAACTACTGCTCGCCTAGAGCACAGTATTCCCGGGGGTGTGTGCCCTTAGTTTTAGGCACACAGCCTGCTCAAAACTCTACACTGCACACCACCCTAACTACTGCTCACCCAGAGCACAGTACTCCCTGGGTTGTGTGCCTGTAGTTTTTAGGCACACAGCCTGCTCCAATCTCTGCACTGCACACCACCCTAACTACTCCTCGCCCAGAGCACAGAGCTCCCGGGGGCGTGTGCCCCTATTTTTAGATACACAGCCTGCTCCAATCTCTACATTGTACACCACCCTAACTACAGCTCGCCCAGAGCACAGTACTCCCGGGGGTGTGTGCCCCCAGTTTTAGGCACACAGCCTGCTCCAATCTCTACATTGCACACCACCCTAATTACTGCTCGTCCATAGCACAGTACTCCCAGGATTGTGTGCCCCAAGTTCTAGGCACACAGCCTGCTCCAATCTCTAGACTGCACATCACCCTAACTACTGCTCGGCCAGAGCTCAGTGCACCCGGGGTTGTGTGCCCCGAGTTTTAGACACACAGCCTGCTCCAATCTCTACACTGAACACCACCCTAACTACTGCTCGCCTAGAGCACAGTATTCCCGGGGGTGTGTGCCCCTAGTTTTAGGCACACAGCCTGCTCAAAACTCTACACTGCACACCACCCTAACTACTGCTCACCCAGAGCACAGTACTCCCTGGGTTGTGTGCCTGTAGTTTTTAGGCACACAGCCTGCTCCAATCTCTGCACTGCACACCACCCTAACTACTCCTCGCCCAGAGCACAGTGCTCCCGGGGGCGTGTGCCCCTAGTTTTGGGCACACAGCCTGCTCCAATCTCTGCACTGCACACCACCCTAACTACTGCTCGCCCAGAGCACAGTGCTCCCGGGGGCGTGTGCCCCTAGTTCTGGGCACACAGTCTGCTCCAATCTCTACATTGCACACCACCCTAACTACTGCTCGCCCAGAGCACAGTACTCCCGGAAGAGTGTGCCCTTAGTTTTTGGCACACAGCCTGCTCCAATCTCTACATTGCACATCACCCTATTTACTGCTCGGCAGAGCACAGTACTCCCGGGGGTGTGTGCCCCTCGTTTTAGGCACACAGCCTGCTCCAGTCTCTACATTGCACTTCACCCTAACTACTGCTCGCCCCGAGCACAGTACTCCCGGGAATGTGTGCCCCTAGTTTAAGGCACACAGCCTGCTCCAATCTCTACACTGCACACCACCCTAACTATTGCTAGCCCAGAGCACAGTGTTCCAGGGTGTGTGTGCCCCTAGTTTAAGGCACAAAGCCTGCTCCAATCTCAACATTGCACACCACCCTATCTACTGCTCGCCCAGAGCACAGTGCTCCCGGGGGTGTGTGCCCCCAGTTTTAGGCACACAGCCTGCTCCAATCTCTACATTGCACATCATCCTAACTACTGCTCGCCTGAGCACAGTATTCCCGGGGGTGTGGTCCCCTAGTTCTAGGCACACAGCCTGCTCCAATCTCTACATTACACATTACCCTAACTAATGCTCGCACAGAGCACAGTACTCCCGGGGGGGGGGGGGGTGCCCTTAGTTTAAGGCACAAAGCCTGCTCCAATCTCTACAACGCACTCCACCCTAACTACTGTTCGCCCAGAGCACAGTTCTCCCGGGCGTGTGTGCCCCTAGTTTTAGGCACACAGCCTGCTCCATCTCTTCATAGCAAACCACCCTAACTACTGCTCGCCCAGAGCACAGGGCACCCGGGGTTGTGTGCCCCTAATTTTAGGCATACAGCCTGCTCCAATCGCTACATTGCACACCACCCTAACGGCCGCTCGCCCTGAGCACAGTGCTCCCGGGGTTGTGTGCCCCTAGATTTAGGCATACAGCCTGCTCCAATTTCTACATTGCACACCACCTAACTACGGCTCGCCCAGAGCAAAGTGCTCCCAGGGGTGTGTGCCCCTAGTTTTAGGCACACAGCCTTGTCCAATCTCTACATGCACACCAACCTAACTACCGCTTGCCCAGAGCACAGTGCTCCCGGGGGTGTGTTCCCCAAGTTTTTGGCACACAGCCTGCTCCAATCTGTACATTGCACACCACCCTAACTACTGCTCGCCCAGAGCACAGTGCTCCCGGGGTGTGTGCCCCTAGTTTTAGACACACAGCCTTCTCCAATCTCTACATTGCACACCACCCTAACTACTGCTCGCCCAGAGCATAGTACTCCCGGGGGTGTGTGCCCCTAATTTTAGGCACACATCCTGCTCCTATATCTACATTGCACACCACCCTAACTACTGCTTGCCCAGAGCACAGTACTCCCGGGGTTGTGTGCTCCAAGTTTTAGTCACACAGCCTGCTCCAATCCTTACACTGCACACCACCCTAACTACTGCTCGCCCAGAGCACAGTGCTCCCGGGGTTGTGTCCCCCTAGTTTTAGGCAGACAGCCTGCTCCAATCTCTACACTGCACACCACAATAACTACTGCTTGCCCAGAGCACAGTACTCCCGGGGTTGTGTGCCGCTAGTTTTAGGCACACAGCCTGTTCCAATCTCTGCAATGCTCACCACCCTAACTACTGCTCGCCCAGAGCACAGTGCTCCCGGGGGCGTGTGCCCCTAGTTTTGGGCACACAGCCTGCTCCAATCTCTACATTAAACACCACCCTAACTACTGCTCGCCCAGAGCACAATGCTCCCGGGTGTGTGTGCCCCTTGTTTTAGGCACAAAGCCTGCTCCAATCTCTACATTGCACACCACCCTGACTACTGCTCGCCCAGAGCACAATACTCCCGGGGGTGAGTGCCCCTAGTTTTAGGCACACAGCCTGCTCCAATCTCTACATTGCAAACCACCCTAACTACCGCTCGCCCAGAGCACAGTGCTCCCGGGGGTTTGTGCCCCTAGTTTTACGCACACAGCCTGCTCCAATCGCTACACTGCTCACCACCTTAACTACTGCTCGCCCAGAGCACAGTACTACCAGGGGGGTGTGCCCCTAGTTTTAGGCACACAGCCTGCACCAATCTCTACATTGCACACCAATCTAACTACTGCTCTCCCAGAGCACAGTGCTCCCGGAGGAGTGTGCCCTTAGTTTTAGGCACACAGCCTGCTCTAATCTCCACATTGCACATCACCCTATTTACTGCTCGCCAGAGCACAGTACTCCCGGGGGAGTGTGCCCCTAGTTTAAGGCACGCAGCCTGCTCCAAACTCTACATTGCACATCACCCTAACTACTGCTCGCCCAGAGCACAATTCTCCCGGGGGTGTGTGCCCCTAGTTTTAGGCACACAGCCTGCTCCATCTCTTCTTTGCAAACCACCCTAACTACTGCTCGCCCAGAGCACAGTACTCCAAGTGTTGTGAGCCCCAAGTTTTTGGCACACAGCCTGCTCCAATCTCTACATTGCACACCACCCTAACTACTTCTCGCCCAGATCACAGTGCTCCCGGGGGTGTGTGCCCCCCAGTTATAGGCACACAGCATGCTCCAATCTCTACATTGCACACCACCCTAAGTACTGCTCGCCCAGAGCACAGTGCTCCCGGGGATGTGTGCCCCTATTTTTAGACACACAGCCTGCTCCAATCTCTACATTGTACACCACCCTAACTACTTATCGCCCAGAGCACAGTACTCCGGGGGTGTGTGCCCCCAGTTTTAGGCACACAGCCTGCTCCAATCTCTACATTGCACACCATCCTAATTACTGCTCGTCCATAGCACAGTACTCCCAGGGTTGTGTGCCCCAAGTTCTAGGCACACAGCCTGCTCCAATCTCTAGACTGCACATCACCCTAACTACTGCTCGGCCAGAGCTCAGTGCACCCGGGGGTGTGTGCCCCGAATTTTAGACACACAGCCTGCTCCAATCTCTACATTGCACACCACCCTAACAACTGCTCGCCCAGAGCACAGTATTCCCGGGGGTGTGTGCCCCTAGTCTTAGACACACAGCCTGCTCCAATCTCTACATTGCACACCACCCTAACTACTGCTCGCCCAGAGCACAGTTCTCCCGGGGGTGTGTGCCCCTCGTTTTAGACACACAACCTGCTCCAATCTCTACATTTCACACCACCCTAACAACTGCTCGCCCAGAGCACAGTACTCCCGGGGGTGTGTGCCCCTAGTTTCAGGCATACAGCCTGCTCCAATCTCTATACTGAACACAACCCTAACTACTGCTCGCCTAGAGCACAATATTCCCGGGGGTGTGTGCCCCTAATTTTAGGCACACAGCCTGCTCCAAACTCTACACTGCACACCACCCTAACTACTGCTCCCCCAGAGCACAGTACTCCCGGGGTTGTGTGCCTGCAGTTTTTAGGCACACAGCCTGCTCCAATCTCTGCCCTGCACACCACCCAAACAACTCCTCGCCCAGAGCACAGTGCTCCCGGGGGCGTGTGCCCCTAGTTTTGGGCACACAGCCTGCTCCAATCTCTGCACTGCACACCACCCTAACTACTGCTCGCCCAGAGCACAGTGCTCCCGGGGGCGTGTGCCCCTAGTTCTGGGCACACAGCCTGCTCCAATCTCTACATTGCACACCACCCTAACTACTGCTCGCCCAGAGCACAGTACTCCCGTGGGTGTGTGCACCTAGTTTTAGGCACACAGCCTGCTCCAATCTCTACATTGCACACCAATCTAACTACTGCTCGCCCAGACCACAGTACTCCCGGGTGTGTGTGCCCCTAGTTTAAGGCACACAGCCTGCTCCAATCTCTACACTGCATACCACCAAAACTACTTCTCGCCCAGAGCACAGTACTCCCGGAAGAGTGTGCCATTAGTTTTTGGCACACAGCCTGCTCCAATCTCTACATTGCACATCACCCTAACTACTGCTCGGCAGAGCACAGTACTCCCGGGGGTGTGTGCCCCTCGTTATAGGCACACAGCCTGATCCAGTCTCTACATTGCACTTCACCCTAACTACTGCTCGCCCCGAGCACAGTACTCCCGGGTGTGTGTGCCCCTAGTTTAAGGCACACAGCCTGCTCCAATCTCTACACTGCACACCACGCTAACTACTGCTAGCCCAGAGCACAGTGTTCCAGGGGGTGTGTGCCCTTAATTTTAGGCACAAAGCCTGCTCCAATCTCAACATTGCACACCACCCTATCTACTGCTCGCCCAGTGCACAGTGCTCCCGGGGGTGTGTGCCCCCAGTTTTAGGCACACAGCCTGCTCCAATCTCTACATTGCACATCACCCTAACTACTGCTCGCCAGAGCACAGTATTCCCGGGGGTGTGTGCCCCTAGTCTTATGCACACAGCCTGCTCCAATCTCTACATTGCACATTACCCTAACTACTGCTCGCCCAGAGCACAGTACTCCCGGGGGGGTGTGTCCTTAGATTAAGGCACAAAGCCTGCTCAAATCTCTAAAACGCACTCCACCCTAACTACTGCTCTCCCAGAGCACAGTTCTCCCGGGGGTGTGAGCCCCTAGTTTTATGCACACAGCCTGCTCCAATCGCTACATTGCACACCACAATAACGGCCGCTCGCCCAGAGCACAGTGCTCCCGGGGGTGTGTGCCCCTAGTTTTAGACACACAGCCTGCTCCAATCTCTACATTGCACACCACCCAAACTACTGCTCGCCCAGAGCACAGTACTCCCGGGGGTGTGTGCCCCTAGTTTTCGGCACAGATCCTGCTCCTATATCTACATTGCACACCACCCTAACTACTGCTAGCCCAGAGCACAGTACTCCCGGGGTTGTGTGCTCCAAGTTTTAGTCACACAGCCTGCTCCAATCCTTACACTGCACACCACCCTAACTACTGCTCGCCCAGAGCACAGTGCCCCCGGGGTTGTGTCCCCCTAGTTTTAGGCAGACAGCCTGCTCCAATCTGTACATTGCACACCACCCTAGCTACTTCTCGCCCAGAGCACAGTAATCCCGGGGTTGTGTGCCCCTAGTTTTAGGCACACAGCCTCTCCAATCTCTACACTGCACACCACCCTAACTACTGCTCGCCCAGAGCACAGTACTCCCGGGGTTGTGTGCCTCTAGTTTTAGGCACACAGCCTGTTCCAGTCTCTGCACTGCTCACCACCCTAACTACTGCTCGCCCAGAGCACAGTGCTCCCGGGGGCGTGTGCCCCTAGTTTTGGGCACACAGCCTGCTCCAATCCCTACATTGAACACCACCCTAACAACTGCTCGCCCAGAGCACAGTGCTCCCGGGGGCGTGTGCCCCTTGCTTTAGGCACAAAGCCTGCTCCAATCTCTACATTGCACACAACCCTAACTACTGCTCGCCCAGAGCACAGTACTCCCGGGGGTGAGTGCCCCTTGTTTTAGGCACACAGCCTGCTCCAATCTCTACATTGCACACCACCCTAACTACTGCTCGCCCAGAGCACAGTGCTCCCGGGGGTTTGTGCCCCTAGTTTTACGCACACAGCCTGCTCCAATCGCTACACTGCACACCACCTTAACTACTGCTCGCCCAGAGCACAGTGCTCCCGGGGGCGTGTGCCCCTAGTTTTGGGCACACAGCCTGCTCCAATCTCTACATTGCACACCACCCTAACTACTGCTCGCCCAGAGTACAGTGCTCCCGGGGGTGTGTGCCCCTAGTTTTAGACACACAGCCTGCTCTAATCTCTACATTGCACATCACCCTATTTACTGCTCGCCAGAGCACAGTACTCCCGGGGGAGTGTGCCCCTAGTTTTAGGCACACAGCCTGCTCCAATCTCTACATTGCACATCAACCTAACTACTGCTCGCCCAGAGCACTGTACTCCCGGGGGTGTGTGCCCCTAGTTTAAGGCACGCAGCCTGCTCCAAACTCTACATTGCACATCACCCTAACTACTGCTCGCCCAGAGCATAGCTCTCCCGGGGGTGTGTGCCCCTAGTTTTAGGCACATAGCCTGCACCATCTCTTCATTGCAAACCACCCTAACTACTGCTCGCCCAGAGCACAGTACTCCATGTGTTGTGAGCCCCAAGTTTTTGGCACACAGCCTGCTCCAATCTCTACACTGCACACCACCCTAACTACTGATCGCCCAGATCACAGTGCTCCCGGGGGTGTGTGCCCCCAGTTTTAGGCACACAGCATGCTCCAATCTCTACATTGCACACCACCCTAACTACTGCTCGCCCAGAGCACAGTGCTCCCGGGGGTGTGTGCCCGTATTTTTAGACACACAGCCTGCTCCAAACTCTACATTGTACACCACCCTAACTACTGCTCGCACAGAGCACAGTACTCCCGGGGGTGTGTGCCCCCAGTTTTAGGCACACAGCCTTCTACAATCTCTAAATTGCACACCACCCTAATTACTGCTCGTCCATAGCACAGTACTCCCAGGGTTGTGTGCCCCAAGTTCTAGGCACACAGCCTGCTCCAATCTCTAGACTGCACATCACCCTAACTACTGCTCGGCCAGAGCACAGTGCACATGGGGTGTGTGCCCCGAGTTTTAGACACACAGCCTGCTCCAATCTCTACATTGCACACCACCCTATCAACTGCTCGCCCAGAGCACAGTATTCCCGGGGGTGTGTGCCCCTAGTCTTAGACACACAGCCTGCTCCAATCTCTACATTGCACACCACCCTAACTACTGCTCGCCCAGAGCACAGTACTCCCGGGGGTGTGTGCCCCTAGTTTTAGACACACAGCCTGCTCCAATCTCTACATTTCACACCTCCCTAACAACTGCTCGCCCAGAGCACAGTTCTCCCGGGGGTGTGTGCCCCTAGTTTTAGGCATACAGCCTGCTCCAATCTCTACACTGAACACCACCCTATCTACTGCTCGCCTAGAGCACAGTATTCCCGGGGGTGTGTGCCCCTAGTTTTAGGCACACAGCCTGCTCCAATCTCTACACTGCACACCACCCTAACTACTGCTCACCCAGAGCACAGTTCTCCCGGGGGTGTGTGCCCCTAGTTTTAGGCATACAGCCTGCTCCAATCTCTACACTGAACACCACCCTATCTACTGCTCGCATAGAGCACAGTATTCCCGGGGGTGTGTGCCCCTAGTTTTAGGCACACAGCCTGCTCCAATCTCTGCACTGCACACCACCCTAACTACTCCTCGCCCAGAGCACAGTGCTCCCGGGGGCGTGTGCCCCTAGTTTTGGGCACACAGCCTGCTCCAATCTCTGCACTGCACAACAAACTAACTACTAATCGCCCAGAGCACAGTGCTCCCGGGGGCGTGTGCCCCTAGTTCTGGGCACACAGCCTGCTCCAATCTCTACATTGCACACCACCCTAACTACTGCTCGCCCAGAGCACAGTACTCCCGTGGGTGTGTGCACCTAGTTTTAGGCACACAGCCTGCCCCAATCTCTACATTGCACACCAATCTAACTACTGCTCGCCCAGAGCACAGTACTCCCGGGAGTGTGTGCCGCTAGTTTTAGGCACACAGCCAGCTCATATCTCTACACTGCATACCACCATAACTACTTCTCGCCCAGAGCACAGTACTCCCGGAAGAGTGTGACCTTAGTTTTTGGCACACAGCCTGCTCCAATCTGTACATTGCACATCACCCTATTTACTGCTCGGCAGAGCACAGTACTCCCGGGGGTGTGTGCCCCTCGTTTTAGGCACACAGCCTGCTCCAGTCTCTACATTGCACTCCACCCTAACTACTGCTCGCCCAGAGCACAGTGTTCCAGGGGGTGTGTGCCCCTAGTTTTAGGCACAAAGCCTGCTCCAATCTCAACGTTGCACACCACCTATCTACTGCTCGCCCAGTGCACAGTGCTCCCGGGGGGGTGTGCCCCCAGTTTTAGGCACACAGCCTGCTCCAATCTCTACATTGCACATCACCCTAACTACTGCTCGCCAGAGCACAGTATTCCCGGGGGTGTGTGCCCCTAGTTTTAGGCACACTGCCTGCTCCATCTCTTCATTGCAAACCACCCTAACTACTGCTCGCCCAGAGCACAGTGCTCCCGGGGGTGTGTGCCCCTAGTTTTAGGCATACAGCCTGCTCCAAATTCTACATTGCACACCACCTAACTACGGCTCGCCCAGAGCACAGTGCTCCCAGGGGTGTGTGCCCCCAGTTTTAGGCACACAGCCTGCTCCAATCTGTACATTGCACACCAGCCTAACTACTGCTCGCCCAGAGCACAGTGCTCTCGGGGTAGTGTGCCCCTAGTTTTAGACACACAGCCTGCTCCAATCTCTACATTGCACACCACCCTAACTACTGCTCGCCCAGAGCTCAGTACTCCCGGGGGTGTGTGCCCCTAGTTTTAGGCACACATCCTGCTCCAATCTCTACATTGCACACCACCCAAACTACTGCTTGCCCAGAGCACAGCACTCCCGGGGTTGTGTGCTCCAAGTTTTAGGCACACAGCCTGCTCCAATCCCTACACTGCACACCACCCTAAATACTGCTCGCCCAGAGCACAGTGCTCCCGGGGTTGTGTGCCCCTAGTTTTAGGCAGAGAGCCTGCTCCAATCTCTACATTGCACACCACCCTAACAACTGCTCGACCAGAGCACAGTACTCCCGGGGTTGTGTGCCCCTAGTTTTAGGCACACAGCCTGCTCCAATCTCTACATTGCACATCACCCTAACTACTGCTCGCCCAGAGGACTGTACTCCCGGGGGTGTGTGCCCCTAGTTTAAGGCACGCAGCCTGCTCCAAACTCTACATTGCACATCACCCTAACTACTGCTCGCCCAGAGCACAATTCTCCCGGGGGTGTGTGCCCCTAGTTTTAGGCACACAGCCTGCTCCATCTCTTCTTTGCAAACCACCCTAACTACTGCTCGCCCAGAGCACAGTACTCCAAGTGTTGTGAGCCCCAAGTTTTTGGCACACAGCCTGCTCCAATCTCTACATTGCACACCACCCTAACTACTTCTCGCCCAGATCACAGTGCTCCCGGGGGTGTGTGCCCCCAGTTTTAGGCACACAGCATGCTCCAATCTCTACATTGCACACCACCCTAAGTACTGCTCGCCCAGAGCACAGTGCTCCCGGGGATGTGTGCCCCTATTTTTAGACACACAGCCTGCTCCAATCTCTACATTGTACACCACCCTAACTACTTATCGCCCAGAGCACAGTACTCCGGGGGTGTGTGCCCCCAGTTTTAGGCACACAGCCTGCTCCAATCTCTACATTGCACACCATCCTAATTACTGCTCGTCCATAGCACAGTACTCCCAGGGTTGTGTGCCCCAAGTTCTAGGCACACAGCCTGCTCCAATCTCTAGACTGCACATCACCCTAACTACTGCTCGGCCAGAGCTCAGTGCACCCGGGGGTGTGTGCCCCGAATTTTAGACACACAGCCTGCTCCAATCTCTACATTGCACACCACCCTAACAACTGCTCGCCCAGAGCACAGTATTCCCGGGGGTGTGTGCCCCTAGTCTTAGACACACAGCCTGCTCCAATCTCTACATTGCACACCACCCTAACTACTGCTCGCCCAGAGCACAGTTCTCCCGGGGGTGTGTGCCCCTCGTTTTAGACACACAACCTGCTCCAATCTCTACATTTCACACCACCCTAACAACTGCTCGCCCAGAGCACTGTACTCCCGGGGGTGTGTGCCCCTAGTTTCAGGCATACAGCCTGCTCCAATCTCTATACTGAACACAACCCTAACTACTGCTCGCCTAGAGCACAATATTCCCGGGGGTGTGTGCCCCTAATTTTAGACACACAGCCTGCTCCAAACTCTACACTGCACACCACCCTAACTACTGCTCCCCCAGAGCACAGTACTCCCGGGGTTGTGTGCCTGCAGTTTTTAGGCACACAGCCTGCTCCAATCTCTGCCCTGCACACCACCCAAACAACTCCTCGCCCAGAGCACAGTGCTCCCGGGGGCGTGTGCCCCTAGTTTTGGGCACACAGCCTGCTCCAATCTCTGCACTGCACACCACCCTAACTACTGCTCGCCCAGAGCACAGTGCTCCCGGGGGCGTGTGCCCCTAGTTCTGGGCACACAGCCTGCTCCAATCTCTACATTGCACACCACCCTAACTACTGCTCGCCCAGAGCACAGTACTCCCGTGGGTGTGTGCACCTAGTTTTAGGCACACAGCCTGCTCCAATCTCTACATTGCACACCAATCTAACTACTGCTCGCCCAGACCACAGTACTCCCGGGTGTGTGTGCCCCTAGTTTAAGGCACACAGCCTGCTCCAATCTCTACACTGCATACCACCAAAACTACTTCTCGCCCAGAGCACAGTACTCCCGGAAGAGTGTGCCATTAGTTTTTGGCACACAGCCTGCTCCAATCTCTACATTGCACATCACCCTAACTACTGCTCGGCAGAGCACAGTACTCCCGGGGGTGTGTGCCCCTCGTTATAGGCACACAGCTTGATCCAGTCTCTACATTGCACTTCACCCTAACTACTGCTCGCCCCGAGCACAGTACTCCCGGGTGTGTGTGCCCCTAGTTTAAGGCACACAGCCTGCTCCAATCTCTACACTGCACACCACGCTAACTACTGCTAGCCCAGAGCACAGTGTTCCAGGGGGTGTGTGCCCTTAATTTTAGGCACAAAGCCTGCTCCAATCTCAACATTGCACACCACCCTATCTACTGCTCGCCCAGTGCACAGTGCTCCCGGGGGTGTGTGCCCCCAGTTTTAGGCACACAGCCTGCTCCAATCTCTACATTGCACATCACCCTAACTACTGCTCGCCAGAGCGCAGTATTCCCGGGGGTGTGTGCCCCTAGTCTTATGCACACAGCCTGCTCCAATCTCTACATTGCACATTACCCTAACTACTGCTCGCCCAGAGCACAGTACTCCCGGGGGGGTGTGTCCTTAGATTAAGGCACAAAGCCTGCTCAAATCTCTAAAACGCACTCCACCCTAACTACTGCTCTCCCAGAGCACAGTTCTCCCGGGGGTGTGAGCCCCTAGTTTTATGCACACAGCCTGCTCCAATCGCTACATTGCACACCACAATAACGGCCGCTCGCCCAGAGCACAGTGCTCCCGGGGGTGTGTGCCCCTAGTTTTAGACACACAGCCTGCTCCAATCTCTACATTGCACACCACCCAAACTACTGCTCGCCCAGAGCACAGTACTCCCGGGGGTGTGTGCCCCTAGTTTTCGGCACAGATCCTGCTCCTATATCTACATTGCACACCACCCTAACTACTGCTAGCCCAGAGCACAGTACTCCCGGGGTTGTGTGCTCCAAGTTTTAGTCACACAGCCTGCTCCAATCCTTACACTGCACACCACCCTAACTACTGCTCGCCCAGAGCACAGTGCCCCCGGGGTTGTGTCCCCCTAGTTTTAGGCAGACAGCCTGCTCCAATCTGTACATTGCACACCACCCTAGCTACTTCTCGCCCAGAGCACAGTAATCCCGGGGTTGTGTGCCCCTAGTTTTAGGCACACAGCCTCTCCAATCTCTACACTGCACACCACCCTAACTACTGCTCGCCCAGAGCACAGTACTCCCGGGGTTGTGTGCCTCTAGTTTTAGGCACACAGCCTGTTCCAGTCTCTGCACTGCTCCCCACCCTAACTACTGCTCGCCCAGAGCACAGTGCTCCCGGGGGCGTGTGCCCCTAGTTTTGGGCACACAGCCTGCTCCAATCCCTACATTGAACACCACCCTAACAACTGCTCGCCCAGAGCACAGTGCTCCCGGGGGCGTGTGCCCCTTGCTTTAGGCACAAAGCCTGCTCCAATCTCTACATTGCACACAACCCTAACTACTGCTCGCCCAGAGCACAGTACTCCCGGGGGTGAGTGCCCCTTGTTTTAGGCACACAGCCTGCTCCAATCTCTACATTGCACACCACCCTAACTACTGCTCGCCCAGAGCACAGTGCTCCCGGGGGTTTGTGCCCCTAGTTTTACGCACACAGCCGGCTCCAATCGCTACACTGCACACCACCTTAACTACTGCTCGCCCAGAGCACAGTGCTCCCGGGGGCGTGTGCCCCTAGTTTTGGGCACACAGCCTGCTCCAATCTCTACATTGCACACCACCCTAACTACTGCTCGCCCAGAGTACAGTGCTCCCGGGGGTGTGTGCCCCTAGTTTTAGACACACAGCCTGCTCTAATCTCTACATTGCACATCACCCTATTTACTGCTCGCCAGAGCACAGTACTCCCGGGGGAGTGTGCCCCTAGTTTTAGGCACACAGCCTGCTCCAATCTCTACATTGCACATCAACCTAACTACTGCTCGCCCAGAGCACTGTACTCCCGGGGGTGTGTGCCCCTAGTTTAAGGCACGCAGCCTGCTCCAAACTCTACATTGCACATCACCCTAACTACTGCTCGCCCAGAGCATAGCTCTCCCGGGGGTGTGTGCCCCTAGTTTTAGGCACATAGCCTGCACCATCTCTTCATTGCAAACCACCCTAACTACTGCTCGCCCAGAGCACAGTACTCCATGTGTTGTGAGCCCCAAGTTTTTGGCACACAGCCTGCTCCAATCTCTACACTGCACACCACCCTAACTACTGATCGCCCAGATCACAGTGCTCCCGGGGGTGTGTGCCCCCAGTTTTAGGCACACAGCATGCTCCAATCTCTACATTGCACACCACCCTAACTACTGCCGCCCAGAGCACAGTGCTCCCGGGGGTGTGTGCCCGTATTTTTAGACACACAGCCTGCTCCAAACTCTACATTGTACACCACTATAACTACTGCTCGCACAGAGCACAGTACTCCCGGGGGTGTGTGCCCCCAGTTTTAGGCACACAGCCTTCTACAATCTCTAAATTGCACACCACCCTAATTACTGCTCGTCCATAGCACAGTACTCCCAGGGTTGTGTGCCCCAAGTTCTAGGCACACAGCCTGCTCCAATCTCTAGACTGCACATCACCCTAACTACTGCTCGGCCAGAGCACAGTGCACATGGGGTGTGTGCCCCGAGTTTTAGACACACAGCCTGCTCCAATCTCTACATTGCACACCACCCTAACAACTGCTCGCCCAGAGCACAGTATTCCCGGGGGTGTGTGCCCCTAGTCTTAGACACACAGCCTGCTCCAATCTCTACATTGCACACCACCCTAACTACTGCTCGCCCAGAGCACAGTACTCCCGGGGGTGTGTGCCCCTAGTTTTAGACACACAGCCTGCTCCAATCTCTACATTTCACACCTCCCTAACAACTGCTCGCCCAGAGCACAGTTCTCCCGGGGGTGTGTGCCCCTAGTTTTAGGCATACAGCCTGCTCCAATCTCTACACTGAACACCACCCTATCTACTGCTCGCCTAGAGCACAGTATTCCCGGGGGTGTGTGCCCCTAGTTTTAGGCACACAGCCTGCTCCAATCTCTACACTGCACACCACCCTAACTACTGCTCACCCAGAGCACAGTTCTCCCGGGGGTGTGTGCCCCTAGTTTTAGGCATACAGCCTGCTCCGATCTCTACACTGAACACCACCCTATCTACTGCTCGCATAGAGCACAGTATTCCCGGGGGTGTGTGCCCCTAGTTTTAGGCACACAGCCTGCTCCAATCTCTGCACTGCACACCACCCTAACTACTCCTCGCCCAGAGCACAGTGCTCCCGGGGGCGTGTGCCCCTAGTTTTGGGCACACAGCCTGCTCCAATCTCTGCACTGCACAACAAACTAACTACTAATCGCCCAGAGCACAGTGCTCCCGGGGGCGTGTGCCCCTAGTTCTGGGCACACAGCCTGCTCCAATCTCTACATTGCACACCACCCTAACTACTGCTCGCCCAGAGCACAGTACTCCCGTGGGTGTGTGCACCTAGTTTTAGGCACACAGCCTGCCCCAATCTCTACATTGCACACCAATCTAACTACTGCTCGCCCAGAGCACAGTACTCCCGGGAGTGTGTGCCGCTAGTTTTAGGCACACAGCCAGCTCATATCTCTACACTGCATACCACCATAACTACTTCTCGCCCAGAGCACAGTACTCCCGGAAGAGTGTGACCTTAGTTTTTGGCACACAGCCTGCTCCAATCTGTACATTGCACATCACCCTATTTACTGCTCGGCAGAGCACAGTACTCCCGGGGGTGTGTGCCCCTCGTTTTAGGCACACAGCCTGCTCCAGTCTCTACATTGCACTCCACCCTAACTACTGCTCGCCCAGAGCACAGTGTTCCAGGGGGTGTGTGCCCCTAGTTTTAGGCACAAAGCCTGCTCCAATCTCAACATTGCATACCACCTATCTACTGCTCGCCCAGTGCACAGTGCTCCCGGGGGGGTGTGCCCCCAGTTTTAGGCACACAGCCTGCTCCAATCTCTACATTGCACATCACCCTAACTACTGCTCGCCAGAGCACAGTATTCCCGGGGGTGTGTGCCCCTAGTTTTAGGCACACTGCCTGCTCCATCTCTTCATTGCAAACCACCCTAACTACTGCTCGCCCAGAGCACAGTGCTCCCGGGGGTGTGTGCCCCTAGTTTTAGGCATACAGCCTGCTCCAAATTCTACATTGCACACCACCTAACTACGGCTCGCCCAGAGCACAGTGCTCCCAGGGGTGTGTGCCCCCAGTTTTAGGCACACAGCCTGCTCCAATCTGTACATTGCACACCAGCCTAACTACTGCTCGCCCAGAGCACAGTGCTCTCGGGGTAGTGTGCCCCTAGTTTTAGACACACAGCCTGCTCCAATCTCTACATTGCACACCACCCTAACTACTGCTCGCCCAGAGCTCAGTACTCCCGGGGGTGTGTGCCCCTAGTTTTAGGCACACATCCTGCTCCAATCTCTACATTGCACACCACCCAAACTACTGCTTGCCCAGAGCACAGCACTCCCGGGGTTGTGTGCTCCAAGTTTTAGGCACACAGCCTGCTCCAATCCCTACACTGCACACCACCCTAAATACTGCTCGCCCAGAGCACAGTGCTCCCGGGGTTGTGTGCCCCTAGTTTTAGGCAGAGAGCCTGCTCCAATCTCTACATTGCACACCACCCTAACAACTGCTCGACCAGAGCACAGTACTCCCGGGGTTGTGTGCCCCTAGTTTTAGGCACACAGCCTCTCCAATCTCTACACTGCACACCACCCTAACTACTGCTCGCCCAGAGCACAGTACCCCCGGGGTTGTGTGCCTCTAGTTTTAGGCACACAGCCTGTTCCAATCTCTGCAATGCACCCCACCCTAACTACTGCTCGCCCAGAGCACTGTGCTCCCGGGGGCGTGTGCCCCTAGTTTTGGGCACACAGCTTGCTCCAATCTCTATATTGCACACCACCCTAACAACTGCTCGCCCAGAGCTCAGTGCTCCCGGGGACGTGTGCCCCTTGTTTTAGGCACAAAGCCTGCTCCCATCTCTACATTGCACACCACCCTAACTACTGCTCGCACAGAGCACAGTACTCCCGGGGGTGTGTGCCCCTAGTTTTAGGCACACAGCCTGCTCCAATCTCTACATTGCCCACCACCCTAACTACTGCTCGCCCAGAGCAGAGTGCTCCAGGGGGTGTGTGCCCCTAGTTTTACGCACACAGCCTGCTCCAATCGCTACACTGCACACCACCTTAACTACTGCTCGCTCAGAGCACAGTACTCCCGGGAGTGTGTGCCCCTAGTTTTAGGCACACAGCCTGCTCCAATCTCTACATTGCACACCAATCTAACTACTGCTCTCCCAGAGCACAGTGCTCCCGGAGGAGTGTGCCCTTAGTTTTAGGCACACAGCCTGCTCTAATCTCTACATTGCACATCACCCTATTTACTGCTCGCCAGAGCACAGTACTCCCGGGGGAGTGTGCCCCTAGTTTTAGGCACACAGCCTGCTCCAATCTCTACATTGCACATCACCCTAACTACTGCTCGCCCAGAGCACAGTACTCCCGGGGGTGTGTGCCCCTAATTTAAGGCACACAGCCTGCTCCAATCACTACATTGCACATCACCCTAACTACTGCTCTCCCAGACCACAGTACTCCCGGGGGTGTGTGCCCCTAGTTTAAGGCACGCAGCCTGCTCCAATCTCTACATTGCACATCACCCTAACTACTGCTCGCTCAGAGCACAGTACTCCCGGAGGTGTGTGCCCCTAGTTTTAGGCACACAGCCTGCTCCAATCTCTACATTGCACACCACCCTAACTACTGCTCGCCCAGAGCACAGTGCTCCCGGGGGTGTGTGCCCCTAGTATAAGGCACACAGCCTGCTCCAATCTCTACATTGCACATCACCCTAACTACTGCTAACCCAGAGTACAGTACTCCCGGGGCTGTGTGCTCCTAGTTTTAGGCACACAGCCTGCTCCAATCTCTACATTGCACACCACCCGAACTACTGCTCGCCCAGAGCACAGTGCTCCCGGGGTGTGTGCCCCTAGTATTAGCCTTCTACAATCTCTACATTGCACATCACCCTAACTACTGCTCGACCAGGGCACAGTACTCCAGGGGGTGTGTGCCCCTAGTTTAAGGCACACAGCCTGCTCCAATCTATACACTGCACACCACCCAAACTACTGCTCGCCCAGAGCACATTGCTCCCGGGGGCGTGTGCCCTTAGTTTTTGGCACAAAGCCTGCTCCAATCTCTACATTGCACACCACCCTAATTACTGCTCGCCCTGAGCACAGTGTTCCAGGGTGTGTGCCCCTAGTTTTAGGCACAATGCCTGCTCCAATCTCTACATTGCAGACCACCCTAACTACTGCTCGCCCTGAGCACAGTGCTCCCGGGGGGATGTGCCCCCAGTTTTAGGCACACAGCCTGCTCCAATCTCTGCATTCCACTCCACCCTAACTACTGCTCGCCCAGAGCACAATGCTCCCGGGTGTGTGTGCCCCTAGTTTTAGACACACAGTCTGCTCCTATCTCTGCATTGCACACCAACCTAACTACCGCTCGCCCAGAGCACAGTACTCCCGGGGGTGTGTGCCCCTAGTTTAAGGCACACAGCCTGCTCCAATCTCTACACTGCAAACCACCCTAACTACTGCTCGCCCAGAGCACAGTTCTCCCGGGGGTGTGTGCCCCTAGTTTTAGGCACACAGCCTGCTCCATCTCTTCATTGCACACCACCCTGAATACTGCTCGCCCAGAGCACAGTGATCCCGGGGGCGTGTGCCCCTAGTTTTTGGCACACAGCCTGCTCCAATCTCTGCATTGCACTCCACCCTAACTACTGCTCGCCCAGAGCACAGTGCTCCCGGGTGTGTGTGCCCCATGTTTTAGGCACACAGCCTACTCCAATCTCTACACTGCACACCACCCTAACTACTGCTCGCCCAGAGCACAGTACTCCCGGGGGTGTGTGCCCCTAGTTTTAGGCACACAGCCTGCTCCAAACTCTACACTGCACACCACCCTAACTACTGCTCGCCCAGAGCACAGTACTCCCGGGGTTGTGTGCCTCTAGTTTTTAGGCACACAGCCTGCTCCAATCGCTACATTGCACACCACACTAACTACCGCTCGGCCAGAGCACAGTGCTCCCGGGGGTGTGTGCCCCTAGTTTTAGGCATACAGCCTGCTCCAAACTCTACATTGCACCCCACCTAACTACGGCTCGACCAGAGCACAGTGCTCCCTGGGGTGTGTGCCCCTAGATTTAGGCACACAGCCTGGTCCAATCTCTACATTGCACACCAACCTAACTACCGCTTGCCCAGGGCACAGTGCTCCCGGGGGTGTGTGCCCCCAATTTTAGGCACACAACCTGCTCCAATCTCTACATTGCACAGCACCCTAACTACTGCTCGCCCAGAGCACAGTGATCCCGGCGGTGTGTGCCCCTAGTTTTAGACACACTGCCTGCTCAAATCTCTATATAGCACACCACCCTAACTACTGCTCGCCCTGAATACAGTACTCCCGGGGGGGTGTGCCGGTAGTTTTAGACACACAGCCTGCTCCAATCTCTAGATTGCACACCAGCCTAACAACTGCTCACCCAGGGCACAGTAGTCCCGGGGGTGTGTGCCCGTATTTTTAGGCACACAGCCTGCTCCAATCGCTACATTGCACACCACCCTAACTACTGCTCGGCCAGAGCACAGTGCTCCCGGGGGTGTGTGCCCCTAGTTTTAGACACACAGCCTGCTTAGATCTCTACATTGCACACCACGCTAACTACTGCTCGCCCAGAGCACAATACTACCAGGGTGTGTGCCCCTAGTTTTAGGCAGACAGCCTCCTCCAATCTCTAGATTGCACACCACCCTAACTACTGCTCGCCCAGAGCACAGTACTCCCGGGGTTGTGTGCCCCTAGTTTTAGGCACACAGCCTGCTCCAATCTCTACATTGCACACCACCCTAACTACTGCTCGCCCACAGCACAGTACTCCTGGGGGAGTGTGCCACTAGATTTTGGCACACAGCCTGCTCCAGTCGCTACATTGCACACCACCCTAACTACTGCTCGCCCAGAGCACAGTACTCCCGGGGGTGTGTGCCCCTAGCTTTAGGCACACAGCCTGCTCCAATCTCTACATTGCACACCAATCTAACTACAGCTCGCCCAGAGCACAGTACTCCCGGGAGTGAGTGCACCTAGTTTTAGGCACACAGCCAGCTCCAATCTCTACACTGCATACCACCCTAACTACTGCTCGCCCAGAGCACAGTACTCCCGGAAGAGTGTGCCCTTAGTTTTAGGCACACAGTCTGCTCCAATCTCTACATTGCACATACCCCTATTTACTGCTCGCCAGAGCGCAGTACTCCGGGGGGTGTGTGCCATTCGTTTTAGGCACACAGCCTGCTCCCGTCTCTACATTGCACATCACCCTAACTACTGCTCTCCCAGAGCACAGTACTCCCGGGGGTGTGTGCCCCTAATTTAAGGCACACAGCCTGCTCCAATCTCTACACTGCACACCACCCTAACTACTGCTAGCCCAGAGCACAGTGTTCCAGGGGGTGTGTGCCCCTAGTTTTAGCCTGCTACAATCTCTACATTACACATTACCCTAACTACTGCTCGCCCAGAGCACAGTACTCCCGGGGGGGGGGTGTGCTCTTAGTTTAAGGCACAAAGCCTGCTCCTATCTCTACAACGCACTCCACCCTAACTACTGCTCGCCCAGAGCACAGTGCACCCGGGGGTGTGTGCCCCTAATTTTAGGCACACAGCCTGCTCCAATCGCGACATTGCACACCACCCAAACGGCCGCTCGCCCTGAGCACAGTGCTCCCGGGGGTGTGTGCCCCTAGTTTTAGGCATACAGCCCGCTCCAATTTCTACATTGCACACCTCCTAACTACGGCTCGCCCAGAGCACAGTACTCCCGGGGGGGGGGGTGCTCTTAGTTTAAGGCACAAAGCCTGCTCCAATCTCTACAACGCACTCCACCCTAACTACTGCTCGCCCAGAGCACAGTGCACCCGGGGGTGTGTGCCCCTAATTTTAGGCACACAGCCTGCTCCAAACGCTACATTGCACACCACCCAAACGGCCGCTCGCCCTGAGCACAGTGCTCCCGGGGGTGTGTGCCCCTAGTTTTAGGCATACAGCCTGCTCCAATTTACAAATTGCACACCACCTAACTACGGCTCGCCCAGAGCACAGTGCTCCCAGGGGTGTGTGCCCCTAGTTTTAGGCACACAGCCTGGTCCAATCTCTACACGCACACCACCCTAACTACCGCCTGCCCAGAGCACAGTGCTCCCGGGGGTGTGTGCCCCCAGTTTTAGGCACAGAGCCTGCTCCAATCTGTACATTGCACACCACCCTAACTACTGCTCGCCCAGAGCATAGTGCTCCCGGGGGTGTGTGCCCCTAGTTTTAGACACACAGCCTGCTCCAATCTCTACATTGCACACCACCCTAACTACTGCTCGCCCAGAGCACAGTGCTCCCGGGGGCGTGTGCCCCTTGTTTTAGGCACAAAGCCTGCTCCAATCTCTACATTGCATACCACCCTAACTACTGCTCGCCCAGAGCACAGTACTCCCGGGGGTGAGTGCCCCTAGTTTTAGGCACACAGCCTGCTCCAATCTCTACATTGCACACCACCCTAACTACTGCTCGCCCAGAGCACAGTGCTCCCGGGGGTGTGTGCCCCTAGTTTTACGCACACAGCCTGCTACAATCGCTACACTGCACACCATCCTAACTACTGCTCGCCCAGAGCACAGTACTCCCGGGGGTGTGTGCCCCTAATTTAAGGCACACAGCCTGCTCCAGTCTCTAAATTGCACATCACCCTAACTACTGCTCGCCCAGAGCACTGTACTCCCGGGGGAGTGTGCCCCTAGTTTAAGGCACGCAGCCTGCTCCAAACTCTACATTGCACATCACCCTAACTACTGCTCGCCCAGAGCACAGTTCTCCCGGCGGTGTGTGCCCCTAGTTTTAGGCACACAGCCTGCTCCATCTCTTCATTGCAAACCACCCTAACTACTGCTCGCCCAGAGCACAGTACTCCAAGGGTTGTGTGCCCCAAGTTTTTGGCACACAGCCTGCTCCAATCTCTACATTGCACACCACCCTAACTACTGCTCGTCCAGAGCACAGAGCTCCCGGGGTTGTGTGCCCCCAGTTTTAGGCACACAGCATGCTCCAATCTCTACATTGCACACCACCCTAACTACTGCTCGCCCAGAGCACTGTGCTCCCGGGGGTGTGTGCCCCTAGTTTTAGACACACAGCGTCCTCCAATCTCTACATTGCACACCACCTAACTACTGTTCGCCCAGAGCACAGTACTCCCGGGGGTGTGTGCCCCTAGTTTTAGGCACACAGCCTGCCCCAGTCTCTACATTGCACACCACCCTAATTACTGCTCGTCCAGAGCACAGAACTCCCGGGGGTGTGTGCCCCTAGTTTAAGGCACGCAGCCTGCTCCAATCTCTACATTGCACATCACCCTAACTACTGCTCGCCCAGAGCACAGTACTCCCGGAGGTGTGTGCCCCTAGTTTTAGGCACACAGCCTGCTCCAATCTCTACATTGCACACCACCCTAACTACTGCTCGCCCAGAGCACAGTGCTCCCGGGGGTGTGTGCCCTAGTTTTAGCCTGCTACAATCTCTACATTGCACACCAAACTAACTACTGCTCGCCCAGAGCACAGTTCTCCCGTGGGTGTGTGCCCCTAGTATAAGGCACACAGCCTGCTCCAATCTCTACATTGCACATCACCCTAACTACTGATAACCCAGAGTACAGTACTCCCGGGGCTGTGTGCTCCTAGTTTTAGGCACACAGCCTGCTCCAATCTCTACATTGCACACCACCCGAACTACTGCTCGCCCAGTGCACAGTGCTCCCGGGGTGTGTGCCCCTAGTATTAGCCTTCTACAATCTCTACATTGCACATCACCCTAACTACTGCTCGACCAGGGCACAGTACTCCAGGGGGTGTGTGCCCCTAGTTTAAGGCACACAGCCTGCTCCAATCTATACACTGCACACCACCCAAACTACTGCTCGCCCAGAGCACATTGCTCCCGGGGGCGTGTGCCCTTAGTTTTTGGCACAAAGCCTGCTCCAATCTCTACATTGCACACCACCCTAACTACTGCTCGCCCTGAGCACAGTGTTCCAGGGTGTGTGCCCCTAGATTTAGGCACAAAGCCTGCTCCAATCTCTACATTGCAGACCACCCTAACTACTGCTCGCCCTGAGCACAGTGCTCCCGGGGGATGTCCCCCCAGTTTTAGGCACACAGCCTGCTCCAATCTCTGCATTCCACTCCACCCTAACTACTGCTCGCCCAGAGCACAATGCTCCCGGGTGTGTGTGCCCCTAGTTTTAGACACACAGTCTGCTCCTATCTCTGCATTGCACACCAACCTAACTACCGCTCGCCCAGAGCACAGTACTCCCGGGGGTGTGTGCCCCTAGTTTAAGGCACACAGCCTGCTCCAATCTCTACACTGCAAACCACCCTAACTACTGCTCGCCCAGAGCACAGTTCTCCCGGGGGTGTGTGCCCCTAGTTTTAGGCACACAGCCTGCTCCATCTCTTCATTGCACACCACCCTGAATACTGCTCGCCCAGAGCACAGTGCTCCCGGGGGCGTGTGCCCCTAGTTTTTGGCACACAGCCTGCTCCAATCTCTGCATTGCACTCCACCCTAACTACTGCTCGCCCAGAGCACAGTGCTCCCGGGTGTGTGTGCCCCATGTTTTAGGCACACAGCCTACTCCAATCTCTACACTGCACAACACCCTAACTACTGTTCGCCCAGAGCACAGTACTCCCGGGGGTGTGTGCCCCTAGTTTTAGGCACACAGCCTGCTCCAAACTCTACACTGCACACCACCCTAACTACTGCTCGCCCAGAGCACAGTACTCCCGGGGTTGTGTGCCTCTAGTTTTTAGGCACACAGCCTGCTCCAATCGCTACATTGCACACCACACTAACTACCGCTCGGCCAGAGCACAGTGCTCCCGGGGGTGTGTGCCCCTAGTTTTAGGCATACAGCCTGCTCCAAACTCTACATTGCACCCCACCTAACTACGGCTCGACCAGAGCACAGTGCTCCCTGGGGTGTGTGCCCCTAGATTTAGGCACACAGCCTGGTCCAATCTCTACATTGCACACCAACCTAACTACCGCTTGCCCAGGGCACAGTGCTCCCGGGGGTGTGTGCCCCCAATTTTAGGCACACAACCTGCTCCAATCTCTACATTGCACAGCACCCTAACTACTGCTCGCCCAGAGCACAGTGATCCCGGCGGTGTGTGCCCCTAGTTTTAGACACACTGCCTGCTCCAATCTCTATATAGCACACCACACTAACTACTGCTCGCCCTGAATACAGTACTCCCGGGGGGGTGTGCCGGTAGTTTTAGACACACAGCCTGCTCCAATCTCTACATTGCACACCAGCCTAACAACTGCTCACCCAGGGCACATTAGTCCCGGGGGTGTGTGACCGTATTTTTAGGCACACAGCCTGCTCCAATCGCTACATTGCACACCACCCTAACTACTGCTCGGCCAGAGCACAGTGCTCCCGGGGGTGTGTGCCCCTAGTTTTAGACACACAGCCTGCTTAGATCTCTACATTGCACACCACGCTAACTACTGCTCGCCCAGAGCACAGTACTCCCGGGGTGTGTGCCCCTAGTTTTAGGCAGACAGCCTCCTCCAATCTCTAGATTGCACACCACCCTAACTACTGCTCGCCGAGAGCACAGTACTCCCGGGGTTGTGTGCCCCTAGTTTTAGGCACACAGCCTGCTCCAATCTCTACATTGCACACCACCCTAACTACTGCTCGCCCACAGCACAGTACTCCTGGGGGAGTGTGCCACTAGTTTTTGGCACACAGCCTGCTCCAGTCGCTACATTGCACACCACCCTAACTACTGCTCGCCCAGAGCACAGTACTCCCGGGTGTGTGTGCCCCTAGCTTTAGGCACACAGCCTGCTCCAATCTCTACATTGCACACCAATCTAACTACAGCTCGCCCAGAGCACAGTACTCCCGGGAGTGAGTGCACCTAGTTTTAGGCACACAGCCAGCTCCAATCTCTACACTGCATACCACCCTAACTACTGCTCGCCCAGAGCACAGTACTCCCGGAAGAGTGTGCCCTTAGTTTTAGGCACACAGTCTGTTCCAATCTCTACATTGCACATACCCCTATTTACTGCTCGCCAGAGCGCAGTACTCCGGGGGGTGTGTGCCATTCGTTTTAGGCACACAGCCTGCTGCAGTCTCTACATTGCACATCACCCTAACTACTGCTAGCCCAGAGCACAGTGTTCCAGGGGGTGTGTGCCCCTAGTTTTAGCCTGCTACAATCTCTACATTACACATTACCCTAACTACTGCTCGCCCAGAGCACAGAACTCCTGGGGGGGGGGGTGTGCTCTTAGTTTAAGGCACAAAGCCTGCTCCTATCTCTACAACGCACTCCACCCTAACTACTGCTCGCCCAGAGCACAGTGCACCCTGGGGTGTGTGCCCCTAATTTTAGGCACACAGCCTGCCCCAATCGCGACATTGCACACCACCCAAACGGCCGCTCGCCCTGAGCACAGTGCTCCCGGGGGTGTGTGCCCCTAGTTTTAGGCATACAGCCTGCTCAAATTTCTACATTGCACACCTCCTAACTACGGCTCGCCCAGAGCACAGTGCTCCCAGGGGTGTGTGCCCCTAGTTTTAGGCACACAGCCTGGACCTATCTCTACATGCACACCAACCTAACTACCGCCTGCCCAGAGCACAGTGCTCCCGGGGGTGTGTGCCCCTAATTTTACGCACACAGCCTGCTCCAATCGCTAAACTGCACACCACCTTAACTACTGCTCGCCCAGAGCACAGTACTCCCGGGGGTGTGTGCCCCTAATTTAAGGCACACAGCCTGCTCCAATCTCTAAATTGCACATCACCCTAACTACTGCTCGCCCAGAGCACTGTACTCCCGGGGGTGTGTGCCCCTAGTTTAAGGCACGCAGCCTGCTCCAAACTCTACATTGCACATCACCCTAACTACTGCTCGCCCAGAGCACAGTTCTCCCGGGGGTGTGTGCCCCTAGTTTTAGGCACACAGCCTGCTCCATCTCTTCATTGCAAACCACCCTAACTACTGTTCGCCCAGAGCACAGTACTCCAAGGGTTGTGTGCCCCAAGTTTTTGGCACACAGCCTGCTCCAATCTCTACATTGCACACCACCCTAACTACTGCTCGCCCAGAGCACAGTGCTCCCGGGGTTGTGTTCCCCCAGTTTTAGGCACACAGCATGCTCCAATCTCTACATTGCACACCACCCTAACTACTGCTCGGCCAGAGCACAGTACTCCCGGGGGTGTGTGCCCCTAGTTTTAGGCACACTGCCTGCTCCAATCTCTACATTGCACACCACCCTAATTACTGCTCGTCCAGAGCACAGTACTCCCAGGGTTGTGTGCCCCATGTTCTAGGCACACAGCCAGCTCCAATCTCTACACTGCACATCACCCTAACTACTGCTCGGCCAGAGCACAGTGCACCCGGGTGTGTGTGCCCCGAGTTTTAGACACACAGCCTGCTCCAATCTCTACATTGCACACTACCCTAACTACTGCTCGCCCAGAGCACAGTAGTCCCGGGGGTGTGTGCCCCTAGTTTTAGACACACAGCCTGCTCCAATCTCTACATTTCACACCACCCTAACAACTGCTCGCCCAGAGCACAGTACTCCCGGGGGTGTGTGCCCCTAGTTTTAGGCATACAGCCTGCTCCAATCTCTACACTGATCACCACCCTAACTACTGCTCGCCTAGAGCACAGTATTCCCGGGTGTGTGTGCCCCTAGTTTTAGGCACACAGCCTGCTCCAATCTCTACATTACACATTACCCTAACTACTGCTCGCCCAGAGCACAGTACTCCCGGGGGGGGGGGGGTGCTCTTAGTTTAAGGCACAAAGCCTGCTCCAATCTCTACAACGCACTCCACCCTAACTACTGCTCGCCCAGAGCACAGTGCACCCGGGGGTGTGTGCCCCTAATTTTAGGCACACTGCCTGCTCCAATCGCTACATTGCACACCACCCAAACGGCCGCTCGCCCTGAGCACAGTGCTCCCGGGGGTGTGTGCCCCTAGTTTTAGGCATACAGCCTGCTCCAATTTCTACATTGCACACCACCTAACTACGGCTCGCCCAGAGCACAGTGCTCCCAGGGGTGTGTGCCCCTAGTTTTAGGCACACAGCCTGGTCCAATCTCTACATGCACACCACCCTAACTACCGCCTGCCCAGAGCACAGTGCTCCCGGGGGTGTGTGCCCCCAGTTTTAGGCACACAGCCTGCTCTAATATGTACATTGCACACCACCCTAACTACTGCTCGCCCAGAGCACAGTGCTCCCGGGGGTGTGTGCCCCTAGTTTTAGACACACAGCCTGCTCCAATCTCTACATTGCACACCACCCTAACTACTGCTCGCCCAGAGCACAGTGCTCCCGGGGGCGTGTGCCCCTTGTTTTAGGCACAAAGCCTGCTCCAATCTCTACATTGCACACCACCCTAACTACTGCTCGCCCAGAGCACAGTACTCCCGGGGGTGAGTGCCCCTAGTTTTAGGCACACAGCCTGCTCCAATCTCTACATTGCACACCACCCTAACTACTGCTCGCCCAGAGCACAGTGCTCCCGGGGGTGTGTGCCCCTAGTTTTACGCACACAGCCTGCTACAATCGCTACACTGCACACCATCCTAACTACTGCTCGCCCAGAGCACAGTACTCCCGGGGGTGTGTGCCCCTAGTGTTAGGCACACAGCCTGCTCCAATCTCTACATTGCACACCACCCTAACTACTGCTCGCCCAGAGCACAGTGCTCCAGGGGGTGTGTGCCCCTAGTTTTACGCACACAGCCTGCTCCAATCGCTAAACTGCACACCACCTTAACTACTGCTCGCCCAGAGCACAGTACTCCCGGGGGTGTGTGCCCCTAATTTAAGGCACACAGCCTGCTCCAATCTCTAAATTGCACATCACCCTAACTACTGCTCGCCCAGAGCACTGTACTCCCGGGGGTGTGTGCCCCTAGTTTTAGGCACGCAGCCTGCTCCATCTCTTCATTGCAAACCACCCTAACTACTGCTCGCCCAGAGCACAGTACTCCAAGGGTTGTGTGCCCCAAGTTTTTGGCACACAGCCTGCTCCAATCTCTACATTGCACACCACCCTAACTACTGCTCGTCCAGAGCACAGAGCTCCCGGGGTTGTGTGCCCCCAGTTTTAGGCACACAGCATGCTCCAATCTCTACATTGCACACCACCCTAACTACTGCTCGCCCAGAGCACGGTGCTCCCGGGGGTGTGTGCCCCTAGTTTTAGACACACAGCGTCCTCCAATCTCTACATTGCACACCACCCTAACTACTGTTCGCCCAGAGCACAGTACTCCCGGGGGTGTGTGCCCCTAGTTTTAGGCACACAGCCTGCTCCAGTCTCTACATTGCACACCACCCTAATTACTGCTCGTCCAGAGCACAGTACTCCCAGGGTTGTGTGCCCCAAGTTCTAGGCACACAGCCTGCTCCATTCTCTACACTGCACATCACCCAAACTACTGCTCGGCCAGAGCACAGTGCACCCGGGTGTGTGTGCCCCGAGTTTTAGACACACAGACTGCTCCAATCTCTACATTGCACACCACCCTAACTACTGCTCTCCCAGAGCACAGTAATCCCGGGGGTGTGTGCCCCTAGTTATAGACACACAGCCTGCTCCAATCTCTATATTTCACACCACCCTAACAACTGCTCGCCCTGAGCACAGTACTCCCGGGGGTGTGTGCCCCTAGTTTTAGGCATACAGCCTGCTCCAATCTCTACACTGCACACCACCCTAACTACTGCTAGCCCAGAGCACAGTGTTCCGGGGGGTGTGTGCCCCTAGTTTTAGGCACACAGCCTGCTCCAATCTCTACACTGCACACCACCCTAACTACTGCTAGCCCAGAGCACAGTGTTCCGGGGAGTGTGTGCCCCTAGTTTTAGGCACACAGCCTGCTCCATCTCTTCATTGCAAACCACCCTAACTACTGCTCGCCCAGAGCACAGTACTCCCAGGGTTGTGTGCCCCAAGTTTTTGACACACAGCCTGCTCCAATCTCTACATTGCACACCACCCTAACTACTGCTCGCCCAGAGCACAGTGCACCCGGGGGTGTGTGCCCCTAATTTTAGGCACACAGCCTGCTCCAAACGCTTCATTGCACACCACCCTAACGGCCGCTCGCCCAGAGCACAGTGCTCCCGGGGGTGTGTGCCCCTAGTTTTAGGCATACAGCCTTCTCCATATTCTACATTGCACACCACCTAACTACGGCTCGCCCAGAGCACAGTGCTCCCAGGGGTGTGTGCCCCTAGTTTTTGGCACACAGCCTGGTCCAATCTCTACATGCACACCAACCTAACTACCGCTTGCCCAGAGCACAGTGCTCCCGGGTGTGTGTGCCCCAGTTTTAGGCACACAGCCTGCCCCAATCTGTACATTGCACACCACCCTAACTACTGCTCGCCCAGAGCACAGTGCTCCCGGGTGTGTGCCCCTAGTTTTAGACACACAGCCTGCTCCAATGTCTACATTGCACACCACCCTAAGTACTGCTCGCCCAGAGCACAGTACTCTCGGGGGTGTGTGCCCCTAGTTTTAGGCACACATCCTGTTCCAATCTCTACATTGCACACCACCCAAACTACTGCTTGCCCAGAGCACAGTACGCCCGGGGTTGTGTGCTCCATGTTATAGGCACACAGCCTGCTCCAATCCCTACACTGCACACCACCCTAACTACTGCTCGCCCAGAGCACAGTGATCCCGGGGTTGTGTGCCCCTAGTTTTAGGCAGACAGCCTGCTCCAAACTCTACATTGCACACCACCCTACCTACTGCTCGCATAGAGCACAGTACTCCCGGGGTTGTGTGCCCCTAGTTTTAGGCACACAGCCTCTCCAATCTCTACACTGCACTCCACCCTAACTACTGCTCGCCAAGAGCACAGTACCCCCGGGGTTGTGTGCCTCTAATTTTAGGCACACAGCCTGTTCCAATCTCTGCACTGCACACCACCCTAACTACTGCTCGCCCAGAGCACTGTGCTCCCGGGGGCGTTTGCCCCTAGTTTTGGGCACACAGCCTGCTCCTATCTCTATATTGCACACCACCCTAACAACTGCACGCCCAGAGCTCAGTGCTCCCGGGGGCGTGTGCCCCTTGTTTTAGGCACAAAGCCTGCTCCAATCTCTACATTGCACACCACCCTAACTACTGCTCGCCCAGAGCACAGTACTCCCGGGGGTGTGTGCCCCTAGTTTTAGGCACACAGCCTGCTCCAATCTCTAAATTGCACACCACCCTAACTACTGCTCGCCCAGAGCACAGTGCTCCAGGGGGTGTGTGCCCCTAGGTTTACGCACACAGCCTGCTCCAATCGCTACACTGCACACCACCTAAACTACTGCTCGCCCAGAGCAGAGTACTCCCGGGAGTGTGTGCCCCTAGTTTTAGGCACACAGCCTGTTCCAATCTCTACATTGCACACCAATCTAACTACTGCTCTCCCAGAGCACAGTGCTCCCGGGGGAGTGTGCCCTTAGTTTTAGGCACACAGCCTGCTCTAATCTCTACATTGCACATCACCCTACTTACTGCTCGCCAGAGCACAGTACTCCCGGGGGAGTGTGCCCCTAGTTTTAGGCACACAGCCTGCTCCAATCTCTACATTGCAAATCACCCTAACTACTGCTCGCCCAGAGCACAGTACTCCCGGGGGTGTGTGCCCCTAATTTAAGGCACACAGCCTGCTCCAATCTCTACATTGCACATCACCCTAACTACTGCTCTCCCAGAGCACAGTACACCCGGGGGTGTGTGCTCCTAGTTTAAGGCACGCAGCCTGCTCCAATCTTTACATTGCACACCACCCAAACTACTGCTCGCCCAGAGCACAGTGCTCCCGGGGTCTTGTGCCCTTAGTTTTTGGCACAAAGCCTGCTCCAATCTCTACATTGCACATCACCCTAACTACTGCTCTCCCAGATCACAGTGCTCCCGGGGGTGTGTGCCCCCAGTTTTAGGCACACAGCCTGCTCCAGTCGCTACATTGCACACCACACTTACTACTGCTCTCCCAGAGCACAGTACTCCCGGGGGTGTGTGCTCCTAGTTTAAGGCACGCAGCCTGCTCCAATCTTTACATTGCACACGACCCAAACTACTGCTCGCCCAGAGCACAGTACTCCCGGGGGTGTGTGCCCCTAATTTAAGGCACACAGCCTGCTCCAATCTCTAAATTGCACATCACCCTAACTACTGCTCTCCCAGAGCACAGAACTCCCGGGGGTGTGTGCCCCTAATTTAAGGCACAGAGCCTGCTCCAATCTCTACATTGCACATCACCCTAACTACTGCTCTCCCAGAGCACAGTACTCCCGGGGGTGTGTGCTCCTAGTTTAAGGCACGCAGCCTGCTCCAATCTCTACATTGCACACCACCCTAACTACTGTTCGCCGAGAGCACAGTGCTCCCGGGGATGTGTGCCCCTAGTTTTAGCCTGCTACAATCTCCACATTGCACACCAACCTAACTATTGCTTGCCCAGAGCACAGTTCTCCTGGGGGTGTGTGCCCCTAGTATAAGGCACACAGCCTGCTCCAATCACTACATTGCACATCACCCTAACTACTGCTCTCCCAGAGCACAGTACTCCCGGGGCTGTGTGCCCCTAGTTTTAGGCACGCAGCCTGCTCCAATCTCTACATTGCACACCACCCTAACTACTGCTCGCCCAGAGCACAGTGCTCCCGGGGGTGTGTGCCCCTAGTTTTAGCCTGCTACAATCTCTACATTGCACATCACCCTAACTACTGCTCGACCAGAGCACAGTACCCCAGGGGGTGTGTGCCCCTAGTTTAAGGCACACAGCCTGCTCCAATCTCTATACTGCACACCACCCAAACTACTGCTCGCCCAGAGCACAGTGCTCCCGGGGGCGTGTGCCCTTAGTTTTTGGAACAAAGCCTACTCCAATCTCTACATTGCACACCACCCTAAATACTGCTCGCCCTGAGCACAGTGTTCCAGGGTGTGTGCCCCTAGTTTTAGGCACAAAGCCTGCTCCAATCTCTACATTGCACACCACCCTAACTACTGCTCGCCCTGAGCACAGTGCTCCCGGGGGCGTGTGCCCCTAGTTTTAGGAAAAGAGCCTGCTCCAATCTCAACATTGCACACCACCCTAACTACTGCTCGCCTATAGCACAGTGCTCCCGGGGGTGTTTGTCCCCAGTTTCAGGCACACAGCCTGCTCCAATCTCTACATTGCACACCACCCTAACTACTGCTCGCCCAGATCACAGTGCTCCCGGGGGTGTGTGCCCCCAGTTTGAGGCACACAGCCTGCTCGAGTCGCTACATTGCACACCACACTTACTACTGCTCGACCAGAGCACAGAGCTCCCGGGGGTGAGTGCCCCTAGTTTTAGGCACACAGCCTGCTCCAATCTCTACATTGCACTCCACCCTAACTACTGCTCGCCCAGAGCACAGTACTCCCGGGGGTGTGTGCCCCTAGTTTTAGGCATACAGCCTGCTCCAATCTCTACACTGCACACCACCCTAACTACTGCTCGCCCAGAGCACAGTACTCTCGGGGGGGTGTGTCCCTTGTTTTAGGCACACAGCCTGCTCCAATCTCTACACTGCACACCACCCTAACTACTGCTCGCCCAGAGCACAGTACTCCCGGTGGTGTGTGCCCCTAGTTTTAGGAACACAGCCTGCTCCAATCTCTACACTGCACACCACCCTAACTACTGCTCGCCCAGAGCACAGTACTCCCGGGGGTGTGTGCCCCTAATTTAAGGCACACAGCCTGCTCCAATCTCTAAATTGCACATCACCCTAACTACTGCTCGCCCAGAGCACTGTACTCCCGGGGGTGTGTGCCCCTAGTTTAAGGCACGCAGCCTGCTCCAAACTCTACATTGCACATCACCCTAAATACTGCTCGCCCAGAGCACAGTTCTCCCGGGGGTGTGTGCCCCTAGTTTTAGGCACACAGCCTGCTCCATCTCTTCATTGCAAACCACCCTAACTACTGCTCGCCCAGAGCACAGTACTCCAAGGGTTGTGTGCCCCAAGTTTTTGGCACACAGCCTGCTCCAATCTCTACATTGCACACCACCCTAACTACTGCTCGCCCAGAGCACAGTGCTCCCGGGGTTGTGTGCCCCCAGTTTTAGGCACACAGCATGCTCCAATCTGTACATTGCACACCACCCTAACTACTGCTCGCCCAGAGCACAGTGCTCCCGGGGGTGTGTGCCCCTAGTTTTAGACACACAGCCTCCTCCAATCTCTACATTGCACACCACCCTAACTACTGCTCGCCCAGAGCACAGTACTCCCGGGGGTGTGTGCCCCTAGTTTTAGGCACACTGCCTGCTCCAATCTCTACATTGCACACCACCCTAATTACTGCTCGTCCAGAGCACAGTACTCCCAGGGTTGTGTGCCCCATGTTCTAGGCACACAGCCTGCTCCAATCTCTACACTGCACATCACCCTAACTACTGCTCGGCCAGAGCACAGTGCACCCGGGTGTGTGTGCCCCGAGTTTTAGACACACAGCCTGCTCCAATCTCTACATTGCACACTACCCTAACTACTGCTCGCCCAGAGCACAGTAGTCCCGGGGGTGTGTGCCCCTAGTTTTAGACACACAGCCTGCTCCAATCTCTACATTTCACACCACCCTAACAACTGCTCGCCCAGAGCACAGTACTCCCGGGGGTGTGTGCCCCTAGCTTTAGGCATACAGCCTGCTCCAATCTCTACACTGATCACCACCCTAACTACTGCTCGCCTAGAGCACAGTATTCCCGGGGGTGTGTGCCCCTAGTTTTAGGCACACAGCCTGCTCCAATCTCTACATTACACATTACCCTAACTACTGCTCGCCCAGAGCACAGTACTCCCGGGGGGGGGGGTGTGCTCTTAGTTTAAGGCACAAAGCCTGCTCCAATCTCTACATTTCACACCACCCTAACAACTGCTCGCCCAGAGCACAGTACTCCCGGGGGTGTGTGCCCCTAGTTTTAGGCATACAGCCTGCTCCAATCTCTACACTGATCACCACCCTAACTACTGCTCGCCTAGAGCACAGTATTCCCGGGGGTGTGTGCCCCTAATTTTAGGCACACAGCCTGCTCCAATCGCTACATTGCACACCACCCAAAAGGCCGCTCGCCCTGAGCACAGTGCTCACGGGGGTGTGTGCCCCTAGTTTTAGGCATACAGCCTGCTCCAATTTCTACATTGCACACCACCTAACTACGGCTCGCCACGAGCACAGTGCTCCCAGGGGTGTGTGCCCCTAGTTTTAGGCACACAGCCTGGTCCAATCTCTACATGCACACCACCCTAACTACCGCCTGCCCAGAGCACAGTGCTCCCGGGGGTGTGTGCCCCCAGTTTTAGGCACACAGCCTGCTCCAGTCTGTACATTGCACACCACCCTAACTACTGCTCGCCCAGAGCACAGTGCTCCCGGGTGTGTGTGCCCCTAGTTTTAGACACACAGCCTGCTCCAATCTCTAAATTGCACACCACCCTTACTACTGCTCGCCCAGAGCACAGTGCTCCCGGGGGCGTGTGCCCCTTGTTTTAGGCACAAAGCCTGCTCCAATCTCTACATTGCACACCACCCTAACTACTGCTCGCCCAGAGCACAGTACTCCCGGGGGTGAGTGCCCCTAGTTTTAGGCACACAGCCTGCTCCAATCTCTACATTGCACACCACCCTAACTACTGCTCGCCCAGAGCACAGTGCTCCCGGGGGGGTGTGCCCGTAGTTTTACGCACACAGCCTGCTACAATCTCTAAATTGCACATCATCCTAACTACTGCTCGCCCAGAGCACTGTACTCCCGGCGGTGTGTGCCCCTAGTTTTAGGCACGCAGCCTGCTCCATCTCTTCATTGCAAACCACCCTAACTACTGCTCGCCCAGAGCACAGTACTCCAAGGGTTGTGTGCCCCAAGTTTTTGGCACACAGCCTGCTCCAATCTCTACATTGCACACCACCCTAACTACTGCTCGTCCAGAGCACAGAGCTCCCGGGGTTGCGTGCCCCCACTTTTAGGCACACAGCATGCTCCAATCTCTACATTGCACACCACCCTAACTACTGCTCGCCCAGAGCACGGTGCTCCCGGGGGTGTGTGCCCCTAGTTTTAGACACACAGCGTCCTCCAATCTCTACATTGCACACCACCCTAACTACTGTTCGCCCAGAGCACAGTACTCCCGGGGGTGTGTGCCCCTAGTTTTAGGCACACAGCCTGCTCCAGTCTCTACACTGCACACCACCCTAATTACTGCTCGTCCAGAGCACAGTACTCCCAGGGTTGTGTGCCCCAAGTTCTAGGCACACAGCCTGCTCCAATCTCTACACTGCACATCACCCAAACTACTGCTCGGCCAGAGCACAGTGCACCCGGGTGTGTGTGCCCCGGGTTTTAGACACACAGACTGCTCCAATCTCTACATTGCACACCACCCTAACTACTGCTCTCCCAGAGCACAGTAATCCCGGGGGTGTGTGCCCCTAGTTTTAGACACACAGCCTGCTCCAATCTCTATATTTCACACAACCCTAACAACTGCTCGCCCAGAGCACAGTACTCCCGGGGGTGTGTGCCCCTAGTTTAAGGCACACAGCCTGCTCCAATCTCTACACTGCAAACCACCCTAACTACTGCTCGCCCAGAGCACAGTTCTCCCGGGGGTGTGTGCCCCTAGTTTTAGGCACACAGCCTGCTCCATCTCTTCATTGCACACCACCCTGAATACTGCTCGCCCAGAGCACAGTGCTCCCGGGGGCGTGTGCCCCTAGTTTTTGGCACACAGCCTGCTCCAATCTCTGCATTGCACTCCACCCTAACTACTGCTCGCCCAGAGCACAGTGCTCCCGGGTGTGTGTGCCCCATGTTTTAGGCACACAGCCTACTCCAATCTCTACACTGCACAACACCCTAACTACTGCTCGCCCAGAGCACAGTACTCCCGGGGGTGTGTGCCCCTAGTTTTAGGCACACAGCCTGCTCCAAACTCTACACTGCACACCACCCTAACTACTGCTCGCCCAGAGCACAGTACTCCCGGGGTTGTGTGCCTCTAGTTTTTAGGCACACAGCCTGCTCCAATCGCTACATTGCACACCACACTAACTACCGCTCGGCCAGAGCACAGTGCTCCCGGGGGTGTGTGCCCCTAGTTTTAGGCATACAGCCTGCTCCAAACTCTACATTGCACCCCACCTAACTACGGCTCGACCAGAGCACAGTGCTCCCTGGGGTGTGTGCCCCTAGATTTAGGCACACAGCCTGGTCCAATCTCTACATTGCACACCAACCTAACTACCGCTTGCCCAGGGCACAGTGCTCCCGGGGGTGTGTGCCCCCAATTTTAGGCACACAACCTGCTCCAATCTCTACATTGCACAGCACCCTAACTACTGCTCGCCCAGAGCACAGTGATCCCGGCGGTGTGTGCCCCTAGTTTTAGACACACTGCCTGCTCCAATCTCTATATAGCACACCACCCTAACTACTGCTCGCCCTGAATACAGTACTCCCGGGGGGGTGTGCCGGTAGTTTTAGACACACAGCCTGCTCCAATCTCTACATTGCACACCAGCCTAACAACTGCTCACCCAGGGCACATTAGTCCCGGGGGTGTGTGACCGTATTTTTAGGCACACAGCCTGCTCCAATCGCTACATTGCACACCACCCTAACTACTGCTCGGCCAGAGCACAGTGCTCCCGGGGGTGTGTGCCCCTAGTTTTAGACACACAGCCTGCTTAGATCTCTACATTGCACACCACGCTAACTACTGCTCGCCCAGAGCACAGTACTCCCGGGGTGTGTGCCCCTAGTTTTAGGCAGACAGCCTCCTCCAATCTCTAGATTGCACACCACCCTAACTACTGCTCGCCGAGAGCACAGTACTCCCGGGGTTGTGTGCCCCTAGTTTTAGGCACACAGCCTGCTCCAATCTCTACATTGCACACCACCCTAACTACTGCTCGCCCACAGCACAGTACTCCTGGGGGAGTGTGCCACTAGTTTTTGGCACACAGCCTGCTCCAGTCGCTACATTGCACACCACCCTAACTACTGCTCGCCCAGAGCACAGTACTCCCGGGTGTGTGTGCCCCTAGCTTTAGGCACACAGCCTGCTCCAATCTCTACATTGCACACCAATCTAACTACAGCTCGCCCAGAGCACAGTACTCCCGGGAGTGAGTGCACCTAGTTTTAGGCACACAGCCAGCTCCAATCTCTACACTGCATACCACCCTAACTACTGCTCGCCCAGAGCACAGTACTCCCGGAAGAGTGTGCCCTTAGTTTTAGGCACACAGTCTGTTCCAATCTCTACATTGCACATACCCCTATTTACTGCTCGCCAGAGCGCAGTACTCCGGGGGGTGTGTGCCATTCGTTTTAGGCACACAGCCTGCTGCAGTCTCTACATTGCACATCACCCTAACTACTGCTAGCCCAGAGCACAGTGTTCCAGGGGGTGTGTGCCCCTAGTTTTAGCCTGCTACAATCTCTACATTACACATTACCCTAACTACTGCTCGCCCATAGCACAGAACTCCTGGGGGGGGGGGTGTGCTCTTAGTTTAAGGCACAAAGCCTGCTCCTATCTCTACAACGCACTCCACCCTAACTACTGCTCGCCCAGAGCACAGTGCACCCGGGGGTGTGTGCCCCTAATTTTAGGCACACAGCCTGCCCCAATCGCGACATTGCACACCACCCAAACGGCCGCTCGCCCTGAGCACAGTGCCCCCGGGGGTGTGTGCCCCTAGTTTTAGGCATACAGCCTGCTCAAATTTCTACATTGCACACCTCCTAACTACGGCTCGCCCAGAGCACAGTGCTCCCAGGGGTGTGTGCCCCTAGTTTTAGGCACACAGCCTGGACCTATCTCTACATGCACACCAACCTAACTACCGCCTGCCCAGAGCACAGTGCTCCCGGGGGTGTGTGCCCCTAATTTTACGCACACAGCCTGCTCCAATCGCTAAACTGCACACCACCTTAACTACTGCTCGCCCAGAGCACAGTACTCCCGGGGGTGTGTGCCCCTAATTTAAGGCACACAGCCTGCTCCAATCTCTAAATTGCACATCACCCTAACTACTGCTCGCCCAGAGCACTGTACTCCCGGGGGTGTGTGCCCCTAGTTTAAGGCACGCAGCCTGCTCCAAACTCTACATTGCACATCACCCTAACTACTGCTCGCCCAGAGCACAGTTCTCCCGGGGGTGTGTGCCCCTAGTTTTAGGCACACAGCCTGCTCCATCTCTTCATTGCAAACCACCCTAACTACTGTTCGCCCAGAGCACAGTACTCCAAGGGTTGTGTGCCCCAAGTTTTTGGCACACAGCCTGCTCCAATCTCTACATTGCACACCACCCTAACTACTGCTCGCCCAGAGCACAGTGCTCCCGGGGTTGTGTGCCCCCAGTTTTAGGCACACAGCATGCTCCAATCTCTACATTGCACACCACCCTAACTACTGCTCGCCCAGAGCACAGTGCTCCCGGGGGTGTGTGCCCCTAGTTTTAGACACACAGCCTCCTCCAATCTCTACATTGCACACCACCCTAACTACTGCTCGGCCAGAGCACAGTACTCCCGGGGGTGTGTGCCCCTAGTTTTAGGCACACTGCCTGCTCCAATCTCTACATTGCACACCACCCTAATTACTGCTCGTCCAGAGCACAGTACTCCCAGGGTTGTGTGCCCCATGTTCTAGGCACACAGCCAGCTCCAATCTCTACACTGCACATCACCCTAACTACTGCTCGGCCAGAGCACAGTGCACCCGGGTGTGTGTGCCCCGAGTTTTAGACACACAGCCTGCTCCAATCTCTACATTGCACACTACCCTAACTACTGCTCGCCCAGAGCACAGTAGTCCCGGGGGTGTGTGCCCCTAGTTTTAGACACACAGCCTGCTCCAATCTCTACATTTCACACCACCCTAACAACTGCTCGCCCAGAGCACAGTACTCCCGGGGGTGTGTGCCCCTAGTTTTAGGCATACAGCCTGCTCCAATCTCTACACTGATCACCACCCTAACTACTGCTCGCCTAGAGCACAGTATTCCCGGGTGTGTGTGCCCCTAGTTTTAGGCACACAGCCTGCTCCAATCTCTACATTACACATTACCCTAACTACTGCTCGCCCAGAGCACAGTACTCCCGGGGGGGGGGGGGGTGCTCTTAGTTTAAGGCACAAAGCCTGCTCCAATCTCTACAACGCACTCCACCCTAACTACTGCTCGCCCAGAGCACAGTGCACCCGGGGGTGTGTGCCCCTAATTTTAGGCACACTGCCTGCTCCAATCGCTACATTGCACACCACCCAAACGGCCGCTCGCCCTGAGCACAGTGCTCCCGGGGGTGTGTGCCCCTAGTTTTAGGCATACAGCCTGCTCCAATTTCTACATTGCACACCACCTAACTACGGCTCGCCCAGAGCACAGTGCTCCCAGGGGTGTGTGCCCCTAGTTTTAGGCACACAGCCTGGTCCAATCTCTACATGCACACCACCCTAACTACCGCCTGCCCAGAGCACAGTGCTCCCGGGGGTGTGTGCCCCCAGTTTTAGGCACACAGCCTGCTCTAATCTGTACATTGCACACCACCCTAACTACTGCTCGCCCAGAGCACAGTGCTCCCGGGGGTGTGTGCCCCTAGTTTTAGACACACAGCCTGCTCCAATCTCTACATTGCACACCACCCTAACTACTGCTCGCCCAGAGCACAGTGCTCCCGGGGGCGTGTGCCCCTTGTTTTAGGCACAAAGCCTGCTCCAATCTCTACATTGCACACCACCCTAACTACTGCTCGCCCAGAGCACAGTACTCCCGGGGGTGAGTGCCCCTAGTTTTAGGCACACAGCCTGCTCCAATCTCTACATTGCACACCACCCTAACTACTGCTCGCCCAGAGCACAGTGCTCCCGGGGGTGTGTGCCCCTAGTTTTACGCACACAGCCTGCTACAATCGCTACACTGCACACCATCCTAACTACTGCTCGCCCAGAGCACAGTACTCCCGGGGGTGTGTGCCCCTAGTGTTAGGCACACAGCCTGCTCCAATCTCTACATTGCACACCACCCTAACTACTGCTCGCCCAGAGCACAGTGCTCCAGGGGGTGTGTGCCCCTAGTTTTACGCACACAGCCTGCTCCAATCGCTAAACTGCACACCACCTTAACTACTGCTCGCCCAGAGCACAGTACTCCCGGGGGTGTGTGCCCCTAATTTAAGGCACACAGCCTGCTCCAATCTCTAAATTGCACATCACCCTAACTACTGCTCGCCCAGAGCACTGTACTCCCGGGGGTGTGTGCCCCTAGTTTTAGGCACGCAGCCTGCTCCATCTCTACATTGCAAACCACCCTAACTACTGCTCGCCCAGAGCACAGTACTCCAAGGGTTGTGTGCCCCAAGTTTTTGGCACACAGCCTGCTCCAATCTCTACATTGCACACCACCCTAACTACTGCTCGTCCAGAGCACAGAGCTCCCGGGGTTGTGTGCCCCCAGTTTTAGGCACACAGCATGCTCCAATCTCTACATTGCACACCACCCTAACTACTGCTCGCCCAGAGCACGGTGCTCCCGGGGGTGTGTGCCCCTAGTTTTAGACACACAGCGTCCTCCAATCTCTACATTGCACACCACCCTAACTACTGTTCGCCCAGAGCACAGTACTCCCGGGGGTGTGTGCCCCTAGTTTTAGGCACACAGCCTGCTCCAGTCTCTACATTGCACACCACCCTAATTACTGCTCGTCCAGAGCACAGTACTCCCAGGGTTGTGTGCCCCAAGTTCTAGGCACACAGGCTGCTCCATTCTCTACACTGCACATCACCCAAACTACTGCTCGGCCAGAGCACAGTGCACCCGGGTGTGTGTGCCCCGAGTTTTAGACACACAGACTGCTCCAATCTCTACATTGCACACCACCCTAACTACTGCTCTCCCAGAGCACAGTAATCCCGGGGGTGTGTGCCCCTAGTTTTAGACACACAGCCTGCTCCAATCTCTATATTTCACACCACCCTAACAACTGCTCGCCCTGAGCACAGTACTCCCGGGGGTGTGTGCCCCTAGTTTTAGGCATACAGCCTGCTCCAATCTCTACACTGCACACCACCCTAACTACTGCTAGCCCAGAGCACAGTGTTCCGGGGGGTGTGTGCCCCTAGTTTTAGGCACACAGCCTGCTCCAATCTCTACACTGCACACCACCCTAACTACTGCTAGCCCAGAGCACAGTGTTCCGGGGGGTGTGTGCCCCTAGTTTTAGGCACACAGCCTGCTCCATCTCTTCATTGCAAACCACCCTAACTACTGCTCGCCCAGAGCACAGTACTCCCAGGGTTGTGTGCCCCAAGTTTTTGACACACAGCCTGCTCCAATCTCTACATTGCACACCACCCTAACTACTGCTCGCCCAGAGCACAGTGCACCCGGGGGTGTGTGCCCCTAATTTTAGGCACACAGCCTGCTCCAAACGCTTCATTGCACACCACCCTAACGGCCGCTCGCCCAGAGCACAGTGCTCCCGGGGGTGTGTGCCCCTAGTTTTAGGCATACAGCCTTCTCCATATTCTACATTGCACACCACCTAACTACGGCTCGCCCAGAGCACAGTGCTCCCAGGGGTGTGTGCCCCTAGTTTTTGGCACACAGCCTGGTCCAATCTCTACATGCACACCAACCTAACTACCGCTTGCCCAGAGCACAGTGCTCCCGGGTGTGTGTGCCCCAGTTTTAGGCACACAGCCTGCCCCAATCTGTACATTGCACACCACCCTAACTACTGCTCGCCCAGAGCACAGTGCTCCCGGGTGTGTGCCCCTAGTTTTAGACACACAGCCTGCTCCAATGTCTACATTGCACACCACCCTAAGTACTGCTCGCCCAGAGCACAGTACTCTCGGGGGTGTGTGCCCCTAGTTTTAGGCACACATCCTGTTCCAATCTCTACATTGCACACCACCCAAACTACTGCTTGCCCAGAGCACAGTACGCCCGGGGTTGTGTGCTCCATGTTATAGGCACACAGCCTGCTCCAATCCCTACACTGCACACCACCCTAACTACTGCTCGCCCAGAGCACAGTGATCCCGGGGTTGTGTGCCCCTAGTTTTAGGCAGACAGCCTGCTCCAAACTCTACATTGCACACCACCCTACCTACTGCTCGCATAGAGCACAGTACTCCCGGGGTTGTGTGCCCCTAGTTTTAGGCACACAGCCTCTCCAATCTCTACACTGCACTCCACCCTAACTACTGCTCGCCCAGAGCACAGTACCCCCGGGGTTGTGTGCCTCTAATTTTAGGCACACAGCCTGTTCCAATCTCTGCACTGCACACCACCCTAACTACTGCTCGCCCAGAGCACTGTGCTCCCGGGGGCGTTTGCCCCTAGTTTTGGGCACACAGCCTGCTCCTATCTCTATATTGCACACCACCCTAACAACTGCACGCCCAGAGCTCAGTGCTCCCGGGGGCGTGTGCCCCTTGTTTTAGGCACAAAGCCTGCTCCAATCTCTACATTGCACACCACCCTAACTACTGCTCGCCCAGAGCACAGTACTCCCGGGGGTGTGTGCCCCTAGTTTTAGGCACACAGCCTGCTCCAATCTCTAAATTGCACACCACCCTAACTACTGCTCGCCCAGAGCACAGTGCTCCAGGGGGTGTGTGCCCCTAGGTTTACGCACACAGCCTGCTCCAATCGCTACACTGCACACCACCTAAACTACTGCTCGCCCAGAGCAGAGTACTCCCGGGAGTGTGTGCCCCTAGTTTTAGGCACACAGCCTGTTCCAATCTCTACATTGCACACCAATCTAACTACTGCTCTCCCAGAGCACAGTGCTCCCGGGGGAGTGTGCCCTTAGTTTTAGGCACACAGCCTGCTCTAATCTCTACATTGCACATCACCCTACTTACTGCTCGCCAGAGCACAGTACTCCCGGGGGAGTGTGCCCCTAGTTTTAGGCACACAGCCTGCTCCAATCTCTACATTGCAAATCACCCTAACTACTGCTCGCCCAGAGCACAGTACTCCCGGGGGTGTGTGCCCCTAATTTAAGGCACACAGCCTGCTCCAATCTCTACATTGCACATCACCCTAACTACTGCTCTCCCAGAGCACAGTACACCCGGGGGTGTGTGCTCCTAGTTTAAGGCACGCAGCCTGCTCCAATCTTTACATTGCACACCACCCAAACTACTGCTCGCCCAGAGCACAGTGCTCCCGGGGTCTTGTGCCCTTAGTTTTTGGCACAAAGCCTGCTCCAATCTCTACATTGCACATCACCCTAACTACTGCTCTCCCAGATCACAGTGCTCCCGGGGGTGTGTGCCCCCAGTTTTAGGCACACAGCCTGCTCCAGTCGCTACATTGCACACCACACTTACTACTGCTCTCCCAGAGCACAGTACTCCCGGGGGTGTGTGCTCCTAGTTTAAGGCACGCAGCCTGCTCCAATCTTTACATTGCACACGACCCAAACTACTGCTCGCCCAGAGCACAGTACTCCCGGGGGTGTGTGCCCCTAATTTAAGGCACACAGCCTGCTCCAATCTCTAAATTGCACATCACCCTAACTACTGCTCTCCCAGAGCACAGAACTCCCGGGGGTGTGTGCCCCTAATTTAAGGCACAGAGCCTGCTCCAATCTCTACATTGCACATCACCCTAACTACTGCTCTCCCAGAGCACAGTACTCCCGGGGGTGTGTGCTCCTAGTTTAAGGCACGCAGCCTGCTCCAATCTCTACATTGCACACCACCCTAACTACTGTTCGCCGAGAGCACAGTGCTCCCGGGGATGTGTGCCCCTAGTTTTAGCCTGCTACAATCTCCACATTGCACACCAACCTAACTATTGCTTGCCCAGAGCACAGTTCTCCTGGGGGTGTGAGCCCCTAGTATAAGGCACACAGCCTGCTCCAATCACTACATTGCACATCACCCTAACTACTGCTCTCCCAGAGCACAGTACTCCCGGGGCTGTGTGCCCCTAGTTTTAGGCACGCAGCCTGCTCCAATCTCTACATTGCACACCACCCTAACTACTGCTCGCCCAGAGCACAGTGCTCCCGGGGGTGTGTGCCCCTAGTTTTAGCCTGCTACAATCTCTACATTGCACATCACCCTAACTACTGCTCGACCAGAGCACAGTACCCCAGGGGGTGTGTGCCCCTAGTTTAAGGCACACAGCCTGCTCCAATCTCTATACTGCACACCACCCAAACTACTGCTCGCCCAGAGCACAGTGCTCCCGGGGGCGTGTGCCCTTAGTTTTTGGAACAAAGCCTACTCCAATCTCTACATTGCACACCACCCTAAATACTGCTCGCCCTGAGCACAGTGTTCCAGGGTGTGTGCCCCTAGTTTTAGGCACAAAGCCTGCTCCAATCTCTACATTGCACACCACCCTAACTACTGCTCGCCCTGAGCACAGTGCTCCCGGGGGCGTGTGCCCCTAGTTTTAGGAAAAGAGCCTGCTCCAATCTCAACATTGCACACCACCCTAACTACTGCTCGCCTATAGCACAGTGCTCCCGGGGGTGTTTGTCCCCAGTTTCAGGCACACAGCCTGCTCCAATCTCTACATTGCACACCACCCTAACTACTGCTCGCCCAGATCACAGTGCTCCCGGGGGTGTGTGCCCCCAGTTTGAGGCACACAGCCTGCTCGAGTCGCTACATTGCACACCACACTTACTACTGCTCGACCAGAGCACAGAGCTCCCGGGGGTGAGTGCCCCTAGTTTTAGGCACACAGCCTGCTCCAATCTCTACATTGCACTCCACCCTAACTACTGCTCGCCCAGAGCACAGTACTCCCGGGGGTGTGTGCCCCTAGTTTTAGGCATACAGCCTGCTCCAATCTCTACACTGCACACCACCCTAACTACTGCTCGCCCAGAGCACAGTACTCTCGGGGGGGTGTGTCCCTTGTTTTAGGCACACAGCCTGCTCCAATCTCTACACTGCACACCACCCTAACTACTGCTCGCCCAGAGCACAGTACTCCCGGTGGTGTGTGCCCCTAGTTTTAGGAACACAGCCTGCTCCAATCTCTACACTGCACACCACCCTAACTACTGCTCGCCCAGAGCACAGTACTCCCGGGGGTGTGTGCCCCTAATTTAAGGCACACAGCCTGCTCCAATCTCTAAATTGCACATCACCCTAACTACTGCTCGCCCAGAGCACTGTACTCCCGGGGGTGTGTGCCCCTAGTTTAAGGCACGCAGCCTGCTCCAAACTCTACATTGCACATCACCCTAAATACTGCTCGCCCAGAGCACAGTTCTCCCGGGGGTGTGTGCCCCTAGTTTTAGGCACACAGCCTGCTCCATCTCTTCATTGCAAACCACCCTAACTACTGCTCGCCCAGAGCACAGTACTCCAAGGGTTGTGTGCCCCAAGTTTTTGGCACACAGCCTGCTCCAATCTCTACATTGCACACCACCCTAACTACTGCTCGCCCAGAGCACAGAGCTCCCGGGGTTGTGTGCCCCCAGTTTTAGGCACACAGCATGTTCCAATCTGTACATTGCACACCACCCCAACTACTGCTCGCCCAGAGCACAGTGCTCCCGGGGGTGTGTGCCCCTAGTTTTAGACACACAGCCTCCTCCAATCTCTACATTGCACACCACCCTAACTACTGCTCGCCCAGAGCACAGTACTCCCGGGGGTGTGTGCCCCTAGTTTTAGGCACACTGCCTGCTCCAATCTCTACATTGCACACCACCCTAATTACTGCTCGTCCAGAGCACAGTACTCCCAGGGTTGTGTGCCCCATGTTCTAGGCACACAGCCTGCTCCAATCTCTACACTGCACATCACCCTAACTACTGCTCGGCCAGAGCACAGTGCACCCGGGTGTGTGTGCCCCGAGTTTTAGACACACAGCCTGCTCCAATCTCTACATTGCACACTACCCTAACTACTGCTCGCCCAGAGCACAGTAGTCCCGGGGGTGTGTGCCCCTAGTTTTAGACACACAGCCTGCTCCAATCTCTACATTTCACACCACCCTAACAACTGCTCGCCCAGAGCACAGTACTCCCGGGGGTGTGTGCCCCTAGTTTTAGGCATACAGCCTGCTCCAATCTCTACACTGATCACCACCCTAACTACTGCTCGCCTAGAGCACAGTATTCCCGGGGGTGTGTGCCCCTAATTTTAGGCACACAGCCTGCTCCAATCGCTACATTGCACACCACCCAAACGGCCGCTCGCCCTGAGCACAGTGCTCACGGGGGTGTGTGCCCCTAGTTTTAGGCATACAGCCTGCTCCAATTTCTACATTGCACACCACCTAACTACGGCTCGCCACGAGCACAGTGCTCCCAGGGGTGTGTGCCCCTAGTTTTAGGCACACAGCCTGGTCCAATCTCTACATGCACACCACCCTAACTACCGCCTGCCCAGAGCACAGTGCTCCCGGGGGTGTGTGCCCCCAGTTTTAGGCACAAAGCCTGCTCCAATCTCTACATTGCACACCACCCTAACTACTGCTCGCCCAGAGCACAGTACTCCCGGGGGTGAGTGCCCCTAGTTTTAGGCACACAGCCTGCTCCAATCTCTACATTGCACACCACCCTAACTACTGCTCGCCCAGAGCACAGTGCTCCCGGGGGGGTGTGCCCGTAGTTTTACGCACACAGCCTGCTACAATCTCTAAATTGCACATCATCCTAACTACTGCTCGCCCAGAGCACTGTACTCCCGGCGGTGTGTGCCCCTAGTTTTAGGCACGCAGCCTGCTCCATCTCTTCATTGCAAACCACCCTAACTACTGCTCGCCCAGAGCACAGTACTCCAAGGGTTGTGTGCCCCAAGTTTTTGGCACACAGCCTGCTCCAATCTCTACATTGCACACCACCCTAACTACTGCTCGTCCAGAGCACAGAGCTCCCGGGGTTGCGTGCCCCCACTTTTAGGCACACAGCATGCTCCAATCTCTACATTGCACACCACCCTAACTACTGCTCGCCCAGAGCACGGTGCTCCCGGGGGTGTGTGCCCCTAGTTTTAGACACACAGCGTCCTCCAATCTCTACATTGCACACCACCCTAACTACTGTTCGCCCAGAGCACAGTACTCCCGGGGGTGTGTGCCCCTAGTTTTAGGCACACAGCCTGCTCCAGTCTCTACATTGCACACCACCCTAATTACTGCTCGTCCAGAGCACAGTACTCCCAGGGTTGTGTGCCCCAAGTTCTAGGCACACAGCCTGCTCCAATCTCTACACTGCACATCACCCAAACTACTGCTCGGCCAGAGCACAGTGCACCCGGGTGTGTGTGCCCCGGGTTTTAGACACACAGACTGCTCCAATCTCTACATTGCACACCACCCTAACTACTGCTCTCCCAGAGCACAGTAATCCCGGGGGTGTGTGCCCCTAGTTTTAGACACACAGCCTGCTCCAATCTCTATATTTCACACAACCCTAACAACTGCTCGCCCAGAGCACAGTACTACTGGGGGTGTGTGCCCCTAGTTTTAGGCATACAGCCTGCTCCAATCTCTACACTGATCACCACCCTAACTACTGCTCACCCAGAGCACAGTACTCCCGGGGGTGTGTGCCCCTAGTTTTAGGCATACAGCCTGCTCCAATCTCTACACTGATCACCACCCTAACAACTGCTCGCCCAGAGCACAGTGCTCCCGGGTGCGTGTACCCCTAGTTCTGGGCACACAGCCTGCTCCAATCTCTACATTGCACACCACCCTAACTACTGCTCGCCCAGAGCACAGTACTCCCGTGGGTGTGTGCACCTAGTTTTAGGCACACAGCCTGCTCCAATCTCTACATTGCACACCAATCTAACTACTGCTCGCCCAGAGCACAGTACTCCCGGGAGTGTGTGCCGCTAGTTTTAGGCACACAGCCACCTCCAATCTCTACACTGCATACCACCCTAACTACTTCTCGCCCAGAGCACAGTACTCCCGGAATAGTGTGCCCTTAGTTTTTGGCACACAGCCTGCTCCAATCTCTACATTGCACATCACCCTATTTACTGCTCGCAGAGCACAGTACTCCCGGGGGTGTGTGCCCCTCGTTTTAGGCACACAGCCTGCTCCAGTCTCTACATTGCACTTCACCCTAACTACTGCTCGCCCCGAGCACAGTACTCCCGGGTGTGTGTGCCCCTAGTTTAAGGCACACAGCCTGCTCCAATCTCTACACTGCACACCACCCTAACTACTGCTAGCCCAGAGCACAGTATTCGCGGGGGTGTGTGCCCCTAGTTTTAGGCACACAGCCTGCTCCAATCTCTACATTGCACATTACCCTAACTACTGCTCGCCCAGAGCACAGTAGTCACGGGGGTGTGTGCCCCTAGTTTTAGGCACACATTCTGCACCAATCTCAACATTGCACATTTCCCTAACTACTGCTCGCCCAGAGCACAGTGCCCCCGGGGGGGGGAGCCCTTAGTTTAAGGCACAAAGCCTGCTCCAAACTCTACAACGCACTCCACCTAACAACTGCTCGCCCAGAGCACAGTTTTCCCGGGGGTGTGTGCCCCTAGTTTTAGGCGCACAGCCTGCTCCATCTCTTCATTGCAAACCACCCTAACTACTGCTCGCCCAGAGCACAGTACTCCCAGAGTTGTGTGCCCCATGTTTTTGCCACACAGCCTGCTCCAATCTCTACATTGCACACCACCCTAACTACTGCTCGCCCAGAGCACAGTGCACCCGGGGTGTGTGCCCCTCATTTTAGGCACACAGCCTGCTCCAATCGCTTCATTGCACACCACCCTAACGGCCGCTCGCCCAGAGCACAGTGCTCCCGGGGGTGTGTGCCCCTAGTTTAAGGCATACAGCCTGCTCCAAATTCTACATTGCACACCACCTAACTACGGCTCGCCCAGAGCACAGTGCTCCCAGGGGTGTGTGCCCCTAGTTTTTGGCACACAGCCTGGTCCAATCTCTACATGCACACCAACCTAACTACCGCTTGCCCAGAGCACAGTGCTCCCGGGTGTGTGTGCCCCAGTTTTAGGCACACAGCCTGCCCCAATCTGTACATTGCACACCACCCTAACAACTGCTCGCCCAGAGCACAGTGCTCCCGGGTGTGTGCCCCTAGTTGTAGACACACAGCCTGCTCCAATCTCTACATTGCACACCACCCTAACTACTGCTCGCCCAGAGCACAGTACTCCCGGGGGTGTGTGCCCCTAGTTTTAGGCACACATCCTGTTCCAATCTCTACATTGCACACCACCCAAACTACTGCTTGCCCAGAGCACAGTACGCCCGGGGTTGAGTGCTCCATGTTTTAGGCACACAGCCTGCTCTAATCCCTACACTGCACACCACCCTAACTACTGCTCGCCCAGAGCACAGTGATCCCGGGGTTGTGTGCCCCTAGTTTTAGGCCGACAGCCTGCTCCAATCTCTACATTGCACACCACCCTAACAACTGCTCGCCCAGAGCACAGTACTCCCGGGGTTGTGTGCCCCTAGTTTTAGGCACACAGCCTCTCCAATCTCTACACTGCACACCACCCTAACTACTGCTCGCCCAGAGCACTGTGCTCCCGGGGGCGTTTGCCCCTAGTTTTGGGCACACAGCCTGCCCCAATCTCTATATTGCACACCACCCTGACAACTGCACACCCAGAGCTCAGTGCTCCCGGGGGCGTGTGCCCCTTGTTTTAGGCACAAAGCCTGCTCCAATCTCTATATTGCACACCACCCTAACTACTGCTCGCCCAGAGCACAGTCCACCCGGGGGCGTGTGCCCCTAGTTTTAGGCACACAGCCTGCTCCAATCTCTACATTGCACACCACCCTAACTACTGCTCGCCCAGAGCACAGTGCTCCAGGGGGTGTGTGCCCCTAGGTTTACGCACACAGCCTGCTCCAATCGCTACACTGCACACCACCTAAACTACTGCTCGCCCAGAGCACAGTACTCCCGGGAGTGTGTGCCCCTAGTTTTAGGCACACAGCCTGCTCCAATCTCTACATTGCACACCAATCTAACTACTGCTCTCCCAGAGCACAGTGCTCCCGGAGGAGTGTGCCCTTAATTTTAGGCACACAGCCTGCTCTAATCTCTACATTGCACATCACCCTATTTACTGCTCGCCAGAGCACAGTACTCCCGGGGGGTGTGCCCCTAGTTTTAGGCACACAGCCTGCTCCAATCTCTACATTGCACATCACCCTAACTACTGCTCGCCTAGAGCACAGTACTCCCGGGGGAGTGTGCCCCTAATTTAAGGCACACAGCCTGCTCCAATCTCTACATTGCACATCACCCTAACTACTGCTCTCCCAGAGCCCAGTATTCCCGGGGGTGTGTGCCCCTAGTTTAAGGCACGCAGCCTGCTCCAATCTCTACATTGCTCATCACCCTAACTACTGCTCGCCCAGAGCACAGTACTCCCGGGTGTGTGTGCCCCTAGTTTTAGGCACACAGCCTGCTCCAATCTCAAAATTGCGCACCACCCTAACTACTGCTCGCCCAGAGCACAGTGCTGCCGGGGGTGTGTGCCCCTAGTTTTAGCCTGCAACAATCTCTACATTGCACACCACCCTAACTACTGCTTGCCCAGAGCACAGTACGCCCGGGGTTGTGTGCTCCATGTTTTAGGCACGCAGCCTGCTCCAATCCCTACACTGCACATCACCCTAACTACTGCTCACCCAGAGCACAGTACTCCCGGGGCAGTGTGCCCCTAATTTTAGGCACACAGCCTGCTCGAATCTCTACATTGCACACCACCCTATCTACTGCTCGCCCAGAGCACAGTGCTCCCGGGGGTGTGTGCCCCTAGTTTTAGCCTGCTACAATCTCTACATTGCACATCACCCTAACTACTGCTCGACCAGAGCACAGTACTCCAGGTGGTGTGTGCCCCTAGTTTAAGGCACACAGCCTGCTCCAATCTCTACACTGCACACCACCCAAACTACTGCTCGCCCAGAGCACAGTGCTCCCGGGGGCGTGTGCCCTTAGTTTTTGGCACAAAGCTTGCTCCAATCTCTACATTGCACGACACCCTAACTACTGCTCGCCCTGAGCACAGTGTTCCAGGATGTGTGCCCCTAGTTTTAGGCACAAACCTGCTCCAATCTCTACATTGCACTCCACCCTAACTACTGCTCGCCCTGAGCACAGTGCTCCCGGGGGCGTGTGCCCCTAGTTTTAGGAAAAGAGCCTGCTCCAATCTCAACATTGCACACCGCCCTAACTACTGCTCGCCTATAGCACAGTGCTCCCGGGGGTGTTTGTCCCCAGTTTTAGGCACACAGCCTGCTCCAATCTCTACATTGCACATCACGCTAACTACTGCTCGCCCTGAACACAGTGCTCCCGGGGGGGTGTGCCACCAGTTTAAGGCACGCAGCCTGCTCCAATCTCTGCATTGCACTGCACCCTAACTACTGCTCGCCCAGAGCACAGTGCTCCCGGGTGTGTGTGCCCCTAGTTTAAGACACACAGCCTGCACAAATCTCTACATTGCACACCAACCTAACTACCGCTCGCCCAGAGGACAGTACTCCCGGGGGTGTGTGCCCCTGGTTTAAGGCACACAGCCTGCACCAATCTCTACACTGCACACCACCCTATCTACTGCTCGCCCAGAGCACAGTTCTCCCGGGGGTGTGTGCCCCTAGTTATAGGCACACAGCCTGCTCCAATCTCTACACTGATCACCACCCTAACTACTGCTCGCCTAGAGCACAGTATTCCCGGGGGTGTGTGCCCCTAATTTTAGGCACACAGCCTGCTCCAATCGCTACATTGCACACCACCCAAACGGCCGCTCGCCCTGAGCACAGTGCTCACGGGGGTGTGTGCCCCTAGTTTTAGGCATACAGCCTGCTCCAATTTCTACATTGCACACCACCTAACTACGGCTCGCCCAGAGCACAGTACTCCCGGGGGTGTGTGCCCCTACTTTTAGGCACACAGCCTGCTCCATCTCTTCATTGCAAACCACCCTAACTACTGCTCGCACAGAGCACAGTACTCCCAGGGTTGTGTGCCCCAAGTTTTTGCCACACAGCCTGCTCCAATCTCTACATTGCACACCACCCTAACTACTGCTCGCCCAGAGCACAGAGCACCCGGGGGTGTGTGCCCCAAATTTTAGGCACACAGCCTGCTCCAAACGCTTCATTGCACACCACCCTAACGGCCGCTCGCCCAGAGCACAGTGCTCCCGGGGGTGTGTGCCCCTAGTTTTAGGCATACAGCCTGCTCCATATTCTACATTGCACACCACCTAACTACGGCTCGCCCAGAGCACAGTGCTCCCAGGGGTGTGTGCCCCTAGTTTTTGGCACACAGCCTGGTCCAATCTCTACATGCACACCAACCTAACTACCGCTTGCCCAGAGCACAGTGCTCCCGGGTGTGTGTGCCCCAGTTTTAGGCACACAGCCTGCCCCAATCTGTACATTGCACACCACCCTAACTACTGCTCGCCCAGAGCACAGTGCTCCCGGGTGTGTGCCCCTAGTTTTAGACACACAGCCTGCTCCAATCTCTACATTGCACACCACCCTAAGTACTGCTCGCCCAGAGCACAGTACTCTCGGGGGTGTGTGCCCCTAGTTTTAGGCACACATCCTGTTCCAATCTCTACATTGCACACCATCCAAACTACTGCTTGCCCAGAGCACAGTACGCCCGGGGTTGTGTGCTCCATGTTATAGGCACACAGCCTGCTCCAATCCCTACACTGCACACCACCCTAACTATTGCTCGCCCAGAGCACAGTGATCCCGGGGTTGTGTGCCCCTAGTTTTAGGCAGACAGCCTGCTCCAAACTCTACATTGCACACCACCCTAACTACTGCTCACATAGAGCACAGTACTCCCGGGGTTATGTGCCCCTAGTTTTAGGCACACAGCCTCTCCAATCTCTACACTGCACACCACCCTAACTACTGCTCGCCCAGAGCACAGTACCCCCGGGGTTGTGTGCCTCTAATTTTAGGCACACAGCCTGTTCCAATCTCTGCACTGCACACCACCCTAACTACTGCTCGCCCAGAGCACTGTGCTCCCGGGGGCGTTTGCCCCTAGTTTTGGGCACACAGCCTGCTCCTATCTCTATATTGCACACCACCCTAACAACTGCACGCCCAGAGCTCAGTGCTCCCGGGGGCGTGTGCCCCTTGTTTTAGGCACAAAGCCTGCTCCAATCTCTACATTGCACACCACCCTAACTACTGCTTGCCCAGAGCACAGTACTCCCGGGGGTGTGTGCCCCTAGTTTTAGGCACACAGCCTGCTCCAATCTCTAAATTGCACACCACCCTAACTACTGCTCGCCCAGAGCACAGTGCTCCAGGGGGTGTGTGCCCCTAGGTTTACGCACACAGCCTGCTCCAATCGCTACACTGCACACCACCTAAACTACTGCTCGCCCAGAGCACAGTACTCCCGGGAGTGTGTGCCCCTAGTTTTAGGCACACAGCCTGTTCCAATCTCTACATTGCACACCAATCTAACTACTGCTCTCACAGAGCACAGTGCTCCCGGAGGAGTGTGCCCTTAGTTTTAGGCACACAGCCTGCTCTAATCTCTACATTGCACATCACCCTATTTACTGCTCGCCAGAGCACAGTACTCCCGGGGGAGTGTGCCCCTAGTTTTAGGCACACAGCCTGCTCCAATCTCTACATTGCAAATCACCCTAACTACTGCTCGCCCAGAGCACAGTACTCCCGGGGGTGTGTGCCCCTAATTTAAGGCACACAGCCTGCTCCAATCTCTACATTGCACATCACCCTAACTACTGCTCTCCCAGAGCACAGTACACCCGGGGGTGTGTGCTCCTAGTTTAAGGCACGCAGCCTGCTCCAATCTTTACATTGCACACCACCCAAACTACTGCTCGCCCAGAGCACAGTGCTCCCGGGGGCTTGTGCCCTTAGTTTTTGGCACAAAGCCTGCTCCAATCTCTACATTGCACATCACCCTAACTACTGCTCTCCCAGATCACAGTGCTCCCGGGGGTGTGTGCCCCCAGTTTTAGGCACACAGCCTGCTCCAGTCGCTACATTGCACACCACACTTACTACTGCTCTCCCAGAGCACAGTACTCCCGGGGGTGTGTGCTCCTAGTTTAAGGCACGCAGCCTGCTCCAATCTTTACATTGCACACGACACAAACTACTGCTCGCCCAGAGCACAGTACTCCCGGGGGTGTGTGCCCCTAATTTAAGGCACACAGCCTGCTCCAATCTCTACATTGCACATCACCCTAACAACCGCTCTCCCAGAGCACAGAACTCCCGGGGGTGTGTGCCCCTAATTTAAGGCACAGAGCCTGCTCCAATCTCTACATTGCACATCACCCTAACTACTGCTCTCCCAGAGCACAGTACTCCCGGGGGTGTGTGCTCCTAGTTTAAGGCACGCAGCCTGCTCCAATCTCTACATTGCACACAACCCTAACTACTGTTCGCCCAGAGCACAGTGCTCCCGGGGATGTGTGCCCCTAGTTTTAGCCTGCTACAATCTCCACATTGCACACCAACCTAACTATTGCTTGCCCAGAGCACAGTTCTCCTGGGGGTGTGTGCCCCTAGTATAAGGCACACAGCCTGCTCCAATCTCTACATTGCACATCACCCTAACTACTGCTCTCCCAGAGCACAGTACTCCCGGGGCTGTGTGCCCCTAGTTTTAGGCACGCCGCCTGTTCCAATCTCTACATTGCACACCACCCTAACTACTGCTCGCCCAGAGCACAGTGCTCCCGGGGGTGTGTGCCCCTAGTTTTAGCCTGCTACAATCTCTACATTGCACATCACCCTAACTACTGCTCGACCAGAGCACAGTACCCCAGGGGGTGTGTGCCCCTAGTTTAAGGCACACAGCCTGCTCCAATCTCTATACTGCACACCACCGAAACTACTGCTCGCCCAGAGCACAGTGCTCCCGGGGGCGTGTGCCCTTAGTTTTTGGAACAAAGCCTACTCCAGTCTCTACATTGCACACCACCCTAAATACTGCTCGCCCTGAGCACAGTGTTCCAGGGTGTGTGCCCCTAGTTTTAGGCACAAAGCCTGCTCCAATCTCTACATTGCACACCACCCTAACTACTGCTCGCCCTGAGCACAGTGCTCCCGGGGGCGTGTGCCCCTAGTTTTAGGAAAAGAGCCTGCTCCAATCTCAACATTGCACACCACCTTAACTACTGCTCGCCTATAGCACAGTGCTCCCGGGGGTGTTTGTCCCCAGTTTTAGGCACACAGCCTGCTCCAATCTCTACATTGCACACCACCCTAACTACTGCTCGCCCAGATCACAGTGCTCCCGGGGGTGTGTGCCCCCAGTTTTAGGCACACAGCCTGCTCGAGTCGCTACATTGCACACCACACTTACTACTGCTCGACCAGAGCACAGAGCTCCCGGGGGTGAGTGCCCCTAGTTTTAGGCACACAGCCTGCTCCAATCTCTACATTGCACTCCACCCTAACTACTGCTCGCCCAGAGCACAGTACTCCCGGGGGTGTGTGCCCCTAGTTTTAGGCATACAGCCTGCTCCAATCTCTACACTGCACACCACCCTAACTACTGCTCGCCCAGAGCACAGTACTCTCGGGGGGGTGTGTCCCTTGTTTTAGGCACACAGCCTGCTCCAATCTCTACACTGCACACCACCCTAACTACTGCTCGCCCAGAGCACAGTACTCCCGGTGGTGTGTGCCCCTAGTTTTAGGAACACAGCCTGCTCCAATCTCTACACTGCACACCACCCTAACTACTGCTCGCCCAGAGCACAGTACTCCCGGGGGTGTGTGCCCCTAATTTAAGGCACACAGCCTGCTCCAATCTCTAAATTGCACATCACCCTAACTACTGCTCGCCCAGAGCACTGTACTCCCGGGGGTGTGTGCCCCTAGTTTAAGGCACGCAGCCTGCTCCAAACTCTACATTGCACATCACCCTAAATACTGCTCGCCCAGAGCACAGTTCTCCCGGGGGTGTGTGCCCCTAGTTTTAGGCACACAGCCTGCTCCATCTCTTCATTGCAAACCACCCTATCTACTGCTCGCCCAGAGCACAGTGCTCCCGGGGGTGTGTGCCCCTAGTTTTAGCCTGCTACAATCTCTACATTGCACATCACCCTAACTACTGCTCGACCAGAGCACAGTACTCCAGGTGGTGTGTGCCCCTAGTTTAAGGCACACAGCCTGCTCCAATCTCTACACTGCACACCACCCAAACTACTGCTCGCCCAGAGCACAGTGCTCCCGGGGGCGTGTGCCCTTAGTTTTTGGCACAAAGCTTGCTCCAATCTCTACATTGCACGACACCCTAACTACTGCTCGCCCTGAGCACAGTGTTCCAGGATGTGTGCCCCTAGTTTTAGGCACAAACCTGCTCCAATCTCTACATTGCACTCCACCCTAACTACTGCTCGCCCTGAGCACAGTGCTCCCGGGGGCGTGTGCCCCTAGTTTTAGGAAAAGAGCCTGCTCCAATCTCAACATTGCACACCGCCCTAACTACTGCTCGCCTATAGCACAGTGCTCCCGGGGGTGTTTGTCCCCAGTTTTAGGCACACAGCCTGCTCCAATCTCTACATTGCACATCACGCTAACTACTGCTCGCCCTGAACACAGTGCTCCCGGGGGGGTGTGCCACCAGTTTAAGGCACGCAGCCTGCTCCAATCTCTGCATTGCACTGCACCCTAACTACTGCTCGCCCAGAGCACAGTGCTCCCGGGTGTGTGTGCCCCTAGTTTAAGACACACAGCCTGCACAAATCTCTACATTGCACACCAACCTAACTACCGCTCGCCCAGAGGACAGTACTCCCGGGGGTGTGTGCCCCTGGTTTAAGGCACACAGCCTGCACCAATCTCTACACTGCACACCACCCTATCTACTGCTCGCCCAGAGCACAGTTCTCCCGGGGGTGTGTGCCCCTAGTTATAGGCACACAGCCTGCTCCAATCTCTACACTGATCACCACCCTAACTACTGCTCGCCTAGAGCACAGTATTCCCGGGGGTGTGTGCCCCTAATTTTAGGCACACAGCCTGCTCCAATCGCTACATTGCACACCACCCAAACGGCCGCTCGCCCTGAGCACAGTGCTCACGGGGGTGTGTGCCCCTAGTTTTAGGCATACAGCCTGCTCCAATTTCTACATTGCACACCACCTAACTACGGCTCGCCCAGAGCACAGTACTCCCGGGGGTGTGTGCCCCTACTTTTAGGCACACAGCCTGCTCCATCTCTTCATTGCAAACCACCCTAACTACTGCTCGCACAGAGCACAGTACTCCCAGGGTTGTGTGCCCCAAGTTTTTGCCACACAGCCTGCTCCAATCTCTACATTGCACACCACCCTAACTACTGCTCGCCCAGAGCACAGAGCACCCGGGGGTGTGTGCCCCAAATTTTAGGCACACAGCCTGCTCCAAACGCTTCATTGCACACCACCCTAACGGCCGCTCGCCCAGAGCACAGTGCTCCCGGGGGTGTGTGCCCCTAGTTTTAGGCATACAGCCTGCTCCATATTCTACATTGCACACCACCTAACTACGGCTCGCCCAGAGCACAGTGCTCCCAGGGGTGTGTGCCCCTAGTTTTTGGCACACAGCCTGGTCCAATCTCTACATGCACACCAACCTAACTACCGCTTGCCCAGAGCACAGTGCTCCCGGGTGTGTGTGCCCCAGTTTTAGGCACACAGCCTGCCCCAATCTGTACATTGCACACCACCCTAACTACTGCTCGCCCAGAGCACAGTGCTCCCGGGTGTGTGCCCCTAGTTTTAGACACACAGCCTGCTCCAATCTCTACATTGCACACCACCCTAAGTACTGCTCGCCCAGAGCACAGTACTCTCGGGGGTGTGTGCCCCTAGTTTTAGGCACACATCCTGTTCCAATCTCTACATTGCACACCATCCAAACTACTGCTTGCCCAGAGCACAGTACGCCCGGGGTTGTGTGCTCCATGTTATAGGCACACAGCCTGCTCCAATCCCTACACTGCACACCACCCTAACTATTGCTCGCCCAGAGCACAGTGATCCCGGGGTTGTGTGCCCCTAGTTTTAGGCAGACAGCCTGCTCCAAACTCTACATTGCACACCACCCTAACTACTGCTCACATAGAGCACAGTACTCCCGGGGTTATGTGCCCCTAGTTTTAGGCACACAGCCTCTCCAATCTCTACACTGCACACCACCCTAACTACTGCTCGCCCAGAGCACAGTACCCCCGGGGTTGTGTGCCTCTAATTTTAGGCACACAGCCTGTTCCAATCTCTGCACTGCACACCACCCTAACTACTGCTCGCCCAGAGCACTGTGCTCCCGGGGGCGTTTGCCCCTAGTTTTGGGCACACAGCCTGCTCCTATCTCTATATTGCACACCACCCTAACAACTGCACGCCCAGAGCTCAGTGCTCCCGGGGGCGTGTGCCCCTTGTTTTAGGCACAAAGCCTGCTCCAATCTCTACATTGCACACCACCCTAACTACTGCTTGCCCAGAGCACAGTACTCCCGGGGGTGTGTGCCCCTAGTTTTAGGCACACAGCCTGCTCCAATCTCTAAATTGCACACCACCCTAACTACTGCTCGCCCAGAGCACAGTGCTCCAGGGGGTGTGTGCCCCTAGGTTTACGCACACAGCCTGCTCCAATCGCTACACTGCACACCACCTAAACTACTGCTCGCCCAGAGCACAGTACTCCCGGGAGTGTGTGCCCCTAGTTTTAGGCACACAGCCTGTTCCAATCTCTACATTGCACACCAATCTAACTACTGCTCTCACAGAGCACAGTGCTCCCGGAGGAGTGTGCCCTTAGTTTTAGGCACACAGCCTGCTCTAATCTCTACATTGCACATCACCCTATTTACTGCTCGCCAGAGCACAGTACTCCCGGGGGAGTGTGCCCCTAGTTTTAGGCACACAGCCTGCTCCAATCTCTACATTGCAAATCACCCTAACTACTGCTCGCCCAGAGCACAGTACTCCCGGGGGTGTGTGCCCCTAATTTAAGGCACACAGCCTGCTCCAATCTCTACATTGCACATCACCCTAACTACTGCTCTCCCAGAGCACAGTACACCCGGGGGTGTGTGCTCCTAGTTTAAGGCACGCAGCCTGCTCCAATCTTTACATTGCACACCACCCAAACTACTGCTCGCCCAGAGCACAGTGCTCCCGGGGGCTTGTGCCCTTAGTTTTTGGCACAAAGCCTGCTCCAATCTCTACATTGCACATCACCCTAACTACTGCTCTCCCAGATCACAGTGCTCCCGGGGGTGTGTGCCCCCAGTTTTAGGCACACAGCCTGCTCCAGTCGCTACATTGCACACCACACTTACTACTGCTCTCCCAGAGCACAGTACTCCCGGGGGTGTGTGCTCCTAGTTTAAGGCACGCAGCCTGCTCCAATCTTTACATTGCACACGACACAAACTACTGCTCGCCCAGAGCACAGTACTCCCGGGGGTGTGTGCCCCTAATTTAAGGCACACAGCCTGCTCCAATCTCTACATTGCACATCACCCTAACAACCGCTCTCCCAGAGCACAGAACTCCCGGGGGTGTGTGCCCCTAATTTAAGGCACAGAGCCTGCTCCAATCTCTACATTGCACATCACCCTAACTACTGCTCTCCCAGAGCACAGTACTCCCGGGGGTGTGTGCTCCTAGTTTAAGGCACGCAGCCTGCTCCAATCTCTACATTGCACACAACCCTAACTACTGTTCGCCCAGAGCACAGTGCTCCCGGGGATGTGTGCCCCTAGTTTTAGCCTGCTACAATCTCCACATTGCACACCAACCTAACTATTGCTTGCCCAGAGCACAGTTCTCCTGGGGGTGTGTGCCCCTAGTATAAGGCACACAGCCTGCTCCAATCTCTACATTGCACATCACCCTAACTACTGCTCTCCCAGAGCACAGTACTCCCGGGGCTGTGTGCCCCTAGTTTTAGGCACGCCGCCTGTTCCAATCTCTACATTGCACACCACCCTAACTACTGCTCGCCCAGAGCACAGTGCTCCCGGGGGTGTGTGCCCCTAGTTTTAGCCTGCTACAATCTCTACATTGCACATCACCCTAACTACTGCTCGACCAGAGCACAGTACCCCAGGGGGTGTGTGCCCCTAGTTTAAGGCACACAGCCTGCTCCAATCTCTATACTGCACACCACCGAAACTACTGCTCGCCCAGAGCACAGTGCTCCCGGGGGCGTGTGCCCTTAGTTTTTGGAACAAAGCCTACTCCAGTCTCTACATTGCACACCACCCTAAATACTGCTCGCCCTGAGCACAGTGTTCCAGGGTGTGTGCCCCTAGTTTTAGGCACAAAGCCTGCTCCAATCTCTACATTGCACACCACCCTAACTACTGCTCGCCCTGAGCACAGTGCTCCCGGGGGCGTGTGCCCCTAGTTTTAGGAAAAGAGCCTGCTCCAATCTCAACATTGCACACCACCTTAACTACTGCTCGCCTATAGCACAGTGCTCCCGGGGGTGTTTGTCCCCAGTTTTAGGCACACAGCCTGCTCCAATCTCTACATTGCACACCACCCTAACTACTGCTCGCCCAGATCACAGTGCTCCCGGGGGTGTGTGCCCCCAGTTTTAGGCACACAGCCTGCTCGAGTCGCTACATTGCACACCACACTTACTACTGCTCGACCAGAGCACAGAGCTCCCGGGGGTGAGTGCCCCTAGTTTTAGGCACACAGCCTGCTCCAATCTCTACATTGCACTCCACCCTAACTACTGCTCGCCCAGAGCACAGTACTCCCGGGGGTGTGTGCCCCTAGTTTTAGGCATACAGCCTGCTCCAATCTCTACACTGCACACCACCCTAACTACTGCTCGCCCAGAGCACAGTACTCTCGGGGGGGTGTGTCCCTTGTTTTAGGCACACAGCCTGCTCCAATCTCTACACTGCACACCACCCTAACTACTGCTCGCCCAGAGCACAGTACTCCCGGTGGTGTGTGCCCCTAGTTTTAGGAACACAGCCTGCTCCAATCTCTACACTGCACACCACCCTAACTACTGCTCGCCCAGAGCACAGTACTCCCGGGGGTGTGTGCCCCTAATTTAAGGCACACAGCCTGCTCCAATCTCTAAATTGCACATCACCCTAACTACTGCTCGCCCAGAGCACTGTACTCCCGGGGGTGTGTGCCCCTAGTTTAAGGCACGCAGCCTGCTCCAAACTCTACATTGCACATCACCCTAAATACTGCTCGCCCAGAGCACAGTTCTCCCGGGGGTGTGTGCCCCTAGTTTTAGGCACACAGCCTGCTCCATCTCTTCATTGCAAACCACCCTAACTACTGCTCGCCCAGAGCACAGTACTCCAAGGGTTGTGTGCCCCAAGTTTTTGGCACACAGCCTGCTCCAATCTCTACATTGCACACCACCCTAACTACTGCTCGCCCAGAGCACAGTGCTCCCGGGGTTGTGTGCCCCCAGTTTTAGGCACACAGCATGCTCCAATCTGTACATTGCACACCACCCTAACTACTGCTCGCCCAGAGCACAGTGCTCCCGGGGGTGTGTGCCCCTAGTTTTAGACACACAGCCTCCTCCAATCTCTACATTGCACACCACCCTAACTACTGCTCGCCCAGAGCACAGTACTCCCGGGGGTGTGTGCCCCTAGTTTTAGGCACACTGCCTGCTCCAATCTCTACATTGCACACCACCCTAATTACTGCTCGTCCAGAGCACAGTACTCCCAGGGTTGTGTGCCCCATGTTCTAGGCACACAGCCTGCTCCAATCTCTACACTGCACATCACCCTAACTACTGCTCGGCCAGAGCACAGTGCACCCGGGTGTGTGTGCCCCGAGTTTTAGACACACAGCCTGCTCCAATCTCTACATTGCTCACTACCCTAACTACTGCTCGCCCAGAGCACAGTAGTCCCGGGGGTGTGTGCCCCTAGTTTTAGACACACAGCCTGCTCCAATCTCTACATTTCACACCACCCTAACAACTGCTCGCCCAGAGCACAGTACTCCCGGGGGTGTGTGCCCCTAGCTTTAGGCATACAGCCTGCTCCAATCTCTACACTGATCACCACCCTAACTACTGCTCGCCTAGAGCACAGTATTCCCGGGGGTGTGTGCCCCTAGTTTTAGGCACACAGCCTGCTCCAATCTCAACATTACACATTACCCTAACTACTGCTCGCCCAGAGCACAGTACTCCCGGGGGGGGGGTGTGCTCTTAGTTTAAGGCACAAAGCCTGCTCCAATCTCTACATTTCACACCACCCTAACAACTGCTCGCCCAGAGCACAGTACTCCCGGGGGTGTGTGCCCCTAGTTTTAGGCATACAGCCTGCTCCAATCTCTACACTGATCACCACCCTAACTACTGCTCGCCTAGAGCACAGTATTCCCGGGGGTGTGTGCCCCTAATTTTAGGCACACAGCCTGCTCCAATCGCTACATTGCACACCACCCAAACGGCCGCTCGCCCTGAGCACAGTGCTCACGGGGGTGTGTGCCCCTAGTTTTAGGCATACAGCCTGCTCCAATTTCTACATTGCACACCACCTAACTACGGCTCGCCACGAGCACAGTGCTCCCAGGGGTGTGTGCCCCTAGTTTTAGGCACACAGCCTGGTCCAATCTCTACATGCACACCACCCTAACTACCGCCTGCCCAGAGCACAGTGCTCCCGGGGGTGTGTGCCACCAGTTTTAGGCACACAGCCTGCTCCAGTCTGTACATTGCACACCACCCTAACTACTGCTCGCCCAGAGCACAGTGCTCCCGGGTGTGTGTGCCCCTAGTTTTAGACACACAGCCTGCTCCAATCTCTAAATTGCACACCACCCTAACTACTGCTCGCCCAGAGCACAGTGCTCCCGGGGGCGTGTGCCCCTTGTTTTAGGCACAAAGCCTGCTCCAATCTCTACATTGCACACCACCCTAACTACTGCTCGCCCAGAGCACAGTACTCCCGGGGGTGAGTGCCCCTAGTTTTAGGCACACAGCCTGCTCCAATCTCTACATTGCACACCACCCTAACTACTGCTCGCCCAGAGCACAGTGCTCCCGGGGGGGTGTGCCCCTAGTTTTACGCACACAGCCTGCTACAATCTCTAAATTGCACATCATCCTAACTACTGCTCGCCCAGAGCACTGTACTCCCGGCGGTGTGTGCCCCTAGTTTTAGGCACGCAGCCTGCTCCATCTCTTCATTGCAAACCACCCTAACTACTGCTCGCCCAGAGCACAGTACTCCAAGGGTTGTGTGCCCCAAGTTTTTGGCACACAGCCTGCTCCAATCTCTACATTGCACACCACCTTAACTACTGCTCGTCCAGAGCACAGAGCTCCCGGGGTTGCGTGCCCCCAGTTTTAGGCACACAGCATGCTCCAATCTCTACATTGCACACCACCCTAACTACTGCTCGCCCAGAGCACGGTGCTCCCGGGGGTGTGTGCCCCTAGTTTTAGACACACAGCGTCCTCCAATCTCTACATTGCACACCACCCTAAATACTGTTCGCCCAGAGCACAGTACTCCCGGGGGTGTGTGCCCCTAGTTTTAGGCACACAGCCTGCTCCAGTCTCTACATTGCACACCACCCTAATTACTGCTCGTCCAGAGCACAGTACTCCCAGGGTTGTGTGCCCCAAGTTCTAGGCACACAGCCTGCTCCAATCTCTACACTGCACATCACCCAAACTACTGCTCGGCCAGAGCACAGTGCACCCGGGTGTGTGTGCCCCGGGTTTTAGACACACAGACTGCTCCAATCTCTACATTGCACACCACCCTAACTACTGCTCTCCCAGAGCACAGTAATCCCGGGGGTGTGTGCCCCTAGTTTTAGACACACAGCCTGCTCCAATCTCTATATTTCACACAACCCTAACAACTGCTCGCCCAGAGCACAGTACTACTGGGGGTGTGTGCCCCTAGTTTTAGGCATACAGCCTGCTCCAATCTCTACACTGATCACCACCCTAACTACTGCTCACCCAGAGCACAGTACTCCCGGGGGTGTGTGCCCCTAGATTTAGGCATACAGCCTGCTCCAATCTCTACACTGATCACCACCCTAACAACTGCTCGCCCAGAGCACAGTGCTCCCGGGTGCGTGTACCCATAGTTCTGGGCACACAGCCTGCTCCAATCTCTACATTGCACACCACCCTAACTACTGCTCGCCCAGAGCACAGTACTCCCGTGGGTGTGTGCACCTAGTTTTAGGCACACAGCCTGCTCCAATCTCTACATTGCACACCAATCTAACTACTGCTCGCCCAGAGCACAGTACTCCCGGGAGTGTGTGCCGCTAGTTTTAGGCACACAGCCACCTCCAATCTCTACACTGCATACCACCCTAACTACTTCTCGCCCAGAGCACAGTACTCCCGGAATAGTGTGCCCTTAGTTTTTGGCACACAGCCTGCTCCAATCTCTACATTGCACATCACCCTATTTACTGCTCGCAGAGCACAGTACTCCCGGGGGTGTGTGCCCCTCGTTTTAGGCACACAGCCTGCTCCAGTCTCTACATTGCACTTCACCCTAACTACTGCTCGCCCCGAGCACAGTACTCCCGGGTGTGTGTGCCCCTAGTTTAAGGCACACAGCCTGCTCCAATCTCTACACTGCACACCACCCTAACTACTGCTAGCCCAGAGCACAGTATTCGCGGGGGTGTGTGCCCCTAGTTTTAGGCACACAGCCTGCTCCAATCTCTACATTGCACATTACCCTAACTACTGCTCGCCCAGAGCACAGTAGTCACGGGGGTGTGTGCCCCTAGTTTTAGGCACACATTCTGCACCAATCTCAACATTGCACATTTCCCTAACTACTGCTCGCCCAGAGCACAGTGCCCCCGGGGGGGGTGCCCTTAGTTTAAGGCACAAAGCCTGCTCCAAGCTCTACAACGCACTCCACCTAACAACTGCTCGCCCAGAGCACAGTTTTCCCGGGGGTGTGTGCCCCTAGTTTTAGGCGCACAGCCTGCTCCATCTCTTCATTGCAAACCACCCTAACTACTGCTCGCCCAGAGCACAGTACTCCCAGAGTTGTGTGCCCCATGTGTTTGCCACACAGCCTGCTCCAATCTCTACATTGCACACCACCCTAACTACTGCTCGCCCAGAGCACAGTGCACCCGGGGTGTGTGCCCCTCATTTTAGGCACACAGCCTGCTCCAATCGCTTCATTGCACACCACCCTAACGGCCGCTCGCCCAGAGCACAGTGCTCCCGGGGGTGTGTGCCCCTAGTTTAAGGCATACAGCCTGCTCCAAATTCTACATTGCACACCACCTAACTACGGCTCGCCCAGAGCACAGTGCTCCCAGGGGTGTGTGCCCCTAGTTTTTGGCACACAGCCTGGTCCAATCTCTACATGCACACCAACCTAACTACCGCTTGCCCAGAGCACAGTGCTCCCGGGTGTGTGTGCCCCAGTTTTAGGCACACAGCCTGCCCCAATCTGTACATTGCACACCACCCTAACAACTGCTCGCCCAGAGCACAGTGCTCCCGGGTGTGTGCCCCTAGTTGTAGACACACAGCCTGCTCCAATCTCTACATTGCACACCACCCTAACTACTGCTCGCCCAGAGCACAGTACTCCCGGGGGTGTGTGCCCCTAGTTTTAGGCACACATCCTGTTCCAATCTCTACATTGCACACCACCCAAACTACTGCTTGCCCAGAGCACAGTACGCCCGGGGTTGAGTGCTCCATGTTTTAGGCACACAGCCTGCTCTAATCCCTACACTGCACACCACCCTAACTACTGCTCGCCCAGAGCACAGTGATCCCGGGGTTGTGTGCCCCTAGTTTTAGGCCGACAGCCTGCTCCAATCTCTACATTGCACACCACCCTAACAACTGCTCGCCCAGAGCACAGTACTCCCGGGGTTGTGTGCCCCTAGTTTTAGGCACACAGCCTCTCCAATCTCTACACTGCACACCACCCTAACTACTGCTCGCCCAGAGCACTGTGCTCCCGGGGGCGTTTGCCCCTAGTTTTGGGCACACAGCCTGCCCCAATCTCTATATTGCACACCACCCTGACAACTGCACACCCAGACCTCAGTGCTCCCGGGGGCGTGTGCCCCTTGTTTTAGGCACAAAGCCTGCTCCAATCTCTACATTGCACACCACCCTAACTACTGCTCGCCCAGAGCACAGTCCACCCGGGGGCGTGTGCCCCTAGTTTTAGGCACACAGCCTGCTCCAATCTCTACATTGCACACCACCCTAACTACTGCTCGCCCAGAGCACAGTGCTCCAGGGGGTGTGTGCCCCTAGGTTTACGCACACAGCCTGCTCCAATCGCTACACTGCACACCACCTAAACTACTGCTCGCCCAGAGCACAGTACTCCCGGGAGTGTGTGCCCCTAGTTTTAGACACACAGCCTGCTCCAATCTCTATATTTCACACAACCCTAACAACTGCTCGCCCAGAGCACAGTACTACTGGGGGTGTGTGCCCCTAGTTTTAGGCATACAGCCTGCTCCAATCTCTACACTGATCACCACCCTAACTACTGCTCACCCAGAGCACAGTACTCCCGGGGGTGTGTGCCCCTAGTTTTAGGCATACAGCCTGCTCCAATCTCTACACTGATCACCACCCTAACAACTGCTCGCCCAGAGCACAGTGCTCCCGGGTGCGTGTACCCCTAGTTCTGGGCACACAGCCTGCTCCAATCTCTACATTGCACACCACCCTAACTACTGCTCGCCCAGAGCACAGTACTCCCGTGGGTGTGTGCACCTAGTTTTAGGCACACAGCCTGCTCCAATCTCTACATTGCACACCAATCTAACTACTGCTCGCCCAGAGCACAGTACTCCCGGGAGTGTGTGCCGCTAGTTTTAGGCACACAGCCACCTCCAATCTCTACACTGCATACCACCCTAACTACTTCTCGCCCAGAGCACAGTACTCCCGGAATAGTGTGCCCTTAGTTTTTGGCACACAGCCTGCTCCAATCTCTACATTGCACATCACCCTATTTACTGCTCGCAGAGCACAGTACTCCCGGGGGTGTGTGCCCCTCGTTTTAGGCACACAGCCTGCTCCAGTCTCTACATTGCACTTCACCCTAACTACTGCTCGCCCCGAGCACAGTACTCCCGGGTGTGTGTGCCCCTAGTTTAAGGCACACAGCCTGCTCCAATCTCTACACTGCACACCACCCTAACTACTGCTAGCCCAGAGCACAGTATTCGCGGGGGTGTGTGCCCCTAGTTTTAGGCACACAGCCTGCTCCAATCTCTACATTGCACATTACCCTAACTACTGCTCGCCCAGAGCACAGTAGTCACGGGGGTGTGTGCCCCTAGTTTTAGGCACACATTCTGCACCAATCTCAACATTGCACATTTCCCTAACTACTGCTCGCCCAGAGCACAGTGCCCCCGGGGGGGGTGCCCTTAGTTTAAGGCACAAAGCCTGCTCCAAGCTCTACAACGCACTCCACCTAACAACTGCTCGCCCAGAGCACAGTTTTCCCGGGGGTGTGTGCCCCTAGTTTTAGGCGCACAGCCTGCTCCATCTCTTCATTGCAAACCACCCTAACTACTGCTCGCCCAGAGCACAGTACTCCCAGAGTTGTGTGCCCCATGTTTTTGCCACACAGCCTGCTCCAATCTCTACATTGCACACCACCCTAACTACTGCTCGCCCAGAGCACAGTGCACCCGGGGTGTGTGCCCCTCATTTTAGGCACACAGCCTGCTCCAATCGCTTCATTGCACACCACCCTAACGGCCGCTCGCCCAGAGCACAGTGCTCCCGGGGGTGTGTGCCCCTAGTTTAAGGCATACAGCCTGCTCCAAATTCTACATTGCACACCACCTAACTACGGCTCGCCCAGAGCACAGTGCTCCCAGGGGTGTGTGCCCCTAGTTTTTGGCACACAGCCTGGTCCAATCTCTACATGCACACCAACCTAACTACCGCTTGCCCAGAGCACAGTGCTCCCGGGTGTGTGTGCCCCAGTTTTAGGCACACAGCCTGCCCCAATCTGTACATTGCACACCACCCTAACAACTGCTCGCCCAGAGCACAGTGCTCCCGGGTGTGTGCCCCTAGTTGTAGACACACAGCCTGCTCCAATCTCTACATTGCACACCACCCTAACTACTGCTCGCCCAGAGCACAGTACTCCCGGGGGTGTGTGCCCCTAGTTTTAGGCACACATCCTGTTCCAATCTCTACATTGCACACCACCCAAACTACTGCTTGCCCAGAGCACAGTACGCCCGGGGTTGAGTGCTCCATGTTTTAGGCACACAGCCTGCTCTAATCCCTACACTGCACACCACCCTAACTACTGCTCGCCCAGAGCACAGTGATCCCGGGGTTGTGTGCCCCTAGTTTTAGGCCGACAGCCTGCTCCAATCTCTACATTGCACACCACCCTAACAACTGCTCGCCCAGAGCACAGTACTCCCGGGGTTGTGTGCCCCTAGTTTTAGGCACACAGCCTCTCCAATCTCTACACTGCACACCACCCTAACTACTGCTCGCCCAGAGCACTGTGCTCCCGGGGGCGTGTGCCCCTTGTTTTAGGCACAAAGCCTGCTCCAATCTCTACATTGCACACCACCCTAACTACTGCTCGCCCAGAGCACAGTCCACCCGGGGGCGTGTGCCCCTAGTTTTAGGCACACAGCCTGCTCCAATCTCTACATTGCACACCACCCTAACTACTGCTCGCCCAGAGCACAGTGCTCCAGGGGGTGTGTGCCCCTAGGTTTACGCACACAGCCTGCTCCAATCGCTACACTGCACACCACCTAAACTACTGCTCGCCCAGAGCACAGTACTCCCGGGAGTGTGTGCCCCTAGTTTTAGGCACACAGCCTGCTCCAATCTCTACATTGCACACCAATCTAACTACTGCTCTCCCAGAGCACAGTGCTCCCGGAGGAGTGTGCCCTTAATTTTAGGCACACAGCCTGCTCTAATCTCTACATTGCACATCACCCTATTTACTGCTCGCCAGAGCACAGTACTCCCGGGGGGTGTGCCCCTAGTTTTAGGCACACAGCCTGCTCCAATCTCTACATTGCACATCACCCTAACTACTACTCGCCTAGAGCACAGTACTCCCGGGGGAGTGTGCCCCTAATTTAAGGCACACAGCCTGCTCCAATCTCTACATTGCACATCACCCTAACTACTGCTCTCCCAGAGCCCAGTATTCCCGGGGGTGTGTGCCCCTAGTTTAAGGCACGCAGCCTGCTCCAATCTCTACATTGCTCATCACCCTAACTACTGCTCGCCCAGAGCACAGTACTCCCGGGTGTGTGTGCCCCTAGTTTTAGGCACACAGCCTGCTCCAATCTCAAAATTGCGCACCACCCTAACTACTGCTCGCCCAGAACACAGTGCTGCCGGGGGTGTGTGCCCCTAGTTTTAGCCTGCAACAATCTCTACATTGCACACCACCCTAACTACTGCTTGCCCAGAGCACAGTACGCCCGGGGTTGTGTGCTCCATGTTTTAGGCACGCAGCCTGCTCCAATCCCTACACTGCACATCACCCTAACTACTGCTCACCCAGAGCACAGTACTCCCGGGGCAGTGTGCCCCTAATTTTAGGCACACAGCCTGCTCGAATCTCTACATTGCACACCACCCTATCTACTGCTCGCCCAGAGCACAGTGCTCCCGGGGGTGTGTGCCCCTAGTTTTAGCCTGCTACAATCTCTACATTGCACATCACCCTAACTACTGCTCGACCAGAGCACAGTACTCCAGGTGGTGTGTGCCCCTAGTTTAAGGCACACAGCCTGCTCCAATCTCTACACTGCACACCACCCAAACTACTGCTCGCCCAGAGCACAGTGCTCCCGGGGGCGTGTGCCCTTAGTTTTTGGCACAAAGCTTGCTCCAATCTCTACATTGCACGACACCCTAACTACTGCTCGCCCTGAGCACAGTGTTCCAGGATGTGTGCCCCTAGTTTTAGGCACAAACCTGCTCCAATCTCTACATTGCACACCACCCTAACTACTGCTCGCCCTGAGCACAGTGCTCCCGGGGGCGTGTGCCCCTAGTTTTAGGAAAAGAGCCTGCTCCAATCTCAACATTGCACACCGCCCTAACTACTGCTCGCCTATAGCACAGTGCTCCCGGGGGTGTTTGTCCCCAGTTTTAGGCACACAGCCTGCTCCAATCTCTACATTGCACATCACGCTAACTACTGCTCGCCCTGAACACAGTGCTCCCGGGGGGGTGTGCCACCAGTTTAAGGCACGCAGCCTGCTCCAATCTCTGCATTGCACTGCACCCTAACTACTGCTCGCCCAGAGCACAGTGCTCCCGGGTGTGTGTGCCCCTAGTTTAAGACACACAGCCTGCACAAATCTCTACATTGCACACCAACCTAACTACCGCTCGCCCAGAGCACAGTACTCCCGGGGGTGTGTGCCCCTGGTTTAAGGCACACAGCCTGCACCAATCTCTACACTGCACACCACCCTATCTACTGCTCGCCCAGAGCACAGTTCTCCCGGGGGTGTGTGCCCCTAGTTATAGGCACACAGCCTGCTCCGTCTCTTCATTGCACACCACCCTGAATACTGCTCGCCCAGAGCACAGTGCTCCCGGGGGCATGTGCCCCTAGTTTTTGGCACACAGCCTGCTCCAATCTCTGCATTGCACTCCACCCTAACTACTGCTCGCCCAGAGCACAGTGTTCTCGGGTGTGTGTGCCCCTTGTTTTAGGCACACAGCCTGCTCCAATCTCTACACTGCACACCACCCTAACTACTGCTCGCCCAGAGCACAGTACTCCCGGGGGTGTGTGCCCCTACTTTTAGGCACACAGCCTGCTCCATCTCTTCATTGCAAACCACCCTAACTACTGCTCGCACAGAGCACAGTACTCCCAGGGTTGTGTGCCCCAAGTTTTTGCCACACAGCCTGCTCCAATCTCTACATTGCACACCACCCTAACTACTGCTCGCCCAGAGCACAGAGCACCCGGGGGTGTGTGCCCCAAATTTTAGGCACACAGCCTGCTCCAAACGCTTCATTGCACACCACCCTAACGGCCGCTCGCCCAGAGCACAGTGCTCCCGGGGGTGTGTGCCCCTAGTTTTAGGCATACAGCCTGCTCCATATTCTACATTGCACACCACCTAACTACGGCTCGCCCAGAGCACAGTGCTCCCAGGGGTGTGTGCCCCTAGTTTTTGGCACACAGCCTGGTCCAATCTCTACATGCACACCAACCTAACTACCGCTTGCCCAGAGCACAGTGCTCCCGGGTGTGTGTGCCCCAGTTTTAGGCACACAGCCTGCCCCAATCTGTACATTGCACACCACCCTAACTACTGCTCGCCCAGAGCACAGTGCTCCCGGGTGTTTGCCCCTAGTTTTAGACACACAGCCTGCTCCAATCTCTACATTGCACACCACCCTAAGTACTGCTCGCCCAGAGCACAGTACTCTCGGGGGTGTGTGCCCCTAGTTTTAGGCACACATCCTGTTCCAATCTCTACATTGCACACCATCCAAACTACTGCTTGCCCAGAGCACAGTACGCCCGGGGTTGTGTGCTCCATGTTATAGGCACACAGCCTGCTCCAATCCCTACACTGCACACCACCCTAACTATTGCTCGCCCAGAGCACAGTGATCCCGGGGTTGTGTGCCCCTAGTTTTAGGCAGACAGCCTGCTCCAAACTCTACATTGCACACCACCCTAACTACTGCTCACATAGAGCACAGTACTCCCGGGGTTATGTGCCCCTAGTTTTAGGCACACAGCCTCTCCAATCTCTACACTGCACACCACCCTAACTACTGCTCGCCCAGAGCACAGTACCCCCGGGGTTGTGTGCCTCTAATTTTAGGCACACAGCCTGTTCCAATCTCTGCACTGCACACCACCCTAACTACTGCTCGCCCAGAGCACTGTGCTCCCGGGGGCGTTTGCCCCTAGTTTTGGGCACACAGCCTGCTCCTATCTCTATATTGCACACCACCCTAACAACTGCACGCCCAGAGCTCAGTGCTCCCGGGGGCGTGTGCCCCTTGTTTTAGGCACAAAGCCTGCTCCAATCTCTACATTGCACACCACCCTAACTACTGCTTGCCCAGAGCACAGTACTCCCGGGGGTGTGTGCCCCTAGTTTTAGGCACACAGCCTGCTCCAATCTCTAAATTGCACACCACCCTAACTACTCCTCGCCCAGAGCACAGTGCTCCAGGGGGTGTGTGCCCCTAGGTTTACGCACACAGCCTGCTCCAATCGCTACACTGCACACCACCTAAACTACTGCTCGCCCAGAGCACAGTACTCCCGGGAGTGTGTGCCCCTAGTTTTAGGCACACAGCCTGTTCCAATCTCTACATTGCACACCAATCTAACTACTGCTCTCCCAGAGCACAGTGCTCCCGGAGGAGTGTGCCCTTAGTTTTAGGCACACAGCCTGCTCTAATCTCTACATTGCACATCACCCTATTTACTGCTCGCCAGAGCACAGTACTCCCGGGGGAGTGTGCCCCTAGTTTTAGGCACACAGCCTGCTCCAATCTCTACATTGCAAATCACCCTAACTACTGCTCGCCCAGAGCACAGTACTCCCGGGGGTGTGTGCCCCTAATTTAAGGCACACAGCCTGCTCCAATCTCTACATTGCACATCACCCTAACTACTGCTCTCCCAGAGCACAGTACACCCGGGGGTGTGTGCTCCTAGTTTAAGGCACGCAGCCTGCTCCAATCTTTACATTGCACACCACCCAAATTACTGCTCGCCCAGAGCACAGTGCTCCCGGGGGCTTGTGCCCTTAGTTTTTGGCACAAAGCCTGCTCCAATCTCTACATTGCACATCACCCTAACTACTGCTCTCCCAGATCACAGTGCTCCCGGGGGTGTGTGCCCCCAGTTTTAGGCACACAGCCTGCTCCAGTCGCTACATTGCACACCACACTTACTACTGCTCTCCCAGAGCACAGTACTCCCGGGGGTGTGTGCTCCTAGTTTAAGGCACGCAGCCTGCTCCAATCTTTACATTGCACACGACACAAACTACTGCTCGCCCAGAGCACAGTACTCCCGGGGGTGTGTGCCCCTAATTTAAGGCACACAGCCTGCTCCAATCTCTACATTGCACATCACCCTAACAACCGCTCTCCCAGAGCACAGAACTCCCGGGGGTGTGTGCCCCTAATTTAAGGCACAGAGCCTGCTCCAATCTCTACATTGCACATCACCCTAACTACTGCTCTCCCAGAGCACAGTACTCCCGGGGGTGTGTGCTCCTAGTTTAAGGCACGCAGCCTGCTCCAATCTCTACATTGCACACAACCCTAACTACTGTTCGCCCAGAGCACAGTGCTCCCGGGGATGTGTGCCCCTAGTTTTAGCCTGCTACAATCTCCACATTGCACACCAACCTAACTATTGCTTGCCCAGAGCACAGTTCTCCTGGGGGTGTGTGCCCCTAGTATAAGGCACACAGCCTGCTCCAATCTCTACATTGCACATCACCCTAACTACTGCTCTCCCAGAGCACAGTACTCCCGGGGCTGTGTGCCCCTAGTTTTAGGCACGCCGCCTGCTCCAATCTCTACATTGCACACCACCCTAACTACTGCTCGCCCAGAGCACAGTGCTCCCGGGGGTGTGTGCCCCTAGTTTTAGCCTGCTACAATCTCTACATTGCACATCACCCTAACTACTGCTCGACCAGAGCACAGTACCCCAGGGGGTGTGTGCCCCTAGTTTAAGGCACACAGCCTGCTCCAATCTCTATACTGCACACCACCGAAACTACTGCTCGCCCAGAGCACAGTGCTCCCGGGGGCGTGTGCCCTTAGTTTTTGGAACAAAGCCTACTCCAGTCTCTACATTGCACACCACCCTAAATACTGCTCGCCCTGAGCACAGTGTTCCAGGGTGTGTGCCCCTAGTTTTAGGCACAAAGCCTGCTCCAATCTCTACATTGCACACCACCCTAACTACTGCTCGCCCTGAGCACAGTGCTCCCGGGGGCGTGTGCCCATAGTTTTAGGAAAAGAGCCTGCTCCAATCTCAACATTGCACACCACCTTAACTACTGCTCGCCTATAGCACAGTGCTCCCGGGGGTGTTTGTCCCCAGTTTTAGGCACACAGCCTGCTCCAATCTCTACATTGCACACCACCCTAACTACTGCTCGCCCAGATCACAGTGCTCCCGGGGGTGTGTGCCCCCAGTTTTAGGCACACAGCCTGCTCGAGTCGCTACATTGCACACCACACTTACTACTGCTCGCCCAGAGCCAAGTACTCCCGGGGGTGTGTGCCCCTAGGTTTAGGCACACAGCCTGCTCCAATCTCTACATTGCACACCAATCTAACTACTGGTCGCCCAGAGCACAGTACTCCCGGGAGGGTGTGCCCCTAGTTTTAGACACACAGCCAGCTCCAATCTCTACATTGCACACCACCCTAACTACTGCTCGCCCAGAGCACAGTACACCCGGGGTTGTGTGCCCCTAGTTTTAGCCACACAGCCTGCTCCAATCTCTACACTGCACTCCACCCTAACTACTGCTCGACCAGAGCACAGAGCTCCCGGGGGTGAGTGCCCCTAGTTTTAGGCACACAGCCTGCTCCAATCTCTACATTGCACTCCACCCTAACTACTGCTCGCCCAGAGCACAGTACTCCCGGGGGTGTGTGCCCCTAGTTTTAGGCATACAGCCTGCTCCAATCTCTACACTGCACACCACCCTAACTACTGCTCGCCCAGAGCACAGTACTCTCGGGGGGGTGTGTCCCTTGTTTTAGGCACACAGCCTGCTCCAATCTCTACACTGCACACCACCCTAACTACTGCTCGCCCAGAGCACAGTACTCCCGGTGGTGTGTGCCCCTAGTTTTAGGAACACAGCCTGCTCCAAACTCTACACTGCACACCACCTTAACTACTGCTCGCCCAGAGCACAGTACTTCCGGCGTTGTGTGCCTCTAGTTCTTAGGCACACAGCCTGCTCCAATCGCTACATTGCACACTACCCTATCTACCGCTCGGCCAGAGAACAGTGCTCCCGGGTGTGTGTCCCCCTAATTTTAGGCATACAGCCTGCTCCAATCTCTACATTGCACCCCACCTAAATACGGCTCGCCCAGAGCACAGAACTCCCGAGGTTGTGTGCTCCAAGTTTTAGGCACACAGCCTGCTCCAATCCCTACACTGCACACCACCCTAACTACTGCTCGCCCAGAGTACTGTGCTCCCGGGGTTGTGTGCCCCTAGTTTTAGGCTGACAGCCTGCTCCAATCTCTACATTGCACACCACCCTAAATACTGCTCGCCCAGAGCAGAGTACTCCCGGGGTTGTATGCCACTAGTTTTAGGCACACAGCCTGCTCCAATCTCTACACTGCACACCACCCTAACTACTGCTCGCCCAGAGCACAGTGCTCGCGGGGGCGTGTGCCCCTAGTTTTGGGCACACAGCCTGCTCCAAACTCTACATTGCACACCACCCTAACAAATGCTCGCCCAGAGCACAGTGCTCCCGGGGGCGTGTGCCCCTTGTTTTAGGCACAAAGCCTGCTCCAATCTCTACATTGCACACCACCCTAACTACTGCTCGCCCAGAGCACAGTACTCCCGGGGGGTGTGCCCCTAGTTTTAGACACACAGCCTGCTCCAATCTCTACATTGCACACCACCCTAACTACTGCTCGCCCAGGGCACAGTAGTCCCGGGGGTGTGTGCCCCTAGTTTAAGGCACACAGCCTGCTCCAATCTCTATACTGCACACCACCGAAACTACTGCTCGCCCAGAGCACAGTGCTCCCGGGGGCGTGTGCCCTTAGTTTTTGGAACAAAGCCTACTCCAGTCTCTACATTGCACACCACCCTAAATACTGCTCGCCCAGAGCACAGTGCTCCCGGGGGTGTGTGCCCCTAGTTTTAGGCATACAGCCTGCTCCAAATTCAACATTGCACACCACCTAACTACTGCTCGCCTATAGCACAGTGCTCCCGAGGGTGTTTGTCCCCAGTTTTAGGCACACAGCCTGCTCCAATCTCTACATTGCACATCACCCTAACTACTGCTCGCCCTGAACACAGTGCTCCCGGGGGGGGGTGCAACCAGTTTTAGGCACACAGCCTGCTCCAATCTCTGCATTGCACTCCACCCTAACTACTGCTCGCCCAGAGCACAGTGCTCCCGGGTGTGTGTGCCCCTAGTTTAAGACACACAGCCTGCACAAATCTCTACATTGCACACCAACCTAACTACCGCTCGCCCAGAGCACAGTACTCCCGGGGGTGTGTGCCCCTGGTTTAAGGCACACAGCCTGCACCAATCTCTACACTGCACACCACCCTATCTACTGCTCGCCCAGAGCACAGTTCTCCCGGGGTTGTGTGTGCCCCTAGTTTTAGGCACACAGCCTGCTCCATCTCTTCATTGCACACCACCCTGAATACTGCTCGCCCAGAGCACAGTGCTCCCGGGGGCGTGTGCCCCTAGTTTTTGGCACACAGCCTGCTCCAATCTCTGCATTGCACTCCACCCTAACTACTGCTCGCCAAGAGCACAGTGTTCTCGGGTGTGTGTGCCCCTTGTTTTAGGCACACAGCCTGCTCCAATCTCTACACTGCACACCACGCTAACTACTGCTCGCCCAGAGCACAGTACTCCCGGGGGTGTGTGCCCCTAGTTTTAGGCACACAGCCTGCTCCATCTCTTCATTGCAAACCACCCTAACTACTGCTCGCCCAGAGCACAGTACTCCCAGGGTTGTGTGCCCCAAGTTTTTGCCACACAGCCTGCTCCAATCTCTACATTGCACACCACCCTAACTACTGCTCGCCCAGAGCACAGTGCACCCGGGGGTGTGTGCCCCTAATTTTAGGCACACAGCCTGCTCCAAACGCTTCATTGCACACCACCCTAACGGCTGCTCGCCCAGAGCACAGTGCTCCCGGGGGTGTGTGCCCCTAGTTTTAGGCATACAGCCTGCTCCATATTCTACATTGCACACCACCTAACTATGGCTCGCCCAGAGCACAGTGCTCCCAGGGGTGTGTGCCCCTAGTTTTTGGCACACAGCCTGGTCCAATCTTTACATGCACACCAACCTATCTACCGCTTGCTCAGAGCACAGTGCTCCCGGGTGTGTGTGCCCCAGTTTTAGGCACACAGCCTGCCCCAATCTGTACATTGCACACCACCCTAACTAATGCTCGCCCAGAACACAGTGCTCCCGGGTGTGTGCCCCTAGTTTTAGACACACAGCCTGCTCCAATCTCTACATTGCACACCACCCTAACTACTGCTCGCCCAGAGCACAGTAATCCCGGGGGTGTGTGCCCCTAGTTTTTGGCACACATCCTGTTCCAATCTCTACATTGCACACCACCCAAACTACTGCTTGCCCAGAGCACAGTACGCCCGGGGTTGTGTGCTCCATGTTATAGGCACACAGCCTGCTCCAATCCCTACACTGCACACCACCCTAACTACTGCTCGCCAAGAGCACAGTGATCCCGGGGTTGTGTGCCCCTAGTTTTAGGCAGACATCCTGCTCCAAACTCTACATTGCACACCACCCTAACTACTGCTCGCATAGAGCACAGTACTCCCGGGGTTGTTTTTCCGCCTAGTTTTAGGCACACAGCCTCTCCAATCTCTACACTGCACACCACCCTAACTACTGCTCGCCCAGAGCACAGTACCCCCGGGGTTGTGTGCCTCTAATGTTAGGCACACAGCCTGTTCCAATCTCTGCACTGCACACCACCCTAACTACTGCTCGCCCAGAGCACTGTGCTCCCGGGGGCGTTTGCCCCTAGTTTTGGGCACACATCCAGCTCCAATCTCTATATTGCACACCACCCTAACAACTGCACGCCCAGAGCTCAGTGCTCCCGGGGGCGTGTGCCCCTTGTTTTAGGCACAAAGCCTGCTCAAATCTCTACATTGCACACCACCCTAACTACTGCTCGCCCAGAGCACAGTACTCCCGGGGGTGTGTGCCCCTAGTGTTAGGCACACAGCCTGCTCCAATCTCTAAATTGCACACCACCCTAACTACTGCTCGCCTAGAGCACAGTGCTCCAGGGGGTGTGTGCCCCTAGGTTTACGCGCACAGCCTGCTCCAATCGCTACACTGCACACCACCTAAACTACTGCTCGCCCAGAGCACAGTACTCCCGGGAGTGTGTGCCCCTTGTTTTAGGCACAAAGCCTGCTCAAATCTCTACATTGCACACCACCCTAACTACTGCTCGCCCAGAGCACAGTACTCCCGGGGGTGTGTGCCCCTAGTGTTAGGCACACAGCCTGCTCCAATCTCTAAATTGCACACCACCCTAACTACTGCTCGCCTAGAGCACAGTGCTCCAGGGGGTGTGTGCCCCTAGGTTTACGCGCACAGCCTGCTCCAATCGCTACACTGCACACCACCTAAACTACTGCTCGCCCAGAGCACAGTACTCCCGGGGGTGTGTGCCCCTAGTTTTAGGCACACAGCCTGCTCCATCTCTTCATTGCAAACCACCCTAACTACTGCTCGCCCAGAGCACAGTACTCCCAGGGTTGTGTGCCCCAAGTTTTTGCCACACAGCCTGCTCCAATCTCTACATTGCACACCACCCTAACAACTGCACGCCCAGAGCTCAGTGCTCCCGGGGGCGTGTGCCCCTTGTTTTAGGCACATAGCCTGCTCTAATCTCTACATTGCACATCACCCTATTTACTGCTCGCCAGAGCACAGTACTCCCGGGGGAGTGTGCCCCTAGTTTTAGGCACACAGCCTGTTCCAATCTCTACATTGCAAATCACCCTAACTACTGCTCGCCGAGAGCACAGTACTCCCGGGGGTGTGTGCCCCTAATTTAAGGCACACAGCCTGCTCCAATCTCTACATTGCACATCACCCTAACTACTGCTCTCCCAGAGCACAGTACTCCCGGGGGTGTGTGCTCCTAGTTTAAGGCACGCAGCCTGCTCCAATCCTTACATTGCACACCACCCAAACTACTGCTCGCCCAGAGCACAGTGCTCCCGGGGGCGTGTGCCATTAGTTTTTGGCACAAAGCCAGCTCCAATCTCTACATTGCACATCACCCTAACTACTGCTCTCCCAGATCACAGTGCTCCCGGGGGTGTGTGCCCCCAGTTTTAGGCACACAGCCTGCTCCAGTCGCTACATTGCACACCACACTTACTACTGCTCTCCCAGAGCACAGTACTTCTTGGGGGTGTGTGCTCCTAGTTTAAGGCACGCAGCCTGCTCCAATCTTTACATTGCACACGACCCAAACTACTGCTCGCCCAGAGCACAGTACTCCCGGGGGTGTGTGCCCCTAATTTAAGGCACACAGCCTGCTCCAATCTCTACATTGCACATCACCCTAACTACTGCTCTCCCAGAGCACAGTACTCCCGGGGGTGTGTGCCCCTAATTTAAGGCACAGAGCCTGCTCCAATCTCTACATTGCACATCACCCTAACTACTGCTCTCCCAGAGCACAGTACTCCCGGGGGTGTGTGCTCCTAGTTTAAGGCACGCAGCCTGCTCCAATCTCTACATTGCACACCACCCTAACTACTGTTCGCCCAGAGCACAGTGCTCCCGGGGATGTGTGCCCCTAGTTTTAGCCTGCTACAATCTCCACATTGCACACCAACCTAACTATTGCTTGCCCAGAGCACAGTTCTCCCGGGGGTGTGTGCCCCTAGTATAAGGCACACAGCCTGCTCCAATCTCTACATTGCACATCACCCTAACTACTGCTCTCCCAGAGCACAGTACTCCCGGGGCTGTGTGCCCCTAGTTTTAGGCACGCAGCCTGCTCCAATCTCTACATTGCACACCACCCTAACTACTGCTCGCCCAGAGCACAGTGCTCCCGGGGGTGTGTGCCCCTAGGTTTAGCCTGCTACAATCTCTACATTGCACTTCACCTAACTACTGCTCGACCAGAGCACAGTACCCCAGGGGGTTGTGCCCCTAGTTTAAGGCACACAGCCTGCTCCAATCTCTATACTGCACACCACCCAAACTACTGCTCGCCCAGAGCACAGTGCTCCCGGGGGCGTGTGCCCTTAGTTTTTGGAACAAAGCCTACTCCAATCTCTACATTGCACACCACCCTAAATACTGCTCGCCCTGAGCACAGTGTTCCAGGGTGTGTGCCCCTAGTTTTAGGCACAAAGCCTGCTCCAATCTCTACATTGCACACCACCCTAACTACTGCTCGCCCTGAGCACAGTGCTCCCGGGGGCGTGTGCCCGTAGTTTTAGGAAAAGAGCCTGCTCCAATCTCAACATTGCACACCACCCTAACTACTGCTCGCCTATAGCACAGTGCTCCCGGGGGTGTTTGTCCCCAGTTTTGGGCACACAGCCTGCTCCAATCTCTACATTGCACAGCACCCTAACTACTGCTCGCCCAGATCACAGTGCTCCCGGGGGTGTGTGCCCCCAGTTTTAGGCACACAGCCTGGTCCAATCTCTACATGCACACCAACCTAACTACCGCTTGCCCAGGGCACAGTGCTCCAGGGTGTGTGTGCCCCAGTTTTAGGCACACAGCCTGCCCCAATCTGTACATTGCACACCACCCTAACTTCTGCTCGCCCAGAGCACAGTGCTCCCGGGTGTGTGCCCCTAGTTTTAGACACACAGCCTGCTCCAATCTCTACATTGCACACCACCCTAACTACTGCTCGCCCAGAGCACAGTACTCCCGGGGGTGTTTGCCCCTAGTTTTAGGCACACATCCTGTTCCAATCTCTACATTGCACACCACCCAAACTACTGCTTGCCCAGAGCACAGTACGCCCGGGGTTGTGTGCTCAATGTTATAGGCACACAGACTGCTCCAATCCCTACACTGCACACCACCCTAACTACTGCTCGCCCAGAGCACAGTGATCCCGGGGTTGTGTGCCCCTAGTTTTAGGCAGACAGCCTGCTCCAAACTCTACATTGCACACCACCCTAACTACTGCTCGCATAGAGCACAGTACTCCCGGGGTTGTGTGCCCCTAGTTTTAGGCACACAGCCTCTCCAATCTCTACACTGCACACCACCCTAACTACTGCTCGCCCAGAGCACAGTACCCCCGGGGTTGTGTGCCTCTAATTTTAGGCACACAGCCTGTTCCAATCTCTGCACTGCACACCACCCTAACTACTGCTCGCCCAGAGCACTGTGCTCCCGGGGGCGTATGCCCCTAGTTTTGGGCACACAGCCTGCTCCAATCTCTATATTGCACACCACCCTAACAACTGCACGCCCAGAGCTCAGTGCTCCCGGGGGCGTGTGCCCCTTGTTTTAGGCACAAAGCCTGCTCCAATCTCTACATTGCACACCACCCTAACTACTGCTCGCCCAGAGCACAGTACTTCCGGGGGTGTGTGCCCCTAGTTTTAGGCACACAGCCTGCTCCAATCTCTCAATTGCACACCACCCTAACTACTGCTCGCCCAGAGCACAGTGCTCCAGGGGGTGTGTGCCCCTAGGTTTACGCACACAGCCTGCTCCAATCGCTACACTGCACACCACCTAAACTACTGCTCGCCCAGAGCACAGTACTCCCGGGAGTGTGTGCCCCTAGTTTTAGGCACACAGCCTGTTCCAATCTCTACATTGCACACCAATCTAACTACTGCTCTCCCAGAGCACAGTGCTCCCGGAGGAGTGTGCCCTTAGTTTTAGGCACACAGCCTGCTCTAATCTCTACATTGCGCACCACCCTAACTACTGCTCGCATAGAGCACAGTACTCCCGGGGTTGTGTGCCCCTTGTTTTAGGCACAAAGCCTGCTCCAATCTCTACATTGCACACCACCCTAACTACTGCTCGCCCAGAGCACAGTACTCCCGGGGGAGTGTGCCCCTAGTTTTAGGCACACAGCCTGCTCCAATCTCTACATTGCAAATCACCCTAACTACTGCTCGCCCAGAGCACAGTACCCCCGGGGGTGTGTGCCCCTAATTTAAGGCACACAGCCTGCTCCAATCTCTACATTGCACATCACACTAACTACTGCTCTCCCAGAGCACAGTACTCCCGGGGGTGTGTGCTCCTAGTTTAAGGCATGCAGCCTGCTCCAATCTTTACATTGCAGACCACCCAAACTACTGCTCGCCCAGAGCACATTGCTCCCGGGGGCGTGTGCCCTTAGTTTTTGGCACTAAGCCTGCTCCAATCTCTACATTGCACATCACCCTAACTACTGCTCTCCCAGATCACAGTGCTCCCGGGGGTGTGTGCCCCCAGTTTTAGGCACACAGCCTGCTCCAGTCGCTACATTGCACACCACACTTACTACTGCTCTCCCAGAGCACAGTACTCCCGGGGGTGTGTGCTCCTAGTTTAAGGCACGCAGCCTGCTCCAATCTTTACATTGAACACGACCCAAACTACTGCTCGCCCAGAGCACAGTACTCCCGGGGGTGTGTGCCCCTAATTTAAGGCACACAGCCTGCTCCAATTTCTACATTGCACATCACCCTAACTACTACTCTCCCAGAGCACAGTACTCCCGGGGGTGTGTGCCCCTAATTTAAGGCACAGAGCCTGCTCCAATCTCTACATTGCACATCACCCTAACTACTGCTCTCCCAGAGCACAGTACTCCCGGGGGTGTGTGCTCCTAGTTTAAGGCACGCAGCCTGCTCCAATCTCTACATTGCACACCACCCTAACTACAGTTCGCCCAGAGCACAGTGCTCCCGGGGATGTGTGCCCCTAGTTTTAGCCTGCTACAATCTCCACATTGCACACCAACCTAACTATTGCTTGCCCAGAGCACAGTTCTCCCGGGGGTGTGTGCCCATAGTATAAGGCACACAGCCTGCTCCAATCTCTACATTGCACATCACCCTAACTACTGCTCTCCCAGAGCACAGTACTCCCGGGGCTGTGTGCCCCTAGTTTTAGGCACGCAGCCTGCTCCAATCTCTACATTGCACACCACCCTAACTACTGCTCGCCCAGAGCACAGTGCTCCCGGGGGTATGTGCCCCTAGTTTTAGCCTGCTACAATCTCTACATTGCACATCACCCTAAATACTGCTCGACCAGAGCACAGTACCCCAGGGGGTTGTGCCCCTAGTTTAAGGCACACAGCCTGCTCCAATCACTATACTGCACACCACCCAAACTACTGCTCGCCCAGAGCACAGTGCTCCCGGGGGCGTGTGCCCTTAGTTTTTGGAACAAAGCCTACTCCAATCTCTACATTGCACACCACCCTAACTGCTGCTCGCCCAGGGCACAGTAGTCCCGGGGGTGTGTGCCCCTAGTTTTAGGCACACAGCCTGCTCCAATCGCTACATTGCACACCACCCTAACTACCGCTCGCCCAGAGCACAGTGCTCCCGGGTGTGTGTGCCTCTAGTTTTAGACACACAGCCTGCTTATATCTCTACATTGCACACCACTCTAACTACTGCTCGCCCAGAGCACAGTACTCCCGGGGTTGTGTGCCCCTAGTTTTAGGCACACAGCCTGCTCCAATCTCCACATTGCACACCAACCTAACAACTGCTCGCCCAGAGCACAGTACTCCTGGGGTAGTGTGCCCCTAGTTTTTGGCACACAGCCAGCTCCAGTCGCTACATTGCACACCACCCTAACTACTGCTCGCCCAGAGCACAGTACTCCCGAGGGTGTGTGCCCCTAGTTTTAGGCACACAGCCTGCTCCAAACTCTACACTGCACACCACCCTAACTACTGCTCGCCCACTGCACAGTACTCCCGGGGGTGTGTGCCCCTAGTTTTAGGCACACAGCCTGCTCCAATCTCTACATTGCACACCAATCTAACTACTGGTCGCCCAGAGCACAGTACTCCCGGGAGTGTGTGCCCCTAGTTTTTGGCACACAGCCTGCTCCAGTCGCTACATTGCACACCACCCTAACTACTGCTCGCCCAGGGCACAGTGCTCCCGGGGGCGTGTGCCCCTAGTTTTAGGCACACAGCCTGCTCCAGTCGCTACATTGCACACCACCCTTACTACTGCTCGCCCAGAGCACAGTACTCCCGGGGGTGTGTGCCCCTAGTTTTAAGCACACAGCCTGCTCCAATCTCTACATTGCACACCAATCTAACTACTGGTCGCCCAGAGCACAGTACTCCCTGGAGGGTGTGCCCCTAGTTTTAGACACACAGCCAGCTCCAATCTATACATTGCACACCACCCTAACAACTGCTCGACCAGAGCACAGAGCTCCCGGGGTTGAGTGCCCCTAGTTTTAGGCGCACAGCCTTCTCCAATCTCTACACTGCACACCACCCTAACTACTGCTCGCCCAGGGCACAGAGCTCCCGGGGTTGAGTGCCCCTAGTTTTAGGCACACAGCCTGCTCCAATCTCTACATTGCACACCAATCTAACTACTGGTCGCCCAGAGCACAGTACTCCCGGGAGTGTGTGCCCCTAGTTTTTGGCACACAGCCTGCTCCAGTCGCTACATTGCACACCACCCTAACTGCTGCTCGCCCAGGGCACAGTACTCCCGGGGGTGTGTGCCCCTAGTTTTAAGCACACAGCCTGCTCCAATCTCTACATTGCACACCAATCTAACTACTGGTCGCCCAGAGCACAGTACTCCCTGGAGTGTGTGCCCCTAGTTTTTGGCACACAGCCTGCTCCAGTCGCTACATTGCACACCACCCTAACTACTGCTCGCCCAGGGCACAGTACTCCCGGGGGTGTGTGCCCCTAGTTTTAGGCACACAGCCTGCTCCAATCTCTACATTGCACACCAATCTAACTACTGGTCGCCCAGAGCACAGTACTCCCGGGAGTGTGTGCCCCTAGTTTTTGGCACACAGCCTGCTCCAGTCGCTACATTGCACACCACCCTAACTACTGCTCGCCCAGGGCACAGTGCTCCCGGGGGCGTGTGCCCCTAGTTTTAGGCACACAGCCTGCTCCAGTCGCTACATTGCACACCACCCTTACTACTGCTCGCCCAGAGCACAGTACTCCCGGGGGTGTGTGCCCCTAGTTTTAAGCACACAGCCTGCTCCAATCTATACATTGCACACCACCCTAACTACTGCTCGCCCAGAGCACAGTACTCCCGGGTTTGTGTGCCTCCAGTTGTAGGCACACAGCCTGTTCCAATCTCTGCACTGCACACCACCCTAACAACTGCTCGCCCAGAGCACAGTACTCCCGGGGGTATGTGCCCCTAGTTTTAGGCATACAGCCTGCTCCAATCTCTACACTGCACACCACCCTAACTACTGCTCGCCCAGAGCACAGAACCCCCGGGGGGTGTGTGCCCCTTGTTTTAGGCACACAGCCTGCTCCAATCTCTAAACTGCACACCACCCTAACTACTGCTCGCCCAGAGCACAGTACTCCCGGGGGTGTGTGCCCCTAGTTTTAGGCACACAGCCTGCTCCAAACTCTACACTGCACTCCACCTTAACTACTACTCCCCAGAGCACAGTGCTCCCGGGGTTGTGTGCCTCTAGTTTTAAGGCACACAGCCTGCTCCATTCGCTACATTGCACACCAACCTAACTACCGCTCGCCCAGAGCACAGTGCTCCCGGGGGTGTGTTCCCCTACTTTTAGACACACAGCCTGCTCAGATCTCTACATTGCACACCACCCTAACTACTGCTCGCCCAGAGCACAGTACCCCCGGGGGTGTGTGCCCCTAGTTTTAGGCACACAGCCTGCTCCATTCGCTACATTGCACACCACCCTAACTACCGCTCGCCCAGAGCACAGTGCTCCCGGGGGTGTGTGCCCCTAGTTTTAGGCATACAGCCTGCTCCAATCGCTACATTGCACACCACCCTAACTACTGCTCTCCCAGAGCACAGTACTCCCGGGGTGTGTGCCCCTAGTATTAGGCAGACAGCCTGCTCCAATCTCTACATTCCACACCACCCTAACTACCGCTTGCCCAGAGCACAATGCTCCCGGGGTTGTTTGCCCCTAGTTTTAGGCAGATAGCCTGCTCCAATCTCTACATTGCACACCACCCTAACTACTGCTCGCCCAGAGCACAGTACTCCCGGGGGTGTGTGCCCCTAGTTTTAGGCACACAGCCTGTTCCAATCTCTACATTGCACACCACCCTAACTATCGCTCGCCCAGAGAACAGTGCTCCCGGGGTTGTGTGCACTTGTTTTAGGCAGACAGCCTGCTCCAATCTCTACATTGCACACCACCCTAACTACTGCTCGCCCAGAGCACAGTGCTCCCGGGGGTGTGTGTGCCCCCAGTTTTAGGCTGCTCCAATCCCTACAATGCACTTCACCTTAACTACTGCTCGCCCAGAGCACAGTGTTCCCGGGGGTGTGTGCCCCTAGTTTTAGACACACAGCCTGCTCCAATCTCTACATTGCACACCACCCTAACTACTGCTCGCCCAGAGCACAGTGCTCCCGGGGGTGTGTGTGCCCCTAGTTTTAGGCTGCTCCAATCTCTACAATGCACTTCACCCTAACTACTGCTCGCCCAGAGCACAGTGTTCCCGGGGGTGTGTGCCCCTAGTTTTAGACACACAGCCTGCTCCAATCTCTACATTGCACACCACCCTAACTACTGCTCGCCCAGAGCACAGTACTCGCGGGGTTGTGTGCCCCTAGTTTTAAGCACACAGCCTGCTCCAATCTCTACATTGCACACCACCCTAACTACTGCTCGCCCAGAGCACAGTACTCCCGGGGGTGTGTGCCCCTAGTTTTAGACACACAGCCTGCTCCAATCTCTACATTGCACACCACCCTAACTACTGCTCGCCCAGAGCACAGTACTCCCAGGTGTGTGTGCCCCTAGTTTTAGACACACAGCCTGCTCCAATCTCTACATTGCACACCACCCTAACAACTGCTCGCCCAGAGCACAGTACTCCCGGGGGTGTGTGCCCCTAGTTTTAGGCATACAGCCTGTTCCAAACTCTACACTGCACACCACCCTAACTACTGCTCGCCCAGAACACAGTACTCCCGGGGGTGTGTGCCCCTAGTTTTAGGCACACAGCCTGTTCCAAACTATACACTGCACACCACCCTAACTACTGCTCGCCCAGAGCACAGTACTCCCGGGGTTGTGTGCCTCTAGTTTTTAGGCACACAGCCTGCTCCAATCTCTGCACTGCACACCACCCTAACTACTGCTCGCCCAGAGCACAGTGGTGCATTCTTGGAATACACGGTACGAGAGATTAAAATTTTGAATGCTTTTGCATGTTCTTTCCTTCCTCTTTGTCAAACACCGACAGTGATCTATTTTCTCTTAGGTGTTCCGGTTGCTTATATCTTTTATGAGTCTGTTCCAGATATATATTCAATGACCCAACTAACGTCATATAGCAGCGAATATCTGAAGCTCTTCAACTCTTCCTCGTGCAAGAGGAATTCCTTCTCCATCTGGCCACCAGATCCTGTTACCATCGCCAGCTATTTTCTCCTTGACCAAGAGGACTACGTCTACTTCTTTACTCACCATGCTGCGCTAGTATCATCTGTTATCAACTCTTTGAAGACCAGCTCAGCAAGAGAAGATCATTTTTTTGTTTTAACATTGGCAATGTTTATATGTTCTCCTTTTGTCTCCTACCCCCCACTCTTTTTCCCTTCCTTGGACCCTCCGTGCTCCGTTGAGCATGTCTCACTTCTCAGTCGGCAGTTGACTCGATCAGTTAAAGCTCCTCTCGAGCTAGCCTCCTCAAACCAAGAGGCACACACTCTTCTACGCCATGTTGGCAAGGTAGTTGTCATCAAAGGAAACTTCGCCTTCAACACGAAATCAAGATTAGTACCATTTTAAAAGTTTTAACCTCATCTTCATGGCTTTAACTTCCACGTGCTTTTAATGATATTTTTATAGACAGTGTGAAATTATTTACTTTGGGGCAAAAATCATTCTTCGTGGGATTTGCCATGTTGAGCTTTCGCTTGTATAAGCCAACCTTACTAAAAAAGAGCTTTTCTTAAGCTATTCAAATGAGAAATCCTCTCACTACGTGGGATATTACCTAATACCCGCTGTCTATAATTCATAAAGCTAGTTCCTCCGCTGGATTAACTTTGACTCCATTCTTCTATAAAGATCGTTCTGGAACTTTCCAGATCTGGTACTCTATCTGCGAGGCTTGCCGTCAGGTATTTTTCACTCACTTGTGAAAATACTAGTTTAAATGAGGAATCTTCCTTAAATTACTGCAATAGCGAACTTTCTTCCCCCGTTGGAATATTCTATGGCGCATTTAATTGTAAATCGCAACTTTTTCAAGAAATAGACCCTCACCTATATAGTGCAATCAGTTATTTCCATAATTGCAATAACTTTCTTTCTCATAAACTTTAGTGTTTCTATAGTGAACTTTGCATCCATCTTTATAGACTACAGTGATAACCAGTGCTTGCTCCACGGTTCTACCGCGTCGCGATCGTCCGTTTACATTAAATACGGCCATGAACATTGATCCTATATCCCAATGATCTTTCCTCAACCTTCTACTAACCACCAACATTAATTCTGTATAAATATAAGAAGTTGTAGGAACTTCTATCTTATTTTTCATGTTTTTATTATTGTTATTTTCGAAGTTGTCACTTTCTCTAGAACATTCTCTCAAGAATTTCTTAAGGTACACTCTTTGTACTCCAATTCACGTTCAAACTTTAATTACTTCATTGTTTATTTGTTTAAATCTTATAAAGATTTTAGAAACATGTAAGGTTTGAAACCTTGTAAATTGTCAATTGCCTGGAGCAAACGTTTAATATTGAGAGGTCTGCGACCCCATTTGTTAAAAAGTTCAAATGAACTATGTTTGTCAAAATTATATTACATGCTTGTTAATTTCCTCAAACTTCTTTGCATTGTTTAATAAATTAAATATTTGTTTTTGGATTCATCATTTCTCTGATACTACAGTTAGGCAAGATCCTGGCTTTCCTAGCTCTTCCTAGGTTTATGCCCTCGTTCATACTCAATAAAGCTTTTACTATCTGTCTGGCCAGACCATCAACCTTCCCTATAGTACTTTTATACATGCTTGGGAGGAAATACACTAAAGCCTTTCTCTGGCAAACCGCCCAAGTCTTAGCTGCGGTCCCCGTCAGCTTCGACCAAGCTCGTACCTACTTTAGGTATCAAAGAGTTAATTTTCAGTGGCAACTGCCTCTAAATGTATTGAAAGTCAAATTCATAACTTTTGTGGGACTCTCCTCCAATTTTTCTATCCTTTTTCTCCAATCCAAAACCTACTTCCTTTTCTTAATCATCTTCCCTTGGTGGGTGGGTTATTCCTCAGCTAATAAACTACCCACACAGTGCTCCCGGGGGCGTGTGCCCCTAGTGTTGGGCACACAGCCTGCTCCAATCTCTGCACTGAACACCACACTAACTACTGCTCGCCCAGAGCACAGTACTCCCGGGGGTGTGTGCCCCTAGTTTTAGGCACACAGCCTGCTCCATCTCTTCATTGCAAACCACCCTAACTACTGCTCGCCCAGAGCACAGTACTCCCAGGGTTGTGTGCCCCAAGTTTTTGCCACACAGCCTGCTCCAATCTCTACATTGCACACCACCCTAACTACTGCTCGCCCAGAGCACAGTGCACCCGGGGGTGTGTGCCCCTAATTTTAGGCACACAGCCTGCTCCAATCGCTTCATTGCACACCACCCTAACGGCCGCTCGCCCAGAGCACAGTGCTCCCGGGGGTGTGTGCCCCTAGTTTTAGGCATACAGCCTGCTCCAAATTCTACATTGCACACCACCTATCTACGGCTCGCCCAGAGCACAGTGCTCCCAGGGGTGTGTGCCCCTAGTTTTTGGCACACAGCCTGGTCCAATCTCTACATGCACACCAAACAAACTACCGCTTGCCCAGAGCACAGTGCTCCCGGGTGTGTGTGCCCCAGTTTTAGGCACACAGCCTGCCCCAATCTGTACATTGCACACCACCCTAACTACTGCTCGCCCAGAGCACAGTGCTCCCGGGTGTGTGCCCCTAGTTTTAGACACACAGCCTGCTCCAATCTCTACATTGCACACCACCCTAACTACTGCTCGCCCAGAGCACAGTACTCCCGGGGGTGTGTGCCCCTAGTTTTAGGCACACATCCTGCTCCAATCTCTACATTGCACACCACCCAAACTACTGCTTGCCCAGAGCACAGTACGCCCGGGGTTGTGTGCTCCATGTTATAGGCACACAGCCTGCTCCAATCCCTACACTGCACACCACCCTAACTACTGCTCGCCCAGAGCACAGTGATCCCGGGGTTGTGTGCCCCTAGTTTTAGGCAGACAGCCTGCTCCAATCTCTACATTGCACACCACCCTAACTACTGCTCGCATAGAACACAGTACTCCAGGGGTTGTGTGCCCCTAGTTTTAGGCACACAGCCTCTCCAATCTCTACACTGCACACCACCCTAACTACTGCTCGCCCAGAGCACAGTACCCCCGGGGTTGTGTGCCTCTAATTTTAGGCACACAGCCTGTTCCAATCTCTGCACTGCACACCACCCTAACTACTGCTCGCCCAGAGCACTGTGCTCCCGGGGGCGTTTGCCCCTAGTTTTGGGCACACAGCCTGCTCCAATCTCTATATTGCACACCACCCTAACAACTGCACGCCCAGAGCTCAGTGCTCCCGGGGGCGTGTGCCCCTTGTTTTAGGCACAAAGCCTGCTCCAATCTCTACATTGCACACCACCCTAACTACTGCTCGCCCAGAGCACAGTACTCCAGGGGTGTGTGCCCCTAGTTTTAGGCACACAGCCTGCTCCAATCTCTACATTGCACACCACCCTAACTACTGCTCGCCCAGAGCACACTGCTCCAGGGGGTGTGTGCCCCTAGGTTTACGCACACAGCCTGCTCCAATCGCTACACTGCCCACCACCTAAACTACTGCTCGCCCAGAGCACAGTACTCCCGGGAGTGTGTGCCCCTAGTTTTAGGCACACAGCCTGCTCCAATCTCTACATTGCACACCAATCTAACTACTACTCTCCCAGAGCACAGTGCTTCCGGAGGAGTGTGCCCTTAGTTTTAGGCACACAGCCTGCTCTAATCTCTACATTGCACATCACCCTATTTACTGTTCGCCAGAGCACAGTACTCCCGAAGGAGTGTGCCCCTAGTTTTAGGCACACAGCCTGCTCCAATCTCTACATTGCACATCACCCTAACTACTGCTCGCCCAGAGCACAGTACTCCCGGGGGTGTGTGCCCCAAATTTAAGGCACACAGCCTGCTCCAATCTCTATCATTGCACATCACCCTAACTACTGCTCTCCCAGAGCACAGTACTCCCGGGGGTGTGTGCCCCTAGTTTAAGGCACGCAGCCTGCTCCAATCTCTACATTGCACATCACCCTAACTACTGCTCGCCCAGAGCTCAGTACTCCCGGGGGTGTGTGCCCTTAATTTCGGGCACACAGCCTGCTCCAATCTCTACATTGCACTACTCCCTCACTACTGCTCGCCCAGAGCACAGTGCTCCCGGGGGTGTGTGCCCCTAGTTTAGGCACACAGCCTGCTCCAATCTCTACATTGCACACCACCCTAACTAATGCTCTCCCAGAGCACAGTACTCCCGGGGGCGTGTGCCCCTAGTTTTCGACACACAGCCTGCTCCAATCTCTATATTGCACACCACCCTAACTACTGCTCGCCCAGAGCAAAGTACACCCGGGTGTGTGTGCCCCTAATTTTAGGCTGCTCCAATCTCTACATTGCACACCACCCTTACTACTGCTCGCCATGGGCACAACGCTCCCGGGGGTGTGTGCCCCTAGTTTTAGGCACACAACCTGCTCCAATCTCTACATTGCACTCCACCCTAACTACTGCTCGCCCAGAGCACAGTGCTCCCGGTGATGTGTGCCCCTAGTTTTAGGCACACAGGCTGCTCCAATCTCTACATTGCACACCACCCTAACTACTGCTCGCCCAGAACACAGTGCTCCCAGGGTTGTGTGCCCATAGTTTAAGACACACAGCCTGCTACAATCTCTGCATTGCACACCACCCTAACTATTGCTCGCCCAGAGCACAGTGCTCCCGGGGGTGTGTGCCCCTAGTTTCAGGCACACAGCCTGCTCCAATCTCTACATTGCACACCACACTAACTACTGCTCGTCCAGAGCACAGTGCTCCTGGGGGTGTGAGCCCCTAGTTTTAGGCACACAGGCTGCTCCAATCTCTACATTGCACACCACCCTAACTACTGCTCGCCCAGAGCAATGTACACCCGGGTGTGTGTGCCCCTAGTTTTAGGCTGCTCCAATCTCTACATTGCACACCACCCTTACTACTGCTCGCCAAGAGCACAGCGCTCCCGGGGGTGGGTGCCCCTAGTTTTAGGCACACAACCTGCTCCAATCTCTACATTGCACACCACCCTAACTACTGCTCGCCCAGAGCACAGTACTCCCGGGGGTGTGTGCCCCTAGTTTTAGGCACACATCCTGCTCCAATCTCTACATTGCACACCACCCAAACTACTGCTTGCCCAGAGCACAGTACGCCCGGGGTTGTGTGCTCCATGTTATAGGCACACAGCCTGCTCCAATCCCTACACTGCACACCACCCTAACTACTGCTCGCCCAGAGCACAGTGATCCCGGGGTTGTGTGCCCCTAGTTTTAGGCAGACAGCCTGCTCCAATCTCTACATTGCACACCACCCTAACTACTGCTCGCATAGAACACAGTACTCCAGGGGTTGTGTGCCCCTAGTTTTAGGCACACAGCCTCTCCAATCTCTACACTGCACACCACCCTAACTACTGCTCGCCCAGAGCACAGTACCCCCGGGGTTGTGTGCATCTAATTTTAGGCACACAGCCTGTTCCAATCTCTGCACTGCACACCACCCTAACTACTGCTCGCCCAGAGCACTGTGCTCCCGGGGGCGTTTGCCCCTAGTTTTGGGCACACAGCCTGCTCCAATCTCTATATTGCACACCACCCTAACAACTGCACGCCCAGAGCTCAGTGCTCCCGGGGGCGTGTGCCCCTTGTTTTAGGCACAAAGCCTGCTCCAATCTCTACATTGCACACCACCCTAACTACTGCTCGCCCAGAGCACAGTACCCCAGGGGGGTGTGCCCCTAGTTTTAGGCACACAGCCTGCTCCAATCTCTACATTGCACACCACCCTAACTACTGCTCGCCCAGAGCACAGTGCTCCAGGGGGTGTGTGCCCCTAGGTTTACGCACACAGCCTGCTCCAATCGCTACACTGCCCTCCACCTAAACTACTGCTCGCCCAGAGCACAGTACTCCCGGGAGTGTGTGCCCCTAGTTTTAGGCACACAGCCTGCTCCAATCTCTACATTGCACACCAATCTAACTACTGCTCTCCCAGAGCACAGTGCTTCCGGAGGAGTGTGCCCTTAGTTTTAGGCACACAGCCTGCTCTAATCTCTACATTGCACATCACCCTATTTACTGCTCGCCAGAGCACAGTACTCCCGAAGGAGTGTGCCCCTAGGTTTAGGCACACAGCCTGCTCCAATCTCTACATTGCACATCACCCTAACTACTGCTCGCCCAGAGCACAGTACTCCCGGGGGTGTGTGCCCCAAATTTAAGGCACACAGCCTGCTCCAATCTCTATCATTGCACATCACCCTAACTACTGCTCTCCCAGAGCACAGTACTCCCGGGGGTGTGTGCCCCTAGTTTAAGGCACGCAGCCTGCTCCAATCTCTACATTGCACATCACCCTAACTACTGCTCGCCCAGAGCTCAGTACTCCCGGGGGTGTGTGCCCTTAATTTCGGGCACACAGCCTGCTCCAATCTCTACATTGCACTACTCCCTCACTACTGCTCGCCCAGAGCACAGTGCTCCCGGGGGTGTGTGCCCCTAGTTTAGGCACACAGCCTGCTACAATCTCTACATTGCACACCACCCTAACTAATGCTCTCCCAGAGCACAGTACTCCCGGGGGCGTGTGCCCCTAGTTTTCGACACACAGCCTGCTCCAATCTCTATATTGCACACCACCCTAACTACTGCTCGCCCAGAGCAAAGTACACCCGGGTGTGTGTGCCCCTAATTTTAGGCTGCTCCAATCTCTACATTGCACACCACCCTTACTACTGCTCGCCATGGGCACAACGCTCCCGGGGGTGTGTGCCCCTAGTTTTAGGCACACAACCTGCTCCAATCTCTACATTGCACTCCACCCTAACTACTGCTCGCCCAGAGCACAGTGCTCCCGGGTGTGTGCCCCTAGTTTTAGACACACAGCCTGCTCCAATCTCTACATTGCACACCACCTAACTACGGCTCGCCCAGAGCACAGTGCTCCCAGGGGTGTGTGCCCCTAGTTTTTGGCACACAGCCTGGTCCAATCTCTACATGCACACCAAACAAACTACCGCTTGCCCAGAGCACAGTGCTCCCGGGTGTGTGTGCCCCAGTTTTAGGCACACAGCCTGCCCCAATCTGTACATTGCACACCACCCTAACTACTGCTCGCCCAGAGCACAGTGCTCCCGGGTGTGTGCCCCTAGTTTTAGACACACAGCCTGCTCCAATCTCTACATTGCACACCACCCTAACTACTGCTCGCCCAGAGCACAGTACTCCCGGGGGTGTGTGCCCCTAGTTTTAGGCACACATCCTGCTCCAATCTCTACATTGCACACCACCCAAACTACTGCTTGCCCAGAGCACAGTACGCCCGGGGTTGTGTGCTCCATGTTATAGGCACACAGCCTGCTCCAATCCCTACACTGCACACCACCCTAACTACTGCTCGCCCAGAGCACAGTGATCCCGGGGTTGTGTGCCCCTAGTTTTAGGCAGACAGCCTGCTCCAATCTCTACATTGCACACCACCCTAACTACTGCTCGCATAGAACACAGTACTCCAGGGGTTGTGTGCCCCTAGTTTTAGGCACACAGCCTCTCCAATCTCTACACTGCACACCACCCTAACTACTGCTCGCCCAGAGCACAGTACCCCCGGGGTTGTGTGCCTCTAATTTTAGGCACACAGCCTGTTCCAATCTCTGCACTGCACACCACCCTAACTACTGCTCGCCCAGAGCACTGTGCTCCCGGGGGCGTTTGCCCCTAGTTTTGGGCACACAGCCTGCTCCAATCTCTATATTGCACACCACCCTAACAACTGCACGCCCAGAGCTCAGTGCTCCCGGGGGCGTGTGCCCCTTGTTTTAGGCACAAAGCCTGCTCCAATCTCTACATTGCACACCACCCTAACTACTGCTCGCCCAGAGCACAGTACTCCAGGGGTGTGTGCCCCTAGTTTTAGGCACACAGCCTGCTCCAATCTCTACATTGCACACCACCCTAACTACTGCTCGCCCAGAGCACAGTGCTCCAGGGGGTGTGTGCCCCTAGGTTTACGCACACAGCCTGCTCCAATCGCTACACTGCCCACCACCTAAACTACTGCTCGCCCAGAGCACAGTACTCCCGGGAGTGTGTGCCCCTAGTTTTAGGCACACAGCCTGCTCCAATCTCTACATTGCACACCAATCTAACTACTGCTCTCCCAGAGCACAGTGCTTCCGGAGGAGTGTGCCCTTAGTTTTAGGCACACAGCCTGCTCTAATCTCTACATTGCACATCACCCTATTTACTGCTCGCCAGAGCACAGTACTCCCGAAGGAGTGTGCCCCTAGTTTTAGGCACACAGCCTGCTCCAATCTCTACATTGCACATCACCCTAACTACTGCTCGCCCAGAGCACAGTACTCCCGGGTGTGTGTGCCCCAAATTTAAGGCACACAGCCTGCTCCAATCTCTATCATTGCACATCACCCTAACTACTGCTCTCCCAGAGCACAGTACTCCCGGGGGTGTGTGCCCCTAGTTTAAGGCACGCAGCCTGCTCCAATCTCTACATTGCACATCACCCTAACTACTGCTCGCCCAGAGCTCAGTACTCCCGGGGGTGTGTGCCCTTAATTTCGGGCACACAGCCTGCTCCAATCTCTACATTGCACTACTCCCTCACTACTGCTCGCCCAGAGCACAGTGCTCCCGGGGGTGTGTGCCCCTAGTTTAGGCACACAGCCTGCTCCAATCTCTACATTGCACACCACCCTAACTAATGCTCTCCCAGAGCACAGTACTCCCGGGGGCGTGTGCCCCTAGTTTTCGACACACAGCCTGCTCCAATCTCTATATTGCACACCACCCTAACTACTGCTCGCCCAGAGCAAAGTACACCCGGGTGTGTGTGCCCCTAATTTTAGGCTGCTCCAATCTCTACATTGCACACCACCCTTACTACTGCTCGCCATGGGCACAACGCTCCCGGGGGTGTGTGCCCCTAGTTTTAGGCACACAACCTGCTCCAATCTCTACATTGCACTCCACCCTAACTACTGCTCGCCCAGAGCACAGTGCTCCCGGTGATGTGTGCCCCTAGTTTTAGGCACACAGGCTGCACCAATCTCTACATTGCACACCACCCTAACTACTGCTCGCCCAGAACACAGTGCTCCCAGGGTTGTGTGCCCATAGTTTAAGACACACAGCCTGCTACAATCTCTGCATTGCACACCACCCTAACTATTGCTCGCCCAGAGCACAGTGCTCCCGGGGGTGTGTGCCCCTAGTTTCAGGCACACAGCCTGCTCCAATCTCTACATTGCACACCACACTAACTACTGCTCGTCCAGAGCACAGTGCTCCTGGGGGTGTGAGCCCCTAGTTTTAGGCACACAGGCTGCTCCAATCTCTACATTGCACACCACCCTAACTACTGCTCGCCCAGAGCAATGTACACCCGGGTGTGTGTGCCCCTAGTTTTAGGCTGCTCCAATCTCTACATTGCACACCACCCTTACTACTGCTCGCCAAGAGCAGAGCGCTCCCGGGGGTGGGTGCCCCTAGTTTTAGGCACACAACCTGCTCCAATCTCTACATTGCACACCACCCTAACTACTGCTCGCCCAGAGCACATTACACCCGGGTGTGTGTGCCCCTAGTTTTAGGCTGCTCCAATCTCTTCAATGCACACCACCATAAATACTGCTCCCCCAGAGCACAGTACTCCTGGGAGTGTGTGCCCCTAATTTTAGGCACACAGCCTGCTCTAATCTCTACATTGCACACCACCCTAACTACTGCTTGCCCAGAGCACAGTACTTCCGGGAGTGTGTTTCCCTAATTTTTGGCACACAGCCTGCTCCAATCTCTACATTGCACACCACCCTAACTACTGCTCGCCCAGAGCACTGTGCTCCCGGGGGTGTGTGTCCCTAATTTTAGCCTGCTACAATCTCTGCATTACACACCACCCTAACAACTGCTCGCCCAGAGCACATAACTCCCGGAAATGTGTGCCCCTAGTTTTAGGCACACAGCCTGCTCCAATCTCTACATTGCACAGCACCCTAACTACTGCTCGCCCAGAGCACAGTGCTCCCGGGAGTGTGTGTCCCTTGTTTTAGCCTGCTACAATCTCTGCATTGCACACCACCCTAAATACTGCTCGCCCATAGCATAGTGCTCCCAGGGGTGTGTGCCCCTTGTTTTAGGCACACAGCCTGCTCCAATCTCTACATTGCACACCACCCTAACTACTGCTCGCCCAGAGCACAGTGCTCCCGGGGGTGTGTGTCCCTAATTTTAGCCTGCTACAATCTCTGCATTGCACACCACCCTAACAACTGCTCGCCCAGAGCACATAACTCCCGGAAATGTGTGCCCCTAGTTTTAGGCACACAGCCTGCTCCAATCTCTACATTGCACACCACCCTAACTACTGCTCGCCCGGAGCACAGTGCTCCCGGGGGTGTGTGCCCCTAGTTTTAGGCACACAGCCTGCTCCAATCTCTACATTGCACACCACCCTAACTACTGCTCACCCAGAGCACAGTGCTCCCGGGGGTGTGTGCCCCTAGTTTTAGACACACAGCCTGCTCCAATCTCTACATTGCACACCACCCTAACTACTCCTCGCCCAGAGCACTGAACTCCCGGGGGAGTGTACCCCTAGTTTTAGGCACACAGCCTGCTCTAATCTCTACATTGCACACCACCCTAACTACTGCTCGCCCAGAGCACAGTACTGCCGGGGGTGTGTGCCCCTAGTTTTAGGCACACAGCCTGTTCCAATCTCTACATTGAACACCACACAAACTACTGCTCGCCCAGAGCACAGTGCTCCCGGGGGTGTGTGCCCCTAGTATTAGACACACAGCCTGCTCCAATCTCCACATTGCACACCACCCTAACTACTGCTCGCCCTGAGCACAGAAATCTCGGGGGAGTGTGCCCCTAGTATTAGGCACACAGCCTGCTCCAATCTCTACATTGCACACCACCCTAACTACTGCTCGCCCTGAGCACAGTGCTCCCGGGGGTGTGTGCCCCTAGTTTTAGGCACACAGCCTGCTCCAATCTCTACATTGCACACCACCCTAACTACTGCTCGCCCAGAGCACAGAACTCTTGGGGGAGTGTGCCCCTAGTTTTAGGCACACAGCCTGCTCCATTGCCTACATTGCACACCACCCCAACTACTGCTCGCCCAGAGCACAGTGCTCCCGGGGGTTTGTGCCCCTAGTTTTAGACACACGCCCTGCTCCAATCTCCACATTGCACACCACCCTAACTACTGCTCGCCCAGAGCACATCGCTCCCGGGGGTGTGTGACCCTAGTTTTAGGCACACAGCCTGCTCCAATCTCTACATTGCACACAACCGTAACTACTGCTCGCCCTGAGCACAGTGCTCCCGGGGGTGTGTGCCCCTAGTTTTAGGCACACAGCCTGCTCCAATCTCTACATTGCACACCACCCTAACTACTGCTCGCCCAGAGCACAGAACTCTTGGGGGAGTGTGCCCCTAGTTTTAGGCACACAGCCTGCTCCATTGCCTACATTGCACACCACCCCAACTACTGCTCGCCCAGAGCACAGTGCTCCCGGGGGTTTGTGCCCCTAGTTTTAGACACACGCCCTGCTCCAATCTCCACATTGCACACCACCCTAACTACTGCTCGCCCTGAGCACAGTGCTCCCGGGGATGTGTGCCCCTAGTTTTAGGCACACAGCCTGCTACAATCTCTACATTGCACACAACCCTAACTACTGCTCGCCCAGAGCACAGTGATCCCGGGGTTGTGTGCCCCTAGTTTTAGGCAGACAGCCTGCTCCAATCTCTACATTGCACACCACCCTAACTACTGCTCGCATAGAGCACAGTACTCCATGGGTTGTGTGCCCCTAGTTTTAGGCACACAGCCTCTCCAATCTCTACACTGCACACCACCTTAACTACTGCTCGCCTAGAGCACAGTACCTCCGGGGTTGTGTGCCTCTAGTTTTAGGCACACAGCCTGTTCCAATCTCTGCACTGCACACCACCCTAACTACTGCTCGCCCAGAGCACTGTGCTCCCGGGGGCGTTTGCCCCTAGTTTTGGGCACACAGCCTGCTCCAATCTCTATATTGCACACCACCCTAACAACTGAACGCCCAGAGCTCAGTGCTCCCGGGGGCGTGTGCCCCTTGTTTTAGGCAAAAAGCCTGCTCCAATCTGTACATTGCACACCACCCTAACTACTGCTCGCCCAGAGCACAGTACTCTGGGGGTGTGTTCCCCTAGTTTTAGGCACACAGCCTGCTCCAATCTCTACATTGCACACCACCCTAACTACTGCTCGCCCAGAGCACAGTGTTCCAGGGGGTGTGTGCCCCTAGGTTTACGCACACAGCCTGCTCCAATCGCTACACTGCACACCACCTAAACTACTGCTCGCCCAGAGCACAGTACTCCCGGGAGTGTGTGCCCCTAGTTTTAGGCACACAGCCTGCTCCAATCTCCACATTGCACACCGATCTAACTACTGCTCTCCCAGAGCACAGTGCTCCCGGAGGAGTGTGCCCTTAGTTTTAGGCACACAGTCTGCTCTAATCTCTACATTGCACATCACCCTATTTACTGCTCGCCAGAGAACAGTACTCCCGAAGGAGTGTGCCCCTAGTTTTAGGCACACAGCCTGCTCCAATCTCTACATTGCACATCACCCTAACTACTGCTCGCCCAGAGCACAGTACTCCCGGGGGTGTGTGCCCCTAATTTAAGGCACACAGCCTGCTCCAATCTCTATCATTGCACATCACCCTAACTACTGCTCTCCCAGAGCACAGTGCTCCCGGGGGTGTGTGCCCCTAGTTTAGGCACACAGCCTGCTCCAATCTCTACATTGCACACAACCCTAACTAATGCTCTCCCAGAGCACAGTACTCCCGGGGGCGTGTGCCCCTAGTTTTCGACACACAGCCTGCTCCAATCTCTATATTGCACACCACCCTAACTACTGCTCGCCCAGAGCAAAGTACACCCGGGTGTGTGTGCCCCTAGTTTTAGGCTGCTCCAATCTCTACATTGCACACCACCCTTACTACTGCTCGCCATGGGCACAACGCTCCCGGGGGTGTGTGCCCCTAGTTTTAGGCACACAACCTGCTCCAATCTCTACATTGTACTCCACCCTAACTACTGCTCGCCCAGAGCACAGTGCTCCCGGGGATGTGTGCCCCTAGTTTTAGGCACACAGGCTGCTCCAATCTACATTGCACTCCACCCTAAATACTGCTCGCCCAGAGCACAGTACTCTCGGGGTTGTGTGCCCATAGTTTTAGGCACACAGCCTGCTCCAATCTCTGCATTGCACACCACCCTAACTACTGCTCGCCCAGAACACAGTGCTCCCAGGGTTGTGTGCCCCTAGTTTAAGACACACAGCCTGCTACAATCCCTGCATTGCATACCACCCTTACTACTGCTCACCCAGAGCACAGTGCTCCCGGGGGTGTGTGCCCCTAGTTTCGGGCACACAGCCTGCTCCAATCTCTACATTGCACACCACCCTATCTACTGCTCGCCCAGAGCACAGTGCTCCCGGGGGTGTGTGCCCCTAGTTTTAGGCACACAGGCTGCTCCAATCTCTACATTGCACACCACCCTAACTACTGCTCGCCCAGAGCAAAGTACACCCGGGTGTGTGTGCCCCTAGTTTTAGGCTGCTCCAATCTCTACATTGCACACCACCCTTACTACTGCTCGCCAAGAGCACAGCGCTCCCGGGGGTGTGTGCCCCTAGTTTTAGGCACACAACCTGCTCCAATCTCTACATTGCACTCCACCCTAACTACTGCTCGCCCAGAGCACATTACACCCGGGTGTGTGTGCCCCTAGTTTTAGGCTGCTCCAATCTCTTCAATGCACACCACCATAAATACTGCTCCCCCAGAGCACAGTACTCCCGGGAGTGTGTGCCCCAAATTTTAGGCACACAGCCTGCACTAATCTCTACATTGCACACCACCCTAACTACTGCTTGCCCAGAGCACAGTACTTCCGGGAGTGTGTTTCCCTAATTTTTGGCACACAGCCTGCTCCAATCTCTACATTGCACACCACCCTAACTACTGCTCGCCCAGAGCACAGTGCTGCCGGGGGTGTGTGCCCCTAGTTTTAGACACGCAGCCTGCTCCAATCTCTACATTGCACAGCACCCTAACTACTGCTCGCCCAGAGCACAGTGCTCCCGGGAGTGTGTGTCCCTTGTTTTAGCCTGCTACAATCTCTGCATTGCACACCACCCTAAATACTGCTCGCCCAGAGCACAGTGCTCCCGGGCGTGTGTGCCCCTTGTTTTAGGCACACAGCCTGCTCCAATCTCCACATTGCACACCACCCTAACTACTGCTCGCCCAGAGCACATCGCTCCCGGGGGTGTGTGACCCTAGTTTTAGGCACACAGCCTGCTCCAATCTCTACATTGCACACCACCGTAACTACTGGTCGCCCAGAGCACAGTGCTCCCGGGGGTGTGTGCCTCTAGTTTTAGACACACAGCCTGCTCCAATCTCTACAATGCACTTCTCCCAAACTACTGCTCGCCCAGAGCACAGTGCTCCCGCGGCTGTGTGTCCCTAGTTTTAGCCTGCTACAATATCTACATTGCACACAACCCTTACTACTGCTCGCCCAGAGCACAGTGTTCCCGGGGGTGTGTGCCCCTAGTTTTAGGCACACAGCCTGCTCCAATCTCTACATTGCACACCACCCTAACTACTGCTCGCCCAGAGCACAGTGCTCCCGGGGGTGTGTGCCCTTAGTTTTAGACACACAGCCTGCTCCAATCTCTACATTGCACACCACCCTAACTACTGCTCGCCCAGAGCACATCGCTCCCGGGGGTGTGTGACCCTAGTTTTAGGCACACAGCCTGCTCCAATCTCTACATTGCACACCACCGTAACTACTGGTCACCCGGAGCTCAGTGCTCCCGGGGGTGTGTGCCTCTAGTTTTAGACACACAGCCTGCTCCTATCTCTACATTGCACTTCTCCCAAGCTACTGCTCGCCCAGAGCACAGTGCTCCCGCGGGTGTGTGTCCCTAGTTTTAGCCTGCTACAATCTCTACATTGCACACAACCCTAACTACTGCTCGCCCAGAGCACAGTGCTCCCGGGGGTGTGTGTCCCTAATTTTAGCCTGCTACAATCTCTGCATTGCACACCACCCTAACAACTGCTCGCCCAGAGCACATAACTCCCGGAAATGTGTGCCCCTAGTTTTAGGCACACAGCCTGCTCCAATCTCTACATTGCACACCACCCTAACTACTGCTCGCCCGGAGCACAGTGCTCCCGGGGGTGTGTGCCCCTAGTTTTAGGCACACAGCCTGCTCCAATCTCTACATTGCACACCACCCTAACTACTGCTCACCCAGAGCACAGTGCTCCCGGGGGTGTGTGCCCCTAGTTTTAGACACACAGCCTGCTCCAATCTCTACATTGCACACCACCCTAACTACTCCTCGCCCAGAGCACTGAACTCCCGGGGGAGTGTACCCCTAGTTTTAGGCACACAGCCTGCTCTAATCTCTACATTGCACACCACCCTAACTACTGCTCGCCCAGAGCACAGTACTGCCGGGGGTGTGTGCCCCTAGTTTTAGGCACACAGCCTGTTCCAATCTCTACATTGAACACCACCCAAACTACTGCTCGCCCAGAGCACAGTGCTCCCGGGGGTGTGTGCCCCTAGTATAAGACACACAGCCTGCTCCAATCTCCACATTGCACACCACCCTAACTACTGCTCGCCCTGAGCACAGAAATCTCGGGGGAGTGTGCCCCTAGTATTAGGCACACAGCCTGCTCCAATCTCTACATTGCACACCACCCTAACTACTGCTCGCCCAGAGCACAGTGCTCCCGGGGGTGTGTGCCCCTAGTTTTAGGCACACAGCCTGCTCCAATCTCTACATTGCACACCACCCTAACTACTGCTCGCCCAGAGCACAGAACTCTTGGGGGAGTGTGCCCCTAGTTTTAGGCACACAGCCTGCTCCATTGCCTACATTGCACACCACCCCAACTACTGCTCGCCCAGAGCACAGTGCTCCCGGGGGTTTGTGCCCCTAGTTTTAGACACACGCCCTGCTCCAATCTCCACATTGCACACCACCCTAACTACTGCTCGCCCAGAGCACATCGCTCCCGGGGGTGTGTGACCCTAGTTGTAGGCACACAGCCTGCTCCAATCTCTACATTGCACACAACCGTAACTACTGGTCGCCCAGAGCACAGTGCTCCCGGGGGTGTGTGCCTCTAGTTTTAGACACACAGCCTGCTCCAATCTCTACAATGCACTTCTCCCAAAATACTGCTCGCCCATAGCACAGTGCTCCCGCGGCTGTGTGTCCCTAGTTTTAGCCTGCTACAATCTCTACATTGCACACAACCCTAACTACTGCTCGCCCAGAGCACAGTGATCCCGGGGTTGTGTGCCCCTAGTTTTAGGCAGACAGCCTGCTCCAATCTCTACATTGCACACCACCCTAACTACTGCTCGCATAGAGCACAGTACTCCATGGGTTGTGTGCCCCTAGTTTTAGGCACACAGCCTCTCCAATCTCTACACTGCACACCACCTTAACTACTGCTCGCCCAGAGCACAGTACCTCCGGGGTTGTGTGCCTCTAGTTTTAGGCACACAGCCTGTTCCAATCTCTGCACTGCACACCACCCTAACTACTGCTCGCCCAGAGCACTGTGCTCCCGGGGGCGTTTGCCCCTAGTTTTGGGCACACAGCCTGCTCCAATCTCTATATTGCACACCACCCTAACAACTGCTCGCCCAGAGCACAGTGCTCCCGGGTGTGTGCCCCTAGTTTTAGACACACAGCCTGCTCCAATCTCTACATTGCACACCACCTAACTACGGCTCGCCCAGAGCACAGTGCTCCCAGGGGTGTGTGCCCCTAGTTTTTGGCACACAGCCTGGTCCAATCTCTACATGCACACCAAACAAACTACCGCTTGCCCAGAGCACAGTGCTCCCGGGTGTGTGTGCCCCAGTTTTAGGCACACAGCCTGCCCCAATCTGTACATTGCACACCACCCTAACTACTGCTCGCCCAGAGCACAGTGCTCCCGGGTGTGTGCCCCTAGTTTTAGACACACAGCCTGCTCCAATCTCTACATTGCACACCACCCTAACTACTGCTCGCCCAGAGCACAGTACTCCCGGGGGTGTGTGCCCCTAGTTTTAGGCACACATCCTGCTCCAATCTCTACATTGCACACCACCCAAACTACTGCTTGCCCAGAGCACAGTACGCCCGGGGTTGTGTGCTCCATGTTATAGGCACACAGCCTGCTCCAATCCCTACACTGCACACCACCCTAACTACTGCTCGCCCAGAGCACAGTGATCCCGGGGTTGTGTGCCCCTAGTTTTAGGCAGACAGCCTGCTCCAATCTCTACATTGCACACCACCCTAACTACTGCTCGCATAGAACACAGTACTCCAGGGGTTGTGTGCCCCTAGTTTTAGGCACACAGCCTCTCCAATCTCTACACTGCACACCACCCTAACTACTGCTCGCCCAGAGCACAGTACCCCCGGGGTTGTGTGCCTCTAATTTTAGGCACACAGCCTGTTCCAATCTCTGCACTGCACACCACCCTAACTACTGCTCGCCCAGAGCACTGTGCTCCCGGGGGCGTTTGCCCCTAGTTTTGGGCACACAGCCTGCTCCAATCTCTATATTGCACACCACCCTAACAACTGCACGCCCAGAGCTCAGTGCTCCCGGGGGCGTGTGCCCCTTGTTTTAGGCACAAAGCCTGCTCCAATCTCTACATTGCACACCACCCTAACTACTGCTCGCCCAGAGCACAGTACTCCAGGGGTGTGTGCCCCTAGTTTTAGGCACACAGCCTGCTCCAATCTCTACATTGCACACCACCCTAACTACTGCTCGCCCAGAGCACAGTGCTCCAGGGGGTGTGTGCCCCTAGGTTTACGCACACAGCCTGCTCCAATCGCTACACTGCCCACCACCTAAACTACTGCTCGCCCAGAGCACAGTACTCCCGGGAGTGTGTGCCCCTAGTTTTAGGCACACAGCCTGCTCCAATCTCTACATTGCACACCAATCTAACTACTGCTCTCCCAGAGCACAGTGCTTCCGGAGGAGTGTGCCCTTAGTTTTAGGCACACAGCCTGCTCTAATCTCTACATTGCACATCACCCTATTTACTGCTCGCCAGAGCACAGTACTCCCGAAGGAGTGTGCCCCTAGTTTTAGGCACACAGCCTGCTCCAATCTCTACATTGCACATCACCCTAACTACTGCTCGCCCAGAGCACAGTACTCCCGGGTGTGTGTGCCCCAAATTTAAGGCACACAGCCTGCTCCAATCTCTATCATTGCACATCACCCTAACTACTGCTCTCCCAGAGCACAGTACTCCCGGGGGTGTGTGCCCCTAGTTTAAGGCACGCAGCCTGCTCCAATCTCTACATTGCACATCACCCTAACTACTGCTCGCCCAGAGCTCAGTACTCCCGGGGGTGTGTGCCCTTAATTTCGGGCACACAGCCTGCTCCAATCTCTACATTGCACTACTCCCTCACTACTGCTCGCCCAGAGCACAGTGCTCCCGGGGGTGTGTGCCCCTAGTTTAGGCACACAGCCTGCTCCAATCTCTACATTGCACACCACCCTAACTAATGCTCTCCCAGAGCACAGTACTCCCGGGGGCGTGTGCCCCTAGTTTTCGACACACAGCCTGCTCCAATCTCTATATTGCACACCACCCTAACTACTGCTCGCCCAGAGCAAAGTACACCCGGGTGTGTGTGCCCCTAATTTTAGGCTGCTCCAATCTCTACATTGCACACCACCCTTACTACTGCTCGCCATGGGCACAACGCTCCCGGGGGTGTGTGCCCCTAGTTTTAGGCACACAACCTGCTCCAATCTCTACATTGCACTCCACCCTAACTACTGCTCGCCCAGAGCACAGTGCTCCCGGTGATGTGTGCCCCTAGTTTTAGGCACACAGGCTGCACCAATCTCTACATTGCACACCACCCTAACTACTGCTCGCCCAGAACACAGTGCTCCCAGGGTTGTGTGCCCATAGTTTAAGACACACAGCCTGCTACAATCTCTGCATTGCACACCACCCTAACTATTGCTCGCCCAGAGCACAGTGCTCCCGGGGGTGTGTGCCCCTAGTTTCAGGCACACAGCCTGCTCCAATCTCTACATTGCACACCACACTAACTACTGCTCGTCCAGAGCACAGTGCTCCTGGGGGTGTGAGCCCCTAGTTTTAGGCACACAGGCTGCTCCAATCTCTACATTGCACACCACCCTAACTACTGCTCGCCCAGAGCAATGTACACCCGGGTGTGTGTGCCCCTAGTTTTAGGCTGCTCCAATCTCTACATTGCACACCACCCTTACTACTGCTCGCCAAGAGCAGAGCGCTCCCGGGGGTGGGTGCCCCTAGTTTTAGGCACACAACCTGCTCCAATCTCTACATTGCACACCACCCTAACTACTGCTCGCCCAGAGCACATTACACCCGGGTGTGTGTGCCCCTAGTTTTAGGCTGCTCCAATCTCTTCAATGCACACCACCATAAATACTGCTCCCCCAGAGCACAGTACTCCTGGGAGTGTGTGCCCCTAATTTTAGGCACACAGCCTGCTCTAATCTCTACATTGCACACCACCCTAACTACTGCTTGCCCAGAGCACAGTACTTCCGGGAGTGTGTTTCCCTAATTTTTGGCACACAGCCTGCTCCAATCTCTACATTGCACACCACCCTAACTACTGCTCGCCCAGAGCACTGTGCTCCCGGGGGTGTGTGTCCCTAATTTTAGCCTGCTACAATCTCTGCATTACACACCACCCTAACAACTGCTCGCCCAGAGCACATAACTCCCGGAAATGTGTGCCCCTAGTTTTAGGCACACAGCCTGCTCCAATCTCTACATTGCACAGCACCCTAACTACTGCTCGCCCAGAGCACAGTGCTCCCGGGAGTGTGTGTCCCTTGTTTTAGCCTGCTACAATCTCTGCATTGCACACCACCCTAAATACTGCTCGCCCATAGCATAGTGCTCCCAGGGGTGTGTGCCCCTTGTTTTAGGCACACAGCCTGCTCCAATCTCTACATTGCACACCACCCTAACTACTGCTCGCCCAGAGCACAGTGCTCCCGGGGGTGTGTGTCCCTAATTTTAGCCTGCTACAATCTCTGCATTGCACACCACCCTAACAACTGCTCGCCCAGAGCACATAACTCCCGGAAATGTGTGCCCCTAGTTTTAGGCACACAGCCTGCTCCAATCTCTACATTGCACACCACCCTAACTACTGCTCGCCCGGAGCACAGTGCTCCCGGGGGTGTGTGCCCCTAGTTTTAGGCACACAGCCTGCTCCAATCTCTACATTGCACACCACCCTAACTACTGCTCACCCAGAGCACAGTGCTCCCGGGGGTGTGTGCCCCTAGTTTTAGACACACAGCCTGCTCCAATCTCTACATTGCACACCACCCTAACTACTCCTCGCCCAGAGCACTGAACTCCCGGGGGAGTGTACCCCTAGTTTTAGGCACACAGCCTGCTCTAATCTCTACATTGCACACCACCCTAACTACTGCTCGCCCAGAGCACAGTACTGCCGGGGGTGTGTGCCCCTAGTTTTAGGCACACAGCCTGTTCCAATCTCTACATTGAACACCACACAAACTACTGCTCGCCCAGAGCACAGTGCTCCCGGGGGTGTGTGCCCCTAGTATTAGACACACAGCCTGCTCCAATCTCCACATTGCACACCACCCTAACTACTGCTCGCCCTGAGCACAGAAATCTCGGGGGAGTGTGCCCCTAGTATTAGGCACACAGCCTGCTCCAATCTCTACATTGCACACCACCCTAACTACTGCTCGCCCTGAGCACAGTGCTCCCGGGGGTGTGTGCCCCTAGTTTTAGGCACACAGCCTGCTCCAATCTCTACATTGCACACCACCCTAACTACTGCTCGCCCAGAGCACAGAACTCTTGGGGGAGTGTGCCCCTAGTTTTAGGCACACAGCCTGCTCCATTGCCTACATTGCACACCACCCCAACTACTGCTCGCCCAGAGCACAGTGCTCCCGGGGGTTTGTGCCCCTAGTTTTAGACACACGCCCTGCTCCAATCTCCACATTGCACACCACCCTAACTACTGCTCGCCCAGAGCACATCGCTCCCGGGGGTGTGTGACCCTAGTTTTAGGCACACAGCCTGCTCCAATCTCTACATTGCACACAACCGTAACTACTGCTCGCCCTGAGCACAGTGCTCCCGGGGGTGTGTGCCCCTAGTTTTAGGCACACAGCCTGCTCCAATCTCTACATTGCACACCACCCTAACTACTGCTCGCCCAGAGCACAGAACTCTTGGGGGAGTGTGCCCCTAGTTTTAGGCACACAGCCTGCTCCATTGCCTACATTGCACACCACCCCAACTACTGCTCGCCCAGAGCACAGTGCTCCCGGGGGTTTGTGCCCCTAGTTTTAGACACACGCCCTGCTCCAATCTCCACATTGCACACCACCCTAACTACTGCTCGCCCTGAGCACAGTGCTCCCGGGGATGTGTGCCCCTAGTTTTAGGCACACAGCCTGCTACAATCTCTACATTGCACACAACCCTAACTACTGCTCGCCCAGAGCACAGTGATCCCGGGGTTGTGTGCCCCTAGTTTTAGGCAGACAGCCTGCTCCAATCTCTACATTGCACACCACCCTAACTACTGCTCGCATAGAGCACAGTACTCCATGGGTTGTGTGCCCCTAGTTTTAGGCACACAGCCTCTCCAATCTCTACACTGCACACCACCTTAACTACTGCTCGCCTAGAGCACAGTACCTCCGGGGTTGTGTGCCTCTAGTTTTAGGCACACAGCCTGTTCCAATCTCTGCACTGCACACCACCCTAACTACTGCTCGCCCAGAGCACTGTGCTCCCGGGGGCGTTTGCCCCTAGTTTTGGGCACACAGCCTGCTCCAATCTCTATATTGCACACCACCCTAACAACTGAACGCCCAGAGCTCAGTGCTCCCGGGGGCGTGTGCCCCTTGTTTTAGGCAAAAAGCCTGCTCCAATCTGTACATTGCACACCACCCTAACTACTGCTCGCCCAGAGCACAGTACTCTGGGGGTGTGTTCCCCTAGTTTTAGGCACACAGCCTGCTCCAATCTCTACATTGCACACCACCCTAACTACTGCTCGCCCAGAGCACAGTGTTCCAGGGGGTGTGTGCCCCTAGGTTTACGCACACAGCCTGCTCCAATCGCTACACTGCACACCACCTAAACTACTGCTCGCCCAGAGCACAGTACTCCCGGGAGTGTGTGCCCCTAGTTTTAGGCACACAGCCTGCTCCAATCTCCACATTGCACACCGATCTAACTACTGCTCTCCCAGAGCACAGTGCTCCCGGAGGAGTGTGCCCTTAGTTTTAGGCACACAGTCTGCTCTAATCTCTACATTGCACATCACCCTATTTACTGCTCGCCAGAGAACAGTACTCCCGAAGGAGTGTGCCCCTAGTTTTAGGCACACAGCCTGCTCCAATCTCTACATTGCACATCACCCTAACTACTGCTCGCCCAGAGCACAGTACTCCCGGGGGTGTGTGCCCCTAATTTAAGGCACACAGCCTGCTCCAATCTCTATCATTGCACATCACCCTAACTACTGCTCTCCCAGAGCACAGTGCTCCCGGGGGTGTGTGCCCCTAGTTTAGGCACACAGCCTGCTCCAATCTCTACATTGCACACAACCCTAACTAATGCTCTCCCAGAGCACAGTACTCCCGGGGGCGTGTGCCCCTAGTTTTCGACACACAGCCTGCTCCAATCTCTATATTGCACACCACCCTAACTACTGCTCGCCCAGAGCAAAGTACACCCGGGTGTGTGTGCCCCTAGTTTTAGGCTGCTCCAATCTCTACATTGCACACCACCCTTACTACTGCTCGCCATGGGCACAACGCTCCCGGGGGTGTGTGCCCCTAGTTTTAGGCACACAACCTGCTCCAATCTCTACATTGTACTCCACCCTAACTACTGCTCGCCCAGAGCACAGTGCTCCCGGGGATGTGTGCCCCTAGTTTTAGGCACACAGGCTGCTCCAATCTACATTGCACTCCACCCTAAATACTGCTCGCCCAGAGCACAGTACTCTCGGGGTTGTGTGCCCATAGTTTTAGGCACACAGCCTGCTCCAATCTCTGCATTGCACACCACCCTAACTACTGCTCGCCCAGAACACAGTGCTCCCAGGGTTGTGTGCCCCTAGTTTAAGACACACAGCCTGCTACAATCCCTGCATTGCATACCACCCTTACTACTGCTCACCCAGAGCACAGTGCTCCCGGGGGTGTGTGCCCCTAGTTTCGGGCACACAGCCTGCTCCAATCTCTACATTGCACACCACCCTATCTACTGCTCGCCCAGAGCACAGTGCTCCCGGGGGTGTGTGCCCCTAGTTTTAGGCACACAGGCTGCTCCAATCTCTACATTGCACACCACCCTAACTACTGCTCGCCCAGAGCAAAGTACACCCGGGTGTGTGTGCCCCTAGTTTTAGGCTGCTCCAATCTCTACATTGCACACCACCCTTACTACTGCTCGCCAAGAGCACAGCGCTCCCGGGGGTGTGTGCCCCTAGTTTTAGGCACACAACCTGCTCCAATCTCTACATTGCACTCCACCCTAACTACTGCTCGCCCAGAGCACATTACACCCGGGTGTGTGTGCCCCTAGTTTTAGGCTGCTCCAATCTCTTCAATGCACACCACCATAAATACTGCTCCCCCAGAGCACAGTACTCCCGGGAGTGTGTGCCCCAAATTTTAGGCACACAGCCTGCACTAATCTCTACATTGCACACCACCCTAACTACTGCTTGCCCAGAGCACAGTACTTCCGGGAGTGTGTTTCCCTAATTTTTGGCACACAGCCTGCTCCAATCTCTACATTGCACACCACCCTAACTACTGCTCGCCCAGAGCACAGTGCTGCCGGGGGTGTGTGCCCCTAGTTTTAGACACGCAGCCTGCTCCAATCTCTACATTGCACAGCACCCTAACTACTGCTCGCCCAGAGCACAGTGCTCCCGGGAGTGTGTGTCCCTTGTTTTAGCCTGCTACAATCTCTGCATTGCACACCACCCTAAATACTGCTCGCCCAGAGCACAGTGCTCCCGGGCGTGTGTGCCCCTTGTTTTAGGCACACAGCCTGCTCCAATCTCCACATTGCACACCACCCTAACTACTGCTCGCCCAGAGCACATCGCTCCCGGGGGTGTGTGACCCTAGTTTTAGGCACACAGCCTGCTCCAATCTCTACATTGCACACCACCGTAACTACTGGTCGCCCAGAGCACAGTGCTCCCGGGGGTGTGTGCCTCTAGTTTTAGACACACAGCCTGCTCCAATCTCTACAATGCACTTCTCCCAAACTACTGCTCGCCCAGAGCACAGTGCTCCCGCGGCTGTGTGTCCCTAGTTTTAGCCTGCTACAATATCTACATTGCACACAACCCTTACTACTGCTCGCCCAGAGCACAGTGTTCCCGGGGGTGTGTGCCCCTAGTTTTAGGCACACAGCCTGCTCCAATCTCTACATTGCACACCACCCTAACTACTGCTCGCCCAGAGCACAGTGCTCCCGGGGGTGTGTGCCCTTAGTTTTAGACACACAGCCTGCTCCAATCTCTACATTGCACACCACCCTAACTACTGCTCGCCCAGAGCACATCGCTCCCGGGGGTGTGTGACCCTAGTTTTAGGCACACAGCCTGCTCCAATCTCTACATTGCACACCACCGTAACTACTGGTCACCCGGAGCTCAGTGCTCCCGGGGGTGTGTGCCTCTAGTTTTAGACACACAGCCTGCTCCTATCTCTACATTGCACTTCTCCCAAGCTACTGCTCGCCCAGAGCACAGTGCTCCCGCGGGTGTGTGTCCCTAGTTTTAGCCTGCTACAATCTCTACATTGCACACAACCCTAACTACTGCTCGCCCAGAGCACAGTGCTCCCGGGGGTGTGTGTCCCTAATTTTAGCCTGCTACAATCTCTGCATTGCACACCACCCTAACAACTGCTCGCCCAGAGCACATAACTCCCGGAAATGTGTGCCCCTAGTTTTAGGCACACAGCCTGCTCCAATCTCTACATTGCACACCACCCTAACTACTGCTCGCCCGGAGCACAGTGCTCCCGGGGGTGTGTGCCCCTAGTTTTAGGCACACAGCCTGCTCCAATCTCTACATTGCACACCACCCTAACTACTGCTCACCCAGAGCACAGTGCTCCCGGGGGTGTGTGCCCCTAGTTTTAGACACACAGCCTGCTCCAATCTCTACATTGCACACCACCCTAACTACTCCTCGCCCAGAGCACTGAACTCCCGGGGGAGTGTACCCCTAGTTTTAGGCACACAGCCTGCTCTAATCTCTACATTGCACACCACCCTAACTACTGCTCGCCCAGAGCACAGTACTGCCGGGGGTGTGTGCCCCTAGTTTTAGGCACACAGCCTGTTCCAATCTCTACATTGAACACCACCCAAACTACTGCTCGCCCAGAGCACAGTGCTCCCGGGGGTGTGTGCCCCTAGTATAAGACACACAGCCTGCTCCAATCTCCACATTGCACACCACCCTAACTACTGCTCGCCCTGAGCACAGAAATCTCGGGGGAGTGTGCCCCTAGTATTAGGCACACAGCCTGCTCCAATCTCTACATTGCACACCACCCTAACTACTGCTCGCCCAGAGCACAGTGCTCCCGGGGGTGTGTGCCCCTAGTTTTAGGCACACAGCCTGCTCCAATCTCTACATTGCACACCACCCTAACTACTGCTCGCCCAGAGCACAGAACTCTTGGGGGAGTGTGCCCCTAGTTTTAGGCACACAGCCTGCTCCATTGCCTACATTGCACACCACCCCAACTACTGCTCGCCCAGAGCACAGTGCTCCCGGGGGTTTGTGCCCCTAGTTTTAGACACACGCCCTGCTCCAATCTCCACATTGCACACCACCCTAACTACTGCTCGCCCAGAGCACATCGCTCCCGGGGGTGTGTGACCCTAGTTGTAGGCACACAGCCTGCTCCAATCTCTACATTGCACACAACCGTAACTACTGGTCGCCCAGAGCACAGTGCTCCCGGGGGTGTGTGCCTCTAGTTTTAGACACACAGCCTGCTCCAATCTCTACAATGCACTTCTCCCAAAATACTGCTCGCCCATAGCACAGTGCTCCCGCGGCTGTGTGTCCCTAGTTTTAGCCTGCTACAATCTCTACATTGCACACAACCCTAACTACTGCTCGCCCAGAGCACAGTGATCCCGGGGTTGTGTGCCCCTAGTTTTAGGCAGACAGCCTGCTCCAATCTCTACATTGCACACCACCCTAACTACTGCTCGCATAGAGCACAGTACTCCATGGGTTGTGTGCCCCTAGTTTTAGGCACACAGCCTCTCCAATCTCTACACTGCACACCACCTTAACTACTGCTCGCCCAGAGCACAGTACCTCCGGGGTTGTGTGCCTCTAGTTTTAGGCACACAGCCTGTTCCAATCTCTGCACTGCACACCACCCTAACTACTGCTCGCCCAGAGCACTGTGCTCCCGGGGGCGTTTGCCCCTAGTTTTGGGCACACAGCCTGCTCCAATCTCTATATTGCACACCACCCTAACAACTGCACGCCCAGAGCTCAGTGCTCCCGGGGGCGTGTGCCCCTTGTTTTAGGCAAAAAGCCTGCTCCAATCTGTACATTGCACACCACCCTAACTACTGCTCGCCCAGAGCACAGTACTCTGGGGGTGTGTTCCCCTAGTTTTAAGCACACAGCCTGCTCCAATCTCTACATTGCACACCACCCTAACTACTGCTCGCCCAGAGCACAGTGCTCCAGGGGGTGTGTGCCCCTAGGTTTACGCACACAGCCTGCTCCAATCGCTACACTGCACACCACCTAAACTACTGCTCGCCCAGAGCACAGTACTCCCGAGAGTGTGTGCCCCTAGTTTTAGGCACACAGCCTGCTCCAATCTCTACATTGCACACCAATCTAACTACTGCTCTCCCAGACCACAGTGCTCCCGGAGGAGTGTGCCCTTAGTTTTAGGCACACAGCCTGCTCTAATCTCTACATTGCACATCACCCTATTTACTGCTCGCCAGAGAACAGTACTCCCGAAGGAGTGTGCCCCTAGTTTTAGGCACACAGCCTGCTCCAATCTCTACATTGCACATCACCCTAACTACTGCTCGCCCAGAGCACAGTACTCCCGGGGGTGTGTGCCCCTAATTTAAGGCACACAGCCTGCTCCAATCTCTATCATTGCACATCACCCTAACTACTGCTCTCCCAGAGCACAGTACTCCCGGGGGTGTGTGCCCCTAGTTTAAGGCACGCAGCCTGCTCCAATCTCTACATTGCACATCACCCTAACTACTGCTCGCCCAGAGCTTAGTACTCCCGGGGGTGTGTGCCCATAATTTCGGGCACACAGCCTGCTCCAATCTCTACATTGCACTACTCCCTAACTACTGCTCGCCCAGAGCACAGTGCTCCCGGGGGTGTGTGCCCCTAGTTTAGGCACACAGCCTGCTCCAATCTCTACATTGCACACCACCCTAACTAATGCTCTCCCAGAGCACAGTACTCCCGGGAGCGTGTGCCCCTAGTTTTCGACACACAGCCTGCTCCAATCTCTATATTGCACACCACCCTAACTACTGCTCGCCCAGAGCAAAGTACACCCGGGTGTGTGTGCCCCTAGTTTTAGGCTGCTCCAATCTCTACATTGCACACACCCTTACTACTGCTCGCCATGGGCACAACGCTCCCGGGGGTGTGTGCCCCTAGTTTTAGGCACACAACCTGCTCCAATCTCTACATTGTACTCCACCCTAACTACTGCTCGCCCAGAGCACAGTACTCTCGGGGTTGTGTGCCCATAGTTTTAGGCACACAGCCTGCTCCAATCTCTGCATTGCACACCACCCTAACTACTGCTCGCCCAGAACACAGTGCTCCCAGGGTTGTGTGCCCCTAGTTTAAGACACACAGCCTGCTACAATCCCTGCATTGCATACCACCCTTACTACTGCTCACCCAGAGCACAGTGCTCCCGGGGGTGTGTGCCCCTAGTTTCGGGCACACAGCCTGCTCCAATCTCTACATTGCACACCACCCTATCTACTGCTCGCCCAGAGCACAGTGCTCCCGGGGGTGTGTGCCCCTAGTTTTAGGCACACAGGCTGCTCTAATCTCTACATTGCACACCACCCTAACTACTGCTCGCCCAGAGCAAAGTACACCCGGGTGTGTGTGCCCCTAGTTTTAGGCTGCTCCAATCTCTACATTGCACACCACCCTTACTACTGCTCGCCAAGAGCACAGCGCTCCCGGGGGTGTGTGCCCCTAGTTTTAGGCACACAACCTGCTCCAATCTCTACATTGCACACCACCCTAACTACTGCTCGCCCAGAGCACATTACACCCGGGTGTGTGTGCCCCTAGTTTTAGGCTGCTCCAATCTCTTCAATGCACACCACCATAAATACTGCTCCCCCAGAGCACAGTACTCCCGGGAGTGTGTGCCCCTAATTTTAGGCACACAGCCTGCACTAATCTCTACATTGCACACCACCCTAACTACTGCTTGCCCAGAGCACAGTACTTCCGGGAGTGTGTTTCCCTAATTTTTTGCACACAGCCTGCTCCAATCTCTACATTGCACACCACCCTAACTACTGCTCGCCCAGAGCACAGTGCTGCCGGGGGTGTGTGCCCCTAGTTTTAGACACGCAGCCTGCTCCAATCTCTACATTGCACAGCACCCTAACTACTGCTCGCCCAGAGCACAATGCTCCCGGGAGTGTGTGTCCCTTGTTTTAGCCTGCTACAATCTCTGCATTGCACACCACCCTAAATACTGCTCGCCCAGAGCACAGTGCTCCCGGGCGTGTGTGCCCCTTGTTTTAGGCACACAGCCTGCTCCATTGCCTACATTGCACACCACCCCAACTACTGCTCGCCCAGAGCACAGTGCTCCCGGGGGTTTGTGCCCCTAGTTTTAGACACACGCCCTGCACCAATCTCCACATTGCGCACCACCCTAACTACTGCTCGCCCAGAGCACATCGCTCCCGGGGGTGTGTGACCCTAGTTTTAGGCACACAGCCTGCTCCAATCTCTACATTGCACACCACCGTAACTACTGGTCGCCCAGAGCACAGTGCTCCCGGGGGTGTGTGCCTCTAGTTTTAGACACACAGCCTGCTCCAATCTCTACAATGCACTTCTCCCAAACTACTGCTCGCCCAGAGCACAGTGCTCCCGCGGCTGTGTGTCCCTAGTTTTAGCCTGCTACAATATCTACATTGCACACAACCCTAACTACTGCTCGCCCAGAGCACAGTGTTCCCGGGGGTGTGTGCCCCTAGTTTTAGGCACACAGCCTGCTCCAATCTCTACATTGCACACCACCCTAACTACTGCTCGCCCAGAGCACAGTGCTCCCGGGGGTGTGTGCCCTTAGTTTTAGACACACAGCCTGCTCCAATCTCTACATTGCACACCACCCTAACTACTGCTCGCCCAGAGCACATCGCTCCCGGGGGTGTGTGACCCTAGTTTTAGGCACACAGCCTGCTCCAATCTCTACATTGCACACCACCGTAACGAGTGGTCGCCCGGAGCTCAGTGCTCCCGGGGGTGTGTGCCTCTAGTTTTAGACACACAGCCTGCTCCTATCTCTACATTGCACTTCTCCCAAACTACTGCTCGCCCAGAGCACAGTGCTCCCGCGGGTGTGTGTCCCTAGTTTTAGCCTGCTACAATCTCTACATTGCACACAACCCTAACTACTGCTCGCCCAGAGCACAGTGCTCCCGGGGGTGTGTGCCCTTAGTTTTAGACACACAGCCTGCTCCAATCTCTACATTGCACACCACCCTAACTAGTGCTTGACCAGAGCACAGTACTGCCGGGGGTGTTTGCCCCTAGTTTTAGGCACACAGCCTGCCCCAATCTCTACATTGAACACCACCCAAACTACTGCTCGCCCAGAGCACAGTGCTCCCGGGGGTGTGTTCCCCTAGTTTTAGACACACAGCCTGCTCCAATCTCTACATTGCACACCACCCTAACTACTGCTCGCCCAGAGCACAGTGCTCCCGGGGGTGAGTGCCCTTAGTTTTAGACACACAGCCTGCTCCAATCTCTACATTGCACACCACCCTAACTACTGCTCGCCCAGAGCACAGAACTCTCGGGGGAGTGTGCCCCTAGTTTTAGGCACACAGCCTGCTCCAATCTCTACATTGCACCCCACCCTAACTACTGCTCGCCCAGAGCACAGTGCTGCCGGTGGTGTGTGCCCCTAAATTTAGACACACAGCCTGCTACAATCCCTGCATTGCACACCACGCTTACTATTGCTCGCCCAGAGCACAGTGCTCCCGGGGGTGTGTGCCCCTAATTTCGGGCACACTGACTGCTCCAATCCCTACATTGCACACCACACTAACTACTGCTCGCCCAGAGCACAGTGCTCCCGGGGGTGTGTTCCCCTAGTTTTAGACACACAGCCTGCTCCAATCTCTACATTGCACACCACCCTAACTACTGCTCGCCCAGAGCACAGAACTCTTGGGGGAGTGTGCCCCTAGTTTTAGGCACACAGCCTGCTCCATTGCCTACATTGCACACCACCCCAACTACTGCTCGCCCAGAGCACAGTGCTCCCGGGGTTTTGTGTGATATATTCGGTCTTCCTAACTACTAACTATTTCAAAAACCTTTAGAAATATAACTTATTTTACATAATGAAACCCTCGATTTAAACAAATGGAAATATTTATATACACTATTTACACGTGTCTATCGTTTCAAAAGTATCATTCTTAAGTGATATGACCTCGTTAATATAATTATTAACGCTCACTTCAGTATAGTTCTGTTCTACTATACTTTTCCATTCACAAATGCTATACCAATTTAATGACAAAATCTTCTTAATAGTCATCATCGGTTTAAATATGACCGATCATCAAAGAATAGTTCATATTGTTGTTACAATTCCATGTTTAAGAAAAATTAATAATGGTATAATAGACAAGGATAATATAACATTTACCAACGAAGTTCCGCCTCCTCACGACTTTCATTTCGCAGGTCTAATCACATTTAGGAGTCTTCCATAACTCTACTAATATATAACAATGCTTTCATTACTCATACAGCAGTACTTCATTACACTTGCTGTAATACGGTATCACCCTCGTATTCCAAAAACAACTATATACGGCAAAAACTCTCGTATATCTCCATTACATAACTTATATGATATCATCTCAATTGTTCCCAACAATTGTTCCATAGTACTTGCATAACTTCCTTCTAGCATTGATTTAATTGTTGTTACAATCCACTGCTCACAAATTAACACCAATATCTGTTCTTCTAATACACTTATCGTTCTCAAACGATTATACTGAATGATTATTGAGGTTTACTAATCGAAGTTAATCCGATATAAAATGTCATGTCTTTATACATTTAATACAAATAAATACACATGTTTCTTCATACTGGTCATTTCTATAAATTTACACGGCTGTAATACTACATTGACAAATAACGTAGAGTTACATTTTAGTATTTAATAACAACTCGTGTTATTTCATCGTTCAATAAGGATTAATCACGACTGGATGACATTTTATCCAACTTTCCTATAGTCGGATGAAATATCTTTCAAAAGATATGTCTCAAATAATTTACATTTAATGAGGGGCAAAGCCTTCCTTCAACACAAATTAGGTTTGTCATCGACTGAATGTATCTTCATTCTACACAAAGAATGTTCATAAATGTTTAACTTCATGTCGTAATCATAACGAATATAACTTGCTAGATCGACGAAACGTTTATAGTATTGGGTGATATTTCATAATATATCACGTGTAGATCTCTTCTCGTAAGTATGAATTCTTCTTACAAAAAGAGTGCCCAATTCATTTTAAACAAAATGAATTTACTGTAAATATCAAAGACAAAATGTCTGGAATCTTGAATTCAAAACCGAAAATCGTCGAATAATAACTTCCTTAAAGATTTTCCCAGCGGAAACTAAAGTTCTCACACAACTGACTTCAGTTCAGAAATTGAATCATTAAAATTTCCAAGTATAGATGAGCAATGACTATCATCCTATACGGTCCTGAAGAATAAAACTCAATAAACTTCGAAGTGAAAATACATGAATTAAATATGGAGAATTGTTGTTCACAAATGCCGTTATATATACTCAAACTACAAAATAATGTAAATCATTTCTACCTTCGTCACGTGGAAAATTGAAGTTCATTATCAGGTATTTGAGAATACCTGGCTGGATCATCTCCCAGGTATGAATTGCTGAAACCAAATCTGTTCCACGCCAGTGGATAAGAGCTGCGACCTCGAGAACAGAAAGATTTCCTTCCCGGCATACTCGTCCCCTCCGGACATCGAACCTCGTTCCTCGAACATGGATTCCATCTCGAACAATCATCGGGCCTAGTATCTTCTATCTTCTGTTTCCCCGTTGATGATTCTTCAATCGCAGACATCTCTCGAAAGTTCTCCATCATTATCGAGCGATGTATTCTTAATAGTTCCATCGTTAAATATAAATTCGTAATTTGTACATCGAATCTCTAGCGTAGATGTTAATATTCATTTGGTTGGTCAATGAAAGATTATATCTGCTCATAGTCAAGAATTAATGTACATGAATGTACATTAAATGTACTGGATGGAGGTGTACATAATGTATGATGTTGTCTCGGCATTATATAATTCTAGATTTTATAAATATTCTCGTTTTTAATTAACGTTGTTCTATGTTGCTATTCACAACTCTGAATCGACATATGCCAATCGCGTAATAGTCTTAAGCCGTCATCTCACACATACTTAAAGTGTTATAAACCAATTCCACTTTATAAATGTTTGTAGCCATCATAGTGTTCCAATAAAACGAAGCCTCAATGGTCATACAATATCAATTTTCTTATTTCCGCAGCGTGAACCTGACTATGTTGAAGTCTCGCTGCTCTAAAATTATTATCTCTGCGATGAGATAAGCAACTTTCTCTGACAATATAGCTTGTCCTATAACTGTTGAATTTCACGATGAATTCACTTAAAATCTTCTAGTATTGTAGCCTTATAACTGATTTTATATAATGGATACAGTTTGCTTTTAGAAAAGTCGAACACTTGTTCGCTATTTACTCGTATTCCTTCGCTAAACTTCACCTAGTTTCATCGAGGCTTTCACTAACTATTGGCCGCGTTCGGCACTGTCTCTCGAGTAGCGTAGGACCGCACTCGGTATAGTGTCTATGTGAATGAACTACCTCGGGTAACACGTCTTGTACCTTCCAAGTCAGTCGAGATAAGAACGCTTCTACAAGACGTCCCCACTCCATCTCGCCTACATTCGGCGCCATTGTTGGCCGCGCGTAATTATTGGTGCGCACTTGTAATAAAACTTATTACGGTGAATTTCTTCCCTTTTGCATCATTTTAAGTAGTACTAATATCTGCCCTTAATTTTCTTGATGATTTCAATGGAGTAAAATTGTTACATAGGGATTAAATGGAATAGTTAATCACATTAACTAGGTAAAAATCCGTATCTGCTTCCAAAAACCCACCTCTCATTGGCTGTAAGCATATATCCAATGATATATTTTATAACAATTAACTAAGTATTATTTAGCGGTAATGACTTGTTGCTAGGCACTTTCCAATGATCTAGAATATTCTGGGGCGTCTCTGATCACGTGACGGGTTTCTCCCACTGCCTGCGTTCGCTAACAAAGCTCGCCTGAGCCGGCTTCCAAGATTAATATTGCAATGTTAAACTGTATCATGGGGCTCGAAAAATATAATCATTTTCATCATGACGCATTCAGATTTCGGGCACAGTACCATTCGTAGGAAAACTAATAAAGATACGTCCTTAATATTTTTAGACTACTTATCACATTTTGCAAAAATGAGGAAAAAGTAGACTTATGAGATCGAACCGGGCAAATGTGTGTCTTTCTGTCTGGCTAGCTGTCTGTCTGTCCTTTTGTCTGTCTGTGTGTGTGTTCCCCTGTTAACTCCTAAACGGCTGCAGCAATCAAAACCAAATTTGGTATGAGTAAAGATCCATACCTGAATATCTCCAGGACATATGATGTCAGTGCTACCAACTGATGAAAAACCGCAATTGAAATTTGAGCTCCATGTTGGATACCTTGGAAGGTATGCATGGGAGCTATTCCAAAATTGGCACACATATAGATAATGATATTTCACTTTAATTTCCAGGAGGCCATACATGGCAGTGTTGCAAAAATGATTCTAAGCCTGCTGATAGGTCCAATTTTTAAATGTATATAACTTCTACACTATCACTTGGATTTCAACCAAATTTCGTCAGTACTACGTGTACATAAACAGTTAAGACTGAGCGTATTTTTAAGAGCCACCAAGGCTGTCAATTGTTAATAGATGCTCTCTCTATTTTTTATCCAAATACCAATATATCAGAGAGTATGCAAGCCGACAGGTTTAAACTATGCACACGTATAGTATCTGACATTCTAAAATAATTTGTAGTAACTCATATACGTCATTACTACAAACATGATTCTATGCCTGCAGATATGACCAATCTTAAATATATGTAACTTCTATACTATCAATAGGATTTCAACCAAATTTCATATGTGCTATGTGCACCATAACAGAAATAACTATGCGTACTTTTAAGAGCAACCAGGGCTGCCAACTGTTAATAAATGCCGTTTCTATTTTCTTACCCTAATATCAATATATCAGAAATTATGCAAGTCAACAGCTCTAAACTTTGCACACTTATAGTACCTGACGTTCTAGATTAATTTGGAGTAACTAATATATGCCAGTGATGCCAACATGATTCTAAGCCTGCTGATAGGTCCAATTTTATAATGCATGTAACTTCTATACTAACAAATAGATTTTATCCAAACTTGGCACAACAACTGATCATAATATTTCAGATTATTTCTGACCAACACATGCATGACATTGTTGCCAACATGATTTTTCGCGCGCTGATAGATCCAATGTCTAACTGCATGTAACGTACATGCTATGCATTGGATTCCAGCCAATTTTTTTTTATTCTGTACCTTAAGAGAGGGAACTAAGAATATATTCAGTCATCAGGGTTGACAACTGTAGTGCTCTCTTACGCTACATTATACCAGGTATATTTTGAACTAATTAGAAATTTCGATATTACCAACTTAATTTCTTCATTATTCTAGATAGATCCGGATAGATTAATCATTGCCTTAAATCTTATATTTTAAGTAAAGTAGTATTTTTAGTTCGTCACGGAACTTCTTGTTTGATATATCAACATCATTCTAGTGAACAGTAATAAGAAGGGATCCCTTTAAATAATATACAAAATGAAATATAAATATTTTTCGACATTATTTTGGATTAAAACATCGTACCTTAAAAAATTATATTGGCAAATGTATTTCGTTTTTGTCAATAATTCTTCTTATTATTGTAGGTAATGATCCAAACAGTCATCCCTGATGATGTCAATTGGCTAACCCAAACAAATTTTGAGTAAAGTGCACCAACAATTTGAAGATGTAACATGGGCTAAAAAGGCAGGTCTTCCTTACCTTAACCGTTGTCACGTTGTGTTGCCTTAGCTACCTGACGATTCTATTTGTCAGCCCTTGTATATAGGCAGAAAGGCTTTATGGTGGGACTGATCTTCGTTCTTTCAGCAGTTCTCCGGCTTTGTTCTTTATTACGAATGACCCTATTTATCTCTCCTTTCCTGTATCCATTAGCTAGAAGCGTATTCCAAACACGTTCTTTCTCTTCATTTACGCTATCCTTAACGCAAATGCGGTTGCCTCTGGTGAGTAGTGTTCTACCTACCATTTATTTCTGTGACGGTAAAATGGCTTGAATTTCCATGTAGGTACCGATCCGTATGAATGCCTTTCCTATAGACCCTGTGTCTGAGCGTGTTTTCTGTGCGTTTATAGACCATAACGTCTACTAAGGCTAGTGGATTATTTTCTTCTACTTCCATTGTTAAGTTGATGCTTAGATGTCTGTAGCACATCAAGTCTAGGTATTCCTGAACTGAGTTGCGTCCATATCAAAATATCTCGTTTTCGTATCTGAACAAACACTCCAGTTTCAATGGGCTCTCCTTTACAGCTTCTTCCTGTAATTTGCCATGAAAACGTTTGCCAATAACGGAGAGAATAGGAATCCCGTGGCTGCTCCCTCTATATGTTGAAGCATCTGCGCATTGAGGACGAAGAATGTGGAGTTTACGCCCTGTTCATCCAAGTTCAATAAGTCTGTTAAACCTTCTGTGGCTGTAAGCTTATACCTGATTATCTCTGTGGCGTCAGGTACAGCAACCTTGGTAAATAAGGACACACATTGAGACTTGCCAGTAGATCACCGTAACTCAAGTTTATACTCGCTATGATATCTACGAAGAGTTGGGAGTTTCTGACCTGAGAGGGTGGAGGTGGGAATATTGGATGCAGACCCGCATTCAAATATTTAGCAAGAGCGTGAGTTGGGGATGCTATGGTGCTAAATATTGGTCTCAGAGGCACATCGGTCTTGTGTATTTTAGGTCGGCCTTAGAACGTCGGAGTTTTTGAGTGGCGAGGTTCTGGGGATTTATAGTTCTCTTCTGTAATCGATGAATCCTTGATTAGCCGCGTCTTCGACTTCTCTGTTTTCTTTACGGGGTTCCTTGGGATCGCTTTATAAGCTGAATCCGATCTACGGGCTTGGCATGCTTGATGTACTGTGCCCGTTTGAACCGAGATCCAACGACCACATTTTGTAAAATACCGAAATCAGATCAGCACGATAAAATATACCTCAGGGTCTATCTAGGTGAATACTTGGGTCTAATCTGGCATCCCTGATCTCGGTAATTCACAAGTAAGGTAATGTGAGAAATTATTTTTGAACTAGCACATTCCTTAAAATTCTCAATTTATTTATAAATAAAAAATATGATTCAACTGGTAAAAACCCTCAACAAAGATAAAAACACATCACACATAAGAAATCAACGGTCCCTATAATATTATTAGAATTGTCGTAGATGTGATAATCAGAAAAAATAAATTAGTCCATTCTGATATCCATATCCATAAAAAATTTCAAAAAGAATATTTACACTCGGTAATCACTGTTCAATAAAGAGTTCTGAGTGATCCCTACTATTTACACGTTCGTAGTTCAATTTACAAAGATTGCAGTTTGATTTTATCAAATATTCGTAGCAAACATTTCTCAAAATAAATAGACACTTGATTCATTCGGTGTTATTCCAAAATTAAACTTATTTGGAAAATTATCATATCACTGATTCGTTGTTTCATAACAATATCAATACTCGACTGACATAAAGTCGAATGTTAATAATTGTTCATAAAGATTTTCAAATTCAAAAAAACAAAATTTGTTCAAAAACTTTCATAATATTTTGAAAATTCAACTTTCTTCTTTTATCACTTTCATTTGTTTAAATGTCATAAACGATTTTAAATTATTCTCATATGTTATTAATATTACACTAAAATTGTTGTAAACAATGTTGTTATTTACAAATATAGCCCACAGGCTCCTTCAAACATCCGCACATCCTTCTGTGCCCACAACTACGGGAATAAAACCCACTTTTGGATGACCCTCTAGGCTTCCACAACTTAAAGTGTCGCCAAACGCACACTAAAATTATCACCAGAATATTCTGCACACAGCATCATATTATTACTATTTCTTTATATATTATATTTTTTTCTTGTAATATTCTGTCAATTACTAGACTGTGGTTCTTCAGTATTATTTTACCAATTAAATAAATTCTGGTCAATATCTCCTTGCCTCCCATTTACATAAATTCTCCCTATTTAATACATTAAATACCTGCCGTTCCCTTCTTTCTTATCTGAATATTTCTTTTCTCTTTTTTAAGTGCTTTTGAAAGAATTAATTCTGAGCTCAAAAATCTAATACTTCATTCTCTTCATCCATAAACTCATTTAAATGTATTTAAACTTCCAAACAAAGTTATTTAATTTAATTCCTTCCAACTAATTAAATTCATCCACAAATTATTATTATCACCACAAAAAATATTTAAGCATCATCAATGTCAAATGATTATTATCGCCCTATTCTTTTCAATAAATAAATAAATAAATAAATATTTAAGTCTCATCTGTGAATTATTATTATCAACGTCTCCTATTAATTTTTATTTAATGCATTAATTATTTAATCACAATAAACAATTAACAAAATTTAATTTAATTCCTAATGTTCGGTACTATGACTCCCTAATTATTTACAACTTTAAATAGCGTTGTTATTTTTTATAAATATTATTAACTTACTCACTTCACACTTGATTATTATTATTATATTATTATTAACTTATTCACTTCACACTCTATTATTATTATTATTATTTATTTATTTATTCGTTAATTCCCCATAAGGAGAGCGTTACAACACAATCAATTTTCATGTTTCATTCTGGACCTTTCTTCTTTTTTCCCAAAAACCTCTCATATACACACTATGTTTCCTCTTTCTCTCTTCTGTCCACCTCTTTGCTGGTTGTCTCTCTTTGGGAGTTTGCTCAAACTTCTGTAGTCTAAGTTTTTCTCTGTATTTGCTCCTGTCTGCGATGTCTTCTGTAGAGATGTTTAGTTTCTTAAGGTCTTCAACGGTTTCCTTTACCCAATTGGTTTTTAGTGTGCTATTCGTAACTATATTAAAAATTTTCTTGGTCAGTCTGTCTTCGGTCATCCTATGTATATGTCCATAAAATTTTGCCCTTCTTTTCCTTATGTTGTTTGTAATCGTCTCTGTCTGTTTGTACAGTTCTATTGTCGGTCTCTTCATCCATATTCCCTCTTTCTGAACTGGCCCGTAGATCTTTCTCAGAATTTTTTTCTCTTGTTTTTCTAATTCCTTGATTTTTGTTCGTCCCTTGATTGCTGTCGTTTCTGAAGCGTATAAGGCCTCTGGTAAGACTACTGTACGATAGTGTCGTAATTTGGCATTGATGGAAATACATTTTTTATTGTAGTGGTTCCATGTAAGTCGGTATGCTTTCTGCAATTTAGCGATCCTGTCTTCATTGGATGCCAAGTTCAGTCCTGTTTTCTGTATAATCTCTCCTAGATATTTGAAACTTTCCACTTGTGTTATTTTTCCATACTTGGTTTCCAGTGGGTGCTTGTCTGTAGATTTTGTGTCCATGAACTGTGTTTTTTCGTATGAGATTTGTAACCCTGTTTTGGCAGAGATTTCATGTAGCGTTTCTAGAGCTTCTTTGGCTTCTTTTCTGTTATTTGTTATAATCGCTACATCATCGGCAAAGGCCAGACACTTAATGTTGACTGTCCTTTTCTGGTGTTTTGCCATTTTTATGCCTTTGACTCCTTTTTCCCATGTCTTGATTATTTTATCCAAAACTGAGTTGAATAGAATGGGTGATAAACCATCACCTTGTCGCACTCCTGTATTAATTTTGAAGGGTTCCGAGATCTCTCCCATGAATTTAACTTTGGATATTGTATTTGTTAATGTTTCTTGGATTAGTTTTCTGGACTTATTGTCGACCTTCATTTCTTCTAATGTGTTAAAAAGTGTTTCTCTATCTATGGAGTCGTACGCTTTTTTGTAGTCGACGAATGTGATTGTTGTGTTCCTGGTTTTTCTCGTTGCTAGTATTGTTCTCAGGCACCAAATCTGCTCACTGCTCGATCTTCCCTTCCTGAACCCTCCTTGGTATTCTCCTATCTGTGGATCTATCTGAGGCTCTATCCGTTTTAACAGGGCTTTGGAGAAAATTTTGTATGCGACGGGTAATAGTGAAATCCCTCTATAATTATTAGGGTTCGTTTTGTCTCCCTTCTTGTGGAGGGGGTGTATTAGAGCTGACTTCCATTCTTCTGGTACCTTCCCTGTTTCCCAGATGTTTTCGATGATTTTGTGTATTTTTGGTGTAACATTTTCGTGGTCTAATTTCCAGATTTCCGAAATCAATCCGTCTTCTCCAGGCGCTCTATTGTTCTTTAGTGATTTTATTATTTCCACGATTTCTTCAAGTGTTGGAGGTTTGGAATCAATGTTAGGTTCTGGCTTTTCGAACTGTAATCTGTGTGTTGGTTTATCACAGTTAAGCAGTGAGTCAAAATATTGTGCCAGTATCGTACAGTTCTTTTTCGGGTTTGTCTCCAGTGTTCCGTCTTGTCTTTTGAAGCATAAGCTCGGTGGTCGATATCCAGTCATATTCTCTCTGAATGTTCTATAGAAGTTTCGTGTGTTATTTTTGGTAAAATCCTCTTCTATCTCCTTGAGTCTGTTGTTATCGTAGTTTCTTTTTTCTCTGCGGATTATTCTCGAAGAGTCTTTTTGTATCCTGTTGAATTCTTCCCATTTTTCTGGTGTTCTATGGCTGTTAAATTTTTTCCAGGCTTGTATTCTATCCTCTATGGCTCTGTCACATGTCACGTTCCACCATCTGTGCTTCCTTTTCCTCGGGGGCTGCCCCATTTTTATCAGTTCTTTCATGTTTTCGGACAATTCCGTCCAGTTGTTAGTCTCAATTTTCTTAAGTCCTTGTGTTATTTCTTTCTTGTTTAATTGTAAATACTCTGGGTCTGTTCTGAAAATTCTGGTTGTTCTCTTAGTTTGTCTGTTTGGTATAAACTTAGCCTTGATTTGTAGTAGATGATGATCAGATTCGAAAAAACCTTTTCTCGTTCGTATATTCATAACTTCTCTGGTGTTTTTTGTAGATATCGCAACGTGGTCTATCTGAAATTCTCCGAGGGCGCTGTTTGGAGATTTCCAAGTCCATAGTTTCTTGTAGGGTTTCTGGAATTGTGTTGACATGATTTTGAAGTCAAAATTCCTACAGAAGTTTATCAAATTCTCTCCATTCTTGTTTGTCCTCTGGTGCGCTGTATGTTTTCCTGTTGTGTCTCTGAATTTTCTTTCGCGGCCTAATTGTGCATTAAAATCACCAAGCAATAATTTAACATGCTTAGTGGGGATTTTGTTGGTGATTTCTTCTAAGTCTTCCCAGAATTCTTCTATCATCTGTGGATTTTTGTTATTGTAGTTATTTGTGGGGGCATGAGCATTGATTAGTGTATACGCTTTGTTACCAGAACGTATCGTAAGTGTGGAAATTTTTTCAGATTTTGAGGTGAAATCTATTACAGAGTCCAATATTGAGTTGTGGACTACAAAACCTGTTCCGAAGAGTTTGAGATTTTTTCCTGGAATAGTTATGGCTGGTTTCCCCTTGTATATTCTGTAACTTCCCGAATCGAAGTGATTCTCATCTGAGAATCTCGTTTCCTGTATAGCCAGTATTCTGATATTGAATTATTATTATTATTATTATTATTATTATTATTATTAAATAAATCAAATTATTTAAATAATCCAAGCCTTAATTACTTCTGTTCTCATAATTTATTTATTTAATCGTATGGTGAATTACATAAAAACAAATCACAAATCCAAGTTCAAGTTTTGGAGCCATTCCACAGTATATTCTCGAAGATGAAACAGATCACTAGGGCTCCCGGAGTAGGCGTGTAGGGGGCAGCGCTGCATGATATGGTCCATGGTCTGTTCCTCCTCATTGCATTGACACAATGGGGAATCTATCCAACCCCACTTATAGCATAGGTAATTGCAACGGCCGTGCCTGGTTCTCAGTCTATTGAGGCGACACCATAATTTTCTAGGAAGGTCAAATCCTTGTATTTTTACCGTTGGGTTGATCTCCTGGGCACTAGTTCCAGACGTTGCGTTTGACCACTCGTCCTGCCAGCATTGGTTTAGGTTGAATCGATTTGCCAGAAGTTGGTCGGCCAATAAACTGGTTGGTCTCCTCGAATGAAGCCGCTTCGGTGGTTGGTGGCAGAACTCCTGGTGTATTGGTAATGAGGGAGAAGCATAGATCTTCTTTGCTTCTCTGACCAGAGCTTCCTTCCTCCTCAGGTGAGGTGGTGGAATGTGGCTGAGTACTGGTAGCCAGTGGCGAGGGGTTGACTTTATGGTGCCGGTTATGCAACGCATAGTATCATTCAGCTTGGTATCCACTTTATGCACATGTGCACTTTCAAACCATACTGGAGAACAGTATTCCGCTGCAGAATAGACTAGACTGATACCCGTTAATCTTAAGCAGTCCGCCGTGGCTCCCCATGAACTACCGCAAAGCTTGTGCAGGATGTTATTTCTGGTGGAAATTTTGTGAGAGAGCTTGGTGAGGTGTTCTTTGTAGCTCAAAGTTCGGTCCAGGGTGACACCTAGGTATTTCGGGAATGGGTTGTACTTCAGGTTTTCACCACGGAATACAACATTTGGCTTGTAGTTTGCTAGTCGGTTGGCAAGATGGAAGCATGAAACCTCTGTCTTAGACATACTTGGGATCAGTCGCCAGGACTTGAAGAACGTTGACATTTTCTCCAGATCGGTTGTAAGAGTGCCTTCTGCATCTTCAAAAGTTCTGCTTTGAGTTACCAGTGCAATGCTATCTGCGTAAATGAACTTAGTAGCTGTTGTTGGTGGCATGTCATGAATGTACAGATTGAATAGAACTGGGGCCAAAACAGATCCTTGGGGTAGACCATTATTTAGTTTCCTTTTGCGACTTTTAGCATCATCTAGAAATACTGCGAACTCTCTTTCACAAAGCATGTTGGAGATAAGATTTGCAATTTCCAAACAGGGGATAGCTTCCAGCACTTTGAGGATCAGTCCATGTCGCCAGACAGTATCATATGCGCTAGTCAGGTCGATAAAGACAGCTGTTGATTTTAGCTTCTTTTGAAACCCTGCTTCAATGTGAGTGGTGAGGGCCAAGACTTGATCAGTACAGCTTCGGTTTTTCCTGAATCCGGCTTGTTCTGGTGGGGTTACAGCTTCAATGAGTGGTGCTATCCTGGTAAGAAGGACTCGTTCTAAAAGTTTATAAATGCAGCTAAGAAGTGCTATTGGACGGTAGTTTTCAGATCTCTGCTCCGACTTGCCAGGTTTAAGAAGGGTGATCACCTTTGACCGTTTAAACTGCTTTGGTAAGTTGTTAGTCTGAAGGGTGAAAGTAAAAAGTGAAGTAAGCCAGCTGATGCTATGTGGACCCATGTTTCTCAGGAATTCATTATAGATGCCATCTGGACCAGCAGCTTTACCAGTTTTCAACATCTTGATAGCGGTTTCAACTTCCTGAACAGAAAATGGCCTAGACAGTTTCTCATTCTTCTAAGTTCTACGTTTGAGTTCGGTGAGCTTTTGTTTCACTGTTTTCGTGTGACATTTATCTCTTTTGGATCGTGTAATGTCCACCATTCTATTTGCAATGGCATCTGGGCTCAAGTTAGTGTACTGCTTTTTGGAGACATGTTTTCCAGTAAAAAGATTTAAGACTCTCCAAGCCTTTCTGCTCGATTTCGCGAAGTCCATGTTTTTCACTGTTTCTTCCCACTTTTGTTTCCTATTCTTCTCTAGTGAGTGTAGAAGCTTCGAACCAACTTCATGATTGCCTGTTGTTAGATATTCTTCGTATAGCGCCTTGCTTTCAGGATTCCAGCCCGGCACATAGTCTTTTCTGAAACCTCTCGGGATGTTTAATTTAGCAGCTGAAATTACTAGGTTAACGAAATCATCATAGTTATTGGCAATTGGCTCTAGTTTTGAATCAAATAGCTTCCGATCAAGATCTTCAGAGAATTTGTCCCAATTTGCACGGTTGAAATTCCACCTGGGTAGAGGTACTGAGTTCACCAGGGGTATCTTCGTGCCAGTTTCCAGAAGAACTGGTCGGTGTTGGCTGTTTGGGAAGTTAGACAGTATTTCACGTGCAGTGTTAAGAGGCTGATCATGACAATCCTTGGACACAAATGTTAGGTCGGGATTGTAGTCTCTTCCCCAACGAGCAGAATGGAAGGAGCCTTGGTCTTTCGCGTCAAAAGCTAGATGCAGATCGGATATTTCTGCCCATTGAGTTAGTACCTCGCCATCATCATCTACTGTGTCATACTGCCAGTTTGTGTGGTGGCTATTAAAATCCCCAGTATAAATGCAGGGATGGTTGAAGGTGGGCAAAACTTTCGAAGTCCATCTGATGCAAGGAGGCTTGTACACATTAACGACGATTAGGTCATTAATTTTTACTACTATAGAGAAGATAAGATCTTTGTCACTCGATTCAACAACTTGTACTCCAGTCAAGCCAGATTTGGCGTAAGTGGCAATTCCATACTGTTGGTGATGGATGGCTTCAACTAATGTATAGCCCGGTATTTGTCCTCTTCCAGCAAGGTCCTGTTCATCTTTTGTGTGTGTCTCCTGAATGTTGACTATATCAATGTTGAGGCTATTAAGCTGTTTGTGGAGGTAGTCACACTTGGTAGAACTTATGCCTTCAATATTTAGTTGGAGAATGCGGACGGAAGGTCCAATGTCTATAGCTTGGTGGTTCTGAAAAGAACCGTTATAACGAAGAGTTTGAGACATTGTAATTTGTTCAGTTTCACCGTATGTCGTTGTTGCTCGCTTAGCACCACCCAGGGGACACGTGCAGGGCAAATTATAGGTAACTCCTGTGGACGTGAGCAGCGGTCATCCCCCTGTTCTCTTAATCAGAGTTAACGAAAAATATTTATATCCCTTGGAATAATCGAAATATTTCATGTCGAAACATGAACTAATTAATGCCTGTCCAAACAAAAATCTTAGATCGAAAAATAAATTGTCAGACAGCAGTTCCATTTGTCATTCAGACAAATACAATCGAAGATCTAGCTAATATCTAGCTATGGTAAAAAATGTGTGTTGATTTCTGATCGTGACTATTCAATAATATGGAATTCTATAATACTACTGGTTAGTGGATAGTACATGAAATGGTTGTCTTACTTCATTCTTGATGTAGATGACGGGCTTGTCCTGTGGTGTACACTATTCCCACAGTGTCTTCCCATGGCCATCTGCCGTATCCAAATACCTCGTTCGTCTCCATGTCCTTCCAGTCCTACGAGTAGTTTTAGCGGCACATGATGATGTTCGCAGTCATCCTTTCGAAATAACTCCCGTTATCACTAGTACCGTGTAACATGACAAAAGTTGCTCAGTCATAGACTGGTACAGTACTCCTGTAGATTCGAGAATAAATCTCATGTTCCAATAATGCGGTTTCGTTTGCACGCTAAGATAGGAACACCTATTAGCTGCATAAAACGAACAAAATGAAATAAACTTCTCCTGATGAATTAGAAATGCTGGATGTATAGTCTCCACAAGAAATACATCGTTCTGTAGGCTAACTTCTGTGAATGGTTTCGACACTACCATCACCTGATATAGAATAAGTGACCTGAAAGTCAGTGAATATTCTAATTCCATTCGCTGCCAAAAGTTAAGTTCGTTCACTTGAACAAAAACTAAGTCGTGCTGACCACTGGTACGGCGACTACGTCCTCCAACCGTCAGAATCTCGGCGTGTATACTGTCACTTTCACGTAGCGTAGATCCGAACATGAGCAAATGCTCGGAAGATATGATGACTCTCTGCTCAGCAACGTGGCCTTTTATAGTCCAGCGAGGAATTGTTCGAGAACATTCCATCTCGTATCTCGGCTTCTAATGGACCGATTTTAATGCTTGATAGCTCAAAATCATCCTCTTGTTATAGCCAGAAAAGTGTGCTAATTTCCTAGCGTCCATCTCTTCTCCTTAAGGTAATTCTAAAAAATTATTTCTCATGACGTATTCAGGCACCACGTCATAATCTCGCGTCACTCGCCCCTGCGATGTATGCTTCCCTCAGCACTCTTGAGTCTCCTCCGCGCGTTATTCAAATCATCCATTCCTTCAACCTCTTCAACTAACAACTCCTCTTTCCAAAATAAGAATGCCAACAATGTCACGGACGTGTGAACGATCCGGGTATATCCACCCCTCACGCCAATAAAAATATGTGACACATCATATTTTTTCCCTCATTCTTGTCTGGCTCTTGAATGATAAATCTTTAAACTTGCCACGTTGAATTTTCCCACGGTGTTACCAGATTCTTCTTCAACTAATGTATAACTTCCGTTATCAAAACTTGTGTTCCTCTTCTGAGTAACAGATATCCTTTCCAAACGTTGTAACGGTTCTTCATCTTCTTGAATCAAGGTAATAGGCATCACCTTAAAAGTAGGTTCAACATCACGACTCAACAAGTCGGCTCCGACATTCGCTTTCCCAGGTTTGTGCTCTATCATAATGTTGAATTGTTGGACAAACAAAGCCCAACGTGTAATCCTTTCACTTGCAAAATTCGTCTTCAAAATAAACTCAAGTGCATGATGGTCTGTTCGCACAATGACAGAATGTCCTATTAGCATCTTCTTCCAAGTTTCTAGAGCGTGAACAATAGCTAAAGCTTCAAGTTCAGTCGTGTAATAATTTCGCTCTGAAGGTCTTAACTTTCTGCTTATAAAAGATAAAGAATGCCTAGTGTGATCTTCGTCTTCTTGTAATAGGATAGCTCCTATACCCAGATTTGAAGCATCTGATTCGATAATAAAATTTCTCTGAAAATCAGGATATTCCAGTTTTACACTATTCATCAATAACTCCTTGGCTAGTCTGAAAGGTTCCTCGTGCTCTTCACTCCATTTCCATCTGTTCCCTTTCTTCAAAAGATTCTGCAAAGGCGCAACAATGTTGGTGTAGTTATGACAATGTCCAGCGAAAAATTGACAAGTCCCCAGAAATCTACGGACATGCTTTATCCTCGTGGATCTTTAAAAGTTGGCAATTGCTTGTATCTTGGCCCCTATTGGACGATACCCCTGTCCATCTAAGATATGCCCTAAGAATTTGATCTCTTCTTTGAAAAACTGGCATTTCTTCAGATTCACCTTGAAATTTGACTTCCTGAAGTCATCGAATAAATTCCTTAAGTGTAACAGATGTTGCTCTTCATCGTCAGACGCTACCAGTATGTCATCAATGTAACATATAACTGAGCTCTTCATTTCAGGACTAAGATTCTTGTCTAATGCCCTAATTAGAACAGATCCGGATGTTTTCATTCCAAATGGTAATCTTTTGAAAACATATGTTTGCTGGTTAAACATGAATCCGGTGTATTTCTTCGACTCTTCGCTTAGCTTCACGTGATGGTAAGATGATGTAAGATCGATAGTGGAAAACCATCCTTTGCCTTTAAATTTCCTCAACAATTCCTTAGTAACCGGAGGTCGGTCATATTCAGGCAAAATTTTGGAATTTAAAGATCTTGCGTCTAAACAAATTTGCAGACTCCCGTCTGGTTTTGGCACAACTGCTAATGGATTCACATAAGCTGTGGTATAATTCTCTATTATGTCATTTTTTTCAACTCTGAAGGAGCCTCCCCGAAGATTGTTAATATTTGCTACATAAGCACAAATTATGAATACTACAATCGGGCGTACCCTGGGCAACGGTGGCCATAGGCCAGCGGCTGATCCTTCAACCACCGGGAGATATTACATTTTCGACCAGTCTTTTTCAAGACTTTCAATAACTTCAATAAACATCGAAGGCTTATCCAGAGATAACGCACTCTTACTCGCTGACATGTGCAACCGACTAAAGATCGACATCCTAGTGATGCAAGAAACTCACAGAGGGATCAACAACAACCGACCCAAAATAGAAGGAATGCGACTGGTTGTCGAACGACCCCATGAACAATACGGCAGTGCTGTTTTTGTCAGACCAGAGATTAATGTCAAGTCATCTCAAATGACGTTCAGGAACAATATAGAAATCTTGACTGTAGAATTGGAATCCTGCTTTGTAACATCCATTTACAAATCACCCAATGAACTCTTCTTCTTTGAAAGGCCAAGTAACTTTGACAAGCAGAATATGAAAATTGTCCTGGGGGATTTTATTTGTAAGAGCATCAGTTGGGGATATAATGTCACAGACAAGAATGGGGAGGAACTCGAGCAATGGGCAGAGAGGGAAGGATTGAGATTGATTCACAACCCCAAACTGAGACCATCGTTCAACAGCGGTAGATGGCATAGAGGTTACAACCCTGACAACATTTTCATAAGCGAGCAAGTGACAAAACATGTAGTTAAAGCGGTGGAGGAACCCATCCCTAGGACACGACATAGCCCTATCACATGTTCAGTTCGGGGAGTGGTCAGCCCTGAGGAAGTCCCTTTTAAACGACGTTTCAATTTTAAAAAGGCAAACTGGGAGGGGTTTTCCATTGAGCTGGATGAGGAACTGTCCAATTTACAACCAGAGCCAAGCCATTATGAAGACTTTGTTGACCTTGTGAAGAAGATCTTTCGTAGACATATTCCCCGAGGCTGCCGTACCCAGTTCATTTCTGGCCTCAATGCTGATTCTAAGGATCTGTTAAAAGATTACCAGGAGAAGTACGAGACAGACCCTTTTGCATATGACACCATTCAGACGGGTGAAGAACTCATGAGGAGCATCGCTGACGGAAGAAAGGAAAGATGGATGAACTTACTAGCAAACCTTGACATGGCCCAGAACAGTAGAAGAGCATGGAAGCTGGTCAAAAACTTGAGCAACGACCCTAAGAGTCCACCAGTGGATCTCACCAAGGTTACACCAAATCAAATAGCTCATCAGCTGCTCCGTAATGGGAAAACCATCACGAAGACTCAGCCTGTGAAGCTGAAGCCTAGTGAAGATGAGAATAATTTTCTCGGTCGTCCTTTCACATCAGCAGAATTAGAACATGCCATCAAGCTGATGAAAGTCAACAAAGCTGCGGGCCCCGATGACATCAGGACAGAACAAATCAAGAACTTTGGACCAGGAACAGTCCAGTGGCTGGTGAATATGATGAATAGATGTATCGAGACCCTGCACTTACCAAAGCTGTGGAGGAAAGCTCATGTGGTCGCACTGCTAAAACCAGGCAAGGAACCAACGGATGCAAAGAACTTCCGTCCTGTCTCTCTTCTTTGCCACCTATACAAGGCATTTGAAAGGTTGATCCTTGAAAGAATTGCAACATTCATTGATAACCGGCTAATTCAAGATCAAGCTGGATTCAGACCAGGGAAATCATGTTCCAGCCAAATTCTGAACCTGACACAGCATATCGAGGATGGCTATGAGAATAAACGTATCACTGGTGTCGCCTTTATAGATCTCAGTGCTGCATATGATACAGTGAATCATAAGAAGCTCATAGCCAAGCTGTACAACATCACTAAGGACATGAATCTAACAAATGTCATACGTGGGATGCTCCAGAACAGATGGTTTTATGTTACACTTCAAGGGAATAAAAGTCGATGGAGGAACCAGAAAAACGGGTTACCTCAAGGCAGTGTGTTATCCCCATTACTATTCAACATTTATACAAATGACCAGCCAGAATATTTAGAGGCCAGGCGATTTATTTATGCGGATGACACCGCTATTGCTGTTCAGGGTAGGAGCTTCGAGGAGGTGGAGGGAAAACTGTCCAATTCTCTTGAGAGATTGGACAATTATTACACCCAGAATCACCTGAAACCTAACCCTGGAAAGACACAAGTATGCGCATTTCATCTTCGCAACAAAGAGGCCCGGAGAAAGTTGAATGTTGTCTGGAAAGGAGTGACACTCGAAAGCTGTGAAACGCCTCGATATTTGGGAATCAAGCTTGATCGTACCCTCAGCTTCAGGAAATATTGTAGAGAATTGAAGTGCAAGATCAGCTCAAGAAATAGCATAATGTGGAAGTTGATAGGTTCAACATGGGGAGCGTACCCTCAGGTTCTACGTTCAACAGCATTGGGACTTTGCTTCGCAGCAGGAGAGTACGGATCATCAGTGTGGGGAGCATCTGCCCATACCAAGCAAGTGGACATAGCTCTTAACGAGTCCACACGTATTGTCACTGGATGTCTGAGACCTACTCCAGTGCAGAAGATCTACCCTCTCGCTGGCATTGCACCTCCAGTTATTCGACGCAGGGTGGCAGCAGAGAAAGAGAGACAAAAGCTTGAAACAGATCCCAGACATTCTATGTTCAACCACAAGGTGACCACTCCTCGCCTAAGATCCAGGAAGAGTTTTATTAAGAGAACAGTACCCCTCCATACCAAGCCAGACGTCCGGCGTGTGTCACTCTGGAAACAAATAGTACCAGAGGGGTTTACCCCTAAAGAAGAACTGAGCAGTGGTAGTCATTTGCCTTATACCACCTGGAGGTCCTTAAACCGGATGAGAATAGGAGTTCCTAAGTGTCGTAGCAACCTTGTGAAGTGGGGTTATGCAGAAGATCCACGATGTGCCTGTGGAGAAATCCAGACTCCACAACACCTGCTCACGTGCAAAGATCTTAATGAAACCTGCAGCCAGGAAGACCTTATGTTGGCCACAGACCGAGGGATAAGAGCTGCTGAGTTCTGGAAAGGAAGAATTTAGTGTGTCTCCCGGACACGGAAAGTAAAGTAAGTAACTCTTCAATCATGACTTTCACCTGCTCTCTATACTTCTCCGCAACAGGGTGAAGTTTACAATGATATGGTGCTTCATAGCTCACTTGGATGTGATATTCAAAATCCTTGATCTCCCCAGGTTTCGCATTAAAAATGTCCTCAAATTCACATAAGATCTTTTTCAATTCAGGTGTTTCCTCTACTTTGACTACTACTTTTTCTTCCCCTTCAATATTATGAATAACCTGTGGCCATCGGATGTTTCCCTCGGTGAATTTCTCTTCGTCACCTTCCAAATCTTCTTCTTCAGTATGAAGAAAACGTATGGTCTCTGACTTCATATCGATTATAGCTTTGTACTTAGTCATAAATTCATTTCCAAGGATTATATGATGGTTAATGTCCTTCATCACCACGAAAATGTGCTCGAAATAGCATCCTCCCATCTTTACCTTTAGATATAACTGTACTTTGCATGTAGTCACCTAGTTAGGTATAATTCCTTGCATCTTAATGCATGACACAGGAATTTCCTCCAAACTTTCTGTGATCTTCCATAAAGCATATAGCGTATCACTAATTACACACAGCATAGCTCCGGTATCTATAATTGTATGTATCTTCGTATCATAGACTTCACACTCTATAATTGGTAATTTCGATCTTTTCTCAAGTCCAATTCTCTCTTCCTTTACATCTATCAAGTCTTCATCTTCTGCTTGCCATTTAACAATCTTTGAAATGTAACTACTTATTGAGTTTTCGACGTTTTTTTTCATCACCTGTAGACTTCTGCAATCTGGAAGTACTAGGTATGTTGTGTTGCTCATCTAGGTATTGCTTCCTATCCTGATGCCTTCTTTCAAGATCATCCCTAGCCTGTTGCTTAAATTCCTCCTTCCCTCGTTGTTCTTCTCTTCTATTTTGTTGTTGATTTCCATACTGTTGCTGTGGCCTATTGTATGATTTTGATTGAAACCCTGGTTTTCTCCACTGATTCCATCTATTTTGGTATTGATATGGCCTCACATATGGTCTATTCTGATATGGAGTGTCTCTCGTGTTGCTCCATTCCTTATTTTCAATCTGATTCTGAGGTTTGTTCCACTGTTGATTTGTTTGGCTGTGACGATCAGTCACTACAGTGTTTATCGTATGGTTTTCAGTTTTATTGTTTCCTCTTAAGTGAAGAAATTGTGCATTGGCATGATCTAATCTTTCTAGCACCTCATCGAACTCCTCCATGTTTCCGATTTTCGCTGCAATCAATGTTCTTTGCACCTCGATTGGAAATTGACGTATGAGCGCAGATATCATTTCAAAATCTGGCATTGGTGGTTTGAGAAATTGCAATTTTGATAATTGTTGCGAGAAATCAGCCGAGTACTTTGTTGGCTGTGATGTTGAATATCTCTTTGCATACAATTCCGCCCTGATCTGTTGTTGAGTTTCCGGCGACCAAAATTTTCTCATCAGCCCCCTGGAAAATTCATCGAAATTGTGGAAACTTGATCTAAAAGCCCTGAACCAACCAGTGCAGATCCATCTAAAATCTGCTCACCACTCTTATCTCTCTCTCCTTTGAAATTTTTGAATCCCGGATATAATCCCTGACTTCTCTCTAAAATTCGGCCGGTGGGATACTTCCTGTTCCTGAAAAATTTCCTGGTTTATCATCCTTATCCGTATATATAGCGATGGGAATAGAATTTGCCATAATTTTCTGATCCTCCATCTCTTTCGAAATTTCTCTCTTTTTGTTCTGCTCAAAAATCGGTATTTCTTCTACATTCCTTTGCTGTTTTTGCGATTCATAAAAAGTCATTTTCTCTTCTAATGTTTCCAATGTCTTCCTTAATCCAGAATCATCTGTCTTCTCTGCTGTCTCTCCTCTGATCTTTTCTATGGTTGTCTCAACAAATTCTTTAGTTACAGGATCGATTCCTTTCTTTCTCAAGTCTTGATTCGTGTCCTGAACATCTTTTACTAGTTTTTCAATTATAGTTTCGTGAGTCTTCACTAAATTAGTCACCTTAGACACATCTCTCTGAATTTTTCCTACATCTTCCGATATTACTTTGATATGCGTAGAAAAAGAATTCCTTACTTCCTGAACATCTTCTTTAGCCTCCTCTAGTACTGAATTTCTGACCTCAGTAAGAGCTATCTCCTTTACATTGATACTAAGTTCCTGGATTAACTTGTCCTCTTTCAACTGTTCTAGAATAGTCCCCTGGAAAGCTGTTGCCACTTTCTGCAACACCTGCCATGCAGTAACATTACACTCTTCCGTAATTTTAATCTCCAAGATCACCAAGTCTTCAGCCACTCTTCTAGAATGTTTATCAAAATCATTTTTCATGTCTTTCAATTTATCATGCGATTTTTCGATTTTGTCCTGTAAGTTTTTCATACTATCATTAATTTTTGTCTCCATTGAAACTTTGTTTTCTTCTAACCTAGTTTCTACGTTCTTGGATTTTTCAAATAATTCGCTAAGTTTTTCCCCAAAAATTTTGGACTTTTCCGGGAATTGGTTCCCCAAACTTTCTGATAAGCGATGTTTTAACTGTTTAGAATTATCAGCCAAATCGAATCTTAGCGTTTCTGAATTTCCAATGATTTTTAAATCCATTATGCGGGAATTTTCAGTCAACCTATCAATAGCTTTAGAATGTTCAGCAGTTTTCTCTTCCAAAGTTTCTCTCAAAGATTCTGCACTAACACTTAATTTGTCTTCAAAAAGTTCAGAATTTTCGGATAGTTTACTGTCAATATCTGACCTAAGTGAATTAGAACTTTCTAACAATTTTTCAGATAGCTGAGATTGCAATGATTGGTTTTATTTAGATTCTAATGATTCTTCTAAAGATTTAGAGTTTTCATTTATTTTAGATTCTAATGAGCTTTCCAAGTATTGCAAATTTTCTTGTATCTGCTTTTCCAACCTTTTGGAATTTTCTGACAACATATTCTCTAATTGAGTAGCTCTCTCGATACTCTGTTTATTATTTGACTCCAGCCGAGCCAACACCTCCAAAACCTGATCCATAATTTGCCAATAGAAATACAGGACTGGTATTCCATGGATAGAACGAAGCCATAATACTAAACATATACTAACATATAGCATTAGAGAATTCCGAATAAATTGAGATACCCTACGTCGATGTCTAATGGAAAAGAAAAAATCTACTCATTTAAATTGACTTTCAAACAACAACAGTAAAATTTCAAAATTCAAAAAACAAAATCCTCCATCTGGATACTATGAATGTGCTATTTCACCTAACCAAAACAACTCCCAATTCTAACATCTATTTCAACAAAAAAAACTCCCTTTAAAGTATTACTGTTCTCCCTTAAGAATCAAAGTCCTTGCAACAAAACAAAATAAAAATACTTATTTCAAAATGCAAATTTGACTATGTCCTCAAACATGGACTCAACAATCTCCCTTAATTCAAAATTATCTAGATTTTTGTCAATTGTCGAAACGAGTGGCAAAATTCACAAGCCTACTCGAATTCCTCTTCGAAAACAAGTCCGAAAGACCCATTCGATCCCCCACGTTGGGCGCCAAACTTCTCTCCCCTACCTTATGTGCCATTTGGACCGAGATCCAACGACCACATTTTGTAAAATACCGAAATCAGATCAGCACGAGTAAATATATCTCAGGGTCTATCTAGGTAAATACTTGGGTCTAATCTGGCATCCCTGATCTCGGTAATTCACAAGTAAGGTAAGGTGAGAAATTATTTTTGAACTAGCACATTCCTTAAAATTCTCAATTTATTTATAAATAAAAAATATGATTCAACTGGTAAAAACCCTCAACAAAGATAAAAACACATCACACATAAGAAATCAACGGTCCCTATAATATTATTAGAATTGTCGTAGATGTGAAAATCAGAAAAAAAATTAGTCCATTCTGATATCCTTAAAAAAATTCTAAAATAATATTTACACTCGGTAATCACTATTCAATAAAGAGTTCTGAGTGATCCCTACTATTTACTCGTTGGTAGTTCACTTTACGAAGATTGCAATTTGATTTTATCAGATATTCGTAGCAAAAATTTCTCAAAATAAATAGTCACTTGATTCATTCGGTGTTATTCCAAAATTAAACTTATTTGGAAAATTATCATATCACTGATTTGTTGTTTCATAACAATATCAATACTCGACTGACATAAAGTCGAATGTTAATAATTGTTCATAAAGATTTTCAAATTCAAAAAAAAAATTGTTCAAAAACTTTCATAATATTTTGAAAATTCACTTTCTTCTTTTATCACTTTCATTTGTTTAAATGTCATAAACGATTTTAAATTATTCTCATATGTTATTGATATTACACAAAAATTGTTGTAAACAATGTTGTTATTTCTATCCACCATCAGCGGATTAAATCATCTAATTCTTCACCAAATTTTTATGTTAACAAAATTTTCTATCACCAAACTTTCCTTATAATCTCACAAAAAAAATATAAAAACAATTATTATTATTATTACCGTAATTAATTAATTTCAAACTTTCCCTTCACTTTATTTATAACAAGTTTTCTCAACCTCTCACATGATGAATATTGTATTTCCTCATTTCCAATGTTATTATTATTGTTATTCAAAAATAAAAATCATTAATTATTTATTTTAATTCATATGCACTTTTCATCTTATTATTTTTTTTCTCCTCGGTCAGGTTCAACAAATCTAAATTCACGTTCTTCAATTATTTATTTAGGCATTCCATTTGAATTTTGAGTTGATCCAGAAAAAAAAAGTATTTGGATTAACAGAATAGTGAAATCTGACAAAAATATGGGGTGGTCCATATCGCCTAACCCTTCTTTTACAAATATAGCCCACAGTCTCCTTCAAACATCCGCACATCCTTCTGTGCCCACAACTACGGGAATAAAACCCACTTTTGGATGACCCCCTAGGCCTCCACAACTTTAAGTGTCGCCAAACGCACACTAAAATCATCACCAGAATATTCTGCACACAGCATCATATTATTACTATTATATATATTTTTTACATATTATATATTTTTCTTGTAATATTCTGTCAATTACTAGACTGAGGTTCTTCAGTATTATTTTACCAATTAAATCAATTCTGGTCAATATCTCCTTGCCTCCCATTTACATAAATTCTCCCTATTTAATACATTAAATACCTGCCGTTCCCTTCTTTTTTATCTGAATATTTCTTTTTCTTTTTTTTAAGTGCTTTTGAAGAAACTAATTCTGAGCTCAAAAATGTAATACTTCATTCTCTTCATCCATAAACTCATTTAAATTTATTTAAACTTCCAAACAAAGTTATTTAATTTAATTCCTTCCAACTAATTAAATTCGTCCACAAATTATTATTATCACCACAAAAATATTTATGCATCATCAATGTCAAATGATTATTATCGCCCTATTCTTTTAAATAAATAAATATTTATGTCTCATCTGTGAATTATTATTATCAACGTCTCCTATTAATTTTTATTTAATGCATAATTATTTAATCACAATAAGCAATTAACAAAATTTAATTTATTTCCAAATGTTCGGTATTATCACTCCCTAATTATTTATAACTTTAAATAGCGTTGTTATTATTTATAAATATTATTAACTTACTTCACACTTGATTATTATTATTATATTATTATTAACTTATTCACTTCACACTCTATTATTATTATTATTATTATTATTATTATTATTAAATAAATCAAATTATTTAAATAATCCAAGCCTCAATTACTTCTGTTCTCATAATCAGAGTTAACGAAAAAAATTTATATCCCTTGAAATAATCGAAATATTTCATGTCGAAACATGAACTAATGCCTGTCCTAACGAAAATCTTTGATCGAAAAATAAATTGTCAGACAGCAGTTCCATTTGTCATTCAGACAAATACAATCGAAGATCTAGCTAATATCTAGCTATGGTAAAAAATGTGTGTTGATTTCTGATCGTGACTATTCAATAATATGGAATTCTATAATACTACTGGTTAGTGGATAGTACATGAAATGGTTGTCTTACTTCATTCTTGATGTAGATGACGGGCTTGTCCTGTGGTGTACACTATTCCCACAGTGTCTTCCCATGGCCATCTGCCGTATCCAAATACCTCGTTCGTCTCCATGTCCTTCCAGTCCTACGAGTAGTTTTAGCGGCGCATGATGATGTTCGCAGTCATCCTTTCGAAATAACTCCCGTTATCACTAGTACCGTGTAACATGACAAAAGTTGCTCAGTCATAGACTGGTACAGTACTCCTGTAGATTCGAGAATAAATCTCATGTTCCAATAATGCGGTTTCGTTTGCACGCTAAGATAGGAACACCTATTAGCTGCATAAAACGAACAAAATGAAATAAACTTCTCCTGATGAATTAGAAATGCTGGATGTATAGTCTCCACAAGAAATACATCGTTCTGTAGGCTAACTTCTGTGAATGGTTTCGACACTACCATCACCTGATATAGAATAAGTGACCTGAAAGTCAGTGAATATTCTAATTCCATTCGCTGCCAAAAGTTAAGTTCGTTCACTTGAACAAAAACTAAGTCGTGCTGACCACTGGTACGGCGACTACGTCCTCCAACCGTCAGAATCTCGGCGTGTATACTGTCACTTTCACGTAGCGTAGATCCGAACATGAGCAAATGCTCGGAAGATATGATGACTCTCTGCTCAGCAACGTGGCCTTTTATAGTCCAGCGAGGAATTGTTCGAGAACATTCCATCTCGTATCTCGGCTTCTAATGGACCGATTTTAATGCTTGATAGCTCAAAATCATCCTCTTGTTATAGCCAGAAAAGTGTGCTAATTTCCTAGCGTCCATCTCTTCTCCTTAAGGTAATTCTAAAGAATTATTTCTCATGACGTATTCAGGGTCCACGTCATAATCTCGCGTCACTCGCCCCTGCGAAGAATGCTCCCCTCAGCACTCTTGAGTCTCCTGCGCGCGTTATTCAAATCATCCATTCCTTCAACCTCTTCAACTAACAACTCCTCTTTCCAAAATAAGAATGTCAACAATGTCACGGACGTGTGAACGATCCGGGTATAGTACTGAGAAGCCTCAGTTCTAATTTATTCTGTTTCGAAGGCTGGTAGATGACGGATAGAAGCCTCTAACCCGCAGGTAATATCTTCCGTAGAAAGACGTCTCGGCATGATGGCGAAATCAAGTACATTGCATCTGATGTAGAGTGTGGTAATTTTTTACGGATTACTGAATTGATTACATCAAGATAAGGAGACATGCAGTACTGCATTAAGAGCGTCTAAAGAATTATGATTCACACAAAAATAACAACGATATTGCATCCTTGTCACTCATCTGTGAAATCTCATCCAATTAATCGCAAGTTTATACTTATTTTCATGAACATGGCGAAGGTCAAGCAGTGTTGCAAACGGTGAAGGAATGAGCACCTTGTCCTTTACGGCATCCGGCATGTGAACATTCTAACCACTTTTCATCGGAGGATTTTGGAGGCTAAGATATGTGTCTTGTATAATTGTATAATGTTCAGACTGTATGTACAACATATTATTGATAAGTGGAAACGACGTCAGTTACTGGTACTTCTTGAAGACAAGCTTTGTAGTAATAGTATTAATAAAAGTTGTCCCAATTATATTTACACTTCTTAGTTCTCTAAGATTCTGTTTTCTTCTTCCGTGATAGTGTACCGCACTTTATACTGTTGGTACTAATTATTTCAGGCTGATATGTCCAGATATATCAGATCCCGCCCTAAGGAGAATTCATCGATTTGGTAAGTAAGTTCAGCTAGAGGAAAATGTACTATCAAACAAAAATTGAAGTCAACCATTGCTAGTCATATCGGTAAAGATGCATATCCATGTAGCGTATGTGAATCCAAGTTTTCCCACAGAGGACAGTTGAATAAACACACGCTCATCCATAGCGGTGAGAATCCGTATTCCTGTAGTATTTGCGGATCCAAGTTTTCCGTCAGAGGAGGTTTGAAAAGACACATGCTCTTCCATAGCGGCGAGAAGCGGTACTCATGTAGCGTATGTGAGTACAAGTTTACCCTGAGAGGGAACTTAAAAACACACATGCTCATCCATAGCGGCAATAAACCGTACTCATGTAGTGTCTGCAAGTCCAAATTTTCCGACGGAGGGAATTTGAAGACACACACGATCACCCATAGCGATGAGAAACCGTATTCATGTAGCGTATGTGAATCCAAGTTCACTCTGAGAGGACATTTCAAGAGACACGTCCTCACTCATAGCGGCGAGAAGCCGTACTCTTGTAGCGTATGTGAATCCACGTTTACTGACAGAGAAGATTTGAAGACATATATGCTAATCCTCGGCGGCGAGAAGCCGTACACTTGTAGCGTGTGTGAATCCAAGTTTACCCAGAGTGGAAATTTAAAAACACACATGCTCAAACATGTGGCGAGAGGCCGTACTCGTGTAGCGTCTGTGAATCCAGGTTTACCCGCAGAGAAAGTTTAAAGACTCACATGTTCGTCCATTGTGACGACAAGCCATACTCTTGTAGCTTGTGTGAATCCAAGTTTATGCAGAGAGGAGGTTTGAAGAGACACATGCTCATCCATAGCGATGAGAAGCCATAATCACGTAGCTAATGTGCATCCAAGTTTACTATTTGAAGAAATTCGTACATTCTCATGATAATCCATAACGGCGAGGACCCTTACACATGTACTATAAGTGATTCGAAGCTCTTCCAGATTTTAGCTTTGAAGAGGCACATGCTAATCCATAGGCACACATCCTAAACAACGCAGGCGAGAAGTCATTCTTATGTAGTAAACCCAAGGACAAAGTAGCTAAAATGTGAACATTTCATGACTTTATAACTTATGGTTGCAAGAAGGGATAGTATTGTAGTACAGGGAGATTCTTTTCCTGGAGCGCAGCGTGCGACCAACTACCAGGTGTGATGGCCTTCCGCCAGCACACCGAACTGGATTCGCAGGTTGTGTGCAGGCAAAAACGTAACATAGTGCATTAATTAATGGTAATTTCACACAGTAAGTCATGATTAAAGGACTTACCTCTTCGCAGAAGATTCTGATAATGTTCTTCTTCAGCTGACAGACAAGCGTTGTATCGGGTATATAAATTATCGTTTACACCTTGTAATTCCCTTCTGTTGTGGGAGATATTTGTTGCCGTATATTGTTCTCCAGCTCCACTGGAGTACGGGAAATTGATTTGTACACTTAATATTTTAAAATACCACACAATTAAACATCAAACGGGCTTAGGTCCACGCTTCGATGAATTTTAGTAAACGAGCTGGGTGTGACAGGAGTAGCTACATAATGCAACACTGTAACTTTCAAAGATTTAGAATTCAAGTGTTGAGGATTGTTGACCATTGTCATTCGTCAGCTGAGAATCTAGGCCATAGTTTTATTTTCTGCATTACCTTTCAGCCCATTTATTTATACCGGCTGCCTGGTGTGGCAAGCTAATCTTATAAGTACAGGCGGCGACTCTTCTTTTCTGAACCCAAGACTGATCCACGAATTCCCCCTGAATGACCCAAAATCTGTGTGTGTCGCGCAGTAACCGCAAAAGAATACGGGCCCAATTTCTTTTCCGTGAAACTTGCCACTCCAGGCAGCCGGTATAAATAAATCGGCTCAAACGAAATGCAGAAAATAAAACTAAGGCCTAGATTCTCAGCTGACGAATGACAATGGCCAACAAACCTCAACACTTGAATTCTAAATCTTTGAAAGTTACTGTGTTGCATTGTGAAAAAAAAAACGTCAAATCTTTCCCTGTCTGCTAACCGGACAAAGAGATTATTCAAAATAACCTGAATGTATCGAGAAGAAGTAATAGGTGTACTTGCTGCAACAGCTACGAACTGTTGGGAACGGTTAGCTTTTATCTAGCCACACACAAGTATGGCTGCGAGGTTCACCACACAACAAAGAATTTTCATTTGCTGTTCTTTTGTTAAGATCGAGTCGGATGCTGTTACTCAGAGAGCATTTCAACAGGAATTCCCTGTTATTAAGGTGCCTTCCAAGACTGCAGTTCGGAAGGTTGTGACGAAGTTCAAGTCTACGGCGTCAGTTTCAAATGAAAGAACTAAACTGAGACGTCACGTTTTGACAGTAGGGAAATTAGAGGACATTACTGCTCGATTATTACGTTCAGCGAGAAAATCTTTGCAGAAATAAGCCAATGTGTCATTTTCAACGGCTCAGAGGGTCAGAAAAGTAATTAAGTATCGACCGTACAATATTACTGAGGTTCAAACCTTTAGTCACAGAGATCCAGTGGCAAGAGCCAACTACTCTAATTATTTCTTCCAGTCCGTGCACGACGGAATTTTAGATCAACAGTTAGTGGTCTTCAGTGACGAGGCGTCGTTTTATTTACGGGGACGTGTGAACTCACTAAATAATCGATACTGTTCTCCTGTGAACCCAAGACTGATCCACCAATTCTCCCTGAATTACCCAAAATCTGTGTGTGTCGCGCAGTAACCGCAAAAGAATACAGGCCCAATTTCTTTTCCGTGGAACTATTAATTCTTCTCGATACGTTCAGGTTATTTTGAATAATCTCTTTGTCCGGTTAGCAGACAGGGAAAGATTTTACGTTTTTTTTGCATACCGCATACTGCGCATAGTTCATTGGACGCAATAAGTGCTGTCTGTGGTGACAGGGTGATTAGTGCTTGGTTGTGGCTGCCTCGAAGCCGGGATTGAACACTGTGTGATTTTTATTTGTGGGGGCGCTTAAAATACAACATGTATCTGTCTAATCCTCGTACCCTAGAGGAGCTGAAGAACAATATACGACAGCAGATATTCCTCAATATGGAACGAGAATTACAACGCGTAAACGCTAATTTTTTTTGCATGATACCACGCCTGTCTCTCAGCTGAAGGAGAACATCTTCTGTGAAATAGTACGTTCATTAATCATCATTTGCTGGTAAATATACCATTAATTAATGTACCGTGTTGCGGTTCTTCCTGTGCCAAATCTGCGGCCTGAGTTTGGTTGGCTGGCGAAAGGAGCTCGCCTCTGGTCGCCCTCCAGCCAAAGAATCTCACTGTGTATGCGAAATCAACTCAGCTCTAAGGAGACATTTGAGGATATACGATCGAATCTATAGAGTCTGTAAACCGTGCTTCTGTTGCAATTGTGAAGCTTCATTAGCTACGAGAGAACATTTAAATAAACACATTTTAATTCTTTGTGGCAAGTTCATACTTTTGATTTGTGTTGTTGTTGTTGTTGTTGTTGGAGTCTTCAGTTTTGTAACTGGTTTGATACAGCCCTACGTACCTTAATGTATTCCGTCAATCGTTTCATTTCTGCATCCTGCAACCTTGGCAATCTTTTAAAAACATTATAACCTATAATTTGAGTAGTGCAGTGTCATAATGTGAGGGGACACAAGGACGTATTATACAGTGTGAGTAACAGCTACAGGGTGTTGCAATACTAGGAAGAGTGGTGAAGTGTTTTATTTGGACTGGGACACCCTCTCTCCAGGGTTATAAATATGGAGGGCCCAGCTCAGTGTATGAGTGAAGACCTCAACGGCACCTGCAGTGGTGAAGGACTCCTTCGGTACAGCAAAGTTGGCGGAAGGGGCAACCCAGTGCTCGGGGTTAATAGAATAAGAGATATTTGATCATATCATTGACACACGTAGCGTCTGTACTCCAGAGTGCGGCTTCAAAAGGCGTCTGTTCTCCATGTTAGGAGCGGCCTAGTTCATACCTGGCAGTAGGTCATAAAATGCATTTGGGAGTGGCGACCCCATCTTAATAATAGCCTAAAATGATAGCAAATATGGTTCATCCTCGGAAAATGCTAGGGCATCCCCTGCAGGCGAAGGGCAGTTCTTCATATGCTGGGGGAGCTGTTAGAAATGGGCGACCAGCATCGCAATACATCCGAATAGGGACAGTAAACATCTTAAACCTAACGGACAAGACTGAGGAGCTAGTGGACTTATTGATGGAGAAAGATATAGCCATCCTCGGTCTCAGTGAAACGAAATGGAAAGGAAAAGGGGAATGAAAACTAAAGGAAGGATAAAGATTGTTTTACAGTGGAGGACAGGAGGCAAAAATGGAGTAGGAATTATTATAAGAAAGGATGTCCTAGAGTATGTGGAGGAGGTGAAAAAGATAAGTGACAGGATGATCATAGGAAGGATACATTACCAGACAGGGACAAATGATCTGGTTCAAGTATATGCTCCACAAACGGGGAATAAAGAAGAGAACTTAGAAGAATTCCTAGAAGATGTGGAAAAATATATAGAGGATAAGGAAATAATAGTAATGGGAGATTCAAATGCACAAGTGCGAAGAGACAGACATGGAAGAGAGGAGATTTTGGGACCATATAGTTATGGCAGTAAGAATCCAGAAAGGGATTTCCTAATGGACTTCCGTCAGCGGAACCAATTAATTACAGGGAATACGTGGTTCAGAAATAAAAATAGTCAGAAGTAACGAGCTATGGATGGGGAGATAGAAGAACGAAAACTCTGATAGACTATGTATTAGTCGAAAAAGGACATCGGAAAGAGCTATTGGATGACACAGCCAGGCCAGAGAAAGCCGTTGGAGGAGACCATAGGGCAGTGGTAGCAAAATTAAAAGTGGGAAAAGTTATGAGATTACCAGAAAAAGGGAAAGAAAGATTAAGGTCTGGAGACTAAAGGAAAAGGAGGTTGCAGAAGAGTTTAAAAAAGAATTGCAAGAACAAATACCAAGGATGGATATTACCCATGTGGAACAAGAATGGGAAAAGTTCAAGAGTATATTTGTAAATAGTGCAGAGAAAACATGTGGTAGAACATCAGGAAATATACGGGAAAAGGCGACAAAATGGTGGAATGATAGAGTGAAAGATAAGGTAAGGGGGAAGAAGAAAACTTGGAAGGAATGGAAAGCAAAAAAGAATGAAGAAAGTAGAGCAAAATAGATTGAAGCAAATAGAGATTGCAAGAAAGTAATTGCAGAGGAAAAAAAGGAAAGCTGGGAAGAATTCACTCAGGAAATAAGGGAGGATTTAAATTGAGGGAAAAAATTGTTGTTTGGAATTATAAAAAGTAGAAGAACTGAAAAGGTGAACACTCGTTTCGTGAAAATCAAAGAAGGTGAAATATTGACAAAACCAGAAGATATAACGGACAGATGGAAAGAATATTTCAACGAGCTGTTGAATTTGAGACGCAAGGCATGTGGAGAAGTTTCGCAAACCGCCAAAACGGTGGAGGAAAAATAGAAGGAGAACCAGACATTACAATGGCAGAAGTGGAATAGGCTGTTAGGAAGATGAAGATGGGGGAAAGCTAGGGAATCGACGAAGTGGCAATAGAAATGATCAAGGCTGCAGGACCAGTGGGACTACATTGGACATACAGACTTCTCAGGAGTGTGTGGAGAGAGAAGAAAGTTCCTGAAGACTGGAAAAAGGGATTAATATTGCCAATATTCAAGAAAGGAGACAGGAAGGTGTGTGGTAACTACCGAGGAATCACCATCAACTCGCATATTGCCAAAGTAATTGAAAGAATCCTAGATAAAAGAATTAGTGTAAAGGTAGAAAGTCAAATAGAGGAGGAGCAGTTTGAATTTTGAAGGGGCTGGTCAACAGTCGAACCCATTTTCACTCTGAGACAGAACATTGAAAGGAGTTGGGAATACGGGAAGGATATGGTAATGACTTTATTGACTTAAAAAAGGCCTGTTATAGCATCCCTAGAACAAAAGTTTGGGAAAGCGTAACAAATACAGGGGATAGGCCAGGAACTGAGAGACATGATAAATGGAATGTGCATGGAGTGCTACAGTAGTGTGAAGACTAGAGTCGGGGCATCGGAATGGTTTAAACTTGACACTGGACTAAAGCAAGGAAGTGTGTTGTTAGCATACTTGTGCTTAATGGTGATGGATGACATCATGAAGGCAGCAATGAAAGACTATAGTAGGGTAAAGATGAAGGTAATGCTGTCTGCAGACGATGTTGTGATCTGGGGCGAGGACGAGATGGAGGTAGAAGAACAGTTAGATGTAATAAATGAAAAGATTGAGCAATAAGGATCGGGAGTGCTTTCTACCAACAGGTACGGGGACTAGTATGGAACAATGATATGCCAGTTAAGGCTAAAGAAGTTATGTACAAAGCATATTATGTTCCTATAATAACATATTGTACAGGCCCCCAGGGGGCTGCACCCCCTGGAAGCCACCCTCCATCATCTATCAAAACCATCCCTAACTGGCAGACATAATATAGCCAGAACAGTATCCATTACACAGCAAGGGCAGCTGACCAGCTCGGAAGGCTTGCCAAACTCTTCCATCACATCATAAACATCCACACTTTAACTAATTGGGGCAGCTATGCCAGTGGAATGCTGACAATACAACACCGAAGCCTATAAGAGGAAGGCCTTATTGAGGACACACTCGCTCTCGATTATCAGTCATACAGTGTGTCAGCCGGTGGCCCTAGCTGTTATCATCAGGTGAGTCAGCAGTGTTCAGATCTCCTATACTCTGTAAAACCTACCCCATGAACTTGTACACCTAATTTGCACTAATGTTCACACTTCCCTAAAAGGGACATACTACTTCATACATCTCTGACCAATAAATACTTGGTCAGTAAACTACACCTTGTATTCGTAATTACACGCCTCTTCACATCCCAACGCCCTTCCCGACTCTCATCACGAGTAAGCGTGACGCCAGTAGCCGGTAATCGCCTACTCAAGTTCTAGTGTGTCTCTCACGCGCGACCGCTGGCCGCAAGCCAGCATAGCTGACGCAAGCAGGACTGTTACATAATTCCTTGCGACCAGCTGGGAGCCCAGTACATTAACCTGGCTCAAAGGATCATCCCCTAATCGACGCTTACGTCTTCATAGAAGCACCCCCTATCATTTGAACATCATACAACACTCTACACTGGTGAGCTTACCCAGCTACTGTTAGCTGCCCTCTTTAGAAATCACCTTTTAAATTGGTACACTAACACACCTGTTCTAGAACCAACTACCCCCAACTAAGGGATCTAAAACACTTTGGTGGAGGCCGGGTACCACGCACAGTAAACAAAGGGCTCATACAACGAGTTCTCGTGGTAAAAACGGTCCGAACCGCATACAGCCAAGCGAGACTAGAATTTTTTTTTTAATCCCATATAACGTCCCACACTTTTTCTCTATTACACAGGAGTTTGTATTATTACACCCACCCCCATCCGCCCCAGAGAGCAAATTCAGGGGAAATTAAATGACCACATTCAGAACCACACTAAGAGACTTTGCGCACCATTTGTCGGCTAGTACAACTCCACTCCTGCCGAAGCTAAAAATTAAGAACAGTGACTTAATAACTGACCAGACTGCAGTACAACTTCTTAGGGACCTCGAATGCAAGACATCAGAGATCCGCGCTCAACACCGTGCAGTGGCAGCACAAGTTATACACTTTACACGATCCCAGGCCTGTGAACACAGACAAGAGTCACCAATATCCAGCGCTAGTGAAGTAGATTGCCTGCCAACTCTCCACCCCCTATTGTTGCAGCAACTGCAAATCACAGAGCAGAAAACTGGTAATCTGCTCGAGCGCATTACACAGTTACTAGAGACAGACACGGTTAAGTCAGATAATCACACGACAGAGGCAGTTCTAGACATCCACACTATTCTGGAAACTGTGAAACAGGATTTAGACAGGACTGTACACGTAGTCAAATCCACACAGTTCGACAACACGCCGTCAATCAGTACCGACATATCAGGTGACGAGCCACCTGGTAACATAACACAAGTGTCGTACACGGGAAGCGAGGCTAATTCCCCTCCAAATAGCCCAAACACCTCGGCACAAGATAACGGTGCGAACAACATAAACAGACCAGAATCACTACACAGCCAACGAGACACAGCCGAACACGAAATGAACAGACATACTGAATATCCCATGATCCACCCCACAAAGTTCACGGGGGAAGGCCAGGATCCCGAGGAATACCTCAAGGCCTTCAATAGAACGGCTCGGATCAATGGTTGGAGCGAGGAAGTTAGAAAACGGCTCCTTCCTGCTTACCTCACAAAGGCGGCTATGACATGGTATGAGCTCCATGAGGACACACTAGAAGCTGCCACATGGTAGGAAATCACTCTATTGTTGAAAAGTGAATTCCAGCTCATACCAGATGATGACGACCTGTACGACCAAATTAGACAGAGGTCACAGGGACCTAAGGAAAGCGCCCAGGCATACATCAACGTAAAGTTGATAATGTGCGACAAATATAACCCAGCTATGACGAACAAACAGAAAGTCAAGCTGTTAATGCAGGGCCTCAGACCATCCATAGTGGACAAGTTGTGTATTATGAACAACCCCACGGTACAACACATGTTGAACAACATAAAGACCATAGAGGAGGGAAAATAAGATCACGGAAAAAGCTACGGAGAAAGCCGTGGATCAACATTTCCAGACACAAAAAGACGACACTAATCATAAAATGGACGAATTAGTGGACAGGATGGAGAAATTGACCATAGCTGCCATCCAAGCAGGCGGGAGACCGCTAAGGGATGAAAACATAGACACACAAGAGCGCTACTATCCTGAAAGGGATAGGGGGTACACTGAGAGGAGACACTACGGGAGGGAGGAAAATTACTACCCTCCACAACGGCCAACAACACCTCACCCACAGGATAGGCCACACTACCCTCCTCGGTATTCGCCAGTATCGTACACGGACACAGAGCCGACATACCCCACACGGCGACCACCATCCCCGTACACACAGGAATACTACCCTGAGGAGTACGAACACACCATCCCCCGACGAAACAGCCCGCCACCAAGTAGTCAGGCCTACGCTGCCCCACAGTACAGGGCAGACAGGGAGTACCGGGAAAACTCACCCCCAAGCAGGCAAGGCTATGCAGCCCCGCAGTACAGGGGAAATGGGGAATATCGGGAGAACCCGCCCCCACGCAGGCAAAGCTATGCACCCCCACAGTACAGGGGAAATGGGGACCGTCGAGGAAACCCACCCCCGACCAGACAGGGGTATGCAGCCTCCCGGTACAGGGAAAAGGGGAATCAACGGGAAAACCCGCCCCCGCAGCAGCATACATACACCCCACCCTGGCGGAGACAGGAAAACGGACCACCGGGCAACAACCGGCAACCAAGAAAACCTACAAGAGGTCGGGACAATACCGACACATACACAAAGGGCCCGGAACACTACCCCCTCCCCGACGAACACCCGAGGGAGTTTAGGGATGAGGCACCCCACCGGACAGACAGGGGGGCGATACTCCCCACGCCTAGCCACACACCACAGGCGGGGAGCTGGCGCAGCCACCCCGAGGGAGGGCGCACATACAGTACAGGGAGGCGCACACCTACGTTTCAAAAAAACGCCTAGACGGGGAGGTTCGGCCAGCTGATGAAGCGGCTGAGGTTCCTCCCCCAACACAACACCAGAAAGGCCCCTCTCCCAAACAAACGCGTAAGAGTAAAGGGAAAAAGCAGCCAGCCAAAGCCACGGCTGACGATCCGCCCCTGGACCGTTTCCAGACACACCCCGTACAAGGAGACGGCAACTGCCTGTTTAGGACTATAAGCTTCCTGGTTCGGCATAACGAGGACCATCATAAGGAATACAGGCAGGAAACGGTCAAACATATCCTGGCCAACTGGAAAGAGTACCGAGACTTTGTGTCGGACGAGCGGGAAAACCCATTCCAGACCGGGGCGGATTACAGAAAATACATGGGTAGGGACGGCACCTATGCCAGTGCCGTAGTGGTGACCGCTCTCGGCAAGGTGCTTAAAGCCAACATCCATGTATACACTGACGTGCACTCGCCCCCGCTATTTTCAACTGCGGGATTTGACAGGGACCTGCACATACTTTTTACAGGGAACCCTAAGGCGGGACATTATACACCCCTCATAATTACGCACAAACAGACTGAGAATAAACCCACACCCTCCAAACAGAAAACCATACCCCCTACACCACAACGCAGGGAGGGAAGTGACCACACACAGGCGCAGGACGTGAGCTCACTTGGCACTGGGAAGCCAGCAACAGGAATCGAACTCGCGACCGCCTGGAACAAAAAACGGGGTAACAAGGGCAAGCTCAGGGTCACATTCGCAGACACACCTTCCCAAGAGGAAAGAAACAACAGCACACCTACACAAAAGTTGGGAACGGTCAGTGCATTAAACGTTCGCCAGCAGACTTCTATTTCCACAGCGCGAGCGGTTAAGAGAGCTGGCAATGTACTTGGTGAGCGCACTTTGCTGACCGAGCCAAAGTACTCGGGACAGGAAGTCAGCCGAGAGGCGAAGCGTGCCAGGTACGATAAGCGGACAGCTCCGTGCCTTCCCAGCACAGATGTTACGCCGGTAGCAGCAACAACAACATCCACACTACACAACACATCGGTGCAGGGCAATGGATTTCAGGTATCGGCCCTCACGATACACGCCAACATAAATGGCCACAGAGTGCAGGCCCTAATTGACACTGGGGCAGCGGTAAGTTGTGTAAATAGAAGACACGTTACCGAAGCCCAAATACACGATGTCACGGGTGACATCCGGCTGGTGGCGGCCAATGCTCAGACGCTAGAAAACGCCGGGGTGGCAAACATACATCTTAGGCTAGACAAGTTTGCCACAACACACCCCATGTTCGTTATAGAACATCTTTCTGCGTCAGCCATAATTGGCATGGATTTCCTCGCCAAGTATGAGGCTAGCATAAATTTCGCTAGCGGTAAGATGCTCCTAAAGCATGACCAGAGGCTCACTACACATCCCATGATATACACCAGGAATACAGACGGGATTCGAGCGGAGCGAGAAATTCACGAGCACCAGGCCTCTGCACTGCACACTATCAGCCAACACACACACACACACAGATAAGGCGGCCAACCAGAATCACAGACAGGACCTGACTCCGGAGCAAAATAAAAGGCTCACGGAGCTCCTGGAGACTAACAGGGATATTTTTGCCAATTCGATGAAGGATCTCGCTGTGACAGACCTTATTGAGCACCACGTCACACTCACCAGTGACCGGCCAGTACATCAGCCTCCCTTCAGGGTGAGCCAGAAGGAGAGACACGCCATCGACGCTCAGATCACGGAGATGCTCGAGGCAGGAGTCATTGTCCCCGTTATTTCAAGCTACAGCTCTCCAGTTTTGCTGACCAAAAAACGGGACGGATCCCACAGATTTTGTACTGATTACCGTAGGCTCAATAAGTTAGTCGAAAATGATAGTTATCCACTACCAAGGGCTGACACCTATTTGGATGCCCTCGGTGGAGCTAGCTGGTTCAGTTCGAAGGATTGTTATAGTGGATTCTATACAATCCCCGTCTATGAACCAGATAGGCACAAGCTGGCGTTCGTTACAGAGAACGGACTATATACCTACACTCGATTACCGATGGGTCTCCGTAACGCCAGCCAAACCTTCCAAAAGCTAGTGGATAAGACATTTTCAGGGCTAAAATGGCGTTCCGTATTAGTCTACGTGGACGACATATCGGTCTCCTCCAACACCTTTGACGAGCATATCGTACATTTGGAGGAGGCTTTCGCAAGGATCAGAGAAGCTAAACTAAGGCTTAAACCTGCGAAATGTCAATTTGCCAGAGAGCAGATTAACATATTGGGCCATATTGTCAACAGAGAGGGCATTATTCCCGACCCAGCGAAGACTGACGCAATAACGGGCATCCCAATGCCCACAAATGTGAAACAATTGCGCAGTTTTATTGGATTGGCCTCTGATTACCGGAAGTATATCCACAGGTTTGCGCACATCGTCCACCTCTTAACTGAGCTCACACGGGAAAAGACGCCCTTCAGCATTAAACAGGAACACATAGATGCCTTCAACACACTGAAGCAACTATTGACCTCACCACCACTACTGCAACACTTCCATAGTGATAGGCCCACATTTCTACACGTGGATGGGCTGGGGGCGGCCCTATTACAGGAAGACGCAGAAGGGCGCATACGGCCCGTGGCTTATGCTAGCAGGAAACTAACGGCCATTGAGACTAGATACTCTGCCACAGAGCGGGAAATGCTGGCATTTTCTTGGGGCGTGAACTACTTTCAGGTATACCTCTATGGTATCCAGTTCACGGTAGTGACTGACCACGCGAGCCTGCTTTTTTGGGACAAATTTAAAAACCCAAATTCGCGGCTCAATAGGTTCATATTCCGCCTGTATGTATATAACTTCGTGGTCAAACACAAGAAAGGCGCTACACACCTAGACGCAGATGGGTTGTCTAGGCTGCCGGTAGCCGATCCCCCGGATGACAGTAAGGACCACGACTGGGACGACATGCCCACTTTTGCCCTGACGGTGATTAACATCAAGCAGGAGCAAGAACGTGATCCGCACTTGAAACAGATTCTATTGGCATTAAAAAACTTGGACAAGGTGGACTCCAAGACAGCACGGCTGTCTAGGCGATTTTTCCTAGACAAAGACGGGGTACTGAAGTTTAAGCCCACAGCCATGCACGATAACGCACCTATAGCGGTTCCGGAGTCATTGAAAGAGAATATCATGATCGGACACCACAATAGCCCACTGGCAGGGGCACATTTAGGTACGCATAAAACATACCTTAGAATCCGTGACAAGTATATTGGCTAAACATGAAGGCTGACATAGACACCTTCGTGAAGACATGTCACACTTGCCAGCGATTCAAAACAAGGCCTGGCAAGCCTCATGGACTACTCAACCCTATTCCCGTAGGAGAGTTATTTCACAGAGTCGGAATAGATGTCAAAGGCCCTATTACGACATCTCAGAAAGGCAACAAATAAATACTGGTCGCCACCGAGTATCTCACCCGATACATGATTACGAAGGCTGTTCCCTAGGCAGACACGAACAGCATAGCCGAATTCTTATTTGACGTAATTACACGGTATGGCCTATTCCAAACCTTACTATCCGATAGAGGTACTATTTTCACCTCGAGAGTGCTCCAACAGTTTTTGGAGATACTCAGGATTAAGGCATACACTACCACGAGTTTTTCCCCGCAAACCAACGGACTCACGGAGAGTATGAATAAAATAATTGGAATAGCGCTAGCTAAATTCACAGGGGACACTGGGACAGACTGGGATGATTTTTTACAGCCAATCACTTTTAGTTACAATACTTCCGTATCCACGGCTACAAAACACTCTCCACACTTCCTGTTGCACGGATACACACCCAGAAGTCCCATTGACAATATATGCATCCCACAGGACACTCACACAGACAATGCCGCCCGGCTAGAGCATTTACAGATAGCTCGCATGGACGCTAGAAAAAAAATAGCCGAGGCCCAGAGAAAACAAAAAGAACGGTACGATCGGCATAGAAAGACCGTGGAATACACACCTGGGCAATTGGTTATGGTTTCCAATTCCGCCCGTAAGAAAAATGTGTCAGAGTTCCTCCTGCCACGTTGGTCAGGTCCCTTCAAAGTCTGTAGAAAGGTATCTGACCTAAACTATATCGTTAACGTGCGCCATGGACGCAAGCTAATTAAAGACAATATTCACGCCCGCCGTATGAAGGCATATCACACCCGCAAAGCTCTCACACCCACACATAAAGGCGGAAACACTGTCAAGAGGAAGGGAAGTGATCCCACTGGCAGACGTGGAAAGAAGGCCAAGAAATAGCCTTCGGACCTCGATGACCGCACCGGGATACAACCCTAACACTTGGCAGAACTGTCCAGAAGACACAAGCCTGAATGGCGCCAGAAATAATTATCCTGGTTAAAGACGGTCTCAAACCCGTAACCTCCTGAATACCAGGAGTGCAAAGTCGGGTAATTATCCAATATGGAAGGATATAATAACAAAGGACAGTTCCAATAACGCATATACATAATCACGAAACAATCAAATCATCTCCGACACCTAGTCACCAAACACGCGACTAGCGGCCCGAAGACACGCGTGCATAGACACAGCCAGGTGCCACTAACAGGGACGCATTCGACCCACACTTACGTTACCACAAAACTTGGGAACACAAATGCATTTAATGGAAGGATCTTTTATATTACGGAAATCCCTACTCGCAACTACAGAGATAGCACTCAGGCCCAGACACACACACGTGCCAGACACGGAGCATTGTCAAACAAGTAATACGATAGCGCACACGTTAATGAAATTAGAGATTATCGCCGTCAGCGATAAGACACTCGTGACTGGGAGACCTTCACACATACAGACAGCAGTATGCATGCGGCTCTCAGAGCGGAACAAACGCCATCATTCTTGTCAGATCCAAGACCTTATAACTCCCGAAATTACAATGCAAGGACCAGTCCCAAAAACACAAACTCTTCACAGGAATGCGTACTTTCATCTGCGCATTTCAAATACACGATACATGCGCCATGGTCTATACGGCACAGATATCGTCATACCAGGTCCTTACAGCAAGCCGGATCAGAACCCAAGACCACACTGCACACTCGTGCCAAAAACTAACTAACCAATGGTATTTTTTGGCACGAAAGACACAATCAAAAAACCGCACTGCGGACAACTAAATCACAAAAACACAACGCAGACATAGAACACGGAGAATTACATGATCACGGGTCCGAATCCCAGCAAAAATTGGACGCCATGGGAAACAAAAATCCAGACGCCCAATTACACTGAAGTTGGCCACAGATAAGTAAATAACTGGGTCAGACACATGCCTATAGACACAGGAGGTTTTTTTTCTCTCTCTCTTTTTTCTCTATTTTGGCCCATACATAATGGAGCATAGATTCGCCCCAGGGTACTCACTGCAACAGCCTACCTCGGCATTGGCGACCCAGGAATTCCCAATAAAGGGGGCGCACCGAAAACCTTAGGCCTCAACGGGGTTCACAATAGACTTCCCAGACAGAGATTACACATGGTTACACAAAACAAATTCTTGCGAAAGCAGTGTACACATAACATCGATTAACAAAAGCGGGACAGATTAGCACACTGGCACTCCCGGAATCTCAAGCAATAACAACGTGCCGACGTTCGCAAAAGCACGTTCCGGCAGCCGACATACGTGACGTCAGAGCCTGCCCTTACACAAGTAATAACATTGACTTGCACATTCTAGAAGCATTGCGACACTAACATACAGTACACATGGATATTGGCACAGAATTCTGCAATGTTTCAATATACCTGACATTTAGCAATGGGCAGATACTGGACCACATTATCTCAGGACCACAGGGACATATCTACAAAGATGTTGACAAATTATACGCGCCATCTGACCACACGATAGAACTTAGCCGATAACAGGCCACCCGCCAGCATGGTGTAACGGGACATAGTCACACACACGCGCTCACTAATCAGAGACGTACACAGACAGGGGCTCTGAGGGAACAAGACCTCCCCCCAATAACTTCTTTTCTCAATTTTATTTCTAAACAAAATCATTACAGGCGATCAGCCATGACCATTCACAGTGCGATCACGTGACACATTAACACTACAAGTGAAAGACCAGATAGGCCGTGACGTCACAGCGTCAACACACTTTACTATCCCAAGGAGCGGATAGAAAACAGACATTGACCAAGTGAGGACGACAGGAGCACAGGCTACCATCGTACCACCTTCCTCCCCTTCCATAATCCTACCACTCACAACATTAGCCAACACAGACACACAAACACATAAAAACACATAAACTACATGACAAAATATACAGCGGGGTTGATAGACTTCATGCGTTTAAAGAGAGGGCTTACTACGCCCTGGATCTCAATGCTAACACCTGAATGAGAGGGGTGTATCGGAAAACGACAATTAAGCGTAATGCGCATCTCCAAGTAAGAGATGAGGCCAACATTTATATTAACAATTCTTTTTTCTTAAATAATCCCGCATGAAAGGGACATAGTATTATTACGCCTCACCCTATACCTATCCATAAATGAGAGCGAATACGTCTCATATCCGTCATCACGCATGAAATATCCCACCCATATACCAGGGATTATTAGTATCACTCCTGCATGGATTTTTCTTAAAATTTTTGCAATCCCAGGAGATACCTACCCCAGTCCACTCATTGTAGAAGCATCCCAGCAGCATCACCGGTTCCAGGCCACCATTAACATGGAACCCAAAGGTGCACAAACCCCTTCCTACCATGCTTTCAGCCTACTCAGCAAATAATAACCCCGGATCCTAATAACAGGGAACCTAATGCCATAAACCCTACTAACGCCTCCATGAAAATCAACAAAGCATTACAGCTGGGAATCCGACGTAGAAACAGTATACCTCAAGTAGTCTATGCACTTAGGAGTTTCTACAACCCCAAAACACTTGAAAAATTTTACATTTTACACACAATAAGGTATTTACACAATAGACTTATTTTTTCCATATATAAAAAGGAATCTGTGACACGCTGATTGATGATGACAGCGTAAGCTGAAGGGAAAAGGCACCACACAGGAGCAGAGCTGGGTAAGGCGATGTTGAGCCTTACCCTAGTTGGCTCACTGACCAGACCAAACAGATGAACCACGTAAGGTCGAGGCATTCATGATCTGGCACGGGCAAACTTCGGAATCCTAGATGTGCCTAGCCTGCCTCTAGGACGAAGAGATGTTACACCCACTATGTGCCACGGTCATCGAAGCCAAGACCTGCAGGGGAGACTTTCTGAGGATGGTAGGAGAAATAGCCAGCTCCATGCCGGACTCAGGAGATGACCCTAGGGACGACCCAAATTATGACTAGACTATTAGTTTAGTATATAAGTAAGTAGGGCTTCTACAGCGAGAAGCAAGACTCCTATGCGCTGGAGTGAAGCACTATTGTTGCCAATAAGGGCGAAAATGATTACTATTACTGCCAATAAGGGCGAAAATGATTACTATTACTGCCAATAAGGGCGAAAATGATTTCTACTACTGCCAATAAGGGCGAAGATGATATTATGCCATTGGACAATGTCCAATGCCCACATAAATGGCGACGCATCGGACAGCCAAGGGCATTAAACGAGGAGCATCGCGAGCAACTCACAGGGGTTAAAGTGGGCAGACCCAACAACGACAACGTATGCAAAGGCAACGGCAATGAGAGGTAAATACAGTGGGCGAAACGGTTTGCTTAGAGGCACCGTAAGCCGCCTGCGACTAGGTTAATACTAGTTAATAATCATTAGCATAAATGTCGACAACTAGTATTAAGGGGGCGGAATCCGGTGGTTCTAGAGACAACCGGTGTTTCTAGGATACGTACGGGTGGTGCCCTGAGGAAGTAAATTGCCTCAGGCGATCGCCCTGGGCAAACTTTTAGCATGTAAGACAGTTGCATTTTGGTACCAACTTAGAATTAAGCAAATTTTATAACCGCTGTTGCTAAATAATAGCACAGCACATTTCGGCAATAAAGTAAGGTCCACCATTCGGCTTATACCTAGCAAATATTTTTACTTTACTTACCATATTTAAGCTAAATATTTCGGCACCTGATGGCCAACACACCCGCCATCAGGGTAAGCCCGATAATACATAGGTTAGAATATACTAGAATAACTTATATTAGCGTAGAATATTTCGGCACCTGATGACCGACAAACCCGTCATCAGGGTAAGCCCGGTAACACATTAGAATAAGTCAGATTTAAGCTAAATATCTCGGCACCTGATGACCGACAAACCCGTCATCAGGGTAAGCCCGATAACACGTTAACATAAATGGACTAAGGTAGAATATTCCGGCACCTGGTCACCAAAAATCGGTACCGGGGTAAGCCCGACAACACTAGACTAAGGCAATATTTGGAGCCACATTTTATATATCCCTAAGAGTAGTCTATAAATAGACATAAGGTTGGTTGAGCGACAGGAGTACACTAGCACGTTGGTAGACAGGAGTAAACATACACATGGACAGTGATATTAATCATATATATGCTTGCTTTACAGACATGAGCTCCAACGTGGGACACCCGCTCCCAATATAGGGTGCTCCATCATTATGGACATTTATTTTTGTCAGCTTAGAGAGTGGCGCCAATATGGGCACTCTCCAGATTTTATATGGCAATATCATTATTATACTGTGCTTACATATCATGTTATATTTTCTTGCACCCCGCCAGGTATCGGTCCAGCGCCGACAACCGACCACTGGGTACAGGCAACCGCTACCATGTAGCAACCACGTGTTGAGCACCATGCTCATACTGTCATGTTTTACAGGCCAATACACAGGATGACAAGGGTAAACACCCTATACATATATGTCCAATAATTTCTTTTCTTTACCAACAGGTGGCGACATTGTATATAGCCCTCTGTAAATATTTTGCCCACGCCCATACACGTCTTGCTAACCCCCAATCACACACACAATTTCCCCCCCCCCCCTCTACACACCTCAATAAATTTTGCTTACAGGTAATAAATCCGCACCACGGGGGAGATATGCCTGTGGGATATACCCCACCGCAGGTCGGATCAACGTTTAATGGATATCTCACCTAATATGAGAGGTGACATACGGCCACACAACGCGGACTCCTCATGTAAAGGACGGGTTGTGGCGCCATGATAGTCGCGCCCACCCACAGGGGGCTACGCTATTAGCATTAGGTTGTTAGAAATGATGACGATGAGGTACCACATAGGTTAGAGTAACAGAAATTTAGCGCACTTAGTTAGTCCGTAAGATAATTGTAAATTGTAACTTAGCACAAGGTAATGCGCCCACGGGCAGTTATTCTTCTATAAATGTATAAATAATACTTCGCACCCCCACATTGTCTGCGGAGGGGATAAATGGTATTCATAAATCTTAATATATGCGCATAGCAAAATTACATATTACACAATATACTGTACAGTCCCCCAGGGGTCTGCACCCCCTGGAGACCATCCCCCCATCATCTATTTAAATCACCCCTAACTGGCAAATCTTGTAAGTCCAGAACAACATCTATTAACACCGCAAGGGCAGCTAACCAGTCTGGAAAGCTTACCCAATACTTGCATCACTACCACAAACAGCGACACACAATTAACTGGGGCATCTATGCCATCGGAATGTCGACGAAGCAACGCCGAAGACTATAAGAGGGAACCTTAAGGAGTACAAGCCCTCTCTCAATTACCAGTCTTACAGTGCGTCGGCCGGAGGCTATCGCTGTTATCATCAGGTGAGTCAGCAGTGTTCAGGGTTCCTGTACTTTGTAACCTTTACCCACAAATTGTATACACAAGTTTGTACACTTACATTGTAACATTTACTACATCCCCTAGAAGGGACTCATAACTCCATATTACTGACCAATAAACACTTGGTCAGTACACTAACTTGTATTACTGTTTTACACGCCTCCTTACGTCCTAAAGTCCGTCCTGAATCCTCCGTCACGATTAGACGTGACGTACAGTAGCCAGACACTTGCTAGCGCAAGTATCATTGTATTCCCGTATAGGCCCGACTGCTAGGAGCAGCGCGCGCCATAAAGCTGACGCGTGCACATCGGTTATATAACCAGCCAGCCAGCTGGAAGACCAGCGCGTTGACCTGTACGCTAAGTTCCATCCCCTAAAATACACCTACATCTTTTATAGGAGCGCCCCCTAGTATCCTAACACTAAACAACACTCTATACTGGTCAGCTTGCCCGACTACGGGAAGCTACCCCCATTTAGGCACTTCCTTATAAATTAACACAATAACTCTTCCGTTTTAGATCCAACTACCCCCCCCAATAAGGGATCTAAAACAGATGGTGGAGGCCGGGTACCACGCACAGTAAAATAGGACTCATACAACGAGTTCTCGTGGTCAAGAACGGCCCGTACCGCATATAGCCAAGCGAGACTGAAAAAATAAATTTTCTTTCCTCTCAGACAGAAAGCAGTTTTTTTTGCTTCGCACTGTCTACACAGGGGAAATTCTTAGCAAACCAAACCCCCAGCCCCAGAAAGAATCAGAGAGACACTGGATACACTGAAAAACACGCACAGTTTTTTTTTTAAATTTAAAGACGCATACACTTCATTCAGAATGGCACCTCATGCAGAAACAACAGAGATTGTAAGCCATAGAGGCAGTAGGGGTACGCCAATATTATTAGCATTATTGTTCAGATGCCGGAGGCACATACAAAGCCGGCAAACACAGATACGGGCACTCCAAACAAAAATCGGGGCAATACAGGGCAAACAGCCATACACTCCGCCAGAGGGTAGGACAGCGCGATTAAGATGCGCACATACGCACTTGAGGCACATACATGAACACCTCAATAGGATCCATATCCAAAGACACAGAATACACGACCAATTGATCACCACACATGGTCCCGTAATAAATAATGCAACCCTCGACAGGTTGAGGGTGCACTACACGATTTTACACACTCAGCACAGGGAGTTAATTCGCGAACAGGCGTTTCTCCAACTGGCGGCCACAGACCTATACAAAACACAACCACACTGATACAGCAATTTGCCAGCAGGCCATGTGCCTCAATAGGCAGTACGCCCAAATTTGGGGCGAACATAAGGAGCTCCGGGCTCACTAAGCCATCTTTGAGTACATGGCAGGGCCACAAGCCCAGCCGGGAGAGGACATAAGCGTAGATACGCTAACTCGGCAATTTGCGAGGATGTCCCTCTCGCCATGTACTGCCACACATGGGAAGGAGTTCACCGTGGCCACAGTCCAGGAGACGGCCAGGTTAGACTCCAATACACTGCGGGGACAAGCTTACACCATTACACATCCCTTAGCTCCGGTTCGGAAGGCAATTTTGCCAAACCGGGCAGCAGAACCTAGGCCAACCCCCTCGCAACGGACGAACGAGAGGGAATTGAAGCCAGGACCCTCAGACACACATAGTATGACAGGGAGACAACGGGAGGTAACCACGTCATGGGCTGAGGACGTAGAGCCCGCCCTACAGCACATTGAGCCTACACACACCCACACAGATAGGCAAACACAATGGCAGGAGTCTACCGTGGCCACAGGCCAGAAAGCGGTCAGGCTACACGCCACCACATTGCCAGGGCAGAGACAGGCAATTAAGCGGCCTTTACCGCCAGTTCAAAGGGCAAGTTTGCCAGAACGGAGGCGAACACCGGCATTCGTACCCCAGGTGCGAATGCATAAGAGGGTGTTGCAATTAGGCCCTCAGGATGCCCAATACACGCCCGCACATTGTGACCACGCACTAACACACGGTACACGGGGTATAGGAAAGGTGTTATTACCTACCCCACAAAACCACGCAGTCAAAAATACACACACTCCCGTAAACCCTACTAGAGTAGCGCAGAGCGCAATTAGGCCCTCGACTACAGTCACACTCAGACCAGCAGACAGACGTTACGGTGGAAGTAGGCCCAGGCTTACTTTGCTAGAAATTCCGCCGGAAAATAGCAAAGGAGCACCTCAGTGGATTTCAGGGGCCTATAATCTCGTAACAGGGCGGAAGTCTTCACCATTCCGAGCAAGGACGCTCGGACGGGAGTAACGACTTCCACCAGGGACATAGAAATAAACTAATAACACGTGCACCTATATTAGGGACACACATAAGCTCGTTTACACGGGAGAACTACGGCAATAAACACATAAAGACTCACTAACGTAAACGGCACATTTTTTTATGTATATGCAGTGCAACATGGCTAAACCAACAGTATAGAATTCAATATTCTTCTTGGTTGTTTTTTGGGGCCCCTAGCATTTTTTTTCTCAGGCCATCCATGGTTATTGAGCATGGTTGGTCCATATTATAACTTGGATAACGTAAAGCTTCTAATATCCAAAGCCAAGCGGAAGCCAATCAGGCGAACCACGCGGCTTAAGGCCGGAAAAAGCTATTCTGAACACAGCTTAAGCAATAAACCACAGCATAGAGCTTAGGCGGGTCTTTCTAAGTAGAAATGACTAAATGTTCTATGTTCCGGTCCCACAGTTTGATAGATTCTCTTGTGGCGGGCGAGAGCCCTGATTGTAGCAAGAATTAAGAATCTCAAACTATTTTTCAACAGTGGTAGATTCCCCTGAGACGTAACTAGATTACTGTAGTACTAACGTCACCAAATAGGTGGATAGTACGCGCAGGTCCTACTTACCATTTTTAAACATTTTTCATATTGCTTACGACACAATTTTTACAGACTATCGCCACCTGCCAACCCACTTTTATAAGCATACAGCAGTGGGCAGGCGACATACAATATATCTTCTATACCCTTTCCAAAGTGCTCTCTTAATTCGGAGCGGGGCATAACTCATTTTTTTTGCCTCACGCACTAATCCCGAGAAAGGAAAGTGGCCAAGTTGAACTGTATGTATTTAATCCATAGGCATACGTGACACATTACACTGCCTATAACACGACTTTTTCTCACCTCCATAACAACACGCAAGCTAAAACGCAAACACACCATAGGGTGAAAATCCCAGACTATGGGAAACCCTACATATTTTCGGAAGTCACACAATCAATTTACATTGTCACATAACAGTAATACACTACCAAACTGTCCCGGAGACACAGCCTAGAATGGCACCAGAAACAATTACTCTGGGTAAAGACGGTCTCAAAACCTGCAACCTTCTGAATACCAGGAATGTCAGGTCGGGTAGCTATCCAGTTGCAGGATAGAAAAGTAGGAAGCTAAAACAGATTGGGACAGTTCCACTAACAGATGTTCATAAATGAAAAACAACAAAATCGCCTCCGGCACCTAGTCACCAAACACGCGCCTAGCGGCCCGGCGACACTCGTGTATAACGACATTTTGTACAATGGATAGGGACATATTCGACCCACGCAGTTAACACAAAACTTGGGGACACGAATGTAGTTAGTGAAAGGTTCTTTCGTATGGCGGAAAGCCCCACTCGCAATTACAGAGTTAGCACTCAGGCTAAGAGGCACAAACATACAGAAACGGAGCATTGTCAAGCAACTAACAAGATAACGCACACGTGAGTGAAACTAGAGACTATCGCGTCAGCGATAACGCACTCACCGTGGGCGACCTTTGCTGGCACAGACAGACTGGGAGCACTACAGACGAACCTGGGAAATACGCGTTCATTTACGCCGAGTTCAGAACCACACAACTCCCCAAATTACACTACGAGGAGAATTAAAAAACACACAAACTCTTCACAGGAATACGTATTCCCATCTGCGCATTTCAAATATACGGTACATGTGCCATAATATATACGGCACAGATAGCGTCGTAACAAGCCTTTACAGTAAGCCGGGTCCGAACCCATGATCACACACCACACTCGTACCAAAAACTAACTAACCAACGGTATTTTTGGTACGAGAGACACAAGCAAAAAAACACACTGAGGACACTTCAATCCCTGAAACACAACGCAGACACAGAACACAGAGAATTACATAGATCACGGGTCCAAATCCCAGCGAAAATTGGACACCATGGAAAACAACTATCCAGGCTTCCAATCACACCGAAATTGGCCCATACAACTACAGAACCAGATAATACCACATTTCCTTCGGCCAAAAGCCAGGCATAAAATTTCAATTACACCTGACATGGAAAATACATTTCCCAGACACAGGTATAGAAATTTCGTAAGACAAAGGTCTTATGGAATAGTGGCCACATAACAGTACTAGCTAAATAGGACGAATTGCTACATTGGTCCGCCCGGAATCTAGAACAATGACAACACTCGCATACGTGCAAGAAAGCACGTGCCGGCAGCTGACATACATAACGTCCGAGCCTGCCATTACACATACAAACCGCTGACTTGCAGATTTCGTCACATTGCAATACTGCTGGTGACAGACACTATTGTTATATCGGCATTGACCATGAAATTACAAGCACAAAGCAATCATAATGCCACACATTTTTTTTAGCACTGCAAAAACAATTGTGACATTTAGCAATGGACAGACGTGACAGACCGGAACTTATCTTGGGCCCATAGGAGCACGTTCTCAGAGACGTTGACAGGCCACGGGCACCTCCTGCCCATACACGCGATACACATTAGGACTTAGCCTATAACAGACCAACCGTCCGCGTGGTGTAGCGGAACATAGTCACACACACACGCGCTCACTAATCAGGAGCGAACACAGACAGGGGCTCCGAGGAAACATGACCTCCCCCCTAATAACTTCCTTTCGCGATTTTATTTCTAAAAGAAATCATTCCAGGCGATTAGGACATGGCCAGTCGCACTACGACCACTGGCCACATTCACACTACAAATGGCAGACCAGATTAAGTCGTGACGTCACAGCGTCACGACGCTTTACTATCCCAAGAAGCGGATAGAGAGCAGACATGGACAAAGGGAGAATGACTGAAGCATAGGTGGATAATCCCAGCGGGATTACCGACATACCACCCAAAGGCTACCATTTTGAATACCTTACTCCCCTCCAATAACCTTCCCACGTCCAACATGACCAACGCAGACACATGAACACGATCAAAACAGCTATACTACATTACAAAGTATACACAGGGGTTGATAGACTTCATGCGTTTAAAAAGAGGGCTTACTACGCCTTGGATCTCGATGCTACCACCTGAGTATTAGGGGTGGGTCGGCAAACAACAATTAAGCATAATGCGCATCTCCAAATGAGAGATGAGGCCACAATCATATATTTACCATTTTTTGTTAATTAAATACTCCCGCATGACAAGGACATATTATTATTACGCCTCACCCTACACCTATCCTTACATGAGTGCAGATGCCTCATATCCAGATACGTGCATGGAATATCCCATCCATTTACCAAGGGTTATTACTATCAAACCTGCATGGAATTTTATATTTTTGCAATCCCGGGAATTACCTCCCCCGTCCATTCAGTATAAGAGCAATCCTAGCAACATCACCGGCTCAAGGCCACCATTTATTTGAGCCCAAAGATGCGCAACCTCTTCCTACCATGCTTTCAGCCCACTCTACGAATAACTACCCCCAGATCCTAATAACAGGGTACCTGACGCCATAGACCCTACTAACACCTCCATTAAGGTTAACAGAGCATTATCGCTGGACAGCTGACGTAGCAATAGTAGACCTAAAGTAGTCTATGCACTTAGAAGCTCTACAACCCCACAACACTTGAAATATTTTACATTTTACACAAAATAAATTATTTACACAGGTTACGCCCATATTTTTTTTATTACATGAAAAGGAATCTGAAACACTCTGATTGGTGATAGCGGCACAAGCCGAAGGCCAAAGGCACCACACTGGAGCAGAGCTGGGGAAGGTGATGTTGACCCTTAACCCAGTTGGCTCAACAGCTCAGTGACCTCACTTAACTTAACGACTAGACCAAACAGACGAACCACGTAAGGTTGAGGCACTCGCGGCCTGGCCGGGCAAGCTCTGGAATCCTAGGTGCGCTTAAACTGCCACTGGGAGGAAGGGATGCTACACCCACTATGTGCCACGGTCATCGACGCCAAGACCTGCAGGGAAGACTTTCTGAGGATGGTGGGAGAAATAGCTCACTCCACGCCGGACCCAGGAGTTGACCCTAGGGACGACCAAACTAGGACTAGACGCTTAGGTAAATGTAAGTAATACGGCTTCTACAGCGGGAAGCAAGACTCCCACGCGCGGGAGTGAAATATTATTACGGCCGATAAAGGCAAAGAGATTATTATACTGCGAAAAGCATACTACTGCGGCCGATAAAGGCGAAGAGATTATTATACTGCGAAAAGCATACTACGATTGCCAATGACGGCGAAGATAACATTATGCCATTGGACGATGTCCAATGCCCACATAAATGGCGACGCAGCGGGCAGCCTAGGGCATTAAATGAGGGGCATAGCGAGCAACTCACAGGGGTAAAGTGGGCGACCCAACTATGACAACGTATGGAAAACAACGGTAACGAGCAGGATGATACAGCAGGCGAAACGGTTTGCTTTGGGGCACCGTAGGCCGCCTGTGACTAGATTAGTAGTCTACTAGTTAGTAAGACCTAGGATAAGACGTCGACAACTAGAATTAAGGGAGCGGAATCCGGCGATTCTAGAGACAACCGGTGTTTCTAGGATTCGTACGGGTGGTGCCCTGAGGAAGTTAATTGCCTCAGGCGATCGCTCTGGTCCAAATTTAGCAAATAAGACAGTTGCACTTTGGTACGCAAATTAGGATTAAGCAAATTCATTAACCGCTGTTGCCAGGTAATGGCACAGCACATTTCGGCAATAGAGTAAGGCCACCCATTCGGCTTAGTAATAGTAGCCATTTTTTATATTTTTAATCATAATTAAGATAGATAGTGTTAAGTAACGCCGCTCGGCACCTGATGGCCGACAAATCCGTCATCAGGATAAGTCCGATAACACATTACAATACATTATAATACATTATAATACATTAGAATACATTATAATACATTAGAATACACGATAATACATTAACATAAGTATAACTGAGGTGGAATATATCGGCACCCGGTACCCAAAATTCCGCTACCGGGGTAAGACCGACAACACATTAAGAAACGACATTACGGCACCGTAAAGGGTAAGCCCGGCCATACATCGATTAACACTAACCATGCCATTTTTTTCACAGGTTAAAAAGAGCTTCAGACTGTGGACACACTACCACAGGAAGCGGCAAAGAAAATAGGCAATATTTAAATGTTTTATTAACCTCTCCATTATTTTTCAGGCATCGCCACCAGGAATATGGCACTGGTGACTATGATTTTGCTGCCATATAGCAGCAGCATGCTATTAATGCCGTCTTATCATTGTATTACACCTGTGCGCACTAATTTATATTTAATATTCATCTTCACTTACAGGCTCACCACATTTTTACAGCTACACTTTAAAAATCTGCACAGCACGGCTGATACCTGTGGGGTATCAGGCTCGCTGGCAGATCAACGTACACAAGAAACATAAGGCGTCAAAAATGCGGCGCAAATTACGGCAATGAGGGCGCAACCGATTTGTGGCGGCGACTCTCATTGTCAAGTGTGAAAGCATTCACCCACAGAGGATGCTTCACAGAATAGAAATACATTGCAAGCGGTACGACCACTAAACCATAACAGGAAGTGGCCGTCCGGGATTAGCCGTGAGACGGCAAGCGTACGTACAAACGAGTAGCGTGCACGCGAGGTACCAAAAACTAGAATCATAAGAGATTAGCGCGCTTAAGTTAGACATAAGATCATTGTAATTGATAATTTTAAAGGGTAACTTAAAACAAATTCATGCGCCCACGGGCAATTATTCCACTAGAAATCAACATATATATAATACTTCGCAACCCCACATTGTCGGCGGAGGTGATCAATAATATTCCTAAATGTTAACATATGAACATCGCAACATAGCAAATTAAACGGTATACTTTTTTGTTTGTTTGTTAAAATCACATGTACACAATGTCTATGATTTGTTTTCTTTCATTTTTCTTTCTTCTAACTTCCCCATTTGTCAGGGTGTTCCGTTTTATCCCAAATCAATAAATGCATTTTGAATATTTCCCTTAAATTATACCCTGGAACACCCATTTTTAGCCTATTTTCAATTTTGAAAAAATAGGCTTATGAGATCACCTTTTGTCCGTGTGTGTGTGCGTGTGTGTGTGTGTGTGTGTGTGTGTGTGTGATTCGTGTGTGTGTGTCCCCCTAATAAAATCTAAACGGCCGGAGCGATTTCAATGAAACTCGGTATGTTCATATCATTATTCCCGGCGACCTCGACCGTGCCCTTCAAATTTTGTTACGTGTCACCAAAGCAAAATGGCGGCTGTGCGAAATATTTCACTAGCATTCAATATCTCCGAAACTATTACCGATATCGCCCTGAAATTGTGTACGGTGATAAAGGGTACTACTAGAAGTTCACCTATGAGACTTTCAAAAACCTGGTGACTTCAAAACCAACATGGCGGTCAAGCGAAGTTGAGAATTTTAAATAGACTTTTCTCGCGATTTAACTATCCGCACGTAATGAAACTTGGTATAGCAAATGTTTATACACATTGTAATGCACTGGAGTCTAATTTAGTTCAATTGTTTACATAACTTCAAAATGGCGGCTGTGCGAAATATTTCACTGACATTCTATATCTCCGAAACTATTACAGATATCACCCTGCAATTTAGTACGGTGATAAAGGGTACTGATACAAGTTTACCTATGTATATTTCATAAACTTGTAAAGTAGAAAACGAACATGGCGACCAAGCGAAGTTGAGACTTTTAAATAGACTTTTCTCACGATTTAACCATCCAAACGTAATGAAACTAGGTACAGCAAGTGTTTATACACATAGTAATGCACTGGAGTCTAATTTAATTCAATTGTTTACATAACCTCAAAATGGCGGCTGTGCGAAATATTTCACTGGCATTCTATATCTCCGAAACTATTACAGATATCATCATGCAATTTTGCACGGTGATAAAGGGTACTAGTACAAGTTTATCTATGTATATTTCATAAACTTGTAAAGTAAAAAAGCGAACATGGCGACCGAGCGAATTTGAAATATTTTAATAGACTTTATGTTCGACCCTGACTATTATGTGTCTGAAACCTGTATCATAATGATGGTCATTATAACACTATTATTCATTATGAAACAGTTTCTCCCACCAATCACAGCTCAAGAAACAAATTTTTTGACCAATTAGATAAGGATACCTTCGCGCATGCTCTCAAAATCCAACATGTCTATATAAATTACCGAAAGTGCACCGTCCAAATGTTCGCGTAAATAAACTGGTGAATATGAGACAAGAAATAGCACTGTACCTTAATATACCTAAATCCAATTTCTACTCGGCGCGTTGATTTCAAACGACTACGGTGACAGTTTTGCTGAATACTGGTTCACGATCTGCACATCTGGCATTGAAGCACTTAGAGCGCATGCGTCGGCCGGCCAGAGAGCTTGGAACAGGGAGATGTGCTACCTAGCGCACCACCCGAGCACAAAATTCTAGTTACTGAACAGATATTTATGAATATTTATGTTAAAACATGTAATAAAGTTATAATTATCGTCGAACATAAACAGTCGTATGCAACTCGCCTATAATGGTAATTAAGACACTCGTATGGAAATTATAAAACTCGCTAAAGCTCGTTTTATAAAGACACTCGTGTCTTAATTATAGCCATTATAGGCTCGTTGCATAATGTACTATTTCTCGTGATTTAACTCTCTGAGCGCAGTGAAATGTGGTACAGTAAATGATTTTGCAGATTGAAATGCACTGCCATCTAATTTAAATCAATTGTTTACATAACCTCAATATGGCGGCTGTGCGAAATTTTAAAATTAAGTTTTTATTTCTTGTGTCGTAATCATGCGATCGAAGTGAAAGTTTGAATAATGAACCTAGGCAATAATTTTCCTTGAATGGTACATAATTCTATGGCCTATACATATAACAATCCTAAATGGCGAGCTTCCGAAATATTTAGACGGTTCTCAATATCTATGAATCTTTTACAGCAACCAAACTGAATTTTTTAATGTTCATAGAGACTATGAACATATGTTCACCTATAGGACTTTCATTAACCTGGTGAGCACGAATCCAACATGGCGGCGACGCGAAGTATAAATATTTAAATGGACGATTCTCGCGAATTAACTATCCGAGTGCTGTGAAACGTTGCACGTTAAATGCTTATACAAATGTTGATCCACTGGCATCTAATTTATTTCAATTGTTTGCATAATCACAAGATGGCTGCTGAGCGTAATTTTAAAATCTCGTTTTTACTTCTTGTGTTCTAATCATGCGATTGAAGTTTGAATACCACACGTACACAATAATCTTAATGTAATAGTACAAAAATAAAAATCCAACCTGGCGACAATCTGAAATATTTACACGGTTCTCAATATCTACGAATCTGTTACAGCAATTAAACTGAAATTTTGTATGTTGATAGAAGAAATTAACATGAGCAGGATATATGAAAATAGGCTGTATAGTTCTTCACGGATCTACTTGTTGTCTATTCTTCTATCTTTCTCATTGCAGGGAGCACTTTTTCCCTAAGATAGGGCGAACGACGCAATCATCCGTCCAGCCCTGGGTTTTTTCCTCCCTGCACAACAATGTACCGAATAACTATCAGCACCATGTATATTTTTTTTTGTCTTCAAACTTTCAATATGTCAATATCGATTTTTTTTCATGCACTATTTTTATAATGTCTATGCCAATGTCAATGTTATATATATATATGTATATCCCATAACCCACCCCTCTGAACACGAGCTGATCTCACACCTACACATCAACACGACATCACCACATCTATACGACGACGACGACGACGACGAGGAAGACACCAACAGAAGATACGAGGGGGCTTCAAGAACAACCACATCAACTATATCTACTACATCAACATCCCAACCTCAAGTTCCGTTCCCGTTCGCGGGGACGCGAACTAAATAGGGGAAGAGGCTTGTACAGTCCCCCAGGGGTCTGCACCCCCTGGAGGCCATCCCCCCATCATCCATTTAAATCACCCCTAACTGGCAAATCTTGTAAGTCCAGAACAACATCTATTAACACCGCAAGGGCAGCTAACCAGTCTGGAAAGCTTACCCAATACTTGCATCACTACCACAAACAGCGACACACAATTAACTGGGGCATCTATGCCATCGGAATGTCGACGAAGCAACGCCGAAGACTATAAGAGGGAACCTTAAGGAGTACAAGCCCTCTCTCAATTACCAGTCTTACAGTGCGTCGGCCGGAGGCTATCGCTGTTATCATCAGGTGAGTCAGCAGTGTTCAGGGTTCCTGTACTTTGTAACCTTTACCCACAAATTGTATACACAAGTTTGTACACTTACATTGTAACATTTACTACATCCCCTAGAAGGGACTCATAATTCCATATTACTGACCAATAAACACTTGGTCAGTACACTACACTTGTATTACTGTTTTACACGCCTCCTTACGTCCTAAAGTCCGTCCTGAATCCTCCGTCACGATTAGACGTGACGTACAGTAGCCAGACACTTGCTAGCGCAAGTATCATTGTATTCCCGTATAGGCCCGACTGCTAGGAGCAGCGCGCGCCATAAAGCTGACGCGTGCACATCGGTTATATAACCAGCCAGTCAGCTGGAAGACCAGCGCGTTGACCTGTACGCTAAGTTCCATCCCCTAAAATACACCTACATCTTTTATAGGAGCGCCCCCTAGTATCCTAACACTAAACAACACTCTACACTGGTCAGCTTGCCCGACTACGGGAAGCTACCCCCTTTTAGGCACTTCCTTATAAATTAACACAATAACTCTTCCGTTTTAGATCCAACTACCCCCCAATAAGGGATCTAAAACAATACTCTCTACATTAATATCACATGTACACAATGATTATGAGTTGTTTCTTTCATTTTCTTTCTTCTAACGCCCAAATTTGTGAAGGTGTTCCGTTTTGTCCCAAAACAATAAACATATTTTAAATATTTCCCCTAACGTATACCTTGGAACACCTATTTTTTCTTCTTCTTCTATCTTTCTCATAACAGGGAGCAATTTTTTTTCCCAAAATAGAGCTGGACGGCACAATCCCCCGTCCAGCTGGGTTTTTTCCTCCCTGCACAACAACAATATATTATCAAAACCATATATTTTTTTGAAACATTTTATATATTGCAAATGTCAATTTTTTTTCTCATGAACTGTTTTAAAATGTCAAATGTATATGTATATCCCATAACCCACCCCTCTGAACACGAGATGATCTCACATCTACACGACATCGCTACATCTACACGACATCGCTACATCAACACGACATCACTACCTCTACACGAAACAGAAGAAAAGAAGAGATACAAGGAAGATTCAAGAATAAACTAATACATCGACACCCCAACTCCACGTTCCGTTCCCGTTCGCGGGGACGCTAACTAATCAGAGGAGGAGGCTTGTACAGGCCCCCAGGGGGCTGCACCCCCTGGAAGCCACCCTCCATCATCTATCAAAACCATCCCTAACTGGCAGACATAATATAGCCAGAACAGTATCCATTACACAGCAAGGGCAGCTGACCAGCTCGGAAGGCTTTCCAAACTCTTGCATCACATCATAAACATCCACACTTTAACTAATTGGGGCAGCTATGCCAGTGGAATGCTGACAATACAACACCGAAGCCTATAAGAGGAATGCCTTATTGAGGACACACTCGCTCTCGATTATCAGTCATACAGTGTGTCAGCCGGAGGCCCTAGCTGTTATCATCAGGTGAGTCAGCAGTGTTCAGATCTCCTATACTCTGTAAAACCTACCCCATAAACTTGTACACCTAATTTGCACTATTGTTCACACTTCCCTAAAAGGGACATACTACTTCATACATCTCTGACCAATAAATACTTGGTCAGTAAACTACACCTTGTATTCGTAATTACACGCCTCTTAACATCCCAACGCCCTTCCCGACTCTCATCACGAGTAAGCGTGACGCCAGTAGCCGGTAATCGCCTACTCAAGTTCTAGTGTGTCTCTCACGCGCGACCGCTGGCCGCAAGCCAGCATAGCTGACGCAAGCAGGACTGTTACATAATTCCTTGCGACCAGCTGGGAGCCCAGTACATTAACCTGGCTCAAAGGATCATCCCCTAATCGACGCTTACGTCTTCATAGAAGCACCCCCTATCATTTGAACATCATACAACACTCTACACTGGTGAGCTTACCCAGCTACGGTAAGCTGCCCTCTTTAGAAATCACCTTTTAAATTGGTACATTAACACACCTGTTCTAGATCCAACTACCCCCAACTAAGGGATCTAAAACAATATGCAGCAGAAACTTGGACAATGACAAAGAGGGTTGAGAGCAGAGTAGAGGCAGCTGAGATGTTATTCCTGAGAAGTATGGTCCAGAAAACGAGGAGAGACAGAGTGAGAAATGAAGATATACGGAAAGAACTGGGAGTACAGAAACTAAATGACAAACTGGAGCAAAACAGATTGAGATGGTTTGGACATGTGAAATTGATGAATGAAGTAAGTCTACCAAGACGAGCACTGGAACGACGGATGACAGGGAAGAGAGGACGAAAAAGACCAAGAATGCGGTGGATGGACACGGTGATGAATAGCATTAGCAAACGGAACCTGGATTGGAACACCGTGTCGGAAGAGGAATGGTGGAACAACAGAACAAAGTGGAGAGGAACCATATTTGCCCCCACCGTGTCAGCTGGAAAAGGTGAAATGAAGATGATGATGATAACCTATAGTTTTTAATCCCAAAACTTCCTTCTCCATCTAAGTTTGCTATTTCTCGGTATCGTAGAATGTGTCCTGCCAACTTTTCTCATGTCTTCATTGCCACTCTCCAGAAATATATCCCCTTGCCTACAAATTTAAATACCTTTCGATGTGTTGATCTACTACCCATTACATTTTTAATAGTCTCCTGTGACAGCGCATTTCAGGATCTTATTTTCTCCGTTTTTATCCTGCTTCAAGAGTTCAAGTTTTACTTCCTTGGCATGACGCACCCCAGGAGAAAGTTCTAAAGTGACTTTCTTATACTAAAATCTATATTTGTTGTCAACACAATTTTATACTGCAGAAATGCCGTCCTTGCCTCAGCGAACCTTATTTTAATATCCTCTTTGCTTCGTTCATCACTGGTTATTTTGCTTCCGGAGTAGCAATAGTCTCCTACTTAATGTAGCTTTTCACTTGCCAATTTGACGTCAATATGGGTTTCTGATTTCTTTCGGCTGCATTCCATGATTTTGGTTACATTTATTGATTTTAATCAGGAATTACGTTCTTAATACGAAACCTCCGGTGAATCGGCTTTAATGACAACATCAATAGCAAATTTCAGAGTTGAGATTATTTTTCCTTGAATATTTACCCCTACTTGAAATTTTACTCTAATATCTACATTGCTTGTTCAATGAATGGATTAAAACCTAGGGATGATAAGTTGTAGCCTTGCCTTAAACCTTCTTTATATAAAAAGGTCACTCCTGTGGGGGTCGGGCGGGGGCACCAAGAGCCCGCCGATGAGCCAGCTTGGTGTCCTAGGCGAAACCCCACACAAGACACGGCACAGACCTAGAAGAATTGCTGAGTTTTAATTCACCGGCCGTGAAAGCCAATATACCATCTTCTTTATATAGTTTGCTGATCAGCCTCTCATCCTCGTACATTCCTATCTTTTACAATATGTCAAACAACTTACTCTAATAAGGTATATTGGCTTTCACGGCCAGTGAATTAAAACTCGGCAATTTTTCTAGGTTTGTGCCTTGTCTTGTGTGGGGTTTCGCGTAGGACACCAAGTTGGTGTCCCCGCCCAGACCCCCACAGGAGTAGTGAACTGCGCGCTACCTCCCTTTATATAGAGTGAAACTGCTCCACTTTACTGCGAGAACTAAATGCTCAAGCATTCCATGATTTTGAATCCCTCCTGCACTCGCCCTAAGTTGCAGGATCACATCCTGGCGCAGTCAGATGGAATTAGAGAGTGCGCAAATGCGAGGAAGCCATGTCCGTAGAATTACTGGCTCGTTAATGATCCCTTTCGGGGCAAAATTCTGAAAGCCCGGCGTCTACAAAAACCGCAGTAGTTAAATGGGACGTAAATTCAATAAAGATGTTATATTCTGCATTATTGTGCTTCCTCGATTCGTTCAATAATTCTAGTGTATCCTGAGTGTTCCACAGCAATTGATTCCTACCTAACAATGTTTTCCCCTGAGGATTTTCTTACTTTGTTTTTCAAAACTACCCGTTCCTCTGCTTTTGAAGTTTGTTAATGATTCTTCGATAGTACTTCTCTTATATTCCTCGTGCACATTCAAAATACATTCTCCTGTGTACGTGTGATTTCTCCTTCTCCACCTCGCCCTTAATCCTAGCAGAAATATCTGAAAACACCTCAATGAAGAGGATAAATAATAAGCAGAGAATTATTTAGTGCCGGCAGACCTGCGACCAATATTCCAATTAATGAAGCAATCAACACTATCGAAATCAATTTAAAATCCAACAACTCGGCAAAAGAAACTGAATCGGTTGTGAGATTACTGAGGATCGTTCTCAGCCAAAACGTGTTTCAATTAGACAATAAAATGTACTCACAAGCAGAAGTCCTAGCGGTGGGGTCACCACTAAGCGGGCTAATCACCGACATCTTCATTAATGCACTAGAAAATGCGTTCTTAGGAAAGACTTCAACTAAGGGAATAGTAATATGGAATAGATTCATAGATGATGTAATTTGCATCTACGATACTGAATTAATAAGCGAAGAAACAATTCTCCAATCCATTAGTAGCCAACACCACTCTATCAAATTCACTAAGGAATCCGAAACCGATCGGAAAATAATTTATCTCGACATAACTCTTGAACGTTAAGACAATGAGCTTTCATATTCCATATTCCACAAAAGCCACACAAACCTAGCAAATAATCGACGGTCTAATCACCCCCGAACGCATAAATTATCGGGGTTCAATTTAATGGTGCACAGGGCTTTAAACATGCCCATGTCAAAAGACAATTACAATAAGGATATAAGAATTATCAAGCAAATAGCAAAGGAAAACAATTTTCCGACAAGCAAAATAGACTAAATTGTAGCCAAACAAAAAATAAACATAAAATTAATCCAAAGCCGGACACTAATGAGATAAAATTCGTGCCCTTTAACTATGTGAATGCGAACAGATATAAAATCACTAATCAGTTCAAAAAGCAAGGCATAAAAATAGCATTCACAACGAATAACACAACCGGTAGGCATCTGAAAAATAGTGATCTAAATAAACAGGACCCGTATTCAAAGTCAGGGGTATATTCTATCACGTGCCAAGATACTGATTGTCAAGCCAAATACATCGGACAGAGAGGAAGAAGAGTTGATACACGTTACCATGAACATAGGAATGCGATAAAATACGGAACACATTCAGCCGTATGCGATCACATGTGCGACGGGGACACAGCTTCACTAACATAGAAACCGACCTAAAAATAATTAATCACGAATTATTCATGACATAAAGAAAGCAATCGACATACATCAAGCCAAAAGAAACAACCCCAACAATCTAAATGAACACACTTTCATGGAGAGCTCACCCCTCTTCACTCTACTAAAAAACACACCCTGTCGGAAACAAGACACAACATAACGATACAGCCAAGCTAGATAAAAAAAAGGGGAATTAGGGGGAGTATGACATGTAAATGTTATTTGGATCAGGATGTACGATGTATTTTTTCTTCAATAAACCTAGACTGGAATTCATGGCAGTATTATAGCAGCCGGGACATTCTCAGCGGCCCGTAGCGCTTATATGGCTACTCGTTTATGCGTGGCGAGAATTAATCGACGGTCTTTAATAGTTGAAGACCGTCCTGAATACAATAACTTTCATCATGTCTAAGATTGGCAACACACCATAGGTACGCATGCACTTAATACACACAGCACATAGTAATACGGGGCGGGGGGAGGGAGAACCAGTTTCAGCGAGATAACATTCCAATTCAGTCGCCTGTTATTAATGCACGAGTGAAGTTGAAACTGCTCGCTGCTACAGTGCGGAAGACATCCAGCCAGATAAGTAGTCTGTACTAAAAAGTACCATTTACAACCATAGAGTCACTCCAAACAGACAAATAGCGGAGTTCTATCACCACTTTAGCAACTCACCAAACATCATATAGATTACAACTAACAAGTACCGCCAAGTTGCATAACCAACACTGCAACTAAATAAGTGCACATATTGTAAATAGTTTCAAACATGGATTTTATAACCTAAGTGTAATGGATCTGATGATGATCGCTTGACGATCGAAACTGGTCATCCTAGTGTATTTATTAATCGCATGTAATTTTTTCAGGATTAGGGTATAACACAACTCGTTTGGGTACATTCGTGTTGACCGACTGAAAAGCACCAAACTTTTCTAACATTATTTATTTATTTGTTTGTTTGTATAAGCTCTGTTTGCTGTTTCCTGTTTTTTTAATTCAGTGTTTGTACACTAATTTACTTATTTATATGATTGTACTGGGCGTTGATAAAAAAGATCAAACTATATAACTCATGGGTTAATAATATATCGCTGCAAATCATAGCATACACGTGGTTGAGTCGTTTTATGGGTGCGATTTAGCAACTTCACCCCTGCGAAACATAGCATACACGTGGTTTGAGTCGTTTGATGGGTGTGATTTAGCAACTTCACCCCTGAAAATCATAGCATACACGCTCAGTTTTTAACATGATTTAGAAGATCCGGACGTCAGAAAATGTCAATTTGTGATTTTTAAACGCACACATATATTTGGTTTGTCATTCGCCTATCAATACCTTTAACTACTATGATAATGAATACATATTTTGAAACTCTGAGGATTCTTCGTCCTCTAATAAAGGCCATAAAATGTTCATAATTATTGTAAAATGACCTGGAATGCTTCCTAGGTTGCGCACTATTCTAGAGAATATTTGTGATAATGCCGTGAATGTGCATTGTGCAATGTTTGTAAACAGTGTTTATGTTCTTAGCTGTTGCCAAATTAAATGTAATCATTTCAGTTTCTTTAAGATATCGCAGATCACCATTCTTAGCTGTGACCTCGGACGTCCGGGTTCGATTCCCAGATGAGTTATTCTGGAAGTGATTTTCCATTGTTTACCCACTCCTTCTGTAGGGAAATGCTGGGATGGTTCTTAACTTAGGGCCATGGCCGCCTACTTACCATTCCTATCCCCAATTTACAAATACAAACACATGTACAGCCATCACAATTATACAGGTTATTACACAAATTCCACAACCACACCCAAAACTACACGGGGCTGTACAGCCCCTAAAGAGCAACAATCACAACTAAGATGACGCGTATAAAGGATTCCATTTATAATAAACTATTTATTACCTCAAGTCAATACATTGTACATTGTGACCTTCCACAGCGTGGTAAATGTGCAATAACATACACTTAATAACATTACACAGGATTCTATAGATATTTTTGTTCCAAAAGCTCACAAGGTAAAATTTCGAAAACCATATTTTTTTCAAAATGAAAAACACGAAAAATCACTATAAAATAGCATTGAATTAAATAGATTTAAAAAGAAGAAATGAAACGGAGAAATAAAAACACCAAAACAGATCGGAATATGATATAAAAACAACAACACTTACGTGGATGTGAAAATAGAAATGCTGAATAAGTTAGGTTATAAATGATGGTTGATATGCATTTGCCAGGTAGAGAAATCTGTGTAGAAAGAAAAAACAAACTATATAAATAGTCTTGTGTATTGAAATTAATGTGTTAGAATATTGAATCATGACAGCACTTACACTGTGGAGAGAACGTTCGAAATAGGTGTGACGAAGTTGTTATGAATTGGTAAGAAATGTATTGGTTATATAGTTGCCGAGAAACTAAATAAGGTGATCGAAATGGATTTCCAAGAAGGAAAGGATGATATGGACATATATGAATAGTGGATACTAGTATCAAGGAACCTCCTATAGAGAGCATGTAAAGAATTAAGTACCGTTACCATGGTGGCGTTGCATGCTAAATTAAAAGCATTTGGAGAAGGCTGTTTGTGCTGAAGTGATATGAGTATATTAAAAAAAGTACACAGTATCAGCCATCCGATGTACAATTCCTTACTCTAACTTTTTGTCAGAATTCCAAATGACTAAACATTCAACACGCAGGATTATTGCTCAGCAGATATATTTGTGTAAAAAAATTACAGTCAGTCTGAAAGACTAGACGTTATATCATTTCAAATGACGCAAGCTATAAATGCTACACATGTTAGGAAATCTCTGGAGGGCTTCTCGCTTTGATCGAAGCCCCAGGACTCTTTCAACAGACTCCATTACCCATTAACTTGGGCTTCCCACCCGAGCACCTATTTAAGGGTCACCCTGTATTTGAGTCTGACATCTTTTACAACTCTTTAAGAGTCACCCATTATTTGAATCTGATATATCGCAAACCTCTTTAAGGGTCACCCTGTTTTTGAATTGAATCTAACCTACTGTACACCTCGTTAAGTGTCACCCTGTAATTTGCTCTGACATCCTGCACACCTCTTTAGGAGGCACCCTGTATTCTTATATGGCATCTTGTATATCTCTTTAGAAGTCACCCTGCATTCTTGTGTGACATCTTGTACACCTCTTTAGGAGTCACCCTGTATTCTTGTCTGACATATTGTGCACCTCTTTAGGAGTCACCCTGTATTCTTCTCTGCCATCTTGTACACCTCTTTAAGAGTCACCTTGAATTCTTATCTGGCATCTTGTATACCTCTTTAGGAGTCACCCTGTATTCTTGTGTGACATCTTGTACACCTCTTTAGGAGTCACCCTGTTATCTTGTCTGACATCTTGTGCACCTCTTTAGGGGTCACCCTGTATTCTTCTCTGCCATCTTGTACACCTCTTTAAGAGTCACCTTCTATTCTTATCTGGCATCTTGTATATATGTCTTTATGAGTCACCCTGTATTCTTATCTGGCATCTTGTATATCTCTTTAGGAGTCACCCTGTATTGTTATCTGGCATCTTGTACTGTATTTTGCTCTGACATCCTGCACACCTCTTCAGGAGTCACCTTGTATTCTTATATGGCATCTTGTATATCTCCTTAGGAGTCACCCTGTATTCTTCTCTGCCATTTTGTACACCTCTTTAAGAGTCACCTTCTATTCTTATCTGGCATCTTGTATATATGTCTTTATGAGTCACCCTGTATTCTTATCTGGCATCTTGTATATCTCTTTAGGAGTCACCCTCTATTGTTATCTGGCGTCTTGTACTGTATTTTGCTCTGACATCCTGCACACCTCTTCAGGAGTCACCTTGTATTCTTATATGGCATCTTGTGCACCTCTTTAGGATTCACCCTGTATTCTTCTCTGCCATTTTGTACACCTCTTTAAGAGTCACCTTGTATTCTTATCTGGCATCTTGTATATATCTTTAGGAGTCACCCTCTATTGTTATCTGGCATCTTGTACTGTATTTTGCTCTGACATCCTGCACACCTCTTTAGGAGGCACGCTGTATTCTTATATGGCATCTTGTATATCTCTTTAGAAGTCAGCCTGTATTCTTGTGTTCTCCTCGCTCAAAGCCCCAGGTCGCTCGACGCCAGGCCTCTTTCAACAGACTCCAATAATCATTATCGTCTGCTTCTCGCTCCCCGCGTGAGCATGACGTCACGTTCCCGCTCGCTCCCCGCGTGAGCATGACGTCACGTTCCCGCGCAGCTGCATGGCGTCACTTCCCGCGTGGCTGCATGACGTCACGTCCGTCTCCGTGTCCGTAACGCATAACGATGGACCCCAACCATAACGACGAAGTCGACAAGATCATTTGAAATGATAAAACTATCAATGGTATCTCGGGCACGAGTGAAACTTCAAGGCAAATAAATTTTATCGTCAGAAAGAAATGTCTCAGAGAACGAGACTCCTAATTATTGAAAGATGTAATACAAATTTCCATAAAAATTCACCTATATTGGATATGTGCTGTACTTACAACAGTTTGTATTTCGGAATGTCCTCGCTAAATTATAGAAGAAACTTGCACTTAGTTTTAGCTGTCAAATGATTCACTGTTACAGAGATATAAAATTTGGCTGCTATTAGTTTTAGGTTTCACTTTATTACTCATCATCATCATCTTCATTTCCCCTTTTCCAGCTCACACTGGGTGGGGGCAAATATGGTTCCTGTCCACTTTGTTCTGTCGTTCCACCATTCCTTTTTCGACACGGTGTTCCAATCCAGGTTCCGTTTTCTAATGCTATTCTCCACCGAGTCCATCCAACGCATTCTTGGTCTTCCTCGTCCACTCTTCCCTGTCATCCGTCGTTCCAGTGCTCGTCTTGGTAGCCTTACTTCTTTCATTCGTTTGACATGTCCAAACCATTTCAATCTGTTTTGCTCCAGTTTGTCATTTAGTTTCTGTTGTATGTATTGTACTGTATTATGTACCAATTTATGTAATCGATTGCTTTCCCGCTTCTCTTCCTAAAATCTCTTCATCCTCTCAGAACGCTCCTTCTGCCGCTCAGCTGTCCATTTTCTTCCAGGCTGTCGTGATGGTATAGTATGCCCAAACGTAACATTTTTGATTTTATTCCGGCACTCGGTGCGGTCCACGAGATTTTCTATCTTGACCTGTTGTTCAATATTTTCTGTTTATTATCATCGTTATTATTAGTAGTTTCTTGGGTTTAATGTTCTTGTGTTTATATTACCTATGTGTGTAATTAGGATGTTTCTTTATTTCAGTACATTTTAATTTTTATTAAAAGGCTGTATGTGCTTACTCATATTATAGCAATTCCTGTACATTAACATTTTAGGAACTGTACATGATCCTGACAACAGTTTTCGGAGCCTGGGAATTAGGTGTGAAAAGGCCACATGAGCCATCACCACGTAACCCTTTTATATTGAAAATACAGCGGCACCCACAGTAGCTAGTGGGCTTTGTTTCACCCAGGGCTATAGTTTATTTCCTAGCGGGGTGGAATTCGCGTCCAAATTCCAGTAAAGCAACGAAGGATTCCTGTACAGTTCACGTGATTATAGTTCAATGAAGGCCCACCCCTTTTATGTTAATTATGTGGTTGTCCAGACTTGGGAATAAGACAGGAAAATAGCCATGCATACCCCATATAAATAATATACTGTGTGTTCTAATTAATTTAATTACCTAATTACCGCGCTAATTACACTACCGATGTCCAGTGATACTGTAGGAGAGGTTTGATGCAAGGGAACCACAGGGAAGGCAGCTAGGAACGTTTAGTACAACGGCAGGTTTCTCTTCAGTGTGAATGGGTAGGCACTTTCCGCTTGTCTCTCCCTTATTTTATTTTTCTTCATCACCACTTCAGCTATTTTCCAGCTTGACAGCGTGGCTCATACACGGTGCGGGAAATGGGTACCTAATATAGTTTCTGGTGCAATGTGCAGCCATTGATGAAGGCTACTTATTGCACCATAAGTTGCATCTGTCTGTTCGTGTGATTGCATGTTTACAAGTGTATGGTAGGCTGGGGAAGCATACTCTTGTTGTGTGTGTATTGTGAGCATAGAGCAGTTGATGGCTGTGGTCAACACAAATTAGGCATTCTAAAACACAACATGTGGAGGAGGGGAGGAGGGATGATATGAAAGAGGGAAGGGGGTTGATTGAACCTCAGAAACACTGTGTAAATGAGAATTTATTATCTACCTAACATCTAGTGTTAACACAGAAAAGACTTACATATATACGCACTATAATCTCTACAGAAACTACTTCATCAGCAATAGTGTTTTAACATTAACATTCCTCAATATCAGCTAATTGATCCCAAGAGCATCCTCATCGTCATCTATTTCATCTTCTGCATCTTTGTTCCTACAACCGTGGCTGGCACAGTAACTACACAATGTTGAACATTTCAGTCCAACTATTCTGGCACTCACAGTTCTTGTTGCACTTATCGTGACAAGCACAGGAAAGTATGTAGTGTAAATCTGGTGGTGATGAAGGCAAGGTTGATGTGCTTGGACGGACACTTCTTTCTTCTCTCTTCCAGCCAAACTGGAGAGGGTCCTTTTTAACGATGAGCCACTGCTGAACCTGGTGGTAAGCTCGTAACGAGTGCTGTTGTGCCTCTGCAGTCGTTGGCGGCAATACGACCAACCTGAATTGAGCGTGGATTGGTTGTTTGGTACAGCTGTTGGCGAGCAGTGTTCAAGTCGCCTGAGCCACTTGCATTGTATGTTGATAGAAATAAAGCTTCACCAGCATTTTCAGGGGCGTCTAGTGATTCACAGAGTTAATTGAAGATCAGAAGTTGTTCGTTAGCTTAATATTTGTTGCAACATTTTCCAGTGAGCTCGGAGTGCTGACTATAAGGTCCTGTGTAAACGTTCTATTTCGTCATTACACTGTGGATGGTAAGGTGTAGTATGTCGCATTTCTACTCTACACATCCTGGTAAGACTCTTGAATAATTCGGGCTTGCATTGACCACCTTGATCACTTATGACGCGAGATGGAGTCCCAAATCTAGTAATCCAATGCTCATAGAAAGCTTTGGCTATTGTTTCTGGTCTTATGTTCGGTAAGGGTACAACTTCCATCCATGAGGTAAAACGGTCGATGCAAGTACGGCAGTAAATCATGCCGTTTGAAGGTGGCAAAGGTACGATGAAATAAATATGCACTACGCTAAATCGCTCATCTGCTTCTTCATACTTGCTCAATGGTGTTTTTGTGTGACGAGTAACTTTATTTTTCTGGCAGTTGACACATGATCTTGTCAATGGCTGATTATTATGGCGAATATCTGGCCACACAAATTTAGAAGTCATGAGCTTGACTGTAGATGGGCTAAATTATACATCTGTTGAAATAGTTTATGCCTGTGCGATTTAGGGATAATAGGCCTGATTTGTGTGGTAGAAGTATCACACAAAATGGTCTTGCCTGAAGGAAGAGTACATTCATTAAACTGCAAGAACTTGCTTTCCTTTAGGAGTTGTTGTAATTCTTAACCTCCAACTTGATCTTCAGCGACTGTTTCATAGTTAATTTCCGCAATCTCTTGAATTCTTGACATTGCGTCAGCAACGACTTTATCATTCCCGCTGATATGATGAATGGCCGTGGTGAATTGGGAAATGTACTGTAGTTGTCGAAATTGCCTTGGAGATGACTTTTCATTCATTTGTTTGAAAGCATAGGTTAGAAGCCTGTGGTCCGCAAATATCATGAAATTCCTGCCTTTCAGTAGATGTTTTAATTTCTTGATTGAAGGAAAAATACCAAGAAGTTCACGATCAAATGTACTGTAGGCCTTTTGTGTTTCGCTTAGCTTTTTAGGGAAAAATGCTATTGGTTTCCAATTACCATTGTCATACTGTTGAAGTATTGAACCAACAGAAATATCGGATACATCAGTACACAATGCTAGTAGATGTTCAGGGTACGGAAAAGTAAGTAGAGCAACGTTTTTACATTTATCAAACATTGACTTTGCATCCTGTGTCCAATGAATTGGTGGTTTGTTTCTTTTTCTTGCGCCTTTGAGTTAATCATGAAGACGTGACTGAGCCTGAGCCGCATCTTCAAGTATGGTCGATAGTACTTAACTATGCCTAAAAAGGTCCGAAGTTCGTGGATCTTTTCTGGAAGTTTGTAATCAAGTAATGCTTGAACTTTCTCTGGCAAGGGCTTGGAACCTTCGGAAGTAATCCAATATCCCACAAAACCTAATTCGTTAACTACAAAAACAGATTTGGACATGTTAATACGTAGTTCATACTTTGTTAGTCTTTTCAAGATGGTTTTCAGGTGTTCCTCATGTCCCTCATGTGATGACGATGCAATCAAGACATCGTCCAAATACGGAAATAGAAACTCTAGTCCATAGCATACTTCATAAATAAACCGCTGAATATTAGAGGGTTCATTTCTCAGCCATAAATTCATCACATTAAATTCATAGAGACAAAATTGGGTTATTATACCTGTCTTCTGTTAATCTTCTTTTGCAATTTGAATTGGGAAATAGGCTTAAAATAACTCAATTTTTGAGAAAACTGTTTTGTTCTTCAAAATATAATGAAAATCTTCTAACCTCGGAACTGGGTATCGGTCAGGTATTGTTCGTTCGTTTAGCCGCCTGTGATCACCACAAGGACGCACATTTCCATCCTTTTTACTCACCATGTGGAGTGGACTGGCCCATTGCGATTCAGAAGGTCTGATAATACCATTGTCCTACATGAATTGAAACTCATGCTTGGCAATTATTAAACGCTTTGGATGTAGGGAACGAGCTCGACTAAATACTGGCGAACCAGTAGAGGTTATGTAATGCTTGACATCGTGCTTTATGTTGCTAGGTGTCAGGCTTGGTTTTGTAATTTCAGGATACTGAGTTAATAGGTGTGAACATTTTGAGTGTTTGCTCATAGTGCTAATAGCGTTTTCGTTTGATATTGTTGTGACATCACCTGGGACACAAAGTTGAGTCACTCTATCTATTAACTTCCTGTTACTAATGTCGACTAGCAGTTTGAAGTTATTCAACAAATCAGCACCTATGATAGCCTTATCAGTATTTGCCACTTAAACTGACGGCGGAGGTCAAGGTTACACATTCTCATACCATAAGTGGCGATCTCTGCACCATTAACAGCTTACAATTTGTAAGTATTGTCTATTTTTTGCCCATGCGGGAAATATCGATACATCAGCCCCACTATCGATCAAATAGCGCAAATCCGTGTTTGTGTCCTTGACAAATAGACGGTATTTGCGGCAATTAATTTCGTCCGGAGCAGCAGAGCTTGCCGCTATATCTACTCTTTGTCAGAATTTTCCTGTTTCTCCCAACTGCCCTAGCAAGGTTTTCAGTGGGTGGAGACTAAAATGTTCATAGAGACTAAAGATAACATACATTTTTACATTATTTGTAATTCACACCTCCGGAAGATTAGTATAGTAGAAGTGTGGATGAAAAACAATAACAGTAGAAAGAAATATCTTTTGAAAGAACGCTCACATTATGCATACGTCAAATTTACAAAGTGAATTCATTTAAAATTGTAACAAATTGAGAATCAATAACTAAAACGTCTCGATTACCGCCTTCCTCGCTTTGGCGCTTGCATTTTTTTTAAATTAATTCTGAATAACTCAAGTCCTGGGCAATACTATTTTCTGTAGATAAAATTGTCAGATTTGACAGTCTATCCTGACTTCGGGAATATATCCTGCCAACCATTTTATTTAATAAATTGAAAAATATTTGTTGGTTCAAATGTAAAGATAGAACGGAGACTCACTGAGGCCGTGTAGTAGCCGGGGCCCTGTGTATTGCAGCGTGTCGAGCAAGACATTGGTGTTAGCAGCAGCGTAGCGTCCAACTAGTTAACACATTTACACTTTTTAACGTAATTTATAATCATAGTTACTTCCATGGATTTCAGAGCAGTTGCTGGAAATGATGTCCAATTCATAAACACTCGTCGCACCGACGGAGGGAGTTTTGGTACACTCGCTGTAATTCATCCTCACTGATATTTCGTTCTCGAGATCCTCCAGAGTACGCGGATTGTTTCTGTGTACCTTTTGTTTGGGGTTTCCCCACAAGTAAACATCGCTTGGCGCTGAAACTTACGAACACATTTATTGTAAGAATTCTTCTTGAGAAGAAAAGTTTCTACTAGGAGAATTGGATGTTTTGTTCTATACCTAACCATGTTCGCGTGATACGAGGTAGGCTACAGTACTTCACAGCAATTTTCACAACTAAGGTATCTTTCCAGCTGCGTGTGCTATGACAACATCCAGGGTTTCCCGCCCCGCTGTTGTAATCGGTAACTGCTATAATCTAGCGGTGAGTCATTGTGACCTGTCCGCGGCACGGCCTCCACGAGGGAGCTCACTCACATTTAGAATTAATTTTTGCTGGTGGGGTTAAGTACAGCAGTAATAAGGTGATTGGGTTTTATCTATCGTTGCCTGTTCTGCCCCCTAATATGAGAACGCCTGGTGCCGCCCCTGCAACATAGACTTCAGTAACAGCATGGTTGGCGAAGTTTCCTTTAACTCCGCCCTGCTTGATTTCACTGCAGTTAATTACTTTCTGTTCCCCATTTTCAGTTAATACAACTACTTTACAGCCTCTGTCTTTGCATGACTGCTGTGCACATTCCATATCGAGTGAATTACCTAAACACTACAAAAACATCACCACTCAAACACAATGATGCTTAGACACCTTGAACACCATAAGGTAGGCCTATGTACTGCTCGGTTCCAAGCTCTGTGAACTTGCGGGATGAAGGGCAGAGGCAGGGTAGGAGCAGCCTGTCGACAGCCCGCCGTGTTACCTGACATTCTCGTCTATTCCAATACTGCTAACATGGGTCTTTTCTGAAACCAGTGTGGCGTTGGGAATGAGTGACTGAGTCACCGACTAATGTATTTGCTTCTGTTACTACGCAAGGACCGAGAAACCTCATCACTCGTCACCACCACTACTGATAGTCTGCGATGGACATTCCTCTCAGGTCCACGCAGCTTAGACTCGAGCAGTATATGTACTAATTATCGATCGATCGTATTAGTTTGAAATACAAACAATGAAGAAGAAAATACAAACACAACAACAACAACCGCACCAGCCGGAGGATAGAACCCAGTGCTGGATTAACCAAAATGCACAATAAGCAATTGCCTGGGCCCCCCAAAAATTTAAAAATCCCACCAAAAGAATTGACTTTTTGTGTGTGGAAAAAAGTCAAATAAATTAGGTACCGTCAAAAATGTGAAACTTAAAATTACAAGTCTAATTTTACAGTTCAATTTCTTGGTTTATGCTCCATAAAGTGCTGTTCGTAAATTCTCTCTGCCCGGAGTTTTCCCATAAAATGTATTTTCTTATTATACTTCCGATTCATAACTAACTTAACTATTGTTTGACACATTCCAAGTCAATCGAAATATCAACTTTCTGTTCTCTATATTGTTTAAGGATTGGAAGCAATTAACTGATACTCCCACGGTCGGGTCCCAAAATTCCCCAAAATGCCATGACTATTTGAATTAACTGATAAGTCCCCCCGCCATCCCCTCCACCTAATTAGAAATAGATAGGCTCGGAAAGAGTTTTTACAAATTCTGGCATTGTGGTCTGTAGAGTAATTTCGGAAACAAGTAACGTGCTCCCGCTTGAGTTCAGACTTCAAATCGACGGTTTGGTGACCGATAATTTTAATTCGTTAGTGTTCGTTGAACATTTTTATCTGTGTATCGGGTTGAATTAAAACACCAACTAAAAATGTCTTCACGTACATATTTGAATGGTGCACAATAAAGAAAACTTGCCAAAGACAAAAATTACCGAGAAAGTGCCAAAACTGACTAAATCTTTCCTTCAGAATGAAACCTCTTCAAATTCATCGGAAAATCAAGGTTCTGCCACTAGCGATGGATCAAAGGAGCAAAACAAAACGAAGACTTGTCACGCAGAAGACCCGGATAATGATCCGGTAATTTCAAGGTTTCAAACATCCAGTTCTTCTTCCGAGGATGAAAATGAAGCTGGACAACCAGGTGCCGAAAATTTGAACCGTTTCGCTGATCCAGGACATTGCGGAAAATTAACCAGTGGAGACATACAGTTTTGGGTTACACACGATCCGTCAAATTGTCAAAATTAGACTGGACCGTTTGAATCGTCCAAGTGTCGATATGATAAGGATTAACGTCAAGATATTGCTCCCAAAATTATTCTTTGGAAAGAAATCGAATGGAGGGAATACGAAACGAGATTGGCTCTTTTATTCACCTGCGAAAGGTAACCTTTGATTAACAATTGAGCCATTCAGGTATTTATGATACAAACTTTGGTAAACCAGAAACTTTACAACCTTTGATAAGAATAGGATGAATTTTTTTAGATAATTTTTGTTGATCAGTTTGCTTTTTTCGGAATTTTAGTCAATCGTTTCCGTTTCAATTTTTTTAAAGTATTATAATTAGAGCAGGGAATTTCAAGTAGTAGCGTCTATCAAAAACTATTCTAAATTATGTTTTATTTTTATTTTTCTGTTTATGGAACTCTAGTTCAATTTTATTCGTTTCCAGACTTCAATAAGTTCTCCCTTATGTGTAACAACGCGGTATTTTTGAGCACCATATTTACTTATGGTAGCTTGGTCCAAATTATCAGCAATGAGAGTATCACACGAAGTATATTAAAACGCAACCAAAACTTGACAACATTTGACAAGAATAAGATAAATGTTTAGCCCATTTTCATTTTATGAAAAAAAAACAGGCTTATGAGATCACCTTTTGACCTTGTGTCTGTCTGTCTGTGTGTGTGTGATGGTGTGGGTGTCCCCCTAATAAATTCTAAACGGCTGGAGCGATTTCAATGCAACTCGATACGATCATAGCACCATTCTGGCCGACCTCGACCGTGCCCTTCACATTTTATTGTCTCTCACCAATCCAACATGGCGCCTGTGCGAAATATTTCACTAGCATTCAGTATCTCCGAAAATATTACCGATATCACCCTGCAATTATGCACGATGATAAAGAAAACTACTAGAAGTTCACCTATGAGACTTTCAAAAACCTGATAACTGCAAACCAACATGGCGGCCAAGCGAAGTTGAGACTTTAAATAGACTTTTCTCGCGATTTAACCATCCAAACATAATGAAACATGGTACAGAAAATGTTTATACACATTGAAATGCACTAGCGTCTAAATTAGTTCAATTGATAACATAACCTCAAAATGGCGGGTGTGCGATATATTTCACTGGCATTTAATATCTCCGAAACAATTTATGATATCACCCTGAAATTTTGTACGGTGATAAAGGGCACTGCTACAAGCTTATCTATGTAACTTTCAAAATTCTGTAAAGTACAAAACGCACATGGCGGCCAAGCGAAGTTGAAACATTATAATAGACTTTTCTCGTGATTTAACCATCTGAGCACAGAGAAATATGGTACAGTAAATGATTATATAGTAATGCACAGGCATCTAATTTAGTTCAATTGTTTACATAACCTCAAAATAGCGGCTGTGCTAAATTTTAAAATTAAGTTTTTTATTTCTTGTGTCGTAATCATGCGATCGAAGTGAAAGTTTGAATAATGAAGCTAAACAATAATTTTCCTTTAATGGTACATAGCACTATGGCTTATAAATATAACAATTTAAAATGGCGAGCATCGGAAATATTTTGACGGTTCTCAATATCTACGAATCTTTTAAAGCAATCAAACTGATTTTTTAATGTTCATAGAAGCTACGAACATAAGTCCACCTATATTACTTTCAGTAATCTGGTGAGCACAAATCCAACATGGCGGCGACGCGAAGTAAAAATATTTAAATGGATGTTTCTCGAGATTTAACCATCCGAGTGCAGTGAAACTTTGCACGTCAAATGCTTATACACATGTTATTCCACTGGCATCTTTTTATTTCAATTGTTTTCATAACCACAAGATGGCAGCTGTGCGAAATTTTAAAATCTCTTTTTTACTTCGTGCAATTGAAGTCTGAAAACCACACGTACACAATAATCTTCATGTAATAGTACATAAATAAAAATCCAACCTGGCGAACATCTGAAATATTTAGACGGTTCTCAATATCTACGATTCTATCACAACAATCAAACTGAAATTTTGTATGTTGATACAGGCAATTAACATGAGTAGGATATATGAAAATAGGCTGTATAGTTCTTCACGGAACTACTTGTTATAGATCATTTTTGTTGATCCGTTTGCTTATTACGGAATTTTAGTCAATCGTATTCGTTTCAATTTTTTCAAAATTATTATAATAATTATAAACGCTTTCATTTAACTTCACTTGCGGCAAATCAAATCTTGCAACAACAATTTTGAAAACAACAATTTTTATATTTCTATCTTACCAGAACGAATCTAATTTTGCGTAGTTGTGTAACTTGAAATTACAAATAAATGGTAAAAAACACTCTTTTGGTCCAAGAAAATACGATCATACAAAAAATCAAAAACATACAAAAACAACTGAAGCGCAAAATAAATTACAAAAAAGACAAATGTGAATAAAATAATGAACATTTTAATTATACTTAAAATACAACGCAAAAAAATAAAAAATTCAGGTAAATTTATTAAATTCATCGATATTCAATAAATGATCGAAAATAGATTGTTTTGGGTGAGGTACGATGCTAATTTTTAATCTCCAGACTAAAAGGGTTAACATTTCAGTTACGGGTTTTATGTCTTGAATACCGTTATTAATTTTTGTTCTCGATTTATAATAATAATTTTTTGTTTTATTTTCAGGCCGAGTCTATTGCTTTTTTGCAAGTTATTTTTGCCGCCAGAAAAATCGAACAGACTTTCGCGTGAAGGTTATGATGATTGGAAGAAAGTCGGGATTCATTTACAGCAGCATGATACGAATTTGAATCATCGGGCGGGTGTGCTAATTTACCTGGAAAAACGGTAGCATGAAAATTTGACAGATCTATTCAGAAATGAACTACATGAAGAAAAAAAACTATTGGCGCGATGTTATAAAACGAGTAGTTGCTGTTATCATCATTCTGGCAGAATGAGGATTGTCATTCCGAGGCACGGACGAGCACTTTTGAAAGCCGCATACTTGAACTTCTTGGGCAGTTTAATCCATTTTTGCGGGATAATATTGTACGAAGCGGAAGTGCTGGAAAAGGTGTTCGTTCCTTCTGCGAAGAGTTAATAAACATCATGGGCAAAAGAGTTAGAAGAGCTGTCTCTAGCTCTATATTACAGCCTTTCCGTTGGTTCAACTCCCGATGTACCGGTATCACATATAGATCAATTGTAGGTTGTGCTCCGGTATGTTTCACAAAAAGACCACAAACCAGTTGAAAGGTTTATACCATTTCTTGAAACAGAACGTCATACTGGCGAACGTTTGAAAACACAAACTGTGAACTTCGTCTCAGAAGATTGCGGTTTGGAAATAGAAGATTGTAGAGGACAGTTCTACGACAACGCATCAAACATGTCAGGAAAGTATCAGGGTCTGCAAGCCAAAATATTAGAACTGAATAAATATGCTATTTATGTTCCTTGCGGAACACATTCCCTCGATTTATTTGTACAATCTGATGTTAAGTGCTGTTTTTACGCAGTTTTTTTTATTTTTCGATAATGCAATCATTGTATAACTTCCTTTCTGCAAACCCTCGCCGTTGGGGCGTGTTGAAAAATTGTATCAAAAACGCAAAAACTTTGAAAGCATTGTCAGATACGCGCTGGGAAGCACATGCTAATACAACGAACGTGGTTTATGATTCGTTTCAAAAAATTGTCGAGGCTTTAGAAAGCATTGAAGATGACGAGTCGGAAAATAATGACACTCGGCATGAAGCGGAGTGCATTGCAAACAGAATGCAAAATTTCGAATTCGGGTTCATGTTAATTTTGTGGGATTCAATTTTGACTTCTATGCGTGAAACTAGTAAATCCTTATAAGCTGAACAGATCGACTTACAAACCTCTGCTGCCTTGTATAAAACTTTAGACGAAAATTTAGGCAAGTTTCATGATAAGTTCGATATTTTCGAGGAAAAAGCTAAGAAATTGTTACCGGTACCTGATGTATCGTATTCTAAACAAGTAGTTCCGGGAAGAACTATGCAGCCTATTTTCATAAATCCTACATAGGTGGAATGTTAGAAGTCTGCCAGGAAGTTGAAGGTTAGAAAACTTGGAAAGGGAAATGGATAGGTTGAGTTTGGATTTGGCTGGGATCAGTGAAATGCGCTGGCAGGAAGAACAGGACTTTTGGTCAGAAGAGTATAGGGTCATTAGCACTAAATCAAACAATGGCCAAGCAGGGGTGGTCTCATATTGAGTAGGAAATTTGGACAACGGGTGGAATATTATGAGCAATATAGTGAACGGATTATTGTAGCAAAAATCAATACGAAACCTACGTGCACCACAATGGTACAAGTCTATATGCCTACCAGTCAAGCTGATGATGAAGATGTTTAAAAGGTGTACGAAGAAATAGATGAAATTCTGAGGTAAGTCAATGATGATGAAAATGTTATAGTAATGGGAGTTTGGAGTGCTGTGGTAGGAAAAGGAGGAGAAGGGAAGATAGTAGGAGATTTCGGATTAGGTGAAAGGAATGATCGAGGAAGCAGGCTGATGGAATTCTGCACCGAGCATGAGTTGGTAATAGATAACACCTTATTCAATAACCACAACAGAAGAATATACACATGGATGAGACCAGGAGATACAGGGCGTTACCAAATCGACTTCATTATGGTCAAGCAGGGGTTTCGAAACCAGATTTTGGATTGTAAAACATATCCCGGTGTAGACATAAACTCTGACCACAATCTGGATGTTATGAAATGCAGATTAAAGTTGAAGAAACTGCAGAAAAGTCAAAAGCCAAAAAAGTGGGCAATTGACAGACTGAAAGAGAAGGATGCAAACGAAAGATTCAAGAAGAGTATAAAGGAAGGACTTATGAATAACCCTAAACAAACTTCAATTGCAGACCAATGGACACTTTTGAAGAATGAAATAACAAAATCCGCATAAGAAAACATTGGCAGGAAAGAAAGAATAGGCAGAAAACCGTGGATCACTCATGATATACTAGAATTGATGGATAAAAGTAGGAAACACAGGAATGTAAGATATGAAAAGGGGAAAGCAGAATACAGACGTCTGAGAAATGAGGTTAACAAGAAGTGCAAGGTAGCGAAAGAAGAAAGGTTGAAAGAGAAATGTGCAGGTATAGAAAATTGTCTGAAATTAGGATGAGTAGACACAGCTTATCGAAGGATTAAGAATACTTTTGAGGAAGAAAAGACTAAGTGCTGTATTATTAAGAACACAAATGGAAAGCCTCTAACAGATAGGGATGAAAAGGTTGAGAGATGGAAAGCTTACATAGAGTGCTTGTTTAAGGGAAACGAGATTGAGAATCATGTAATGGAAAGGGAGGAGGAAATTGATGAGGATACCAAAGGAGATTTAATATTCAGATCATAATTTGACAGAGTATTGGAAGAATTAAGCAGGAACAAAGCTCCAGGTATGGATGATATACCGATTGAATTGCTACGCTGCATAGGAGATGAAGGTCTGATCAGGTTATTTCACTTGGTGTGTAGGATTTATGAGACAGGTGAGGTACCCTCCGATTTCAAGAAGAATGTTATCATCCCTATACCGAAGAAAGTAGGAGCTAACAGATGTGAGGATTACCGTACAATCAGATTGATTACTCATGCTTCAAAGATCCTGTCTAAAATAATTTACAAGAGGATGGAAAGCCAGATAGAAGCGGAATTGGGTGATGACCATTTTGGTTTCAGGAGAAATATAGGAACAAGGGAAGCTGTACTAAGTCTTAGGATGATTTTGGAAGGTTGAATAAGGAAAGATAAGAGAACGTTCATGGCATTTGTAGACTTAGAAATGGATTTTGATAACGTTGATTGGACTAAATTGTTTGACATTTTGAAAATGATTGGAATTAAGTATAGGGATAGTGAACCCGAGGAGGTTATGCTGACTGGAATTGAACGTGGTTCTCAGAGACTGTGATCTCAGTATGAAGGTTCCACCAGGGAACGAACCAGAGATCTGTAGAGGCAGTTTCATGGTAAAAACCCCTCGAAAGAAGTGTATATTTAATCACTGGTGTGATTTTTGGTGCAATGACATTATTTATTAAAATAATGCAGGGAATAATGAGCAGATTACAGCATTATTAGACTACTTGGTGTAGGCTATACGAGGCTTGAAGCACGGAGAGGACAGAGTTGACATTTTACAAATTAGCCCAGAATTGTGGGTGGGGCCCAGTGGAGCCATGTCCATCTCTGTGACCCCATTCTGTCGTCTGGAGCAGGGTGGAGGCCTGAATAATGACCCAGTTATTCCCCGACGGAGAATAGATTTGAGGAGTGCGAGGAGAGATGCCCAGGAAAATCATTGATTACTCGTGATTGGAGCAACGAATTGAGATGAGAGTTGCTCACAGATGAATCTTTTGGCAGGAGGCTAATTTTAGAGCCTTTTACCTGCGAAATTGGGGCATATTTAATGATGTGCGGAAGGACTGTAAAGCTACCATTGTGCGCGGATAGATTTGAGAATGTTGCCGGGGAATACCCGTAAGATAGCGTCCCACGCTATGGAGAAAGGAATTAATATTAATTAATTGGACGAGCGATTCCTTTGCACGCAGATAGTTTTGGAATCTGTGAAGAAAGAGGAACCCAATGATCACGGTTTGGAGACCAGATTCACGCTGTGAGAGGAGCCAAGATTTCGCGGGAAGATTTCACCCTACTTTCCGTGGGAATCTGATATAAGGGAGTAGACCCTTGGAGGAGCGCTCAGTTGAAACACAGTCAAGCTCAGTCTACGCGCAGTTCACGTGCAGTTTGCACCCAGTTACAGCCCAAGTTGCAGTCTTACGCAGTCTTCACGACGTTAGAAGTTACCCAGTTGCAGCACAGTTGCAGTAAGTTGCAATCAGTATGCAGCAAGTATGCAGCAGTACGAGACAGTATGTAAGCAGTATACAGCAGTCTTCAAGTGAATCTTCAGTCAGGTACAGCCACTTTGAAGCAAGTTCGTCAAGGCAGAACGCATGGCGGTTCTACTCATAATAGACGCCGGACAAAGACTGGTACATGTAAATGAAGCATTTTATAAGCTTTTATGAATAATAGTCGTGCTATAGGCATAATCAGCAGTACGAACTATGCCGTGTTCAGTTACGAAGCACCGTGTAGGCTAACGGCAGAACTATTGTAAATAATTATTTGTGTAAAGTATTGGACTGTGTTAAGCGCAATGTGTATAGTATTGAATGATCGTATATGTGTAAATACGATGGTATGCGCTAAATGAAACTCTATGACGTGTTTGGTAATGTCATGAGAGTACCAGATGATAACACATGTACGGGAGCTAGCATATTTATGCAGCGCAGGACGCTTACCGTAGGAGTAGGAATAATAAAAACTGTTGGTGAATTCCGAAAGCAGGCAAACCAGACTTTCAATCAGGAATTGATAGGAGCACGGGAGATGCTGTCGACACCTGCAATTTCGATCTTTGCTAGGGAATTTCAGCATTGAAAAGTGTATAAAGTGACGTGTGTTAAGTGTACAACATATGTAAAATATCCTTTAAAGTAGTGATTAGATAAGTGTTTCACATGTGTGGGAGCAATAGCTTCCTGAGAGTTATGCAACGTGTCGTGTTGTTGATGAAAATTATGTGTTATAAAATGTGTGCATTCAAGATGAATATGTCGCGTTAAACCTGCTAATGGCAGGCGACATGGAGAAATATGATTGGTTGGAGCCACCATAGACGCCTATAGAAATGTAAGTACCCCACAAGTTATGATTATGTAGAAATATGGGCCGCTGCATGTTGTGATTCCTTAAAGATGCCAGTAAAAATCAGTTTAGGAGGCAGATCCTCCATGTTTGATCATTATTGTGTTGATTTTTATAGAGTTGAGATGTTAATTTGCATCATTAAGTGGAGTAATTATTCCCACTATGAATTAAGAATGGCAATCAGTTATGTAAATGTGACGAACGCGATTGTTCGGATTTTAAGACGTTTAGCTATGTCGGATTTTTGGTAATTTATGTGAGAATAATAATAAAGTAATGATTGTTGGTCATTTATGTCAGTGAGATTAATGGTAATAATAATAATGAATATTAAAAGTATGAATGAACACATCAGGAAACAAATAATTGTTGTAAGCGAGAGATTTACGCTAATTGCAAGACTTATCAATCTAAGCAGTAAGATTATACAGTAAGATTACATTACAGTAATTAAGGAAAGAAGTTTTATATCAGAATATTGCATATATTCAGTAATGATGCCAGGCATGAAAGAGCTTTTAGTGAATTGAATTTGCAGCTTATATGAGAAGCTTATAGAGTAAATTGATAGATTTCTCTTAATAATATAGGTCGGAGGTCGTAGCATTGAGTAAGGGGCCAGATGGTCTATTCTACGTATGAAATCTCCTATGTCATGGGCATAAGTGGAGGTATAATTTTATGCCAGAGTTGTAGTGTGTACCTTAGCTCTGAGGAAGGATATGAAAGTGTTCCGGGTTGGGATCCTGTGATAGAGACGAGGAGAACGAGGACACCTCGAAACTCTATGGTCTCCCGAGAACTTATTTGATGAGTTATTCCGCTTGTGGTAGCGAAACTCATGGCGACAGCTGCAGTGTGCGCCTATATTTTACTTGAGACATCGGTCACCCGTCAGACTAATGCATTACGAACCCCGAACCTTCATGTTGAATGGACCCGTGTGAGGCCAGTAATTATTATATCCTCTGTGTAGGAGTAATTATAAAAGCTCATTCAATACCTGTTTGCATAATAGTCAATTAAGATCCTTTGGGATATGTGTGTCGGTCAGACGACAGTATTTGTCTTGTAAATCTTTACTGCTTAGAAAGGAAAGCATTCAAAACCTTTAAGGAGGGTCGAGGTAATTGGTGGAACACCCATCCCACTTTCTATTGTGTGCGGACTCCTCTAGCCGAGGGTCTGCAGTCTAAACTCGAACCGTCAAGGCGAGTTGAAAGGAAAAGATTTTAGACCCTTGTAAATGACATATAATGAAAGATTGTTATGTTGAGTAATGTAGCCATGTGGTTTAGGAACACATGGATAATTATAGAATATCCTGATGGTTCATTATTTTAGCTATCTGACGAATAGTTAGATGATGTATTTGTACTGTCACTGAAACCAAGTTTTGAAGTTAGTTACCAGATGCCAATCGCCACGAGAGCGAGGTAATATAATTGTACCATCCGACACCAGCTATAACGTAACGTTTTATTTAGGAATCACATACAGCATGCAGTGGAACCATATAAATAGAGGAAGTGGAGGGGTAGCTTACATAATTAGGGAGTTGCACGTTGATTGCGGTGCAACGTCCGAATAGGTAAATGCATGCAAGCATTTGTTTGGTGAGAAGAGAAAAATCAAAACACGCACGGCACACATAATTGTTAAAACCAAGAGGTTTAAGGAATAATTAATTTGTGATATTAAGGAAGTCACATTGTATGACTGTTATGTTAATGTACAGTTTGTTTTGAAGTCGTAGGTGCATCAGCGCACTAATATATCTTTATGTAGTTCACATAAGGGTACAGCTTTATGGTTTAATATGATTTTATTATGATTTCATTTTTGTTTATTTGTGGATTGTGGAAGTAAACTTTTGTTTGCTTTGTTTTATTGGTTTTGGGATTGTTTTTGTGTTTGAAGCCATGATTTTTATTTACTGAATTAAAGTTTTAGAATAGAGTTGTGCCTTGTTATTGTAGAGTTGATACCTTATAGCCTCAAATCCACAATATGCACTGCTCATTTGGGGGAACGGCACGCGCCTGAGACCTGATGCTAGCTGGAGGCAGCTGCATATTTACCATCGAGATTACTCTCATGGGTACATGGGATTTGATGTCCTATACTGTGATTTGAGCTATCGGTACAACTAAAGTCGTTCAGATTTAGTGCACACAACTCTATTAAAGTAAGAATTAACGAAGTAGGGAATGACCGCTCCTATCCCTAGATAAGTTCCGATACGTACATATAAATTTTGATAGATGTATAAGTACAGTTCTACTCCTTTGTAAGTATTTACACTCTTATTATCATGGCCCAAGCAACGTGGAGCGGTATTAATTCATTATGGAACCGCCTGCGTCAGTGCAATATGAGCGATCTTGTCATTGCACATGCATGGCATACATGAGTCTTTTATTTATCATGGCGCCCAGGTACGTGGAGCTTATGGGATTTAGGGAAAACCCATAGATTTTTTATGGTATTTCATGGGGAAAACCATAGTAATTGTTTTGCCTCAAACTGTGTTTGAGTGATTTTTGAATTCAGTAGGCTTTTTATGTAACGCAGAATCTCTCTATTGAGAAGAGAATTGCCCAAGGGTATGAGCGCTACATACCAGATCCACAATCTACCATAATATTATCAGGTTTTGTACGACTTCACAATATGTGTGCAGTGTTTGATGTTTCTCTTCGAAACGTATCCACATATTTTTCCAGGAAGCCTGCCTGCATATTTAAGTGTGTTATTGTAAAATGTCAGGTACGGAGGAAATCTTGCAGGTTATTGCAGGATTGAAACAGCATTTTGATGCTGCTAACGAGCAGAATAAACTGGAAGCCAAGGCTTTCCAGGAGAGCATAAACAATCGTTTAGATGCCAATCAGGAGGCAATTAATGCTAATCAGGTTGCAATGAATAATAACCAGATTGAATTAAACAACCGTTTAGATGCAAATAAAGCTGAGTTAAGTAACAGGTTAGATGCAAATCAGGTTGAAATAAACAACCGTTTAGATGCAAATAAAGTTGAATATAAAGTTGAATTAAACAATAAGTTAGGTCAAATGCAAGAGGTAATTAAGACCGAAGTAACAGATACTGTTGTAAGCATTGTATCGGAAATGCAGGTTAAAACTGATAAACGTTTCGAGGCTATAGAAGCCAAACTTGAGGGTAATTTACAAGCGTGTAAGCATGCTCAGGAGGAAACCAACAGTAGATTAGATGCGTTGTCTAACGATATTAAGGATATTCAAATCCAAAATGAGGCGAATCTCGAACGCCAAGCGAAACAGTTCGCAGAGTTTACAAAAACGGTAGACCAGAGATTAGAGGAGAACGACTCCAAATGGGACCAGAAATTGAAAAGCTATGCTAGAGCAATTAACGGTGACCTCAAGAAACAGGACCAGAATATATTAGGTCAATGCCAGGAAATAGGCGAAATTAAGGCTATCGCTCATGAAAATAAGGAGCTGGTAAGCAACGTGAAAAGTCAGATGGGCAAAGTTAATCAAGAACTGGACCAAGTTCAAAGTGACATTGTCATAGTTAACAAAAGGCAAGAGGAGAATAGAGGTGAGATCACCAAAGTCCGGAATGAATTGTCTAAAGTCAATGGACACATTCAAGATGAAATTAAAGGGTTGAGAGAAGAACTCGAAATAAGAGAAGGCCAGAAAACAGAGGCAAGCGACAAGACCCTTGCTCAAATTAAAGAAGATGTAGAGGATGAAATATCCCATATCAAACAAAGTCTGAAAGAAGACAAGGTGAAAATATTTCAAGTAGCCGAGGAAAACCGAGATAGACTTACAAGAATAGAGAAAGAAGTCATTACTCGCCTAGAAAGAGCAGAGATGCGCCACAATCAAATGGAGACTAGGATAATAGCACAGGAGGAAACGCTTCTGAAAGGTCCTAAGTCAAGTGAAGGCAGCATGGAGGATATGAGGAAAACAAGGTGGGCAGACTTGGAAACCCAACCTATGAGCAGGAATGCTACAGGCCCAGGGGAAAGTCCTTATATGACGCCAGGTGTACCAATTGCGGCATCGACGCCACATGAAAATGCTATGCACACCCAGGTGATAAACGTCATTAGGGCAAGCGAAGAAAATCCAAGGAAATTTTCAGGTAGCCACTGTAGTATGACACCAAAATATTGGTTAAAGGAAGTGACTGAATATCTAAGTGATGCACGAATACCGCAGGAGCGTAGGCTACGTGCTATAGAGAAATTAACAGAGGGAGAGTGCGCATTATGGTTTCGCAGCTTCCGTTACACTTTTGATACTGTTGAGGAGTTCCGTGAGGCATTCTTGAAAAGATATAGGGACGCCGCGACCCAACAGAATTTACGGTTGGATTTATATGCAAAGAAATACAGTACTAATAATCCAACAAAGTACGCAGAATTTTTCATATCGCAGATGTGTCGCTTTAAAGAGCTGGATCAAAAACCAAGCGAACTGGAGCTATGTATTGCTATCGCCAAACAGCTTCCATACGAGATCCAAAGGCTACTAATCTCGGCTAATGCGAAAACTGCTATGGAAATGGAGACAGTTCTAAGGCAACTGGACCTCACCACAGCAAATACAATGCGTCAGAGTCGAACCGTGGAACATGTCCACGTGACCAACACACAGACTGACCAACAGCAAGCTCCAAGGAACAACAAAGCTACGAGCACAGAAACATTAGATTCCTATGGACGGCAATGGGAACAGGAACCCAGAAGATGGCAGTCAAAATTCAAAGGAAATGCTAATAAAGGAGGAAGAGGTCGAAGTTCGTGGAATAAGCAGAATAACAGGGGTAAACCGTACCATAACAATGGAGGTAATAATGGCCAAGAAGGCAATAATAGAAATTGGAGACCCCAAGAAAGAAGAAGTAACTTCGATGACGAGGTAGAAGAACGATATCATGCTTCTTTGCGATACCTCGAAGAAAGGGGAGATGAGCCCCAGAAACAACAAGTTCGATGGCAAGAAGTCATGCAGAACAGAACATCGCCAGACAGATATGGAGATGGAGCTAAGAGTTTGGAACTACAGCGCAGCGAACAGGAGAGAAGAAACTCCAAGGGGGCGGGCGCTGAAGAAAAAAAAACGCCAAAATTAGAAGAGTTTGAGACTGATGGATGGAAGTCTATTAACATCATCAATTGGATAGCCAAACCAGAAGAACTGATTGAGGATACAGGAGGACCACATATCATGGTCAAGAGAGAATTGCCTATTATAATTGTAAGAGTGGCAGGATTAAAAGTCAGAAGTCTGCTAGACACAGGATCAACAGTGAGCCTCATGACACAAGCTCTATATAATGAAATAGCCCGGAGAGAGAACATTTTGAAAATACCGATCTCTAGTGTCAAGATAAAAGGGGTAATTCCAGACCGAACAATGATATGTAAATACCAGGTATTCCTAGATTTACAGATAGGAGGCTCTATTTTCTCACAGAGTTTTCTGTTAGTAAACAAACTGCCTTATAACCTACTTATTGGGGCAGAGTTTATAAGGGAATACAGAGTGATAATCGACCTAGCACAGGACAGGGTTATGTTCCATGTGAATGAAGAATCTGAAGGCTTAGAGGTCGCACTCAATGAGATTGAACCAGGATCAAGTGAACAAGTATGGCATACATACAGAGATGTGGCTGAGGAGGGAGTGTTATCTATTGAGCAGTTAGAAGAGGAGCTTAAAACACTAGCCACAGACTTGGAAAAGGATCTGGAACCCAAATTGGAAGAATATATTTCGGAAAAGCTAGAAGAAGCGAAAATTGGGCTAAAAGAGAAGGAAAATTTAAAGCAGTTATTACTGGAACAGAAGGAAGTCTTTGATTCGAGACCTGGTCTGATAAAGAACTTCACTTATGCTTTTCAAGTCAGTGATTGGACACCATTTAGGCAGAAACCCTACCCTATAGCTGAAAAGCATTATGCTAAAGTGAAAGAGGCAATTCAGGAGATGTTGGAGGCCGGTGTTATTGAGAAGACACCTACGCCTTATGTAAGTCCATTGGTAATTGTACCAAAGACAGACGGATCTGTCAGAGTCTGCCTGGACCTGAGACGCTTAAATTTGCGAGTAATTCCGGAATTTGACCAAGTGCCACCTATTAAAGAGATCCTCAGGAAGTTTAAAGGGAAAACCATATTCACAAACTTGGATATCACATCCAGTTTCCATCATCTTGAATTAGAGAAGAAAACTAGTCCGTTGACAGGATTTATGTTTGATCAACATACATTCACATTTTTAAGGCTACCTTTTGGGTTGAAAACAGCTGGTTCAGCCCTGATAAGAGCGTTAGATCGCAATCTATCAGATGAGGTTAAAGAGAGTACCATCAGATAAGTAGACGACATTCTACTCACATCAGAATCTCTGGAGGAGCACATGAGAGACCTGAAGAAGTTGCTAGATGACCTTCGAGAAGCTAACTTTAAGGTTAATATCAAGAAATCGCACTTCTGTCAGAGGGAAGTCAAATTCCTAGGGCATGTTATTGATGAAAATGGAGTGAAGCCTAACCCAGATAAATTGGAGGTAATTCGAAATTTCCCTCGACCCACGAAAGTAAAGCACGTCCGACAGTATTTGGGAGTAATTGGATTCTTTTCGAACCACTGCCCAAACTATACTGCGACAGTAGCACCCCTGCAGGACCTATTGAAGAAAGGCGGCAGATGGAATTGGACGGAGCAATGTCAGGAAGCATTCGTGAGGTCAAAACAAATGCTTTTGGAATATGTGAAGCTGGGATACCCGGATTATACCCAGAAGATCATCATACAGACGGATGCATCACTTATTGGGATCGGAGCGATGCTATTCCAGGAAAATGTTGACCAGCCTGAGAAGAAAATTTTTATCGCCTGTATAAGCAGGAGACTGAAAGCCCATGAGAAAAACTACACGATCACAGAGATAGAGTTGCTCGCGATTTTGTACGCGTTGCAATCTTGGCACAAACTCGTGTATGGCTTCCGAATAGTCCTAAGAACAGACCATAAAGCTTTAACATTTTTGTTAAAGACAGATTTGTCTAGCCAGAGATTGACAAGATGGTCCCTGTATATCCAGCAATTTAATGTGGAAATTGAATACTGTCCAGGGAAAGAGAATGTAATACCGGACATTTTAAGTCGTTACCCTAGAGAAGAGGAAGCGCTAGCGGTCCAGATTGAGAATCGAGATCAGAAGACGTTGGATGACTTAAGGAACCTTACCAACCTACAACGCGAAGACCCATGGTTGAAGATGATGATCGATTACTTTGAGGGACGCTTAGCAAGGGGAACTGCGGTATACAGAGAGGCGGAGGCATTGGCAACAGAGTATGTATGGTATAATCAGATATTACACAAGTGGGACGATGTAGATCATACACGTCAAAGGATTGTAATTCCTGCATCTTTGCAGAGAAGATTGGTATGGCTAGCCCACAGAGCATTTGGACATCCGGGGATAGATAAACTCTGTGCTCTGTTGAAGGAAGCATTTACTTGGCCAAAATTGAGAGAAACGGTGAGAAATGCTATTAGGACATGTGATTTATGCCAAAGGGTTAAGCCAAATCCCTTTTTAATGAGGCAACGACCTATCCCGTTGTTACCGGAGAAGCCAAGGCAGCTATTGAGTATAGACAACATTGTACCATTGCCTAGAGCACGTAGAGGCAATAGACACATTTTTGTAGCCATGGATGTATTTTCGAAAATGGTGGTGTTATGCCCCATACAAAAGACAAGTTCAAAACAGGTCTTGAAACGCCTGAAAGAGAGAGTTATTCCGATTCTTGGGAAGCCGGATAACATTCTCTCGGATCACGGAAGTTGCTTTACAAGTGCAGAATTTCGTCGAGAACTGGAAACTCTAGGAATTAGGCAGATTTTATCTACCATTCGCCATCCTGAGGCAAGTCCAGTTGAAAGAGTAATGAGAGAGATCCAGAAATACATGAAGATCTACTGCTCTGAGGAGAATTGGCGTTGGATAGAATTTCTAGAAGTCATTGAATACTGTATAAATAATACTGTACATGAGGCGACAGGTCAGGTTCCCGTGACTCTACATCTGGATCAAAGACCAGAGAGACCGTGGACTGGTGTTATCCCATTACCAGTAGATGCACAGCCAGGTAGAGAATTGAGGATCCAACGAACCTTTGAATATCTCAAAGCACAGGCGGAGAGACGTCAGAGAAGAAATCGTGCGAAGAGGTATCATAGACCGCTTCTCGTGGGAGAGAAAGTTTTAATAAAGAAACCCGCCAGTTCAGATCCAGAGGCACGCAAGTATAAAAAGTTCAATTTTTCTTACCACGGCCCGTTCGAGGTGATAAGAGACCTCCAGAACAATGCATACAGGTTAAGGCATCTAGAAAATGGAAACGAGGTCGTTATGAACGTAGCCAACTTAAAAGTTTATTACTCGCCAGAAGAATTCGACGAACAAGAAGAAGTGGTGGTAACGCACACCCAAATCAACGTGGCGAGCGAAGTCAGTCAAGCAGTCAGACCTGAAAGTTGGAACGGCAAGACGGGACGAGAAGCAGACAGTTTACCCAGTGTAAGCGAAGAGAAGAAAGAATGCCAGTGTCTGCGAGAATTCTATGAAGAAATGGTCAGAGTGGCGAGAGAGGTTGAGGCCATAAACGCGACCCTCCGCATGGAGAATGAACAGCTTAGGAAGAAGGCCGAGTGTGGAAGGGGGAACAGTACTAACCTACTCGCAGCCAGACGAGGGGAAGGACCCCTGATGTAAACACCGACAGTGGTAGACAGTCAGCTGGTTACTTATAGAAAGCCACTTGCAATTGACTTTTATAAGTTTCGCAAGGGGAATATGAACCCGAGGAGGTTATGCTGACTGGAATTGAACGTGGTTCTCAGAGACTGTGATCTCAGTATGAAGGTTCCACCAGGGAACGAACCAGAGATCTGTAGAGGCAGTTTCATGGTAAAAACCCCTCGAAAGAAGTGTATATTTAATCACTGGTGTGATTTTTGGTGCAATGACATTATTTATTAAAATAATGCAGGGAATAATGAGCAGATTACAGCATTATTAGACTACTTGGTGCAGGCTATACGAGGCTTGAAGCACGGAGAGGACAGAGTTGACATTTTACAAATTAGCCCAGAATTGTGGGTGGGGCCCAGTGGAGCCATGTCCATCTCTGTGACCCCATTCTGTCGTCTGGAGCAGGGTGGAGGCCTGAATAATGACCCAGTTATTCCCCGACGGAGAATAGATTTGAGGAGTGGGAGGAGAGATGCCCAGGAAAATCATTGATTACTCGTGATTGGAGCAACGAATTGAGATGAGAGTTGCTCACAGATGAATCTTTTGGCAGGAGGCTAATTTTAGAGCCTTTTACCTGCGAAATTGGGGCATATTTAATGATGTGCGGAAGGACTGTAAAGCTACCATTGTGCGCGGATAGATTTGAGAATGTTGCCGGGGAATACCCGTAAGATAGCGTCCCACGCTATGGAGAAAGGAATTAATATTAATTAATTGGACGAGCGATTCCTTTGCACGCAGATAGTTTTGGAATCTGTGAAGAAAGAGGAACCCAATGATCACGGTTTGGAGACCAGATTCACGCTGTGAGAGGAGCCAAGATTTCGCGGGAAGATTTCGCCCTACTTTCCGTGGAAATCTGATATAAGGGAGTAGACCCTTGGAGGAGCGCTCAGTTGAAACACAGTCAAGCTCAGTCTACGCGCAGTTCACGTGCAGTTTGCACCCAGTTACAGCCCAAGTTGCAGTCTTACGCAGTCTTCACGACGTTAGAAGTTACCCAGTTGCAGCACAGTTGCAGTAAGTTGCAATCAGTATGCAGCAAGTATGCAGCAGTACGAGACAGTATGTAAGCAGTATACAGCAGTCTTCAAGTGAATCTTCAGTCAGGTACAGCCACTTTGAAGCAAGTTCGTCAAGGCAGAACGCATGGCGGTTCTACTCATAATAGACGCCGGACAAAGACTGGTACATATAAATGAAGCATTTTATAAGCTTTTATGAATAATAGTCGTGCTATAGGCATAATCAGCAGTACGAACTATGCCGTGTTCAGTTACGAAGCACCGTGTAGGCTAACGGCAGAACTATTGTAAATAATTATTTGTGTAAAGTATTGGACTGTGTTAAGCGCAATGTGTATAGTATTGAATGATCGTATATGTGTAAATACGATGGTATGCGCTAAATGAAACTCTATGACGTGTTTGGTAATGTCATGAGAGTACCAGATGATAACACATGTACGGGAGCTAGCATATTTATGCAGCGCAGGACGCTTACCGTAGGAGTAAGAATAATAAAAACTGTTGGTGAATTCCGAAAGCAGGCAAACCAGACTTTCAATCAGGAATTGATAGGAGCACGGGAGATGCTGTCGACACCTGCAATTTCGATCTTTGCTAGGGAATTTCAGCATTGAAAAGTGTATAAAGTGACGTGTGTTAAGTGTACAACATATGTAAAATATCCTTTAAAGTAGTGATTAGATAAGTGTTTCACATGTGTAGGAGCAATAGCTTCCTGAGAGTTATGCAACGTGTCGTGTTGTTGATGAAAATTATGTGTTATAAAATGTGTGCATTCAAGATGAATATGTCGCGTTAAACCTGCTAATGGCAGGCGACATGGAGAAATATGATTGGTTGGAGCCACCATAGACGCCTATAGAAATGTAAGTACCCCACAAGTTATGATTATGTAGAAATATGGGCCGCTGCATGTTGTGATTCCTTAAAGATGCCAGTAAAAATCAGTTTAGGAGGCAGATCCTCCATGTTTGATCATTATTGTGTTGATTTTTATAGAGTTGAGATGTTAATTTGCATCATTAAGTGGAGTAATTATTCCCACTATGAATTAAGAATGGCAATCAGTTATGTAAATGTGACGAACGCGATTGTTCGGATTTTAAGACGTTTAGCTATGTCGGATTTTTGGTAATTTATGTGAGAATAATAATAAAGTAATGATTGTTGGTCATTTATGTCAGTGAGATTAATGGTAATAATAATAATGAATATTAAAAGTATGAATGAACACATCAGGAAACAAATAATTGTTGTAAGCGAGAGATTTACGCTAATTGCAAGACTTATCAATCTAAGCAGTAAGATTATACAGTAAGATTACATTACAGTAATTAAGGAAAGAAGTTTTATATCAGAATATTGCATATATTCAGTAATGATGCCAGGCATGAAAGAGCTTTTAGTGAATTGAATTTGCAGCTTATATGAGAAGCTTATAGAGTAAATTGATAGATTTCTCTTAATAATATAGGTCGGAGGTCGTAGCATTGTGTAAGGGGCCAGATGGTCTATTCTACGTATGAAATCTCCTATGTCATGGGCATAAGTGGAGGTATAATTTTATGCCAGAGTTGTAGTGTGTACCCTAGCTCTGAGGAAGGATATGAAAGTGTTCCGGGTTGGGATCCTGTGATAGAGACGAGGAGAACGAGGACACCTCGAAACTCTATGGTCTCCCGAGAACTTATTTGATGAGTTATTCCGCTTGTGGTAGCGAAACTCATGGCGACAGCTGCAGTGTGCGCCTATATTTTACTTGAGACATCGGTCACCCGTCAGACTAATGCATTACGAACCCCGAACCTTCATGTTGAATGGACCCGTGTGAGGCCAGTAATTATTATATCCTCTGTGTAGGAGTAATTATAAAAGCTCATTCAATACCTGTTTGCATAATAGTCAATTAAGATCCTTTGGGATATGTGTGTCGGTCAGACGACAGTATTTGTCTTGTAAATCTTTACTGCTTAGAAAGGAAAGCATTCAAAACCTTTAAGGAGGGTCGAGGTAATTGGTGGAACACCCATCCCACTTTCTATTGTGTGCGGACTCCTCTAGCCGAGGGTCTGCAGTCTAAACTCGAACCGTCAAGGCGAGTTGAAAGGAAAAGATTTTAGACCCTGGTAAATGACATATAATGAAAGATTGTTATGTTGAGTAATGTAGCCATATGGTTTAGGAACACATGGATAATTATAGAATATCCTGATGGTTCATTATTTTAGCTATCTGACGAATAGTTAGATGATGTATTTGTACTGTCACTGAAACCAAGTTTTGAAGTTAGTTACCAGATGCCAATCGCCACGAGAGCGAGGTAATATAATTGTACCATCCGACACCAGCTATAACGTAACGTTTTATTTAGGAATCACATACAGCATGCAGTGGAACCATATAAATAGAGGAAGTGGAGGGGTAGCTTACATAATTAGGGAGTTGCACGTTGATTGCGGTGCAACGTCCGAATAGGTAAATGCATGCAAGCATTTGTTTGGTGAGAAGAGAAAAATCAAAACACGCACGGCACACATAATTGTTAAAACCAAGAGGTTTAAGGAATAATTAATTTGTGATATTAAGGAAGTCACATTGTATGACTGTTATGTTAATGTACAGTTTGTTTTGAAGTCGTAGGTGCATCAGCGCACTAATATATCTTTATGTAGTTCACATAAGGGTACAGCTTTATGGTTTAATATGATTTTATTATGATTTCATTTTTGTTTATTTGTGGATTGTGGAAGTAAACTTTTGTTTGCTTTGTATTATTGGTTTTGGGATTGTTTTTGTGTTTGAAGCCATGATTTTTATTTACTGAATTAAAGTTTTAGAATAGAGTTGTGCCTTGTTATTGTAGAGTTGATACCTTATAGCCTCAAATCCACAATATGCACTGCTCATTTGGGGGAACGGCACGCGCCTGAGACCTGATGCTAGCTGGAGGCAGCTGCATATTTACCATCGAGATTACTCACATGGGTACAATAGGAAGGTGATATACAATCTATACAGAAATCAGACATCAGTCATTCGAGCTGATGGACATGAGAGAGAAGCTAATATTCAGAAAGGTGTGAGGCAAGACTGCAACTTATCACCCATAATTTTCAATCTTTACATTGAAAAAGCAATGAAGGAAATCAGAGAGAAATTTAAAGTGGGAGTGGAGATTTAAGGAGAAATAATTTCAACTCTGAGATTTTCTGATGACATCGTCATCTTGGCCGACACGCCTGAGGATTTGAATGAGTTTTTGAATGGTATGGACTCCGTCTTGAGGAAAGAATTCATGATGAAATTAACAAATGTAAAACAAAAAAATTGGAATGCAGCCGCAATAAATCAGATACTTCTATGGACATCTAATTGGTAGGGAAAACCCAAAGGACGTAGGAGACTTCTGTTACTTAGGAAGCAAAATTACCAGTGATGGACGAATCGAGGAGGATATAAAAAGTGTTGGATCAGGCAAGGAAAGCATTTCTACATAAAAGGAATCTGTTGACATCAAATATAGATTTAAGTTATTAGGAAGACATTTTTGAAAACCTTTGTCTGGAGTGTCGCACTCTATGGAAGTGAAACTTGGACTATTGGTGCAGCAGAAAAGAGGAGAATTGAAGCGTTTGAAGTGTGGCATTACAGGAGAATGATGAAGATCAGATGGGTAGATAGGGTTTTAAACGAAGAGGTATTAAGACGAGTGAAAGAGGAGAGATGTTTCTGGCGACTGCTAATGAAGAGAAGAAACAGGTTGGTAAGACAGACACTAAGACTCCCAGGAATAGCAAGCTCAGTTATGGAAGGAAGGGTCGAGGACAAGAACTGTAGGGGTATGTTATACAGATTGCCTCGGATGTAGGGTGTGGTTGCTATGTAGAGATGAAACGATTAGCTGAGGACAGGGAGGCATGGAAATCTGCATCAAACCAGTCAAAAGACTGAATCCTCCACAAGCTTGCTTCACGATACAACGAACATGGATCCTTCCTATCCCTAATACAAAGCTTCCTGTCCAATAGGCAACAACGGGTAGTGCTTCCAGGGTCTGTATCATCATGGCTCCCAGTCTTATCAGGAGTAACTCAGGGCAGTATCCTGGGACCCCTTCTCTTCGTGCTGTATATGGATGATATAAACACATGCGTGCAAAATTCTCCGTGTTCCCTTCTTCTGTACGCTGATGACCTCAAGATATTCAGAGAAATTTCCAGTTCCGACGACCACGCTGAGTTCCAGGAAGCAGTGAATGCATGTACTGATCGGTTCAACAAATGGAGGTTATCTCCAAATCCCAAAAAGTGCTTCAAAGTTTCTTTCTCACTACTGAAATCTGGAAATCAGGCCGACTATAAAATTTGTGGAAATAAATTGGATACGGTTTCTCAGGTAAGAGATTTAGGTATTATTCACGATGATAAACTAACATTCTCTCCCCACATTGACCATATCAAATCTCGCGCAATACGCAGTCTCGGCATTCTATACAGATTCACAGAAATTAAAGACCTCACTGCACTTAAATTATACTTCACCACATATGTTCTCCCTATCCTAGATTTCTCTTCTCCCATTTGGTCTGCCTCAGCTATAACCAATATTTCTAAATTGAACAGTGTATTTAATTTCTTCATATCAATAGTCAAAGCTCGCATCCTTCGCTAAGGCAGTTTACCAAATCCGCCATATACTCGACCTGAGAAGCCGCTTACAATTTACTGACCTGTGTTTCCTACATAAAATTATGAATGGTTACACAAAATGTAACATGCTCTTATGCTACTTCCCACTCCATGTTGCCTCCCGTTCAACACGTCAGAACCATTTACACCATATACCCCGCCCACGACTTGAAGTACAGAAGCGCTCTATTTTCCAACGTCTACCTACCCTTAGTAACTCCCTTCCAAATATTGACATATTCTCTCCCTATAGAACATTCAAACATAACATTAGAAGATTCCTTTCATCCTCGATTCCTACCCCTCACCCTCCTAATCACCCACTACCCCAATCACTCCCTGCATATTTCCCGAGACTTGTCCCTTGCTGCCATCACTGCCAATTGTTATTGTTGTTATTTTTGTTAATACTATTTGAAATTGTTAAAATATTAGTGTAAAATGACCTATCATGGTTGTATCTAATAATTATTAAATAAATAAATAGATAAATAAATAAACAAAAACTTAGGTTAATTGCCTCTCTGAACATACAACATTTCAGTTTGATTGCTGTAATAGATTCCTAGATATCGGGAACCGACTAAATATCGCCATGTTGAATTTTTATATATGTAGGTCTTAGAGTTATGTACTGTTACAGGAAGATTATTGTGAACGTGTAGTATTCAAGCTTCAATCGCATGATTAGGACACAAGAAGTAAAAACGATATTTTAAAATTTCGCACAGCTGCCATCTTGTGGTTAAGGAAACAATTGCAAAAAATAGATGCCAGTGGATTAACATTTGTATAAGGATTTACTGTACCAAGTGTCACTGCACTCGGATGGTTAAATTGCGAGAAACGACCATGTGAATATTGTTTTAGATCCCTTATTTGGGGGTGGATCTAAAAGGGAGAGTTATTGTACTAATTTATAAGGTTGTGCCTAAAAAGGGTAGCTTCCCTTGGCAGGGCAAGCTGACCAGTGTAGAGTGTTGTGGTGTGCTAGGAACTAGGGGGCGTTCCTATAAATAATGTAGTAGTGTTTGAAGGGATGGGACCCAATGCAAGGGTCACTGTGCCGGTCGCTCAGCTGACCGTTTATTATGTAATTGAATCTGCTCGTATCAGCCGAGTGGCACGTGCTGCTTGCTGGCAGCCGGGCCGCCGCGGGAAATACAATGGTATCTGAGTTAGTGCTATTAGACTACCGTCTGTCACGTTTAACCGTGACGGGAATAAGGAAGGGCGTTGGGATGTAAAGAGGCGTATAAACAGTAATGCTAGTGTGATGTGTTGACCAAGTGTTTATTGGTCTGTAATTCTGAGTATGAGTCCCTTGTAGGGAATGTAATTATGTTCACAATGTAAAGTACAAGTTGTTGGTTAGAGGTTACAAAAGTAGGAACTCTGAACACGACTGACTTACCTCTGATGACACCGGCGTAGCCTTCGGCCGTATCGTTGAAGCACTGATAATGGAGAGATCCTTTGACCTCATTAAGGTGCCTTCTTATACTCTCCGGCGTTATGTTGTCAGCAATGTGTTGGCATTGCTGGCCCAGTTAATAGTATGTCGCTATGTGTAACCATTGTGCAAGGACTGAGCTGCTTTCTAGAGTGGCAAGCTGTCCCTGCTACGTTTTATGGATGTTGGCCCGGCTATCCAAGGGTTGCCCGTTAGGAGATGTAGGCAGATGATGGGGGGATGGTCTCCAAGGGGTGCATACCCCTGGGAGGCTGTACAAGCGTCTTCCTTCATTTGTTCGCGTCCTCGCGAACGGGAACGGAACTGGAGGTTGGGATGTTGTGGTCGTACTCCTCAGGGTAGTACTCCCGTGTGTACGGAGACGGTGACCGCCTTGAGGGGTATGTCGGCTCTGTGTCCGTGTATGCTATCGGTGAGTACCGAGGAGGGTAGTGTGGCCTATCCTGTGGGTGAGGTGTTGTTGGCCGCTGTGGAGGGTAGTAATTTTCTTCCCTCCCGTAGCGTCTCCTCTCTGTGTACCCCCTGTCCCTCTCAGTATGATAGTGTTCTCGTTTGTCTGCTTGCTCATCCCAAGGCGGTCTCCCGCCCGCTTGGATGGCAGCTATGGTCAGTTTCTCCATCCTGTCCACTAATTCGTCTATTTTGTCATTAGTGTCGTCTTTCCGAGTTTTGAAGTGCAGATCCACGGCTTTTTCCGTAGCCTTTTCCGTGATCTTTCTCCCCTCCTCTATGGTCTTTATGTTATTCAACATATGTTGGACCGTGAGGTTGTTCATGATGCATAGCTTTTCTACTATGGCTGGTCTGAGGCCCTGCATTAACAGCTTGACTTTCTGTTTATTTGTCATTGCTGCATTGTACTTTTCGCACATTATCAATTTAACATTGATGTATGCCTGGGCGCTCTCTTTGGGTCCCTGTGACCTCTGTCTAATCTGGTCATAGAGATCGTCATCGTCTGGTATAAGCTGGAACTCATCCTTCAACATTACCGCGGTTTCCTCCCATGTGGCAGCCTCTAGTGCGTCCTCATGGAGCTCATACCATGTCATGGCCGCCTTTGTGAGATAGGCAGGAAGGAGCCGTTTCCTAACTTCCTCGCTCCAACCATTGATCCGGGCCGTTCTATTGAAGGCCTTGAGGTATTCCTCGGGATCCTGGCCTTCCCCCGTGAACTTTGTGGGGTGGATCATGGGGTATTCAGTGTGTCTATTCATCTCGCTTTCAGCTGTGTCTCGTTGGCTGTGTAGTGCTTCGGGTCTGTTTGTGCCGTTCACCCCGCTGTCGTGTGCCGAGGTGTTTGGGCTGTTTAGAGGGGAATTAGCCTCGCTTCCCGTGTACGACACCTGTGTTACGTTACCAGGTGGCTCGTCACCTGATATGTCTGTGCTGATGGATGGTGTATTGTCGTACTGTGTGGATTTGACTATGTGTACGGTTCTGTCTAAATCCTGTTTTACTGTTTCCAAAATAGTGTGGATGTCAAGAACCGCTTCTGTCGTGTGATTATTGGCTTTAATAGTGTCTGTCTCTAATAGCTCTGAAATGCGCTCGAGCAGGTTACTGGCTTTCTGCTCTGTGATCTGCAGTTGCTGCAACAATAGGGGATGGAGTGTTGGCAGGCAATCTACTTCACTAGCGCTGGATACTGGTGACTCTTGTGTGTGTTCACTGGCCTGGGACCGTGTAAAATGTATAACTTGTGCTGCAGCGGCAGGGTGTTGAGCACGGATCTTTGCTGTTTGGAATTCAAGGTCCCTGAGAAGTTGTACTGCAGTCTGGTCAGTTATTAAGTCACCGTTCTTAATCTTTAGCTTCGGCAGGAGTGGAGTCGTACTAGCCGACAAATGGTGTGCAAAGTCTCTTAATGTAGTTCTAAATGTGGACATTTAATTTAAAAAAATGTGTGACGCAATATGAGGTAAAAAAAAATTTTTTTCACTATTTGCTTGGCTGCGTGCGGTTAGGACCGTCTTGACCGCAGGGATACGTTGTTTGTACCCCTAGGGCGTTGTTCTAAAACAACGTCACGGTACTCTGCGCCTCCACCAGTGTTTTAGATCCCTTATTTGGGGGTGGATCTAAAAGGGAGAATTATTGTACTAATTTATACGGTTGTGCCTAAAAAGGGTAGCTTCCCTTGGCAGGGCAAGCTGACCAGTGTAGAGTGTTGTGGTGTGCTAGGAACTAGGGGGCGTTCCTATAAATAATGTAGTAGTGTTTGAAGGGATGGGACCCAATGCAAGGGTCACTGTGCCGGTCGCTCAGCTGACCGTTTATTATGTAATTGAATCTGCTCGTATCAGCCGAGTGGCACGTGCTGCTTGCTGGCAGCCGGGCCGCCGCGGGAAATACAATGGTATCTGAGTTAGCGCTATTAGACTACCGTCTGTCACGTTTAACCGTGACGGGAATAAGGAAGGGCGTTGGGATGTAAAGAGGCGTATAAACAGTAATGCTAGTGTGATGTGTTGACCAAGTGTTTATTGGTCTGTAATTCTGAGTATGAGTCCCTTGTAGGGAATGTAATTATGTTCACAATGTAAAGTACAAGTTGTGGGTTAGAGGTTACACAAGTAGGAACTCTGAACACGACTGACTTACCTCTGATGACACCGGCGTAGCCTTCGGCCGTATCGTTGAAGCACTGATAATGGAGAGATCCTTTGACCTCATTAAGGTGCCTTCTTATACTCTCCGGCGTTATGTTGTCAGCAATGTGTTGGCATTGCTGGCCCAGTTAATAGTATGTCGCTATGTGTAACCATTGTGCAAGGACTGAGCTGCTTTCTAGAGTGGCAAGCTGTCCCTGCTACGTTTTATGGATGTTGGCCCGGCTTTCCAAGGGTTGCCCGTTAGGAGATGTAGGCAGATGATGGGGGGATGGTCTCCAAGGGGTGCATACCCCTGGGAGGCTGTACAATATTTATACTTAGCGTCGCCGCCATATTGGATCTGTGATCACCAGCTTATTGAAAGTCCTATAGGTGAACTTATGTTCATAGCCCCTATAAACATTAAATTTCAGTTTCATTGCTGTAATAGATTCGTAGATATTGAGATCCATCTAAATACTTCGGATGGTCGCCATGTTGGATTGTTATATGTATATGTACCATTAAAGGAAAATTATTGCGTAGATTCATTATTCAGACTTTCACTTCGATCGCATGATTACGACACAAGAAATAAAACCTTAATTTTAAAATTCGCACAGCCGCCATCTTGAGGTTATGTAAACAATTGAACTAAATTAGATACCAGTGCATTACAATGTGTATAAATATTTCCTGTACCAAGTTTCATTGCGTTAGGATCATTAAATCGCGAGAAATGTCTATTTAAAGTGTTAAACTTCGCCTGATCGCCATGTTCGTTTTGTAGTTAACCGGTTTTTGAAAGTCTTACAGATGAACTTCCAGTAGTGCCCTTTATCACCGTAAGAAATTTCAGGGTTATACCGCTAATAGTTTTAGAGATATAGAATGCCGGTGATATAATTCGCACAGCCGCCATCTTGAGGTTATGTATACCATTGAACGAAGTTAGATGTCGGTGCATTACGATGTGGATAGATATATTGTACCAAGTGTTATTTCGTTTGGTTGGTTAAATCGCGAGAAACATCTATTAAAAAGTTGCAAATTCGCTGTGCCGCCATGTTAGTTTTGTAGTTACCAGGTTTTCAAACGTCACATAGGTGAACATCTAGTAGTCCCCTTTATCACCGTAAAATATTCCAGGGTGATATCGGTAATAGTTTCGGAAATATTGAATGCTGGTGAAATATTTCGCACAGCCACCCTGTTGGATTGGTGAGACGTTACAAAATTTGAAGAGCACGGTCGGGGTTTTCCGGAATAGTGCTATGAATTTACCGAGTTTCATTGATATCGGTCCAGCCATTTAGAAGTTATTAGGGAGGCACGCACCATCACACACACGCACACACAGACAGACGCACGGACAAATGGTGATCTCATAAGCCTATTTTTTTTTCATAAAAAATACTGTACAGTACCCCAGGGGTACGCACCCCTTAGAGACCATCCCCCCAGCATCTATATAAATATCCTAACGGGCAACCCTCGTAAAGCCAGGCCAACATACATCAGCGCCGCAAGGACAGCTTGCCATCCTAGAAAGCAGCTCAATCCTTGCACAATTATTACACACAGCGACATATTATTAACTGGGGCAGCTATGCCATCACATTGCTGACAGCATAGCGCCCAAGAATATAAAAGGAGGCCTAATGAGGTCACAGGGGTCTCTCCATTATCAGTCTTTCAGTGATACAGCCGGAGGCCACGCTGGTGTCATCAGAGGTGAGTCAGTCGTGTTCAGATTTCCTACTTTTGTAACCTTAATCCACAGCTTGTACTTGTACATTGTTACATTGTTACATTCCCTACAAGGGACTCATACTATAACATCACAAGACCAATAAACACTTGGTCCACACTCTACACTCGCCTTACTGTTTATACGCCTCTTTACATCCCAACGCCCTTCCTTATTCCCGTCACGGTTAGACGTGACATACGGTAGTCTGATAGTGCTAGCTCAGATATCATTGTGTTCCTCGTGGCGGCCCGGCTGCCAGAGAGCAGCGCGTGCCACTTAGCTGATACAAGCACGTTCAGTTATATAATAAGCCAGTCAGCTGAGCGACCAGCACAGTGACCCTTGTATTGGGTCCCATCCCCTAAAACACTACTACATTATTTATAGGAGCGCCCCCTAGCTCCTAGCACACAACAACACTCTACACTGGTCAGCTCACCCTGCCAAGGGAAGCTACCCCTTTTTAGAAACAGCTCTATAAATTAACACAATAACTCTGTCTTTTAGATCCAACCACCCCCAAATAAGGGATCTAAAACACTGGTGGAGGCGGGGTACTACGCATAGAGAACAGGACTCAACCAACGAGCCCTCGTAGTTAAAACGACCCCTCCCGTACCGCAAAAAGCCAAGCAAATAGTGAAAAAAAAAATTTCCCAGACAAAAAACACCATTTTTGCTCCAAAACTAGCTACACAGGGGAAATTCTTACTAAACCAAACTCCCAGCCCTGAAAGAATCAAACAGATACGAAAATACACTGTCAAACACGCACAGATATTTTATTTGTATTTTATTCACATACACTTCATTCAACATGGCCCCCCTATACCGCCTAGCTGTGCTAAGGAGCATTGGGGAGTACCAGGAATTAATTGCCTGGCACAGAGTTTTTGAAACTAGGCAGGACTACCTCAGAAGGTTTCAGCAGCTCCTGCACGCCCAGTACATGCGGATCATAAGAGCCCTTGTCCGGCCACTCCGCAGCGCTAAGAATCGCAATATTCGGGCGAAAATCCCCACCCTCCGCACACAAATCATAAAAGCACACTGGCAACTACACTGCCGACACGAGTTTATGTTCCAACAATGGGAAACACTCATCACGGAACACAGACGGATAGGGACACAGGACACAAAAGTCGCTGAACAGGCCATATGCCTCAATAGGCAGTACACCCAAATTTGGGACGAATACCGTGAGCTCCAAGCCAACAAGGCCATTTTTTAGTTCATGGTAGGGCCACCAGCCCAGCCGAGAGAGGACATAAGCGTAGATACGCTAACTCGACAATTTGCGAGGATGTCTCTCTCGCCAGGTACTGCCACACATGGGAAGGAGGTCACCATGGCCACAGTCCAGGAGACGGCCAGGTTAGGCTCCAATAGGCTACAAATACAAGGTTACACAAACACATGTCCTTCAACTCCGGATCGGAAGGCAATTTTGCCAAACCGAGGGGCAGAGCCTAGAACAACCCCCTCGGAACAAAGGGACGAGAGGGAGTTGAAGCCAGGACTCTCAAATACACATAGCATAACAGAGGGACAACGGGACGTAACCACGTCATGGGCAGACGACATAGAACCCGTCCCCCTACACATAAAGCCTACATACACCCACACAGATAGGCTCACACAATGGCAGGAGTCTGCCGTGGCCACAGGCCGAAAAGCGGTCAGGCTACACGCCAGCACATTGCTAGGCCAGACACAAGCCATTAAGCGACCTTTTCCGCCAGTTCAAAGGGCAAATTTGCCAGAACGAAGGCGAACACCGGTATTAGTCCCTCAGGATGCACGATACACGCACGCACATTTTGACCGGGCACTACCACACAGTACACGGGGATTAGGAAAAGTGTTATTACCTACCCCACAGAACAGATCGGTCGAAAACACACACACCCCCGTAAACTCTACTAGGATAGCGCGGAGCGCATTTAGGCCCTCGCAAACAGGCACGCTCAAACCTACAGACACGCGCTACGGTGGAAGTACGCCCAGGCTCACTTTGCTACAAAATCCCCCGAAAAATGGCAAAGAAGCGCCTCAGTGGATTTCAGGGGCCTATAATCTCATAACAGGGCAGAACCCTTCATCTTTCCGAGCAAGGACGCTCGGACCGGAGTAACGACTTCCACCAGGGACACAGAAACAATCTAATATCACTTGAACCTATAGTAGGAATAGACAAACAGGTACTCACAAACACAAACTGCACATTTTTTTTTCTCTTTCTCTATCTGCCTTCTTTCACGTATATGCAGTGCAACTTGGCTAAATCAGAAGTGCATGATTCAAAATCCTTGTTTTTTTTTGTTTGCCCCTGACATTTTTTTCTCTCAGGCCATCAATGATTATTGGTCGGAGTGGTTATCACCACAAATTGAATAACGTAAAGTTTCTAATATCCAAAGCCAAGTAGAAGCCCATCAGGTGAGTTACGCGGCTTAAAGCCGGAAAGGGATATTTTGAACATAGCTTAAGCATCAAATCACAGTATAGAGCTTAAGCGAGTCTTTCTAAGCAGAAATGACTAAATGTTCTACGTTCCGGTTCAACAGTTGGATAGATTCTCTTGCAGCGGGCAAAAGCCATAAGCGTGGCAAGAATTAAGAATCGCAAACTAGTTTTCAAAAATTTGGTGAGGTGTGCTTTAACCAACTGAAGAGCCCAATCCCACACCGGGGCGAGACACTATCATTTTGTTGAGTTATGCCGGAACATTTAGCACAATTTGTGTATAAATATATAATGGCTCAACGGACAATACATATTTTACTTTTGAAAAATATATATTCAATGCCAAGGTAAGGTTATAATTGCTTTGGAGTGGAGGTTCGACTCCCATAGTGCACTGGCTTTGCTCGTGACGTGGATACAAAGGTATCAATTACGTCTTGCAATGGCCTTCCCAATGTGTACTAGACAGTGTCGGTAGATTCCCCTGAGATGTAACCAGATTACTATAGTGCTAACGTCACCTACTAGGTGAATAGTACGATCGGGACCTACTTACCATTTTCAATCATTTTTTTTCATAGCGGTTACGACACAATTTTGGCAGACTATCGCCATCAGGCAACCCGCTTTAATCAACATAAAGCAGGGTGCTAACGAGATACAGCATAATCTTTCTATTATTTTCTTTCAAAGTGCTCTCTTAATTCAGAGCGGGGCATGAACAAATTTTTTTTTGCCTCACGCATTCGGCCCGAGAAAGGGAGATGGCCAAGTTAAACTATATACATATTTAATACATAGGCATCCGTTACACATAGCACTGCCTCTAACATGACTTTTTCTCACCGGCACATAGTCACCAAATACGCGACTAGCGGCCCGGAGACACTCGCGTACAACGACATTTTGTACCATGGATAAAGAACAAACTTGAACCACGTTACAGTAACACACAATTGGGAACACAAAGGTAGTTAATAGAAGGTTCTTTTCCATTACGAAGAGCCTGCCCGCAATTACAACAGACAGCAATCAGGTTCCCACATACGCGTGCCGGAAACAAGAGCATGGACAAGACATAAAACAAACGAGAGCTCACGACATTGTAATCCTACACTGTCAGCGATAAGGCGGGCATGACTGGCTGACCTTCACGCACACAGACGAACTAAGCCAGCTCCTAGTGGACAGGAACAAACGCATCATTCACGCCCGATTTAGAGACCCTATATCTTCCAAAAATTACACTACGAGGGGAAATCAAAAACATACAAACTCTACACAGGTATGCATGCTTTCATTTGCGCATTGCACATACACGGGAACGTGCCATAATATATGCGGCACGGAAATGATCACACCAAATCTTTACAGGCAACCGGCTCCGAACCCATGACCACACACAACATGCTCGTACCAAAAACTAACTAAACAACGGTATTTTTGGTACGAGAAACACAATCAAAATACATACAGAATGCGCACAAGACATGAACAACGCAGACATAGAACACAGAGAATGACATAAGGTCACGGGTTCCAATCCTAGTAAAAATTAGATACAAGGGAAAGCAATTATCCAGGCTTCCAACCACACCGAAATTGGCCCATACAAATGCATGAACAGGGAATACTACATTTCCTCCCACCAAAAGCCAGACATAAAATTTCAAATTACACCAGACATAGATAATACATTTCCCAAACACAGGTAGGAAAATTTCGCAAGACACAAGTCTTAGGAAACAATGGCCACACAACGTCATTACCTAACTAGGAGGAATTGCTACATTAGTCCGCCAGGAATCTAAAACAATGACCACACTTGCATACGTGCAGAAAAGCACTTGCCGGCGGATGACAAACAATAACATCCCAGCCTGACATTACACATACCAACTGCTGACTTGCAGACTAGTCATACTGCAATACTGCTCATGACAGGGCACTATTGTTTACCGGCATTGACAATGAAATCAAAAACGCAAAACAATCATAACAACATACAATTTTTTTTATTACACCGCAAAAGCACTTGGCAATGGACAAGACGTTGACAGGCCACGGGCGCCTCCCGCCCATACATGCGATACATATTACGACTTAGCCTGCAACAGACCAACCGTCCGCGTGGTGTAGCGGAACATAGTCACACACACGCACATGCACTCAACAATTAGGAGCAAACACAGACAAGATCTCCCCCCTAATAACTTCTTTTATCGATCGTAAGGCATAGGAGTCATTACAGATGACTAGGACATGGCCAGTCGTGCTACGACCACAGGCCACATTTACAATACAAATGGCAGACCAGATTAGGTCGTGAAGCTTTACTATCCCAAGGTGCAGATAGAAAGCAAGCATGGACCTAGGGAGGATGACAAACCATAGGTGGATAATCCGAGAGGGATTACCGACATACTACAGCAGGCTACCATGGTTAATACCCAATTCCCTTCCAATAACCCTCTCACGTCCAACATAAACCAACGCAGACACATGAACACGATCAAAACAGATACACTACTTTACAGAGTACACACAAGGGGTTGATGGACTTCATGCGTCTAAAGAGCAGGCATGCTACGGCTTGGATCACGATGCTACCACCTGAGTATTAGGGGTGGGTCGGCAAAAATTATATAAGCATAATGCGCATCTCCAAATGAGAGATGAGGCCATAGATATATATACTAACCATTCTTTATTAATTAAATACTCCCGCATGACAGGAATATATTGATATTATGCCTCAACCTACACCTATCCTTATATGAGTGCAGATGCCTCATATCCAGACACATGCATGACTATCCCATCCATTCACCAGGGATTTTCATATCAAACCTGCATGAAATTTTCGTATCTTTGCAATCCCGGGAATTGCCTCCCCAGTCCACTCACTATAGGAGCATCCCAGCGGCATCACCGGTTCCAGGCCACCACTAACGTGGAACCCAAAGGTGCGCAACCCCTTCCTATCATACTTTAAGCCCACTCAACAAATAACTACCCCCAGATCATAATAACAGGGTACCTGACGCCACAGACCCTACTAACACCTCCATTAAGGTAGAAAGAGCATTATTGCTGGAAAGCTGACGTAGCAATGGTAGACCAGAAGTAGTCTATGTACTTAGAAGATCTACAACCCCACAACACTGGAAATATTTTACATTTTACACAGAGATTAAACTATTTACACAGGTTACGCTCACATTTTTTTTTGCAAAGGAATCTGATACGCTCTGATTGATGACAGCGGCGTAAGCCAAAGGTCAGAGGGACCACACTGGAGCAGAGCTGGGGAAGGTGATGTGGACCCTTGCCCCAGTTGGCTCAACAGCTCAGTGACTTTACTTAACTTGACGGCTAGACCACACAGACGAACCACGTAAGGACAAAGCATTCGCGGCCTGGCCGGGCAAGCTCTGGAATCCTAGGTGCGCATAAACCGCCCCTGGGAGGAAGGGATGCTACACCCACTTTGTGCCACGGTCGTCGAAGCCAAGACCTGCAGGGAGACTTTCTGAGAATGGCGGGAGAAATAGCTCACTCCGCGCCGGACTCGGGAGCTATCCCTAGAGACGACCCCATTATGACTAGACTTCTAGTTAAGTTTAAATTTAAGTAGGCACGGCTTCCATAGCGGGAAGCAAAACTCCTATGCGTTGGAGTGAAATGTTACTCCGAAATACATAATACTACGGCCGACAATGGCGAAGAGATTCCTACAATGCGAAAAGCATACTACTACGGCCGATATAGGCGAATATTAATGCGACAAGCATACTACTGCGGCCGATACAGGCGAAGATTACTGCGAAAAGCAGATTGCGATTGCCGACAAAGGCGAAGAACATATTATGCCATTCGACGACAATGTCCAATGCCCACATAAATGGCGATGCATCGGGCAGCCAATGGGCATTAAGAGAGGGGCATTGCGAGCGCCTCATAAGGGTTACGTGGGCGGCCCAGCTACGACTACACACGCAATGGCAACGGCAAAGAAATGACAAGTACAGCGGGCGAAACGGTTTGCTTAGTGGCACCGTAAGCCGCCTGCGACTAGATTAGTACTAGTAATAGACGTCGACACCTAGAGTTAAGGGGGCGGAATCCAGCGAATCTAGAGGCAACCGGTGTTTCTGGATTCGTGCGGGTGGTGTCCTGGGGAAGTAAATTGCCCCAGGCGATCGCCCTGGTCGAAATTTAGCTGTAAGACGGTTGCATTTGACACGCAACCTAGGATTAAGCAAATTTATTCACCGCTGTTGCCAGGTATGGCACAGCACATTTCGGCAGTAGATTAAGGCAACCCTTTCGGCCTAGAAATAGCATTTTTTTTAATTTAGACCATAATTAGGATAGATAGCATTAAGTAACGCCGTTCGGCGCCTGATGGCCCACAAACCCGGCATCAGGGTAAGTCCGACAATTCATGACAAAATCATGACAACTCATGGCAAACTCATGACAACTCATGACAACGCATGGCAAACTCATGGCCACTCATGGCAAACTCATGGCAAACTCATGACAACGCATGGCAAACTCATGGCAAACTCATGGCCACTCATGGCAAACTCATGGCAAAATCATGACAATTCATGGCAAACTCATGACAATTCATGGCAAACTCATGGCCACTCATGGCAAACTCATGGAAAAATCATGACAACTCATGGCAAAATCATGACAACTCATGGCAAACTCATGACATTTCATGACCACCCATGATACCTAGTGATAAGGCATTACAATACGGTCTACATTTAGGGCAATTTTTTTATGTATATATTAAGGTAAAATTTCGGCACTCGGTGACTAAAAATCCGTTACCGAGGTAAGCCTGACCATACTTAGGATAAACTAGACTAACATAGGCTAACCTAGATTAAGTTAGACTTAAGTGGCACCATAATTGATTTTATATACTATGCGCAGCGATGTAAATGCTATATGTATTAATACACTCTATTTGCAGGAAAGCAAGGAAGCGATTGAATGTACATGTTTCCAGATATATGGCCATTAACACATTTTGTTTTGCAGATGACGAGGATGGTACACTAACCTGTTGTATATATATATCCCAACACAAAAAAATACCACACTCTCTCCCTTTTCTACAGAAACATACACTCTTTTTTAATTTCCGTTGCACCTCCTAAAGGTGACAGCGTAGCGACCACCGAAGCACAGTATCCGTGGGATACTGGGCATCGATGAGCGCCGAAAACCAGATGACACGCAAATAAGGCGTGACTTCGGCGTCTAAGGGCGGCACAGGCATTGTAAGGGCCGAACCTTCGACGCCAAGGTGGAATTTCCCAACCCACGGCGGGAAAACCACTAGGACATAAGCTCAATGGAAAAGGAATTAGCGGCCTAGCCACTAAACTACGATAAAACGGCTGAGTGGAAAATGGCCAGGAAAGAATCAGCGAATGGTATACAAAGGCCAGGTAAAGAGCTCTACGAAATGAAAGGTACCAGGCTCATGAGCAAACCGGTTTAACAATAAGATTCTTATTTATATATATACATTATATCATGCTTGTAAATTAAAGGTTTATATATACATTATATCATGCTTGTAAATTAAAGGTTTATATATACATTATATCATGCTTGTAAATTAAAGGTTTATATATACATTATATCATGCTTGTAAATTAAAGGTTTATATATATAAAATAGCATGCTTGTAAAGTACATGGCAACAATATGTCACGCCACTCAACACTGCCATAATGGCAACACTGGATATGCGGTTTTGTTTTTTCCTTTCTACTCTACTAACGCCCAAATTTGTCAGGGTGTTCCGTTTTTTTCCCAAACAAATAAATACTTTGAATATTTCCCTTAAATTATACCCTGGAACACCCATTTTTTTTCTATTCTCTTCTATCTTTCTCTTCGCAGGGAGCACTTTTTCCCCAAAATAAAGCCAGACGGCACAATTCCTCGTCTAGCTGGGGTTTTCCTCCCTGCACAACTATGTAACTATCAAAAGCATGTTTTTTTTTCTTTTTTGAAACTAGCAATATGCCAGCAATAGCAAGGGCAATTTTTTTTTCCATGTCAAATTTTTTTTTAATGTCAAATTTTTCTCAAATGTCAATTTTTTTCTATGTCAATTTTTTCTCGATGTCAAATTTTTCGCAATGTCAATTTTTTCTTGTCAATTTCTATTTGCACAATGCCAATGTCAGTGTTATACATATATCTGTACATCCCATAACCCTCCCCTCTGAACACGGGCTGATCTCACACCTACACTTCACGACATCACCCATTCTACACGACAACGCTGACGACAACGAGGAAGACACCGCCAGACGATACGAGGGGGCCTCACGAACGACTTCATCAGCATCCCAACCTCCAGTTCCGTTCCCGTTCGCGGGGACGCGAACTAAATCGGGAGGGAGGCTTGTACAGTACCCCAGGGGTACGCACCCCTTGGAGACCATCCCCCCAGCATCTATCTAAATATCCTAACGGGCAACCCTCGTAAAGCCAGGCCAACATACATCAGCGCCGCAAGGACAGCTTGCCATCCTAGAAAGCAGCTCAATCCTTGCACAATTATTACACACAGCGACATATTATTAACTGGGGCAGCTATGCCATCACATTGCTGACAGCATAGCGCCCAAGAATATAAAAGGAGGCCTAATGAGGTCACAGGGGTCTCTCCATTATCAGTCTTTCAGTGATACAGCCGGAGGCCACGCTGGTGTCATCAGAGGTGAGTCAGTCGTGTTCAGATTTCCTACTTTTGTAACCTTAATCCACAGCTTGTACTTGTACATTGTTACATTGTTACATTCCCTACAAGGGACTCATACTATAACATCACAAGACCAATAAACACTTGGTCCACACTCTACACTCGCCTTACTGTTTATACGCCTCTTTACATCCCAACGCCCTTCCTTATTCCCGTCACGGTTAGACGTGACATACGGTAGTCTGATAGTGCTAGCTCAGATATCATTGTGTTCCTCGTGGCGGCCCGGCTGCCAGAGAGCAGCGCGTGCCACTTAGCTGATACAAGCACGTTCAGTTATATAATAAGCCAGTCAGCTGAGCGACCAGCACAGTGACCCTTGTATTGGGTCCCATCCCCTAAAACACTACTACATTATTTATAGGAGCGCCCCCTAGCTCCTAGCACACAACAACACTCTACACTGGTCAGCTCACCCTGCCAAGGGAAGCTACCCCTTTTTAGAAACAGCTCTATAAATTAACACAATAACTCTGTCTTTTAGATCCAACCACCCCCAAATAAGGGATCTAAAACAATACGCTAAAAAGCGGCGCGTAGAAGAAAAAAACAACCGAACGACGGAGGCGCTCCTGAAGTCGAATTTTCGCCTCGTGAGAATTTCAGAATAACAGGTTTTCTCGAAATCATCGATAAACTCAACGTCGAAATGAAAAAAGGGCAAAAGTTTTATGGATGTTTCCAAGAAATTTGCATTTTTGAATAATTTTTCAATGAGCGATGAAGAACTCTGTGAAGCGGTAAACAATTTGGTTCGCTTTTATGATAAAGATTTGGGAGAATTTTCAGCTTAACTGAAACATTTTCATTCTTATATAAACAACAGATTCACCGCTGCCGAAAAATCTGATAGTCAGTTGTATGAGATTTTAATGAAAGACCAATTGGCAAATGTATTTCCGAATATTGAAATAGCTCTCCGATTTTTTTAAACTTAAATGATAACGAACTGTACTGCGGAACGTTTTTTCACAGTTGAAACGAATTAAAGCGCCTCGAAGAGCTACTATGCGACAAGACCGACTGGACATGTTAAGTCTTCTCTGCATAGAATCAGACATTGTAAGAAAAATCAACTTCGATGATGTTATTGAAACTTTCTGCGAAACAAAATGCAGAAAAGAGTTTTATCTGAAAATGTACATGATCTAAATTGTATTCATTATTCATTGTGAATTTGTAAATAAAATCTCTTTCAAAGTTATGATGGACTTTGTTATGAAAAGGGGAAGGGGGGGGGGGGATTAAAAAAGGGGAAAAGGGGCCTCATATTAACAATTGCCTAGGGCCACTGTGAGTCTTAATCTGGCACTCGTAGAGACAGACTGGTAGACTGCGAGTGGGAGGCTAAAGGAGGAGGGCGGAGGTGGGGGTGTTGTTAGGGGACCATCTAGGGTCAAATTGTCGTTATCCCAGAAAATTCCATCAAAATCCGATAACAATCGTGGTCGTTATGCGTTCGGCGAGCATTAAGTTAGCTTTCCCCCGTCCTACCCATACCTGTAGGACTAAGACGTGTAATTTTCTAGGACGTGTTATGTGGGGTACGAAGTACTAATTGAACGCATGCGCGCTTTGATCTTTCTAATGTTGGGGTTCAATACTTGTCTCCTGTTCTCCAGGTTGTGTCTGGTAGCAACGTAATGATAAGTCAAACTACGGTATACATAGACAGACGTCCAGGAGAGTATATAAGGGGGCTCCATGCCCCCACCCCCCAGAACAAACAATAAAAATTATATAAAGTGTTGTTTTGGTAAAAGCAAAAATTAATTATAAGTGTGGTTGTACCCTAATCTTAACTTATTACCTAAGATATAAACAATATTAAGATTGAAATTGGACTACCTCGTGGTGTAGTGGCTAGCATTCTTGGCTGTCACCCCGTGGCCCGAATTCGATTCCCGGCTCAGCCAGGATATTTTAATTCTGGTCTCAGGTCTGGAACGGGGTACACTCAGCCTAATGAGGCAAAACTGAGAATTCTACAGTACGGTACTTTTGAGAAATAAATTATCAATTTGTAAAATAAATCCTTTCTGCTTACATATAAAATGAGAAATATTTAGATACTAGCAGTAGTATTCATTTCTTACATTATCAAACCCAGTGACAATGTTTATACTTAAGTCACTATGGGAAGGCTCTGTAAAATAATGATCATTCTCAAGATATTTTTCTTCATTCCGAGTCGAGATATGTCGTTAGTGGTGCCAGAATTCATGACATCTCAGTCTTAGGAGACTTAATGTGGTGGTGATTAGAAATATAATCGACTTAAAATCTAGGGCGTAACATCTAAGTAATTTTTCCTACTGATCAGGATGATATTGAAAATTACTACATAACTGACATATGAAACTTAGAAAATAATAGTGAAAGTTATTTTTAGGACTCACATTTCGGGAAAGACTTGATTATTTTTTGCCAAAGAGCTCCCACTTAGATCGCTATCTGGGTAAAAGTTTCGTCTTGTTAAGGTTTCACCTGTACGAGAAATTTCTGAAGCAATTCCTCCAAGACAAGCTTCCAGATTTCGCAGTCGATATAACGTTAACGTTCCTGAGCATCCAGTTGTATTTTCTTCTGACGCAAAACATCTTCTACATAGTGATGATGAACATAGAAGCGACTACTGGCACATGTAACTTATCAACGAATGGGAAAAAGCTATACGTTAAGGGAATGAGAGGAATGAAATAGAAAAGAGATGTACGATGTACCATAACACTCGCTGTGAATTTTCTACGTGACCGGCTTACATGTTTCGTTACAGGTTCTCAAGAAGAGTAACCAGATCATTGGCATAAATGAATACAGAGACAGTAGATTAAATAGTAGACAGATAACACGCAAAGTAACACGGGCTAATATACGTTGTAATGGTTGAACTTCAGATAAATTTTTCATCTCACTTCGCAGTTGTTATTTAATAAATACTAACATGTATGTAGCTAACATGGAAATTAATGGAGTGCATTAGGATAAACGATATTCCTTGTTTTTCCCTCTGGTGTTTAAGTGAATAAATGTTTAGGTGTGCCCACTCGTGAGCAAGCTACATATAACTGACCTTGAGATAAGTATGGACTTTCCATATTAAGGCCTACTACCTTGAGTGACTGTCCTTGGGCCTTGTTTATGGTCATTGCAATGCAAGACCTACAGGGAATTGCAGTCGCTTGAAATCAAAAGGCATATCAGTTGGGATTATAGGAATCCGGGTAATGAAGATATCTTCTCCTTCGGCATGGCCTGCCAATACTATCGCTTCTATTACATTTGGCATGAGTTTCTTCACACAGAGTCTCGTTCCATTACACAATATTGGTGGATCAATATTACGCAATAGCAGTACTGATGATCCAGCTTTTAGTATTAATTTATGTGGTGGAAATCCAGGTGGTTTCAGAGAATTCAAGAACTCAGTAGGGTAGAATACAGCCTGTTCGGTCTCCAGAACAGTATGGATAGATTCGTACGTCGTACTGGGGCCAGGAAGATGATATTGGATCTGAATATTTATTTTGTGTACACTTTCGTTTTTAGGCGATAGAATTGCTCGCTCGCTAAGCGAATATTTTGGAATACTTCGTTCATCATTTCCTGAAGTGAAGGCATCAGTTCGCAAGAGTCTAACGGGGAAGAAAAGAGATTGGTTGTCGCATCAGGCATGAAATCACCATCACCGAGATGCAGGAGTTGTTGCGCAAAATTATGTGCAGTCACATCTCCTAGCAAATGGACTCTCATATTGGTCGCCAGTGTCATTTTGTAAACATCTCTCCAAAGATACGATGCTTTGCGGCAAGCATTGAGTTCATCAGCGGGAGTTGATCGTCGTATAACTGGCAATTTTTGGTGAAAGTCATCCGCCAGAACTATTACAGCTCCTCCCATTTGTTGACGGTTTCCTCGTATGTCTTTCAGTGTTCGATCAAGCGCTTTAAGAGCTTTCTTATGGGCCATAGTGCACTCATCCCAACCAATTACTTCGCAAGTTTTTAGTATTTCAGCTTTTCCGGAGCCCTTCTTGATGTTACATACTGGAGTTTCTGACTGCGCAAGATTTAGTGGCAGATTAAGAGCTGAGTCTGCTGTTCGACCTCCAGTGAGTAGTGTGGATGCAATTCCTGATGATGCCATTGCAAATGCAATTTCGTTTCGTGCCCGAATTTCTGCAAGTATCAAATTAATGAGAAAAGTTTTTCCTGTTCCTCTTGGTGCATCAAGAAAAACAATTCCACCATTTCCGTTATTGATTAAGTCCATTATGGGACTATATGCAAATATTTGGTCATCAACTAAGAGAGGCTTTTTGTCTTCAACGTACCTTTTCAGCTCATCAGTGTTGAAGCTTCTTTCTCTCAATATGTCCCTATCAAGTAAGTCAGTATTAGTGCGTAATCGGGCTGGCAAACTAAGCTGTATGAAAGTTTTGCCATTGTAATTATCCTCAATCATTATGAGGGCTTCATTAAGTACATGCGGAGAAAAATTCAAATCCAAAGCTGGATTAACTCTTCGTTGATCGCTAAGTACAGTATATCCTCACGAAGGCTTTCTTTATATTTGTCCCAAAGAGCCTGAGGGTTTGATGGGGAGCAAGTTGTTATTATAATTGCAAAGAGACTTCTTAGTTGAGATTGAAAGGATGTGAGGGATGCTTCGGACAATGTTATGTCCCAATGTTGGTCATTATCAAGTAAGCCACGCTGTTGGCATGCTTCTCTGAATGTTTGGCATTCTACTCCGTTCACAGTTTTCAGATATTTGAATGATGTTGGTCCTCGAATTGTGTGAAGTAGTAATCGAAGGTAATAGCATTGGGCGTTGTTGAGATGAACTGTATATACCCGGACTAAGGCATCACTTGCACGCCCATCATGTCCTGGAACTAAAGCACCTTGTTTTCTCTTGCAGAACATTTTGATAGATTTTTTTTCCATGTATAATATCTTGGAACTTCTGCATACATCAGTGTTCTAGCAAATGGATCTTGTTGACATAAAGAAAGAAGGCCGTTAGTGCCGTGTTAGGAGGTTGTACAGCTCTTTCTTGGGCGTTATCAGCAGTTAAATAAACTCATCCGTTTTCTAGGTGAACACTGAGATGAACAACTTTCCTCAATTGGGAAATTAAGGATACGCCAAACTGCTTCGTTGCTGCTGATATATCTTCCCAACTGAAATTGTGTAGGGTCGTCGATAGTCGTGGTTTGTCCTTCAAGTTGAAATACTGCCATATCGCTACCCTTGTTGACGTATTTACAGATGTATTTAATGGATTTCACTGAATTGCAGTATTCAACATTGATGTGTGCTTGGAACATTTTAGAAAGTAGAGGAGAATATGGAACCACCCATCTGTTGTCTACCTCAGTTTGTCTGTACTGGTTGTTTATTTTAAGATAAATATTCGTAGTATAGCCTCCGTTTCCTGGTCTTCTGTACAGAGTGTAGCCATCATCTTCGGTTAAGGTTTCCCGAGTAAATTCTTGGGGTACTCTTTGCTACATTTTCCTTCTTTCAAGCAGGGTGACTTAGGGTTGATAGCTCCACATGGTCCAAGAATCATATTCTTTGTAATTATCTCAAAGAGCATGGGGTCTTGTTCTTTACTGGGAATCTCCGCGGATATAACACTGTCCATTTGAGTTGGGCGTATCCTGCTTTTGAGCCATAATAATATGTGAGCATGTGGAAGGTTTCTTTTTTGCCACTCAATTGAGTGAGTACATCCATGAGCGAGTTTTTCCGTAAATATGGCTCTTGGTTATTATATCCTTGAGCTTTGCTAATTTTTGTTTAAAAATTCTCGCTGTTAAATTAAGGCAATTGGTAGGTGCCTGGCCACAGAAAAGTTCTTCCTTAATGTCAGTCCAGGCAGGATTACATGTAACTGTAATAAATAAATCTGGACATCCGTATGTTCGAAAATAGCACATGGCACCCTGGGCATATTCGTGCATATGTCGGACTTCCCGTAAATGTTGCTGGTAGTATAAACATTTTTCCAATGTCCACAACATTGCCATCATTAGCTACAGCATCACGCAAATGAATGTAATCATCAACTCGAAGTTTATTTTGGTTTCATCGGATGTAGAGCAGGCGTTCACTTTCAATTTTGCCGTGCATATCACCAATAAATTGAAAGAAGAGTTGTCCGCTTTTCAGAATAAGGTTTGATGATCCTGGTCTAATCATTATCCTGTAGGTATAAAAATCCATAGCTGGTATCCTTTTATTCGTGGCTGTACCAGTGATTGGATGAGTTTGCCTCAGATTAAAGTTGTACCCATCCTCACCCTCCCAAAATAGTAATGGGTACTGAAGGGCATCGTACGATTTGTGTTTCTGAAATTCGTTGCTAAACATCACTCCGTCTATGAATGATTATGTCACGTTTCTCGAATTCTTGTCCTGTCATTACAATGGCCACTTCGTCAATCGTCGGAGCATTAAAACGACGTTCATGTTCGCCTACTGGTCTCTTGTTTGCTGATATGACACCCTTATATTCATCCGTTCGCATTCGATCCAGGGCGGTCTTAAACATATTTACTAAGTTATTATGCTCTTGCAACAACCTCTGTAGAGCTATAACAATCTCCCTTCTGTTGCTGGGAATATTTTTACAACGTTGATCGGCTTGTTGTCGTTCGTTTCCCATAAAATAGATCTGTAAGAATTTTGGATTATCATTAGTGAAGGGAAGAATTGATCCAAGTTGCTGATAAATTTGACCTTGCACTTTGAAAGTTGGCATGAAACCAGTTTCTTTTACTATTGCCGTTGTACCGAAAGAAGTCATTTGGAAGCATGAATTGTACTTCCTAATGTTTTTCAGATAGTGTTTAGATTCTTGAGTCGTTCCTGACGTGTACGAAAGACGTGGTTCAGGAGGAGGATTTAGAGTGGCTAACTTAATTTTCCCGTGAGAGCAACATATTCCAGGAGATTCCGATATGAATCTTTTGGCTAGACAGTGATGGCATACAACATCCATTTTTCCAATTGTTACTTTGGGGTGTATTCCATATTGGTAAGTGTGATCGTACCGAAATGCCACTAATTTCAAATCAGATTGCCTAAATGTTTGCCTGGATTGGAAAGTCGCGTACTTTCGATTTCAAGCCGGTCTTGACGCTGCTGAGGTGTCTCGGCAGACCTGAGCTCAGCGTGCCTTCTTTCGTCCTGTTCAAGGCGGTCTGGACGCTGCTGAGGTGTTTCAGTAGCCCTAGTCTGAGACTGCCTTATTTGCTGATCTTCAAGCCGGTTTTGACGCTGCTGATGTGTTTCAGCAGCCCTGAGCTCAGCGTGCTTTCTTTCGTCCTGTTCTAGCCGGTCTTGACGCTGCTGAGGTGTTTCAGTAGCCCTAGTCTGAGTCTGCCTTATTTGCTGATCTTCAAGCCGGTCTTGACGCTGCTGATGTGTTTCTGCAGCCCTGAGCTCAGCGTGCCTTCTTTCGTCCTGTTGAAGCCGGTCTTGACGCTGCTGAGGTGTTTCAGCAGCCCTGAGCTCAGCATGCGTTCTTTCGTCCTGTTTAAGCCGGTCTTGACGCTGCTGAGATGTTTCAGCAGCCCTGAGCTCAGCATGCCTTTTCTCCTCCTGTTCAAGCCGATATTGACGCTGCTCAGGTGTTTCATCAGCCCTTAATAATCTAACTTTCTTGGTTTGTTGGCTGATTTTCCCAACAGATTGTCGCTTTTTGGAAGGCATTTTGAAATAGTTTAAAAAAAACACAATTCGAAGCGGAAAGCTGTTGGTGATTGTTACTATACCAAAGGACGTACCATGTAGCTGTAAATCACAGTCACGTAAGATTTTATGTCGTGTTATTTAAAAGTAGTATGAACGGAGCATATTGTGGGTCATTGGCCTCTAATGACTACTATTCGATTGAACACATGAAACATAGAAATTAATAGACGAAGTCATTTTTAAGAATCATAGTTCGTGCAAGACTATGTGTTGGATTTTATTACTATAGTAATGGGCGTAACATGTGGCTCACTTGCCCTGATGATGAAGATGATAATGAAGACGACTACTGAACGGGTATATCAAACTTACAAACTAATAGAAATACATATTTTTAAATCACAGGCGAGGAAGACTGTGGTGTTGCTTAGTAGTATAATGGACGTAACATCTAGGTCATTTGTCCTTCTGATAAGGATGATAATGAAGACGACTACTGAACGGGTGCATCAAACTTACAAACTAATTGAAATACATATTTTTCAATCACAGGCGTGGAAGACTGTGGTGTTGCTTAGTAGTATAATGGACGTAACATCTAGGTCATTTGTCCTTCTGATAAGGATGATAATGAAGACGACTACTGAACGGGTATATCAAACTTACAAACTAATAGAAATACATATTTTTAAATCACAGGCGAGGAAGACTGTTTAGTAGTATAATGGACGTAACATCTAGGTCATTTTCCCTTATGACACTGTAATAATAAGGTAATGCAAAAATGACTACTAAACGAACATAGTGTAATTTTAAATCTGATATAGGTAATTCAGATTTCCAGCTTCGATGTCTTCCAAAGTCTCTAAGGACCCCGATGCTATTAGGGTATCCGAGGCCTAGGGACTCTTTCACTTTCCCGCCTTAATTGGCCCTTGTCTCATCTTTCCTGAAAGCCTCATTCTTCGAGGGGTCAGCCTTCTTTTTATTTTCATAATATCTCCTGTCTTCTGCTCAAGGCCCTCAAGAGGCAGGGTGTGTGTAGCCCCACCTTTTCTGGTGCACCCTGGATAGTGCTACACCCTCAAGGGCTCACGGCTGGTGAGTTCGGGAGCTGGCAACCCCGAGAGTTTCCGGTTTTGCCCCTTTTCTCCATTGCCTTTGGTGCGGGCACTCTCCTCTTTCCCCTTTCTATCTGACTTTCGTGACTCTCCTTCCTTCCATGTCCCTCAATTTTCATTTATCCAGGGTTGAGAGCATTTCCTTTCCTCCTGTCTTTAATTCCCTTATTCCTTTATTTTGTCCTTATCTTTTTGTAGCCCTAAGTTTTGTAGCTAGTTTTAGTTTCATTTTCACGAACCCCCAAACCATTAGTGGCCGATAACCTCGATGTTAGGCCCTAGGCCCCTTAAAACAGCAATTATCATCATCATCATCTTCACAACTGGCATTGTGCAATTGGATCACTGTGGTATTTAAAACTTCCTGTTAAGTCCCTCGCCCTTTTATGTTACATACATAATTTGTAGCTAGAAAGCTTCCCTGGAATCCACACAACAACTCACCCAAGTATCATCGCAATCGGATGAATGGGATATGAACGCTTAGGGGACATACAGTTTTTATTTTATTTTTAGGTTGCTCCGCGTATCAGGGGAACATGCCCGGCCAGGTGACTAATTTGCCGAGAGATATATTCCCGTCATGACGGCTAAGAAGATCTATCACAGTACGGTAGCGATAACCATTGCATTAAACGGCTAGGGACGGAGTGTCATTGCTCTGAGTGGTGCTGCCGAGCGACCTAAAAAAATACCCTGTACATACACTACCAATATAGAATTGACACATCAAACTTACAATCTAACGGAATAGTAATAATACTATTTTATGAATCACAGTCAAGCAAGACTTTATCTGGTGGTGATTAGTGATATTAAGGATGATAATAAAGACGATTACTACTGAATTGGTACATCAAACTTACAAACTAATAGAAATAAATATTTTAAAAATCACAGGTGAGAAAGACTGTGGTGTTGCTTAGTAGTATAATGGACGTAACATCTAGGCTAGGGGCAGATGACCTCGTAGTTCCGCCCCTTAAAACAACAACAAATAATGAACGGTGTTACCCACAGGGTTCTAAAAGGTAAGTATTTATAATTTTGTTCAGATCGGTGTAACGGTTTAGATATTTGCCAAAAGGCCTAAATGCAGGGAATGAAGTGGTCTGTCCGAAATTTCAAGAAGATAGTGTTACTCGTCGGGTTCCGAAGGGTATGTATGTGAAATTTGGTTGAGATGGGTGAGACGGTGTAAATTTTTGTCAAAGGGCCTAAATGCAGGGAAAGGAGTGGTCTGCCCAAAATTGTAAGTTGACAGTGTTACTCGTCGGGTTCCAAAGGGTAAATATGTTAAATTTGGTTGAGATGGGTGAAACGGTGTAGATTTTTGCCAAAGGGCCCAAATGCAGAGAATGGTGTGGTCTGCCCAAAATTTCAAATAGACAGGGTTACCCACAGGGTTCCAAAGGATATACAAATTTTGGTCCAGATCGGTGAATCGGTGTAGATTTGTATAAATAACTAGCAGAAGTACCCGCTCTTCGAACGGTCTTCGGTATTAATAACCAGACGTTATCAATTGAGATACTGTTCCAATGGTTAGGGGCTTGTCATTCCTTCTTAAGTTATCAGAACGAAGTTAGTTTTCTGGGTGTATCGCAGACACTGTTAATTCAAGGGCCGTAAAATGTGGTTTTCGGAGACCCTTTATAGACTCCCTAGTTTTGTGTCACACATTGTGAAGCGCAACATATGCTTTGGTCGTCCTTCTAGGAAAAATTTTATTTTTCGCCTATTTCAGCATGTATTTTGAAAAGTTGTTCCTTATACCCACCCTTCTATGAGAAGTACGTTGAAGCATTTTCTAAATGATTGGTGTATTGACTCATGGTTAAAATACCTAATTTTACGATGCTCCAAGCATCCGAACATGAATTATAGGCTTACATACACATAAAGATATATCAACCACACAGTATCAAACAAAATCATCTCTACGATGAACCCGTTTGTCGACAAAAATAAGATTAGTTAAAATGTGCTCTCAAACTAAATTCACCTAAGGTGTACTTCCTGACGTGAAAATATTATTGAAATCCTCGTAGACGAAACGCAATATATGTCAAATTAAAACTGATCCTCACCGTTGTGGAAAGTCCTCATCCCCAGGAAGACCCCTTTAATAATTTATAAAGGCTTGTGGTGCATGAAAATTCGGGATTTTTAGTCTCCAATGGCCCAAATTACCAAAAACTGCAAAAAACACTATTCCAAATCAGGAATTTTTTGAAAATAATGTTGCTGTTTGGAGATATAATAGATCTACTGTACAACATATCGCATATCGCACGTGTAAGTCACGTGTAAAAATTCTAGGGTACCCCTTGACCCCCTTAATCGCATTGTTGAATTCTACAGTCTATGTTTGATTCCACGATAACCTTATAGCCATTTGCAAACTAACAGAAATTTTTATAAATTGAGTGGCATTGCTTCTTACAGAAATAGATGGAAAGTTGGATGTCACCTCTTGTGACACTGTTGGCAAGGTTACCGGCTTGCATTACTTCATTAGTTTCTTCTTCTTCTTCTTCTACTTTTTTTCTTCTTCTTCTTCTTCTTCTTCTTTCGGACGGGCCAGCTAAGGATCATGACGTTCAACTTTTCAGCTTGGCGAGGGACTTGATGTTTGCCCAATATTCGCGCATTTTCTGGCTATGTTTCTCCTTCCTCTCTTTTGTCCAGATGATGCCGGTTTTCTTAAAGGGTGGTCTGTCCTGAAAACTCTTCTGTTTAAGTATCTTTCTGAGATGCGATCGGCTTCTAATATCACTTTTCATTATCTTCAGTTCTTGGATATCCTTGTTAACTACTGTTAGCGACGGTGTCACGCTCTTTCTCTTTCCCCAGTAGTTGAGAAGCCGGTTGGTTAGTTTTGTTGGGTTCATCCATGAGACATGTCCATAGAAAGCCAGACGTCTCTTCCTGGCCACATCTGTGATTTTCTCAGTATATCTACATAGCTCCTGATTTGTTCTTCTTCTGTACTCGTCATCTATTTAGCTATATATATAAAGCACAAAGTTTGTCTGTCTGTCTGTTATGTATACAAATCTACACGGTTTCATCGATCTGAACCAAAATTTTTATACTTACCCTTTGGAACCCGGCGAGAAACTCTGTCAACTTTAAATTTCGGACAGACCACCCCATTCTCTGCATTTAGGCCCTTTTGCACAAATTTACACCGTTTCACCGATCTGAACCAACATGTGTATACTTACCCTTTGGAACCCGGCGAGTAACCCTGTCAACTTTAAATTTTGGACAGACCACCCCTTTCCCTGCATTTAGGCCCTTTCGTCCAAATCCACACCGTTTCACCGATCAGAACCAAAATTCGTATTTTTACTCTTTGGTACACTGCGAGTAACACTGTCTGCTTCAAATTGCGGACAGACCACTCCATTCCCTGCATTTAGGCCCTTTGGCACAAATCTACACCGTTTCACCGATCTGAACCAAAATTTGTATACTAACCCTTTGAAACCCTGCGAGTAAAACTGTCCACTTAAAATTTCGGACAGACCACCCCTTTGGCACAAATCTACACCATTTCACAGATCTGAACCAAAATTTGTATACTTACCCTTTGAAACCCTGCGGGTATCCATGTCCATTTAAAATTTCGGACAGACCACCCCATTACCTGCATTTAGGCCCTTTTGCACAAATCTTCACCGTTTCACCGATCTGAACCAACATGTGTATACTTACCCTCTGGAACCCTGCGAGTAACACTGTCCACTTAAAATTTCGGACAGACCACCCCTTTCCCTGCATTTAGGCCCTTTGGTCCAAATCTACACCGTTTCAACGATCAGAACCAAAATTCGTATTCGTACCCTTTGGTACCCTGCGAGTAACACTGTCTGCTTGAAATTGCGGGCAGACCACTCCATTCACTGAATTTAGGCCCTTTGGCACAAATCTACACCGTCACCGATCTGAACCAAAATTTGTATACTTACCCTTTGGAACCCTGCGAGTAACAATGTCTGCTTGAAATTGCGGACAGACCACTCCATTCCATGCATTTAGGCTCTTTGCCACAAATCTACACCGTTTCACCGATCTCAGCCACAATTTGTATATTTACCCTTTGGAACACTGCGACTAACAATGTCTGCTTGAAATTGCGGAGAGACTACTCCATCCCCTGCATTTAGGCCCTTTGCCACCAATCTACACTGTTTCACCGATCTGAACCAAAATGTATACTTACCCTTTGAAACACTGTCCACTTGAAATTTCGGACAGACCACCCCATTCCCTGTATTTAGGCCCTTTGAAACAAATCTACACCGTTTCACCGATCAGAACCAACATTCGGATACTTACCCTTTGGTACCCTGCGAGTAACACTGTCCACTTGAAATTTTGGACGGACCACTCCATTCCCTGCATTTAGGCCCTTCAGCAAAAATATACACCGTTTCCCCCATCTCAACCAAATTTTACATACTTACCCTTTGAGACCCGACGAGTAACACTGTCTACTTGAAATTTCGGACAGACCACTTCATTACCTGCATTTAGGCCCTTTGGCAAAAATCTACACCGTTTCACCCATCTCAACCAAATTTTACATACATAATCTTTGGAACCCGACGAGTAACCCTCTCTACTTGAAAATTTGGGCAGACCACTCCTTTCCCTGCATTTAGGCCCTTTGCTAAAAATCTACACCGTTTCACCCATCTCAACCAAATTTTGTTTGCTTGACTGTGATTCATTATTACTATTACGTTAGTTTGTAAGTTTGACGTGCCAATTCAATAGTTGTAGTGTATGTATGTCCCCTATGCGTTCATATACCATTCATCCGATTGCGATGATACTTGGGTCAGTTGTTGTGTGGATTCCAGGGAAGGTTTCTAGCTACGAATTATGTATGTAACACAAAAGGGTGAGGGACATAACAGGAAGTTTTAAATGCCACAGTAACCCAATTACACAATGCCAGTTGTGAAGATGATGATAATTGTTGTTTAAAGGGCCCCAACATCGAGGTTATCGCTCCTCATGGTTTGGGGGATCGTGAAAATGAAACTAATACTAAAACTAACTACAAAACTTATGGGCTAGAAGAAGATAAGGACAAAAGAAAGGAATAAGGGAAATAGAAGACAGGAGGAAATGAAATACCCTCAACCCTAGATAAATGAGAATTGAGGACTTGGAAGGAAGGAGAGCCACGAAATGCAGATAGGAAAGCGAAAGAGGACAGGGTCCGTCCCAAAGGCAATGAAAAAAAGGGGTAAAACCGGACCCAGCACAGGAAACCCTCAGGGTTGCCAGCTCCCGAACTCACCAGCCATGAGCCCTTGAGGATGCAGCACTATCCAGGATACACCAGAAGTGGTGGGGCTACACACACCCTGCCTCCTTGAGGGCCTTGAGCAGAAGACATGAGATATTAAGAAAAGAAAAAGAAGGCTGACACCTCGAAGAATGAGGCTATCAGGAATGATTAGACAAGAGACAATTAAGGCGGGAAAGTGAAAGAGTCGCTAGGCCTCGGATATCCTGATACCATCGGGGTCGGAAGAGAACAAGAGTTTGACCAAGGGAGGCTGACTGGAAAGAGAACTGAAAGGAGCCCGGCACCAGTAAGCAGAAGCAATGCCGGACTCAGCTGGGGTCCCGTGGTCGTAAACCCTCGTCCCACAAGTTGTGAGATCCTGGGGGGGGGGGGGGGAGGGTTGGAGGAGGGGGCAGGTGTGAGAATAGCTTGCTGATTCATCGCGAGGTGACATGAGAGGACTGTCCGGAGGCCGCCGTGTTACCTGGTATTGCTGACTATGCTGATGTTCAAACAGGGCTTTTGCTCAAACCACTGTAGTGTTACGAAAGAGTGAGTGATTCACCGGCCAATGTACGAACCCCTCCCCGAACATCTGTCATCATATATCGTCATCAACTGCGATATTCTCAGGTTCGTGCAGCTTTGACCCGAGCAGTACTTCATAAGCTCTTTCACTAGAGTCTTCGAGTATAGGCCTAAGCCAGAAAATAAGGTTCAGACCTTGGAAGACATCGAAGGTAGAAATCTGAATTACCTATATCAGATTTAAAATTACACCATGTTCGTTTAGTAGTCATTTTTCATTACCTTATTATTATCATCATAAGGGCCAATGACCTAGATGTTACGCCCATTATACCACTAATCACCATACACAATACGTCATCAACGCCTGTGAATTTTGAAATATTTCTATCACGGTAGTCTGTAAGTTTGTTGTGTCAATTCAACAGTAGTTTTAATTATCATCCTCATCAAACGGGCAAATGACCTAGATGTTACGTCCATTATACTACTAAGCAACACCACAGTCTTCATCGCCTGTGATTTTTAAAATGTGTACTTCCATTAGATTGTAAGTTTGATATACCCGGTCAGTAGTAGTCGTCTTCATTATCATCCTCATCAAACGGGCAAATGACCTAGATGTTACGTCCGTTATACTACTAAGCAACACTACATCGCCTGTGATTTTTAAAATTTGTACTTCCATTAGATTGTAAGTTTGATATACCCGTACAGTAGTAGTAGTCTTCATAAATAAATATAATTTATCACGTTGGGTGTTAAGGAGACTGAGATATTATCATCATTCCACCGGGCGAAGCCGGGTACTACTTATTATGTTCTTAATAAAGCACATTATAGCTATTATGTTTTAAATAAAGCACTTTATATCACTTTAATATGCACACACATCTCAATCCACATCTTAACACATTGAGCAATTACAACTAACATCGTCAAAGAGTAAAAGCGTATATACACTCCGCCCAAGTTCCATAGAGGACATAAACTAGATACATAATAGTCTCCCCCACTTATATAAAAACAAATAAAAGGAACTATTCATATTCATTTGGGCACATAGTCTTGCAGATACTGAGGAGGTCGCCTGTCTCTGACTGATCTTCTTAAATAATTATCAGCAGGTGGTGGAAGGCTGTTTCGATCAGGGCGTTCATCTGGTTGCAGGATGGTCTGCCTTGTATTATCTGAAGTGTGGGTTGCAGGAGGTATATCATCATTCTCTAGTCTTGGCTGGGTTGTTGTTGGTATATTTGGAACACCAAACACTGGAGGATTTTTACATAAATAATTCATGCTTTTGGACTAATGCCGTGTGTATTTTTAATTTAAACCATACGTTTTGGAGAAACCTTGCCTCCTTTTTCAATGGAAATAAACAATGTGGCCAAAGAAAGTATATCAAAGAGATTACAAAAAATATAGATAAATTCCTCTGTTCGTCACCAGAGAGCAGCTGCCAGAAATTACTGTATGGACCATGGTGGAACGGCAGACAGAGTAGTAAGTAACGAGAAGGTAAAGGGGGCGGTGTGAAAATATAGAAACTCCTCGAAGAATGAGGAGGGGGGGGGGGGGAGGATGGAGGGTTAGATGGATATAAGGAAACATAAACAAAAGGGAAGTGTAGCTGAACGGTGCCTAACGTCATCCCAATAATTTTAACAGAGACACTGGATATGAGCTAAGTGACACTTGGCTACCAGTTATTAAGGATCTAGGGAGATAGTTCCTCTCAGTCTCTCTGTTCTTCACATATTTAAAATTGTTCATTTTTTCCCTCTAGGGCTCAGAGCCTGGTTTTTGATCTCCTTTGTTCGTCACTGGAGGAGTTTCCATCTGTTTTTTCGCCGTTGACTGTATACGTTAGGCATCGTTCAGCTACACTTTCCTTTTGTTTATGTTTCCTTATATCCTTCTAACCCTCCAGCCTCCCCCCCTCCTCCTCATTCTTCGAGGAGTTTCTATATTTTCACACCGCCCCCTTTACCTTCTCGTTACTTACTACTCTGTCCGCCGTTCCACCATGGTCCATACAGTAATTTCTGGCAGCTGCTCTCTGGTGACGAACAGAGGAATTTATCTATATTTTTTGTAATCTCTTTGATATACTTTCTTCGGCCATATTGTTTATTTCCATTGAAAAAGGAGGCAAGGTTTCTCCGAAACGTATGGTTTAAATTAAAAATACACACGGCATTAGCCCAAAAGCATGAATTATTTATGTAATAATCCGGGCCGTGAAAGCCTTAATATGCAAACTGGAGGATTTGTTGGAGCAAAAGTGACATGCTTATCTTTCTTTGGCACGAGAGTCGATAATAACTGGTCAACATGCCGCTTTAAAATTCGTCCCGAATCCAATTTCACATCATAGTGGCGCTGGCCGTGTTTAGTTTGTATAACACCAAACTGCCAAATATCACGGTTTTTCTGGTGAATCCGGACTTGCACTCTCTCCCCCACTTTGAAAGAGCGAACAGGGGGTGATAAACTGGATGTCGTCAAGCTCTTTTGGTTTGGAAGCAGAGCATCCAACCGGATACGTAGCCGACGTTTCAAATATAGTTCAGCTGGAGACTGTTCACATGCCAATGGCGTTGCTCTGTATTGAAACGAGATGTTCTGTAACTTAGTCGATAATGGTGCCGGGTCATTTACAGCAGCACGAAGTCGTCTCTTTAAAGTTTGGATGTTTCTCTCGGCTATCCCATTGGTTGCTGGGTGTCCTGGTGCAATATATTTCTGAAAAATCCCTCTCTCCTTGCAATAGGATCTGAATACATCACTCGTGAAGATAGTGGCATTATCTGACACAAGGACATTCGGGTACCCATGTACGGTGAAGATATTGTCAAGCAGACTGATAGTAGTTGCAGTGGATGGAGCGTCTTTCACTATTCGGACTTCGACCCACTTGGATTTCGCGTCATCATACATCAAGAAATGGTGGTTATCAAATGGTCCCGCATAGTCAATGTGTATGCGTTCCCAATTTTCTCCTGGTTCATCCCAAGGGTGTATTGGAGCTTTTGGTGGATTTGAACGAGTCTGCGCGCACTCTTCACAAGATTTGATAAGCTTCTCAATGTCTTTGTCTAATTGCGGCCAGTAGACATATCGTCTTGCTAACTGTTTTGTTTTCACAATGCCGAGGTGTGTTAAATATAACTTCCAATATTTTTCTTTGTAGTTTCTTTGGGATAACAATTCGGTCTTGACGGAATAGAATACCATTTTCAACTGTATATGGCTCATCCAAGGATTGCGTTTGAAGACGTTGCAGGGTGGCCCTAAGTTCTGGGTCTAACATAGTCTCTTCACGGATAGTTTCGTACGTAATGGCTTCACATGACACTTGAAGAATCGTTTCAGCATAGATTTGTGAAACTTCTGCATGTATTGGTGTTTCAATGTTTGGCGAGGTAGATGCAACAGGGGCTCGGGATAGGCAATCAACATTTTCGTTATCTTGCCCTTTTTTCACTCTTACCATGTAGTCAAACCCGGAGAGAAACGATGCATATCTTAGGAGCCTTGCGGATGTCATTTGTGGCAGGCCCTTGTTCTGATGAAAAATACGAGACAGAGGTTCAATGTCCGTCACAAGAATGAAATTTCTTGCAAAAATATAGTTGTAGAAGTGTGTTGTGGCGAATATTATTGCCAGCGCTTCCCGGTCAAGCTGACTGTAATTACATTCTGCTGCTGTTAGGGTACGAGATGCATAGGCGATGGGTCTTTCTTGGCCATCCATCTCATGACTTAATACTGCTCCAACACCAGTAGGACTGGCATCAGTTGACAAGATGATAGGCAGTGATGGATTGAATGGGTTGGGGACACGTTCACTACATAACTCGAACTTGAGATTCAAGAACGCTGCTTCACAGGCTGTAGACCAGAAAAACCGTTCACCTTTCCACAATAACTGCCGTAATGGGTGGGACTTCGTTGAAAAATTAGGAATAAACTTTGCATAATAAGCCACCTTTCCAAGGAAGCGTCTCACTTCTTCAATGTTTTAGGACGTGGCATTTGTGACAAAGCTTGAACTTTCTCTGGTGACTTGCGGATCTCATTATACGATACAATATGCCCTAGGTAGTCTATTCTTTCCTTGAAAAATGAGCATTTGCTTTTGTACAAATGCAGATTATTTTTGAAAGCCGTTCTAGACAGGCTATTAAGTTCTTGGTGCACTCCTCCTTCGTAGTACCATGTATTATGATGTCGTCAAAATAAGCTTCAGCTTTTGGAAGACCATGAAGGATCTGTGATAATATCCTATTAAATTCTGAGGGGGCAGTTTTGATGCCAAAACTCAGTCGGTGCATCCTGAAGGTTCCTTTGTGAGTGGATATAGTTTTAATCATACTACCTTCTTCATCAACCTTCAGATGTAGATATGCCTTGTATAAGTCTAACTTGCAGAAAAATTTTGAGTTTCTAAGACTATGTAGAACATCATTAACTGGTCTTATGGGATAGTTTGCAGAAATCAACCTTGAATTCACTCCACATATGTAGTCGAAACATAACCTAACTCCCCCATCCGGTTTTGGGATAACAACAAGAGGCGATCCCCAATCACATAAAGCTGTGGGAGAAATAACTCCTTCTGATTCCAATGAAGCGAGTTCCTTTTCAACGCGTTCCCGAAGAGCAAAAGGGACATCACGTACACGATTGAAGACAGGTTTCACCCCTTCTCTGAGTTGCAGTTTTACTTCAATATTGGGAACGCATCCAATTTTTTCTTCAAAGATTGTACTATACTGATGTAAAATATCCTGAATTGACTGCACTGAGTTGACAGATCATTGTGAAGTGATTGATTTGTGTCATTGTCAATTTCCTTCAGATCAAGGCCGAGGCCCCTGATCCAAACACGACCAAGCAATGCGGCATGGCCTTGTGGAACTACAAATAGATCTGCAACCATTTCTGTTCCTTTGTATGATACTGTGACAACAATTTTTCCTCTGGGTTTGATAACATGATCAGAATATGATCGAAAACAGACATTTGTTGGCTGCAATGGCAAACCAAGACCCTAGGGTGAACATTCGTTCTCTGGGATGAGTGAATATTTTGCTCCCGTGTCGACTTCAAATCTTTGTGATTTATTGTCGAGTTTAACAGTGATAAAATATTTATCCGATTCTTGCCCTACGTCAAAGAGATCTTCGATGCATTCCAGTTGTCCTATCCCGAAATTGGTTTCGGGGTGGTCATGCAAGTTGTCATTTATATTCTCGGTTGCAATGTTGTGTGTATTTGACTGTTGAAGACGTGTAGTGATACAAACTTTTGCAACATGTCCCACTTTCCTACATGACCTACATTTAAGAGATTTTCTGTTTGTGCGACAATCTCTTGACCTGTGGTTTGAATTTCCACAATTCAGGCATAATCCATCAATACCTAGTGCTCTATAATTGACAGAACTACGGCGGCCCCTGGACTGTGAACGTGAGTGAGAGCCTGGGCTAGGCTGTTGAACAAAACGTGACTGAGTATCACTGCCATATTGATTCATACTTCGGTCATTATATGAACCTGTGGCTTTTGTTACTTTGTTTGTGTCCTCTACAGTGTCTGACGGTGCCGTGAGCTGTTTTGACAGCTGATTACTCTCATACCGCGATGCTTCCAAGGCTATAGCCTTCTTCAGGAGATCATCAAATTTCGTGTCATTAGACTGAAGAAGTTTCTCCCTGATCCAATTATCTCGCAAGCCACGTATAAATTGTGCACGAAGAAAAACATCCGTGATTGAAATTCTGGCGTCACACGTACACTGAGTATAAAAGTCACAGTCGAGTAAGTGGCTTCTGAGAGTGGCAACAAATCCTGCAATGTTTTGACTTTCTTTTTGACTGACGTTCAAAAAATAGTGTTGGGAAACCTCGGTTGAGACTTGAGGTGACAGTATTTGCTTGAAATGTTTTACTAGGTCATTATAACCGAGAGACTTGATTGGTTTATCAGGGCCTAAATATGCAGAGAGATTGTTATAATGAATTGCCCCTATTGATGTACACAAGAGTTGAGCTTTCTTTGTTGATTCGGTGGCATTGTTGAAGTTTGCGTAATTCTCAAATCGTTCTAAATACGACGCACATTTTTCCTTTTCAGTATCAACATTTTCAAACGGTGTGATGTTAGTAGCTTGTGGGGTTGTGACGGACTGGTGAGCTTGATACCTTTCGAGTAACTTCTCTTGAGAATCGGTAAAAATGTTCAGTAATTGTTGAAACTGATTTGCGTCCATCTTGACGGAACGTGGAAATAATGATGATGAGTTCAAATATAATAAAATGTTTCAAGATAACCGATTTAAAACACACTGGGTAGTGATCGATGACCGAATATTGTTCTGGGCTAGAGATTAAAAAAAAACTTTGCATAACCTCAAAGTTCGAATTGCGATAAATATTACGGTATTTTGAATATGTGGCATGCAGGCACACGCAGTTGCTTAGGATCGTTAACAAGTACTCTGTGTAAATTTCATGTCGATTTGCCTCATTCTTGATTTTACTCACGTGGCCGTTGAAACAGACCTGACGTAAATACCATACTTCATTGATTTAGGCTATATCTGTACCGGTGAATCAAGTCCCAATTCCTCGTCGCCAACTATTATGTTCTTAATAAAGCACATTATAGCTATTATGTTTTGAATAAAGCACTTTATATCACTTTAATATGCACACACATCTCAATCCACATCTTAACACATTGAGCAATTACAACTAACATCGTCAAAAAGTAAAAGCGTATATACACTCCGCCCAAGTTCCATAGAGGACATAAACTAGATACATAATACTACGTACTTCTAGTTAGTTTATAAAATAAGAGAGTGCCATATCCCCTCCAGGGACGTAGGCGACCTGAATAAGAGCCCTTGACTAAGTCAAGGGATCACTAACCAGGCATCCCGAGCCGGAGTTAGCGTGTGGTAGGGTGGCCAGTTCCTTTCCACTCCTCCTCCTACCATAGCATCCGGCAGGTTCCCATTTTGCATCACGAGGCTGGGAGACCCCGTACCAGACCATACCAAGATTTTAAATTCTTGGCAGAGCCGGGGATCAAACCCGGTACCTCGGGGGTGACAGCCAACAATGCTAGCCACTGCGCCACGAGGTGGTCATTATTATTTTATTAAATGAAATTAGTTTCCTGGGAATATCTCAGAAACGTGGTTTTAGAGCCTTGAAACGTAGTAGCCTCCGAGCCACTGAGGGGCTGAGAATGAGTTTTTCTCGTCCTCGTACGCCATAATATAATAATAATAATAATATTAATAATTTAATAATATAGGGATAGGGATATAATAGACCTTAAGTACCCCTTGACATCCTTAAGCGCATTATATACGAATTGATGAATTTTACACCTTAAGTTGGTTCCGTGATAACCTTAAAGCCGTTCACAGTAATGCAATAAATGGAATGGCATTGCGTCTTATAGAAATAGATGAACTTCTGAGATTGTGTTGCCATGGTAACCGGCTTGCATTCCTTCAATAGCTTAATACCGGGTGAGTTAGCCGTGGTCGTTACGGCATGACTGCTGGCAGTCGCTCACATCCGGGAGGCGAGGAGGTTCGAATCCCCCCGCCGGCAACCTTGAAGATGGTCTTCTGTGGTTTCCCATCTTCCTTCGAGGCAAATGCCGGGGTTGGTCCCTAACTATAGGCCACAGCCACTACCTTCCAACTCCTCGACCTTCCATTCCCACTTTCCTCCCCAACGGTACTTGTAGCTCACCCATTAGGTGTCCGTCTCGAAGCAGCTACAACACTGGCGAGCCGAAAATGTCCTCGGACACTCCCGGCACTAAAAAGCCATACGCTACAAAAAAAATAGCTTAATAAATCAAGTTAGTTTTTTGGGTATATCTCAAAAACTGTTGGTTTTAGGACCTTAAAATGTGGTTTTCGGGGCCGTGGGGCTCCCGAGTTTTGTTTCTCACAATGAGACGCTGAAAAAGAGCTTTGTCTCGTTTTTATACGCCCATTTCAGCATGCATTTTAAGGGGGTAGGCCCTGTTTTATGAGAGGTATGGAGAAGATGATTACTTTCGTGCCTCTAATGGACTTCTGTACCAAATTTTACGTTGATCCACTCAGCCGTTCTCAAGTGATGCGCGTGCAAAGTTGTCCACAGACAGACAGACAGACAAAAAATTTGTTTTTGCGCGCAACCGTCATAAACCAGTCTGAAACGCGTTAATAACTCAAACTTCCGTGGAAATTAAAAAAAAAAAAACAGACAAACTTTCATTTTTATATACATAGAGACAGACAGACAAACATTTAGCTTTATATATATAGATACCATCCCGGCATTTGCCTGGAGTAGAAGTGGGGAAACCACTGAAAAGCACTTCCAGGATGGCTGAGGTAGGAATCACGAGGTTGAATGTATCCCGCTCCAGAGGCGGAATCAAACTGGGGCCTGCGCGGTCACAGCCAAGAATAGAGTGTTTCGCAACACTTTCCACTATTGTCTCTACATATGAGATCACGCCCTTTCTTCTCAGAACCTCATGAATTAGTTTGTACTAATTAACGGCAATGTGTAGTCTGGAACTGTTATGAAAATGAATATATTTACAAGGAATGCCCATTTTCGATAAAATAATGCCCGCCTATCACCCATTACATACTGTGCTTCCCGCTCCTCCAGGCGAATGTAGCCGATTACCTGGACACACTACATCCAGTAGTATTATAGAGATAAATGGTGGCTCGTTGCCAAATATAAGAATAGATTATTACGGTACCGTATTATCATATAACATTTATACATTTTTCAACAGTTACTAATGGCAACAGTGGATATTAAGACGCTTGGCCACTGCATGATTAGTGTGAACTGTTTCCAGTCTGAGCGTTCCTATATCATCAGTAGTTGATGGGAACTACACAGCGATTCCGTCACTGCAATTAGTATTTCTGTGAGATGTCAGTCTAAGATTTTATTTAATAAGCCTACTTAAGTAACAACTCCTAGTTAGAAAACTTGAAATATTCTTTAGGGGCACGACAAATCGTGGGTGAATTGATAACACGTTTTACAGCGGAAGTAAACGCTCAGTGCAGATTATCAGTGACACTCAATATAGATTGTCGAGATTACAGTCAAGGAGCATATAATAAGAGAGACGACACTCAATGCTAATTTTCTGGACGCTTATATTGGCTAGAATTTCGTAGAATTTCAGGTCCACGTGGCAATGTTTGGGCTACAATGGCTACCAATCTCGCATATAAAGTAACTACGATTGACTGTGATCATTACGAACGCACATTACTACGATCGGAACCGATTTTTAGTGTCTGACATTAAATCAAAAGCATTCGTTATTGCACCTCAGGAGGCGATATCGTTCCAAAAATGAAATACCAATGATGAGTTTTGGTGTGACATGTTGGTATGACTTCCAAATCTTCGAGAACTATTTGTCCATTTATTTGCCTATTTGAAAGCCTACCGGTGCTTTTAATCATACTAATATATAAAAATGAGATGGTGTGTGTCTGTCTTTCTGTCTGTCTGTCTGTCTGTCTGTCTGTTACCTAATAACGCAAGAACCACTGGTCCGATTTAAATGAAATTTTGCATGAATGTAGCTGAAATACCAGGTTTACACATAGGATACTTTTAATTTCGATATTTTGCACTATTAAGAAATGGCGACCATTTTAGTGACGTCACTACACCCTTTGGTTTCAAAATTTCATATTTCCATATCAAATAAAAAGAGAACGGTAGGAAATAGCAAACTTTTGATGGCACATTCGAGCTTCAAAATTTAATTTTCTATCCGAAAGGTCCTTATCACTTTTCGTTTATCTCCAACGGTTAGCGAGTAAAACCTACTTTTGTGACGTCACTACACCCTTTGATTTCAAAATTTCATATTTCCATTTCAAATAAAAAGAGAACGCTAAGAAATAGCAAACTTTTGATGGTATGCACAAGCTTTAACATTTAATTTTCTATCCAAAAGGTTCTTATCACTTTTCGTGTATCTCCGACGGTTAGCGAGTAAAACCTAAATTTGTGCAATAAAACACGGTCACATCGAGCGGTGCAGTATATCTCTACATATATAAAAAAGAAAATTTGTCTGTTTTTTTTCTGAATTTCTACGGAAATTTGAGTTATTTACACGTTTCAGACTGTTTTATGATAGATGCGCACGAAAATAATGTTTTGGTCTGTCTGTCTGTTTGCTTGATTGTCTGTGGACAACTTTGTTCCCTTATAACTCGAGAACGGCTGGGTGTATCAACGTAAAATTTGGTACAGATATCCATCAGAGGCACGACACTAATCATTGATGTAACTCTTCTCTATACCTCTCATAAAAGGGGGCATACCCCCTTAAAATACATGCTGAAATAGGAGTAGAAGGACGAGACAAAGCTCATTTTCAGCCCCTCAATGTGAGAGACAAAACTCGGGGGCCCTAAAAGCACATTTTAAGGTCCTACGTCCAACCGTTTTTGAGATATTCCCAGAAAACTAATTTAATTTAATAAACTATGAACGAATGCAAGCAGATAACCATGGCAACAGATTCTCAGAGATCCATCTATTGCTGTAAGACGCAATACAATTCCATTAATTACATTAGTGTGAAAGTTTGCAAACGGTTAGATGGTTATTATGGAACCAAATTAAGCTGTAAATTTCATCAATACGTAAAATGCGCTTAAGGTGGTCAAGGGGTAGTCTAGATTTTTTTCACGCGATTTACATCTGCGGGTGTGGTATGGCAGGTCTATTATATTCCTATCCCTATGTTATATTATTATTATTATTAGTATTACATTATGGCGTACAACGACGAGACAAAGCCCCTCGGTGCCAGAAATAAAACTCGAGGGTCCTCGAAAACTACATTATAAGGCTCTAAAACCAACAGTTTCTGAAACATTCCCAGAAAACTAATTAAGTTTAATTTAACAAACTAATGAAGGAATGCAAATCGGTAACCATGACAACATTTGCATATTAAGGCTTTCACGGCCCGGATTATTACATAAATAAATCATGCTTTTGGGTTAGGAAAAAGGAGGCAAGGTTTCTCCGAAACGTATGGTTTAAATTAAAAATACACACGGCATTAGCCCAAAAGCATGATTTATTTATGTCATGACAACATTATCTCAAGGGGTGGCATCCAACTTTCCATCTATTTCAGTAAGAAGCAATTTATTACATTTATTACATTTCTGTGAAAGTTTGCAAATACAGTAGCCTCTCACAAATCCGGACCTCAAAAATCCGGACTCCGGCAAATCCGGACCGCTCAAAAAATATTTTTTGTAATACAAAATCAGTAAAATGTAGGTAACGTGATGCTTAAGCGCCTTCAATTTCTCCGCGACCATTCCGCATTACAAGAATGACGTCTTTTCTATTCTACTGGCTGTGTGGCACGGCGGGAGGTCATTGACTCGCCCCCTCCCCAACAGCTCTTTGTTTACTCATACAGTACTTAGTTGACCGCGCTCACTCTCTCTGTGCAGACGTTATTTTCGGTGGCTACCTCGTGTTGTGTCGGTGCTCTGTGTTTCTCGCGTCTTGTTTTTAAGTACTGTAAGATGAGTAACAAACGAAAGCAAGTGTGTGTGTCAGTGGAAGAAAAACTCCGTGCTATAAAGAGGATTGATGCTGGAGAATGGATGAACAATGACGACGAAAATGAAATAACAGACGATGATATAGTCAGAATGGTGACAAATGAAGATTGTTTGGAAGAAGAGGAACTACCTGAGAGCAACATAAACCTGATTCCACATTCAGAAGGATTTAAAATGTTGGACCGAGCCCTAGAGTACATTACTCAGCAGGATGGAATATCTTCAGCTGACATCATTTGTTTAATGAAGTTAAGAGACATTGCGGCAAGAAAACGTGCTGAAACTGTGAAGCAGAAAAATATTCAAGACTTTTTCAAGCATGTGTAAGTTTGTTTTTACACACTGTTTCTGATGATTTATTTTCATTTATTTTGCATACTGTAGTACTGTAATGTAAATTCTTAAGTCTTATTAAAGTTGTTCAATACTATTAACCATCTATTTTTTCTACCCCTGTGTTCAGTTAATTGCAGTTCAGAACTGTTTTATGCGAGTAACAATAAAGTACACATATCGGCACGAAGTGGCGGCGATCGCGGCACGCAAACCACTGCCGCGACCGACGTCACTCTGTCTCCGGGAAATCCGGATTTTTCGGAATCCGGATCGGCCGTCCGCCACATTGGTCCGGATTTTCGAGAGTCTACTGTATAAGGTTATCACGGAACCAACGTAGACTGTATAATTCATCAATGCAATTAAGGGGGTCAAGGGGTAACCTAGGATTTTTTCATGCAATTTTCACGTGCGACATATAGTGCAGAAGGTCTATTATATCTCCAAACAACAACATTATTTTCAAAATTCCTGAATTGAATCAGCATTTTTTGCGGCTTTTAGGAATTTGAGCCATTTGAGACTAAAGAACCTGAATTTTCATGCACCACAAGCTTTTATAATTTATGAAAGAGGTCTTCCTGTGTATGGGGACCCAACACAACGTAGAGGGTCAGTTTTTATGTGACGTGTATTGCGTTTCATCTACAAGGCTTTCAATTCTATTTCATGTCAGGAAATACACGTTAGGTGAATTTAGTTTGAGAGCACATTTCAACTAATCTTTTATCTTTTGTTTTTTTTGTCGACATACGGGTTCATCGTAAGGATGATTTTCTTTGATACTGTGTGGTAGATATACCCATATTTGGATTTCTCGGTGATATGTTGTAGACAATATTATTGTCTGTCTGTCTTTCTGTGTATCCTTATGTACGCCTATAACTCATGTTCGGATGCTTGGTGCATCGTAAAATTAGGTACGGTAAACATGAGTCAATACACCAATCATTTATAAAACTCTTCACCGTTCATTTCATACAGTAGAAGGGTGGATATAGGGAAAAACTTCTCAAAATACATGCTAAAATAGGCGAAATATAAAAATTATCATAGAAGGACGACCAAAGCATATGTTGCACTTCTCAATATGAGACACAAAATTCGCGAGTCTATAAAGGGTCTCCGAAAACCACATTATAAGGCCCTTAAATTAACAGTGTGAGTGATATTCCCAGAAAACTAACTTCGTTTTGATAAACTTATGATGGAATGACAAGCCGCTAACCATTGCAACAGTAGCTCAATTGATAATGTCTGGTGCGTCTCTAAAAGCAACAGTACTTAAAAGGGACGTAACTCCAATAACATTATTATTATTATTATAATGTCTGGTGTTAACACCGAACACCGTTCGAAGAACGGGTACTTCTGCTAGTACAATATAAATGTTCTTAATAATGACTAAAAGCTGTTAAAAATGATATAATCGCGAGTAATTAGAGCTTGCTTCATTATACCATCATAACCTCAAAACATTCGTAACCCCTCCTCGCCCCCAACCAAGCTGCACTTTATTCACCAGTAATGTAGCTGCAATGAAATGCTATGTTCATATATTTCATTCTCCCATAAATTCTACCCCGACCCTCCTCTACTGCATGAGATCAATATAACCTCAATATTCTATACAGTAATGTGGATTCAGGATGAGGAGTAGGTTTCGAGGAATGATAATTACTTTGTGAAAGACAGATTTCATTTATTTGAATACCGCTTTCTGCATGTTTATATTTTGTCTTTTACATTTGATTGTGCAGCTGAAAACAACCTTCAGAGATGTGAATACCAATGGTTAAGCTCGTTGAGAGCACAGAAACACATGAGATCTTGAACGTGGTCAGTACGCTACTTGGATGGTTGATGGCACGCTCTTTTAAGCCACCCGACCGCCAACTCCAGCCTCGGAAACCCTCTTTGGAAAACTGGACCAGCCCCGGGTGGAAGATAAACTGCAAATGTCCAAAGCACAAGTCGAAGCAAAAAATTAAATTTCAATGTAGGCCTACACAGATAAATGCAATGCATGTAGTAGTATTATTGCAAATCAACACCACATATATGCAAATGGTCGGTAATCCGCCTTTCAATATAGCAGAGGCAGAGTGGGGGAATGTTTGTTTGCAGTAGGACTGTGAAGAGGAGCAGCACACGTGAGCTGCTCTTCTGCCCAGTCCTAGTGTAGGCTGGGCGCCTGATACTTGTTTCATTTATTACCCCTTATCTTCATGAAGCTAGAGAAGGTCTCAAATGACGAATGTGATAAAGCTGAAACAGATTTGTGAACAGAAAAGTTTGGCCAGGGGTCTCTTATAGTTCAGAAGTTTTCAACAATGTAGCACGACCACTTTTAACACAAGTTGTTTTGTTGTAGCTTTTATCATTCGAGGGGCTTGGACATGGTGGTCATTGAGACCCATGTACTTAGGTGTGTGTATTTTTTTACGATAACATGTTGTAATATGGTGACTGTATTAATAATATATGTATTACAGCCAATGGCCAAAGCAAACAAAATAAGAAATATAACTACATAACTAGTCACAACAAATTTCCTTCAAAGACTTATTCCTCTTCATGCAAGTAGCAAGGTGATAAGGCTCACATGTTTTCTCACAGAGAGAACAAACACAGTTTATATCAGGTGTGTGAAACTGTAATGTGCGGCAAACTCTGTGGTGAAAACCATGTACCGCATATCGGGTAACAAGAAGACGCAATTCATAATTGGCAACTGACCACTCTCTGTTTATCATAGCGTCAGTAGAGTAAAAATCGCTCCAAATCTCTGCTTTCTTCTGATGATGCTCTCGCAATAGTTCTTGATATGGTGACTGTATTAGTGTGTCTTTGTACTTTAGGTGAGGATTGGGAGGGAGGCAGCCGTGGCCATAAATAAGGAACCATCGTGGCATTTGCCAGCAGTAGACGTGGTAAACCACTTCCAAGATCGCCTAGTTGGGAATCGAATCCACCTCGCCTCAGGATTGCCACATGAGGCTTAGCATACCCCGTTTCAGACCTCAGATCAGAATTACTTTTATGGGCAGGGCCAGGAAACGAACCCAGACCTCTGGGGAAAGAACCGAGAATGCTAGCCACTACACGAGGTGGTCAAACAAGAATTGTGTCCAGGCATGTATCTAGGCCTAATGGGTAAGACTAAGGAGTTGTGAGTCTACAAGGTATAGGGGAGCTGAAAACATGGTAGCCTTACTTCCTGGAACTACAAACTGTCATTCACTCATTGAGAACAGTTTCCAGCTAGACTGTAAAGAACCCATTACAGATTTGGGTGCTATTCAGCACCTAGAACAAATACTAGGTACTGAACTCCATTGTCATGCACAGGAATACAATGCTAACTTTCTTACATATTTCGAGTGATCAAGCTAAGAGAACTTTAACTCTCAGTGTAAGAAAAATGTCCCTACGATGCCAGAACAACCCTTGTTCTCTCAGCTATAAAATGCATGTTAGCAGGCTCCACCATCAAATAGGGAGGTACAATTTGACAAGCTGCATACATAAAATGATGATTACTAACACAGTAAGACTGAAACCTACAATGAAGCAGCACTCAAAAGGAGCTACGGGCTAACGTGCACTACTGAATGAAGCCCTACTGTACTCCTAGGCTTTTACATCCAACAATGTAGTAGGCCTACGCCTTGCAGGCTCTAGGTTAAGCATAATAGAGGACCAGAGGGAAGATAACAAAGTAGCCAATAACGCCTACTATTATTTTGCTGGAGGGTATCTGTATTAATATCTTCTAGCAAGTACACAAACAAACAATATTAACATATATTTCTAGAGCCAACAAACATTCTTTGTAGACTTCATTGCCCATGCCTAGGATTGTATCAACCCTTGCCTTATTCCCTGGTGCATAGGACACCAGAAGTCACAGCCATGCAGAGTGTATGCCAAAATAGGACCAGGGTCCAAACCTGGGTGCTTCCATCACAAGTCACTTTGTATCTTTAATACTGTACTTGTAGTATTTGATTAAGACAGCTGCATGCATGCAAGTATTAGCATAGATAGGAAAATTATGGACATGGATAGGCCCTACCGCATATCAAACTACTTAAGTAGCCTACCGTTAACTAAACTAAAGCTGATCCTGCACAAAGACTTGACAAAAGTCTTCAGCAAGATGAAAACAATTGTTTGGTACATTTGGCAGGAATAAATTACATATTGTCCAATATGTACAAGACTATCATACCTATATTCGGATTTTTACGGAACGCGAAAAACAAACAAATAAAAGTAAATCCATAAATTCTGATTAGTCAGTATAAATATACCGACAGAAACTATGGCAAAGGTTTACATCTTAGCAATTAAAACCTACCCTACATATCAATTATGTTGTACCACGTTTAGAGCGAACGTAGCTGTCGCCATTTCTAATAACACCGCTAGTCACTTGGATCCAACATAATACAGATTAAGTCACTAAAAATGGAGTATACTGCAACAGCTGTCGGCATGCGGGCCCAAACAGTAAACAAAACGCACATGGCGGTCTTTGTTTTGATTCGAAACGCCCATCACAGTGTCCCGCGCCTGATTACAGTGGTGTGACTGTGTAACAGCCTTAATACACTAGCTACAACCATGTTAGTTTTATAAGTGTCTGGTTTGAGTTGGGCGTCTTGTAACACAAGGTGGAAGTTCCATTTTGTGGCTTCTGAGTGCCTGCTGTACGAACTAGTGCAGATACTCGTGCAGTTACTTAAGTTCACTTTCACGTGGCCTAATTAAACGTGTTGATAGGTTTGTAAGGTACTTTATCATCTGAAAATATGCCTCCAAATTCTGGTTGTGTGTTCATAGAAATAGAGAAACCGAATATAGGATGCTTCATTCCTTTAAGCGGGCACAATTATTTCCTCACTTCATCTATTCAATCGCAATGATAAATATTAAAAACTTATTTCACCGTGATGCTTAACTTGCTAACATATGATTGGAGTAGCCTAAATGTTGAGCATCATGGTTGTATAAACTTTCCTTTTGTTGACAATCAATCTCTTCTTGTCTCTGTGCACCTCGAGGGTTACATTGGGATTACGGGTGTTTACATACATTTGGAGGTGTGAAATTACCTCATTCAATGTACTGAAATGTGAGAGTAATTTACCGTACTGATATAAGCACGGCCTTTAATTCTTCAGTGCTCTTCCTCTGTTCTAGTTTCCTGAGCATAATGGAGGAGGAACCCTTCATCAAGAGTGAGCCACAATGGTGGGCTCGTGCAGAGGAATTCCCAAATATTGTAAGTTGTATTTTAACTCGTGTAACATTGCAATCTTGGTGATGTGCAAGGCTTAGTGACTGAATACTAAATAGTAAATGGTAGGCTAACTAGGATCTGTTATGTTACACATAACTTAGTGTCTATATATTGCACATTGGGTCACACTTATACAATACTCCCCAGGAGTCGAGTGAGCAGTTGACCGCTCATAACCTGCAGGACGAGGCTGCTGATGAATCTGTAGCTGATAAAGAGGAATACCAAATACAGGTACCATTTACCTCTCTTATAATAATACTAATGGCTTATTCATTGAATATTATTAGGAAGTTATCATTACTCAGTCTGGTTTTCCATTAGAACAGCCAACAACAGCTGGTGTTATTGTATTGATGCTGCTGACGCCCTGGGATATATTGTAGTCATAGTCTACTTCTCGTGCCGTACCGTACCATAAAGCATTTGAGTTATGATTGTCCTTAACACTTCATGTGGCGCAACCTGTATACCATCACTGTTACCACTACTAATCTACCTTATATCTACTAGGGCTTGGCGCAACCTGTATACCATCACTGTTGACACTACTAATCTACCTTATATCTACTAGGGCTTCGCGCAACCTGTATACCATCACAGTTGACACTACTAATCTACCTTATATCTACTAGGGCTTGGCGCAACCTCTATACCATCACTGTTGCCACTACTAATCTACCTTTTATCTACTAGGGATTGGCGCAACCTTTATACCATCACTGTATCTACAACTAATCTACCTTATATCTACTAGGGCTTGGCGCAACCTGTATACCGTCTCTGTTGCCACTACTAATCTACCTTATATCTACTAGGGCTTGGCGCAACCTGTATACCATCACTGTATCCACTACTAATCTACCTTATATCTACTAGGGCTTGGCGCAACCTGTATACCATTACTGTTGACACTACTAATCTACCTTATATCTACTAGGGCTTGGCGCAACCTTTATACCATCACTGTTGCCACTATCTATCTTATATCTACTAGGGCTTGGTGCAACCTGTATACCATCACTGTTGCCACTACTATTCTACCTTATATCTACTAGCGCTTGGCATCTCTTTAACAAATTGCTTTTGTACTTTGAATACAGGAAAATATCCAATTTAAATTATAAATTGCTCAATTTCTATGAAAATAGGAATATTTCTCCCACCGTTAATACCAAAACATAAGCCTACGACGGAAAAAGTATCCCCACTTAATCTCACAGATTATGCGCGCTCTACGGAAGGTCAAGTGTTAGTGAATCCTATTGCTTATAGGCTAGTGGGGAAATGAGAAGACTGCCTCGGCTCAGTAACAGCTTAGTACAATATTTAGATTCTAACTTGGCAGTCAACATATTTCAATTGCATATTCTTCAGCAGATGTTTTGTCTTCTTTTGGAATACAAGACTGCCAACTGAACTCGAAATATAATACTTCACATTCCAGGCAGTTGTGCTAAGCAATTACACCACAAATGGTCTTTGTCTGTGGTCAATCATTTATGTAAAGGATAAGTTTGTGGAGTGCCATGCTCTCTGGAAATATTTGAATCAATCCGTATTTTAGATGGCTTAAGTGAATACACAGATCTGAATATTGCGTTACCACAGCTATTGACCGCTGTTTTACTACGTGAAAACTTCTCTTCGTGATAGTCTCTACCTTTCATAACTCGTAACTAAAAGGGAAGTGTGTAGCCCACTTTCAGTGGTGCTCACTGGGTAACGCCAAGAAGGGAGCATCACAAATGTAAATTTCCCTATTCTGCTAAAGTGGTGTACAAATAGTGATAAGAACGGAACTAGCACATCTGTGCTATTATTTAATTTCGAAATACACTATTGGTGATCCCTACAGAGGGCAACATAGACTTCTAAAGGAATAGGAACACAATAAGCCCTTTCACACGTTCCCTTGCCCTTCATGGACTGACGGCTAGTGAGTTTTAGGAGTGTCCTTTCCTCTTTCCTTTTATGATCTCCATTTCATGACTTACTTCCTTCCATCTAAATTCCTTATTCTTCAAGGATTGAGGGCATGTTTTCAACCTTTCTATAGTCGAGTATTAGAAGCCAATTTTCATTGTTGCATTCGCAAGAGAATTGTTTTATAGTCGGTCAACGCGTTAATGTGCCCAATTAAATCTTTACCAATTCGTCCCAATTATGTTTGTACTCTGCTAAAAAGCTTGTCATGGTCTGCATTCACGTTAGCTATTTCTACTAACTTTTTGCTTTTTATTCCTCCTATAAATACAAATAAATACAAATAAAAACAGCATTAATTATGTTTGTTCTGTCGTAGCAGTGAAGTATTGCGCTCTCCATTATTATCAATCAGATTAACAAGCTGGCGGCCATGAATTAATGTTTCTTTAAAGATTATTGAGCGTGTTAGGTTTTACTGAATCAGAGATTCTGGGAAACCGGAGCTAGTGGAGTGGAATAATGAAAGTCTTACTGCGTGGTTGATATTTAGTCATCTTTATATTGCCTAAACTCGGGAAGAACCGCCTGATCTCCTCCATCAGGACTGTTGTGGACTGATTATTAACCAGAACCTTTTGATGGGATCAAAATGGAAATCTGTGGGCCACTAAGACTGGCATATCCAGATCCTGTGGGAGTTGTCTGCTTTCTATCCATTGGGATTTTGAGTGATTTAGTTCTAGATGGAGGATTGTTACGGATATATCTGATTATGCAAGCAAGAAACCGTGTCTATTAAAAAGAGTTATACTTCTTATTCACTAGAAACACTGAATGGGTTTGCTAATTTACCTGGCTTCCTCCATTTCTTACTTAACATGTTTATTAAGGGAAATCACCATCTTGCATGTTGCCAAAGTAACGGAAAGAATCCTAGAAATAAAATAGAGTAAAGGTAGAAAGTCAAATAGAGTAGGAGCAGTTTGGATTTAGAGGGAGCAGGAAACAGTGGAACCCATTTTCATTCAGAGACAGAACATTGAAAATAGTTGGGAATATAGGAAGGATGTGGCAATGACTTTATTGATCTTGAAAAGGCCTATGATACCATCCCTAGAACAGAAGTTTGGGAAAGCTTAACAAACAGGGGTATAGGCAAGAAACTGAGAGACATGATAAAAGGAATGTGCATGGAGTGCTACAGTAGTGTGAAGACTGGAGTCGGGACATCGGAATGGTTTAAAATTGAGACTGGACTAAAGCAAGGAAGTGTGTTGACACCATTATTGTTCGTAATGGTGATGGATGACATCATGAAGGCAGCAATGACAGAATATAGTAGGGCATAGATGAAGGTAATGTTTTCAGACGACGTTGTGATCTGGGGCGAGGATGAGATGGAGGTACAAGAACAGTTGGACGTAATGAATGAAAAGATAGAGCAATGGGGATTGAAGATAAATGTGGAGAAGAGTAAAACAGTGGTGATGAGTAGAGATATGAAAGAAGGAAAAGGAGTAATGAAAGTAGGAAGTAAGGAACTGGAAGTGGTGAAACACTTCAAATACTTGGGAAGTGAACTGACTGAAGATGGAAGACTAGATTTGGAAATTAGCAGAATACAACTCGGGAGTGCTTTCTACCAACAGGTACGGGGACTAGTATGGAACAAGGATATACCAGTTAAGGCTAAATAAGTTATGTACAAAGCATATTATGTTCCTGTAATGACATATGCAGCAGAAACTTGGGCAATGACTAAGAGGGATGAGAGCAGAGTACAAGCAGCTGAGGTGATATTCCTGAGAAGTATGGTCCAGGAAACGAGGAGGGACAGAGTGAGAAATGAAGATATACGGAAAGAACTGGGAGTATAGAAACTAAATGACAAAATGGAGCAAAACAGATTGAGATGGTTTGGACATGTCAATCGGATGAATGAAGTAAGGCTACCAAGACGAGCACTGGAACGACAGATGACAGGGAAGAGAGGACTAGGAAGACCGAGAACGCGTTGGATGCACTCGGTGGAGATTAGTATTAGAAAACGGAACCTGGATTGGAACACTGTGTCGGAAGAGGAAAGGTGGAACGACAGAACAATGTCGAGGGGAACCATATTTGCCCCCACCCAGTGCCAACTGGAAAAGGGGAAATGAAGATGATGATGATTAAGGGGGATGCTTATTTCACAATATACTGTGTTCTTTCGATCCTTCTTACATTAATTTCGGTGCATTCTCTGAGCAGATGTTCTGCATCAAGATAATGTTAGTCTTTTCCTTTCTCACTCAATTCACTGAATTCTTACATCCCCATTGACCATAACATTATCCCTCTCATTTCCATTTTCATTTAGCCTCCTGGGTTTATTCACATGGATAAAATTATGTGAGTATATATGTATATATTAATAGATGTATGGAGATCAGGTGATATACTTCCCGTGTAAAACACATAAGTATGGGATGTGACCTCTGAAAACAGGACTTCCATTCCTTACCCAGTTTCTGATCTAGGTCTTGCATGTCGCATTGTGTTTGGAAGGCATTCAAGATAATGAATTTCTGATGAAAGTTCACTTTATTCCTCGATTAACTGAGTGCAAGTTTACAATTTGTGTAAGATATTAGTTCACCTACGCGAAGGAATATGTTTGTGAAATAAGTTATTTCTCTGCAGGATGATACTCATCTCTGTGGGGATATTAAAATTGAAGAGATGTCCATACCAGAGATTGTTCCATGTGCCAAAATGGAAACACCAACTTCAGTGAGTGGTGGAGATTTGGAAGAGGTAAGTTACTACGTGTGTGTTATGGAGGACTTGACCTGATAGTCATTTTCTTCTGTTTTTTTTTTTGAGACGTTTCGGCCATCATTGGACCACGATGTTCTTCACTCATATGGTCACTGTAATGCTTGTTTTCTTTTTTGCCAGTAGATCTTCATTCTTGACGAATGTTCTGCTCACCTTTCTTCCGTCCACTTGCAGTGAGGGCGAGGCATCACAGCTGTTAAAGGGTGTAGATTACTGGTTGATTTAACCGCCTTTCTGAACAGGTTCCTATCCCAAATCAGAGCTTGATTGATTCGAGCTTCTGTTAGGTCCTTTTTAACTTGCATCGACCATTTACAATAGGATTTTTTTTTAGATATTGATGAGTGGATTCGATATGAAAGTCGATGATGCTCCATCCGCCCCAAATGTCCAAAGAAAGACATTCTCCTTTTTCTCATCACACTCACCAAATCTTCTATATGTTCAAATAATTCATTGTTATGTCTTCTTCTGTAAGTACCATTATCATTAACAGGTCCTAATATTTTCCTTAGAATTTTCCGTTCCTTAAGTTCTAATTTTCTCAATGGACCTTTGTTTGTCATCTTTAAGCATTCTGCGGCATACAGTGCTGACGGCCTAATTACTGTGTTATAATGTCAAAGTTTGACATTACGGGACAAGATTTTACTTTTGTAAATGTTTTTGCAGGTTTGAAAGGCATCTTCCTATTTGTTACATCTGCTGTCAATGGCAGCTATTTCTGAATTATTAGGGGTAATCCATTCCCCTAGGTATTTAAATTTTCGGACTTTTTTGATTTTTTGCAGACCAATCGTGATGAAGTTTGAGGCATCTTTGACATTTGTGATACAATTAGTTTTATGGAAGTCCACTTAAAGTCCAGTTTTAGCAGCTATGGGTTGTAGTTTATTAAGTTGGTCAGTGGCCTCTTCCATTGTATTAGCGAACAAAGCAATGTCTTCTGCAAAAGCGAGACAGTTTATATTCAGGTCTTCTTTTTTATAACCAATTCGAATACCATAATTATTTGGTAAGATTGTTAACCATTCTCTTATAATTTTTTCCAAGACACATTTGAACAGCATCGGTGATCCCAGATCACCTTGTCTACAGCCAGTCTTGATTGCAAAGGCATCGGACAATTCACCACGAAATTTGACCTTAGAAATGGTGTTTTCTAAGCTTGCTTTGAACAAATTAATTGATTTATTGTCTAGGCCAAACTCACGTAAGGTGTTAATTATTGTTTCTCTATGAATGCAATCATAAGCCTTTTGAAAGTCCACAAAAATCACAACATAAGGTTTTGATCCTACCGTACAGTAGGAAATTATGGTCTTAATGTTATGAATTTGTTCAGGACAGGATCTTGATTTCCTGAAACCAGCTTGATATTCCCCTAACTGACTGTCTAATATCGGTTCTGCTCTGTTCAGAAGAGCCCTTGCAAATATTTTGTACGTTACCGATACCAGTGAAATACCTCTATAATTATTTGGGTCGGATTTATCACCTTTCCTATATAAAGGATGAATGATCTCCCCAGAGGCCTTATTATTTTTTAGCCCCTTGATGATTTGTGTTATTTCTTCGACAGAGGGTGGTGAGCTGTCGTGGTATGCAACGCTAGGATAGAAAACAAGTTGTTCACTAGGTATGTCCGTGTTCAAAAGGGTTTCAAAATATTCATCAAAGGCTTTAGCACAGTCTTTATTATTGAGATTAAATTTACCATCAGATCCTCGGATGTGAAGAGTAGGGGCGACGTATTTGGACAGTTGGTGCTTAAAAGTTTGATAGAAATCCCTTGTTTTGTGTCTTTGAAAATCATCTTCAAATTGAATAATTTGTGATTTGTGGAAATTTCTTTTTGCCAATTTTAAAATTGTACAAGTTTATTTCCTGATGCAGAGAAAGTTCTCAAGGTTCACATCGTCTTTCTTGTTATTCCACTTGATCCAAGCTTTTCTTCTTTCCTCTATTGCGTGATCAAATTGATCGTTCCACCGAGGGTGCTTGCGCGTTCTATCAAGAGGAATGGATTCCGAAGCCGCAGTAACAATGGCGTTCCTTAAAGTAGACCATGTTCCATCTTTTGGTTTGTTGTGGAGTGTTTCCGCAAATGTGTTATTTGACATCAGACCACCGATGTTGTACTTTTGCGTTTTCGTTCCCTTTTCAACATTCACTCTATTGTTCCTAAATGGAATACCTTTCATTTTAATAAGGGACAGATAATGGTCTGAATCTATATTCGCATTACGCAGGACCTTCACATTTTGGATTTCACGATCTGATTTTTTTGATATTGCAACATGATCCAGTTGAAATTCACCCTTAAGTGAACTTGGATGTCTCCATGTCATTGCTTTCCGAGGAAGATGTTTAAACGTAGTAGATTTCAGAACTAGGTTGTTATTTTTGCAGGTGTCAATCAGCCGATCGCCATTTTTGATTGTTCGTTTATGTGCGGGATAGTTTCCAACTATATTCCTCAACTTTTCTTCTGTCTAATGCTATTCAAGGATTCCATAATTGTATATTCAGACCGTACAGATGGCAATTGGATGCTTTAAGCTATTAGTTTGTATATTGTACATGGAAAGTCAGGCATTATAATGTGCGACCAATGCTAAACTCAATCCCATGACCTCCCTCTATGTATGCCATTGTTCTAAGGAGGATATATTGTAATTCTGATTGGCCAAGCTGCAGCACAATCACTTGGTATTACTTGCCTGAGGGGAAATTTGCATTTTATATGATGAAGCTAGAGTATTTTGATGGTCTATGTATACCAAATGATAGAGAGGATATGATTTTGACTACATCCTCACCTGACATTGCTAAGAACATGCACTTGGTGCTAAGCATAAAGGTACAGTACCCGCAAGAAGAGCTTGCCGAAACTCACCGATGCGCAGAGACCAATATAAATCGGCGTACTTTAATGCCCAATGCGGGGCTCCTGTGTGTGCCCCAAATGCTGATTGCTTGGCTCACTGCTCACTCCATTCTTCTACCATGCGGTCTCGCTGCGAGACGCGGTCTACAGCTGTAATTTAAGCGTAGAGTGCAAGGATGCAACAAACAGTATAGGCTAATGAGGGTATAGGTTACTGTGTCCTGGCTCAGGTAATAACTACTGTGTAAGGCATTACATACACGCGCTGAGATCTCACAGTTTAGGGTATAGGTTACTATACACTGGCTCAGGCAATAACTACTGTGTAAGGCATTACATACACGCGATGAGATCTCACAGTTTAGGGTATAGGTTACTGTGTGCTGGCTCAGGTAATAACTACTGTGTAAGGCATTACATACACGCGCTGAGATCTCACAGTTTAGGGTATAGGTTACTGTGTACTGGCTCAGGTAATAACTACTGTGTGAGGAATTACATACACGTGCTGAGATCTCACAGTTTAGGGTATAGGTAACTGTGTGCTGGCTCAGGTAATAACTACTGTGTAAGGCATTACATACACGCTGAGATCTCACAGTTTAGGGTATAGGTTACTGTGTCCTTGCTCAGGTCATAAGTACTGTGTAAGGCATTACATACACGCGCTGAGATCTCACAGTTTAGGGTATAGGTTACTGTGTGCTGGCTCAGGTAATAACTACTGTGTAAGGCATTACATACACGCGCTGAGATCTCACAGTTTAGGGTATAGGTTACTGTGTGCTGGCTCAGGTAATAACTACTGTGTAAGGCATTACATACACGCGCTGAGATCTCACAGTTTAGGGTATAGGTTACTGTGTGCTGGCTCAGGTAATAACTACTGTGTAAGGCATTACATACACGCGCTGAGATCTCACAGTTTAGGGTATAGGTTACTGTGTCCTGGCTCAGGTAATAACTACTGTGTAAGGCGTTACATACACGCGCTGATATCTCACAGTTTAGGGTATAGGTTACTGTGTACTGGCTCAGGTAATAACTACTGTGTAAGGCATTACATACATGCGCTGAGATCTCACAGTTTAGGGTATAGGTTACTGTGTGCTGGCTCAGGTAATAACTGCTGTGTAAGGCATTACATACACGCGCTGAGATCTCACAGTTTAGGGTATAGGTTACTGTGTGCTGGCTCAGGTAATAACTACTGTGTAAGGAATTACATACACGCGTGAGATCTCACAGTTTAGGGTATAGGTTACTGTGTGCTGGCTCAGGTAATAACTACTGTGTAAGGCATTACATACATGCGCTGAGATCTCACAGTTTAGGGTATAGGTTACTGTGTGCTTGCTCAGGTAATAACTACTGTGTAAGGCATTACATACACGCGCTGAGATCTCACAGTTTAGGATATAGGTTACCATGTCCTTGCTCAGGTAATAACTACTGTGTAAGGCATTACATACACGTGCTGAGATCTCACAGTTTAGGGTATAGGTTACTGTGTGCTGGCTCAGGTAATAACTACTGTGTAAGGCATTACATACACGCGCTGAGATCTCACAGTTTAGGGTATAGGTTACTGTGTACTGACTCAGGTAATAACTACTGTGTAAGGCATTACATTCACGCGCTGAGATCTCACAGTTTAGGGTATAGGTTACTGTGTCCTGGCTCAGGTAATAACTACTGTGTAAGGCATTACATACACGCGCTGAGATCCCACAGTTTAGGGTATAGGTTACTGTGTACTGGCTCAGGTAATAACTACTGTGTGAGGCATTACATACACGTGCTGAGATCTCACAGTTTAGGGTATAGGTTACTGTGTCCTGGCTCAGGTAATAACTACTGTGTAAGGCATTACATACACGCGCTGAGATCTCACAGTTTAGGATATAGGTTACTGTGTACTGGCTCAGGTAATAACTACTGTGTGAGGAATTACATACACGTGCTGAGATCTCACAGTTTAGGGTATAGGTTACTGTGTCCTGGCTCAGGTTATAACTACTGTGTAAGGCATTACATACACGCTGAGATCTCACAGTTTAGGGTTTAGGTTACTGTGTCCTTGCTCACGTAATAAGTACTGTGTAAGGCATTACATACACGCGCTGAGATCTCACAGTTTAGGGTATAGGTTACTGTGTGCTGGCTCAGGTAATAACTACTGTGTAAGGCATTACATACACGCGCTGAGATCTCACAGTTTAGGGTATAGGTTACTGTGTGCTGGCTCAGGTAATAACTACTGTGTAAGGAATTACATACACGCGTGAGATCTCACAGTTTAGGGTATAGGTTACTGTGTGCTGGCTCAGGTAATAACTACTGTGTGAAGCATTACATACACGTGCTGAGATCTCATAGTTTAGGGTATAGGTTACTGTGTCCTGGCTCAGGTAATAACTACTGTGTAAGGCATTACATACACGCGCTGAGATATCACAGTTTAGGGTATAGGTTACTGTGTACTGGCTCAGGTAATAACTACTGTGTAAGGCATTACATACATGCGCTGAGATCTCACAGTTTAGGGTATAGGTTACTGTGTGCTGTCACAGGTAATAACTACTGTGTAAGGCATTACATACACGCGCTGAGATCTCACAGTTTAGGGTATAGGTTACTGTGTGCTGGCTCAGGTAATAACTACTGTGTAAGGCATTACATACACGCGCTGAGATCTCACAGTTTAGGGTATAGGTTAGTGTGTGCTGGCTCAGGTAATAACTACTGTGTAAGGCATTAGATACACGCGCTGAGATCTCACAGTTTAGGGTATAGGTTACTGTGTACTGGCTCAGGTAATAACTACTGTGTAAGGCATTACATACATGCGCTGAGATCTCACAGTTTAGGGTATAGGTTACTGTGTACTGGCTCAGGTAATAACTACTGTGTAAGGCATTACATACACGCGCTGAGTCTCACAGTTTAGGGTATAGGTTACTGTGTACTGACTCAGGTAATAACTACTGTGTAAGGCATTACATTCACGCGCTGAGATCTCACAGTTTAGGGTATAGGTTACTGTGTCCTGGCTCAGGTAATAACTACTGTGTAAGGCATTACATACACGCGCTGAGATTTCACAGTTTAGGGTATAGGTTACTATGTCCTGGCTCGGGTAATAACTACTGTGTAAGGCATTACATACACGCGCTGAGATCTCACCGTTTAGGGTAAAGGTTACTATGTCCTGGCTCGGGTAATAACTACTGTGTAAGGCATTACATACACGTGCTGAGATCTCACAGTTTAGGGTATAGGTTACTGTGTGCTGGCTCAGGTAATAACTACTGTGTAAGGCATTACATACACGCGCTGAGATCTCACAGTTTAGGGTAAAGGTGACTATGTCCTGGCTCGGGTAATAACTACTGTGTAAGGCATTACATACACGCGCTGAGATCTCACAGTTTAGGGTAAAGGTTACTATGTCCTGGCTCGGGTAATAACTACTGTGTAAGGCATTACATACACGCGCTGAGATCTCACAGTTTAGGGAATAGGTTGCTGTGTCCTGGCTCAGGTAATAACTACTGTGTAAGGTATTACATACACGCGCTGAGATCTCACAGTTTAGGGTATAGGTTACTGTGTGCTGGCTCAGGTAATAACTTCTGTGTATGGCATTACATACACGCGCGGAGATCTCACAGTTTAGGGAATAGGTGACTGTGTGTTGGCTCAGGTAATAACTACTGTGTGAGGCATTACATACACGCGCTGAGATCTCACAGTTTAGGGTATAGGTTACTGTGTACTGGCTCAGGTAATAACTACTGTGTGAGGCATTACATACACGTGCTGAGATCTCACAGTTTAGGGTATAGGTTACTGTGTGCTGGCTCAGGTAATAACTACTGTGTAAGGCATTACATACACGCTGAGATCTCACAGTTTAGGGTATAGGTTACTGTGTCCTTGCTCGGGTAATAAGTACTGTGTAAGGCATTACATACACGCGCTGATATCTCACAGTTTAGGGTATAGGTTACTGTGTGCTGGCTCAGGTAATAACTACTGTGTAAGGCATTACATACACGCGCTGAGATCTCACAGTTTAGGGTATAGGTTACTGTGTGCTGGCTCAGGTAATAACTACTGTGTAAGGCATTACATACACGCGCTGAGATCTCACAGTTTAGGGTATAGGTTACTGTGTGCTGGCTCAGGTAATAACTACTGTGTAAGGCATTACATACACGCGCTGAGATCTCACAGTTTAGGGTATAGGTTACTGTGTCCTGGCTCAGGTAATAACTACTGTGTAAGGCGTTACATACACGCGCTGAGATCTCACAGTTTAGGGTATAGGTTACTGTGTACTGGCTCAGGTAATAACTACTGTGTAAGGCATTACATACATGCGCTGAGATCTCACAGTTTAGGGTATAGGTAACTGTGTGCTGGCTGAGGTAATAACTACTGTGTAAGGCATTACATACACGCGCTGAGATCTCACAGTTTAGGGTATAGGTTACTGTGTGCTGTCTCAGGTAATAACTACTGCGTAAGGAATTACTTACACGCGTGAGATCTCACAGTTTAGGGTATAGGTTACTGTGTGCTGGCTCAGGTAATAACTACTGTGTAAGGCATTACATACATGCGCTGAGATCTCACAGTTTAGGGTATAGGTTACTGTGTGCTTGCTCAGGTAATAACTACTGTGTAAGGCATTACATACACGCGCTGAGATCTCACAGTTTAGGGTATAGGTTACCATGTCCTTGCTCACGTAATAACTACTGTGTAAGGCATTACATACACGCGCTGAGATCTCACAGTTTAGGGTATAGGTTACTGTGTGCTGGCTCAGGTAATAACTACTGCGTAAGGCATTACATACACACGCTGAGATCTCACAGTTTAGGGTATAGGTTACTGTGTCCTGGCTCAGGTAATAACTACTGTGTAAGGCATTACATACACGCGCTGAGATCTCACAGTTTAGGGTATAGGTTACTGTGTGCTGGCTCAGGTAATAACTTCTGTGTATGGCATTACATACGCGCGCGGAGATCTCACAGTTTAGGGAATAGGTTACTGTGTGCTGGCTCAGGTAATAACTACTGTGTAAGGCATTACATACACGCGCTGAGATCTCACAGTTTAGGGTATAGGTTACTATACACTGGCTCAGGCAATAACTACTGTGTAAGGCATTACATACACGCGCTGGGATCTCACAGTTTAGGGTATAGGTTACTGTGTCCTTGCTCGGGTAATAAGTACTGTGTAAGGCATTACATACACGCGCTGATATCTCACAGTTTAGGGTATAGGTTACTGTGTGCTGGCTCAGGTAATAACTACTGTGTAAGGCATTACATACACGCGCTGAGATCTCACAGTTTAGGGTATAGGTTACTGTGTGCTGGCTCAGGTAATAACTACTGTGTAAGGCATTACATACACGCGCTGAGATCTCACAGTTTAGGGTATAGGTTACTGTGTGCTGGCTCAGGTAATAACTACTGTGTAAGGCATTACATACATGCGCTGAGATCTCACAGTTTAGGGTATAGGTTACTGTGTGCTTGCTCAGGTAATAACTACTGTGTAAGGCATTACATACACGCGCTGAGATCTCACAGTTTAGGGTATAGGTTACTGTGTGCTGGCTCAGGTAATAACTACTGTGTAAGGCATTACATACACGCGCTGAGATCTCACAGTTTAGGGTATAGGTTACTGTGTGCTGGCTCAGGTAATAACTACTGTGTAAGGCATTACATACACGCGCTGAGATCTCACAGTTTAGGGTATAGGTTACTGTGTCCTGGCTCAGGTAATAACTACTGTGTAAGGCATTACATACACGCGCTGAAATCTCACAGTTTAGGGTATAGGTTACTGTGTGCTGGCTCAGGTAATAACTTCTGTGTATGGCATTACATACACGCGCGGAGATCTCACAGTTTAGGGAATAGGTTACTGTGTGCTGGCTCAGGTAATAACTACTGTGTAAGGCATTACATACACGCGCTGAGATCTCACAGTTTAGGGTATAGGTTACTATACACTGGCTCAGGCAATAACTACTGTGTAAGGCATTACATACACGCGCTGAGATCTCACAGTTTAGGGTATAGGTTACTGTGTACTGGCTCAGGTAATAACTACTGTGTGAGGAATTACATACACGTGCTGAGATCTCACAGTTTAGGGTATAGGTTACTGTGTCCTGGCTCAGGTTATAACTACTGTGTAAGGCATTACTTACACGCTGAGATCTCACAGTTTAGGGTATAGGTTACTGTGTCCTTGCTCAGGAAATAAGTACTGTGTAAGGCATTACGTACACGCGCTGAGATCTCACAGTTTAGGGTATAGGTTACTGTGTGCTGGCTCAGGTTATAACTACTGTGTAAGGAATTACATACACGCGTGAGATCTCACAGTTTAGGGTATAGGTTAATGTGTGCTGGCTCAGGTAATAACTACTGTGTAAGGCATTACATACACGCGCTGAGATCTCACAGTTTAGGGTATAGGTTACCATGTCCTTGCTCAGGTAATAACTACTGTGTAAGGCATTACATACACGTGCTGAGATCTCACAGTTTAGGGTATAGGTTACTGTGTGCTGGCTCAGGTAATAACTACTGTGTAAGGCTTTACATACACGCGCTGAGATCTCACAGTTTTGGGTATAGGTTACAGTGTACTGACTCAGGTAATAACTACTGTGTAAGGCATTACATTCACGCGCTGAGATCTCACAGTTTAGGGTATAGGTTACTGTGTCCTGGCTCAGGTAATAACTACTGTGTGAGGCATTACATACACGTGCTGAGATCTCACAGTTTAGGATATAGGTTACTGTGTCCTGGCTCAGGTAATAACTACTGTGTAAGGCATTACATACACGCGCTGAGATCTCACTGTTTAGGGTATAGGTTACTGTGTACTGGCTCAGGTAATAACTACTGTGTGAGGAATTACATACACGTGCTGAGATCTCACAGTTTAGGGTATAGGTTACTGTGTCCTGGCTCAGGTTATAACTACTGTGTAAGGCATTACATACACGCTGAGATCTCACAGTTTAGGGTATAGGTTACTGTGTCCTTGCTCAGGTAATAAATACTGTGTAAGGCATTACATACACGCGCTGAGATCTCACTGTTTAGGGTATAGGTTACTGTGTGCTGGCTCAGGTAATAACTACTGTGTAAGGCATTACATACACGCGCTGAGATCTCATAGTTTAGGGTATAGGTTACCATGTCCTTGCTCAGGTAATAACTACTGTGTAAGGCATTACATACACGCGCTGAGATCTCACAGTTTAGGGAATAGGTTACTGTGTCATGGCTCAGGTAATAACTACTGTGTAAGGCATTACATACACGCGCTGAGATCTCACAGTTTAGGGTATAAGTTACTGTGTGCTGGCTCAGGTAATAACTTCTGTGTATGGCATTACATACACGCGCGGAGATCTCACAGTTTAGGGAATAGTTTACTGTGTGCTGGCTCAGGTAATAACTACTGTGTGAGGCATTACATACACGCGCTGAGATCTCACAGTTTAGGGTATAGGTTACTGTGTACTGGCTCAGGTAATAACTACTGTGTGAGGCATTACATACACGTGCTGAGATCTCACAGTTTAGGGTATAGGTTACTGTGTGCTGGCTCAGGTAATAACTACTGTGTAAGGCATTACATACACGCTGAGATCTCACAGTTTAGGGTATAGGTTACTGTGTCCTTGCTCAGGTAATAAGTACTGTGTAAGGCATTACATACACGCGCTGATATCTCACAGTTTAGGCTATAGGTTACTGTGTGCTGGCTCAGGTAATAACTACTGTGTAAGGCATTACATACACGCGCTGAGATCTCTCAGTTTAGGGTATAGGTTACTGTGTGCTGGCTCAGGTAATAACTACTGTGTAAGGCATTACATACACGCGCTGAGATCTCACAGTTTAGGGTATAGGTTACTGTGTGCTGGCTCAGGTAATAACTACTGTGTAAGGCTTTACATACACGCGCTGAGATCTCACAGTTTTAGGTATAGGTTACCATGTCCTTGCTCACGTAATAACTACTGTGTAAGGCATTACATACACGTGCTGAGATCTCACAGTTTAGGGTATAGGTTACTGTGTCCTGGCTCAGGTAATAACTACTGTGTAAGGCATTACATACACGCGCTGAGATCTCACAGTTTAGGGTATAGTTTACTGTGTACTGACTCAGGTAATAACTACTGTGTAAGGCATTACATTCACGCGCTGAGATCTCACAGTTTAGGGTATAGGTTACTGTGTCCTGGCTCAGGTAATAACTACTGTGTAAGGCATTACATACACGCGCTGAGATCTCACAGTTTAGGGTATAGGTTACTGTGTACTGGCTCAGGTTATAACTACTGTGTGAGGCATTACATACACGTGCTGAGATCTCACAGTTTAGGGTATAGGTTACTGTGTCCTGGCTCAGGTAATAACTACTGTGTAAGGCATTACATACACGCGCTGAGATCTCACAGTTTAGAGTATAGGTTACTGTGTACTGGCTCAGGTAATAACTACTGTGTGAGGAATTACATACACGTGCTGAGATCTCACAGTTTAGGGTATAGGTTACTGTGTCCTGGCTCAGGTTATAACTACTGTGTAAGGCATTACATACACGCTGAGATCTCACAGTTTAGGGTATAGGTTACTGTGTCCTGGCTCAGGTTATAACTACTGTGTAAGGCATTACATACACGCGCTGAGATCTCACAGTTTAGGGTATAGGTTACTGTGGGCTGGCTCAGGTTATAACTACTGTGTAAGGAATTACATACACGCGTGAGATCTCACAGTTTAGGGTATAGGTTACTGTGTGCTGGCTCAGGTAATAACTACTGTGTAAGGCATTACATACATGCGCTGAGATCTCACAGTTTAGGGTATAGGTTACTGTGTGCTTGCTCAGGAAATAACTACTGTGTAAGGCATTACATACACGCGCTGAGATCTCACAGTTTAGGGTATAGGTTACCATGTCCTTGCTCAGGTAATAACTACTGTGTAAGGCATTACATACACGTGCTGAGATCTCACAGTTTAGGGTATAGGTTACTGTGTGCTGGCTCAGGTAATAACTACTGTGTAAGGCTTTACATACACGCGCTGAGATCTCACAGTTTAGGGCATAGGTTACTGTGTACTGACTCAGGTAATAACTACTGTGTAAGGCATTACATTCACGCGCTGAGATCTCACAGTTTAGGGTATAGTTTACTGTGTCCTGGCTCAGGTAATAACTACTGTGTAAGGCATTACATACACGCGCTGAGATCTCACAGTTTAGGGTATAGGTTACTGTGTGCTGGCTCAGGTAATAACTTCTGTGTATGGCATTACATACACGCGCGGAGATCTCACAGTTTAGGGAATAGGTTACTGTGTGCTGGCTCAGGTAATAACTACTGTGTAAGGCATTACATACACGCGCTGAGATCTCACAGTTTAGGGTATAGGTTACTATACACTGGCTCAGGCAATAACTACTGTGTAAGGCATTACATACACGCGCTGAGATCTCACAGTTTAGGGTATAGGTTACTGTGTACTGGCTCAGGTAATAACTACTGTGTGAGGAATTACATACACGTGCTGAGATCTCACAGTTTAGGGTATAGGTTACTGTGTCCTGGCTCAGGTTATAACTACTGTGTAAGGCATTACTTACACGCTGAGATCTCACAGTTTAGGGTATAGGTTACTGTGTCCTTGCTCAGGAAATAAGTACTGTGTAAGGCATTACGTACACGCGCTGAGATCTCACAGTTTAGGGTATAGGTTACTGTGTGCTGGCTCAGGTTATAACTACTGTGTAAGGAATTACATACACGCGTGAGATCTCACAGTTTAGGGTATAGGTTAATGTGTGCTGGCTCAGGTAATAACTACTGTGTAAGCCATTACATACACGCGCTGAGATCTCACAGTTTAGGGTATAGGTTACCATGTCCTTGCTCAGGTAATAACTACTGTGTAAGGCATTACATACACGTGCTGAGATCTCACAGTTTAGGGTATAGGTTACTTTGTGCTGGCTCAGGTAATAACTACTGTGTAAGGCTTTACATACACGCGCTGAGATCTCACAGTTTTGGGTATAGGTTACTGTGTACTGACTCAGGTAATAACTACTGTGTAAGGCATTACATTCACGCGCTGAGATCTCACAGTTTAGGGTATAGGTTACTGTGTCCTGGCTCAGGTAATAACTACTGTGTGAGGCATTACATACACGTGCTGAGATCTCACAGTTTAGGATATAGGTTACTGTGTCCTGGCTCAGGTAATAACTACTGTGTAAGGCATTACATACACGCGCTGAGATCTCACAGTTTAGGGTATAGGTTACTGTGTACTGGCTCAGGTAATAACTACTGTGTGAGGAATTACATACACGTGCTGAGATCTCACAGTTTAGGGTATAGGTTACTGTGTCCTGGCTCAGGTTATAACTACTGTGTAAGGCATTACATACACGCTGAGATCTCACAGTTTAGGGTATAGGTTACTGTGTCCTTGCTCAGGTAATAAATACTGTGTAAGGCATTACATACACGCACTGAGATCTCACAGTTTAGGGTATAGGTTACTGTGTGCTGGCTCAGGTAATAACTACTGTGTAAGGCATTACATACACGCGCTGAGATCTCATAGTTTAGGGTATAGGTTACCATGTCCTTGCTCAGGTAATAACTACTGTGTAAGGCATTACATACACGCGCTGAGATCTCACAGTTTAGGGAATAGGTTACTGTGTCATGGCTCAGGTAATAACTACTGTGTAAGGCATTACATACACGCGCTGAGATCTCACAGTTTAGGGTATAGGTTACTGTGTGCTGGCTCAGGTAATAACTTCTGTGTATGGCATTACATACACGCGCGGAGATCTCACAGTTTAGGGAATAGTTTACTGTGTGCTGGCTCAGGTAATAACTACTGTGTGAGGCATTACATACACGCGCTGAGATCTCACAGTTTAGGGTATAGGTTACTGTGTACTGGCTCAGGTAATAACTACTGTGTGAGGCATTACATACACGTGCTGAGATCTCACAGTTTAGGGTATAGGTTACTGTGTGCTGGCTCAGGTAATAACTACTGTGTAAGGCATTACATACACGCTGAGATCTCACAGTTTAGGGTATAGGTTACTGTGTCCTTGCTCAGGTAATAAGTACTGTGTAAGGCATTACATACACGCGCTGATATCTCACAGTTTAGGCTATAGGTTACTGTGTGCTGGCTCAGGTAATAACTACTGTGTAAGGCATTACATACACGCGCTGAGATCTCACAGTTTAGGGTATAGGTTACTGTGTGCTGGCTCAGGTAATAACTACTGTGTAAGGCATTACATACACGCGCTGAGATCTCACAGTTTAGGGTATAGGTTACTGTGTGCTGGCTCAGGTAATAACTACTGTGTAAGGCTTTACATACACGCGCTGAGATCTCACAGTTTAGGGTATAGGTTACCATGTCCTTGCTCACGTAATAACTACTGTGTAAGGCATTACATACACGTGCTGAGATCTCACAGTTTAGGGTATAGGTTACTGTGTCCTGGCTCAGGTAATAACTACTGTGTAAGGCATTACATACACGCGCTGAGATCTCACAGTTTAGGGTATAGTTTACTGTGTACTGACTCAGGTAATAACTACTGTGTAAGGCATTACATTCACGCGCTGAGATCTCACAGTTTAGGGTATAGGTTACTGTGTCCTGGCTCAGGTAATAACTACTGTGTAAGGCATTACATACACGCGCTGAGATCTCACAGTTTAGGGTATAGGTTACTGTGTACTGGCTCAGGTAATAACTACTGTGTGAGGCATTACATACACGTGCTGAGATCTCACAGTTTAGGGTATAGGTTACTGTGTCCTGGCTCAGGTAATAACTACTGTGTAAGGCATTACATACACGCGCTGAGATCTCACAGTTTAGAGTATAGGTTACTGTGTACTGGCTCTGGTAATAACTACTGTGTGAGGAATTACATACACGTGCTGAGATCTCACAGTTTAGGGTATAGGTTACTGTGTCCTGGCTCAGGTTATAACTACTGTGTAAGGCATTACATACACGCTGAGATCTCACAGTTTAGGGTATAGGTTACTGTGTCCTGGCTCAGGTTATAACTACTGTGTAAGGCATTACATACACGCGCTGAGATCTCACAGTTTAGGGTATAGGTTACTGTGGGCTGGCTCAGGTTATAACTACTGTGTAAGGAATTACATACACGCGTGAGATCTCACAGTTTAGGGTATAGGTTACTGTGTGCTGGCTCAGGTAATAACTACTGTGTAAGGCATTACATACATGCGCTGAGATCTCACAGTTTAGGGTATAGGTTACTGTGTGCTTGCTCAGGAAATAACTACTGTGTAAGGCATTACATACACGCGCTGAGATCTCACAGTTTAGGGTATAGGTTACCATGTCCTTGCTCAGGTAATAACTACTGTGTAAGGCATTACATACACGTGCTGAGATCTCACAGTTTAGGGTATAGGTTACTGTGTGCTGGCTCAGGTAATAACTACTGTGTAAGGCTTTACATACACGCGCTGAGATCTCACAGTTTAGGGCATAGGTTACTGTGTACTGACTCAGGTAATAACTACTGTGTAAGGCATTACATTCACGCGCTGAGATCTCACAGTTTAGGGTATAGTTTACTGTGTCCTGGCTCAGGTAATAACTACTGTGTGAGGCATTACATACACGTGCTGAGATCTCACAGTTTAGGATATAGGTTAGTGTGTCCTGGCTCAGGTAATAACTACTGTGTAAGGCATTACATACACGCGCTGAGATCTCACAGTTTAGGGTATAGGTTACTGTGTACTGGCTCAGGTAATAACTACTGTGTGAGGAATTACATACACGTGCTGAGATCTCACAGTTTAGGGTATAGGTTACTGTGTCCTGGCTCAGGTTATAACTACTGTGTAAGGCATTACATACACGCTGAGATCTCACAGTTTAGGGTATAGGTTACTGTGTCCTTGCTCAGGTAATAAATACTGTGTAAGGCATTACATACACGCGCTGAGATCTCACAGTTTAGGGTATAGGTTACTGTGTGCTGGCTCAGGTAATAACTACTGTGAAAGGCATTACATACACGCGCTGAGATCTCATTGTTTAGGGTATAGGTTACCATGTCCTTGCTCAGGTAATAACTAATGTGTAAGGCATTACATACACGTGCTGAGATCTCACAGTTTAGGGTATAGGTTACTGTGTGCCGGCTCAGGTAATAACTACTGTGTAAGGCATTACATACACGCGCTGAGATCTCACAGTTTAGGGTATAGGTTACTGTGTACTGGCTCAGGTAATAACTTCTGTGTAAGGCATTACATACATGCGCTGAGATATCACAGTTTAGGGTATAAGTTACTGTGTACTGGCTCAGGTAATAACTACTGTGTAAGGCATTACATACACGCGCTGAGTCTCACAGTTTAGGGTATAGGTTACTGTGTACTGACACAGGTAATAACTACTGTGTAAGGCATTACATTCACGCGCTGAGATCTCACAGTTTAGGGTATAGGTTACTGTGTCCTGGCTCAGGTAATAACTACTGTGTAAGGCATTACATACACGCGCTGAGATTTCACAGTTTAGGGTATAGGTTACTATGTCCTGGCTCGGGTAATAATTACTGTGTAAGGCATTACATACACGCGCTGAGATCTCACCGTTAAGGTAAAGCTTACTATGTCCTGGCTCGGGTAATAACTACTGTGTAAGGCATTACATACACGTGCTGAGATCTCACAGTTTAGGGTATAGGTTACTGTGTGCTGGCTCAGGTAATAACTACTGTGTAAGGCATTACATACACGCGCTGAGATCTCACAGTTTAGGGTAAAAGTGACTATTTCCTGGCTCGGGTAATAACTACTGTGTAAGGCATTACATACACGCGCTGAGATCTCACAGTTTAGGGTAAAGGTTACTATGTCCTGGCTCGGGTAATAACTACTGTGTAAGGCATTACATACACGCGCTGAGATCTCACAGTTTAGGGTATAGGTTACTGTGTCCTGGCTCAGGTAATAACTACTGTGTAAGGCATTACATACACGCGCTGAGATTTCACAGTTTAGGGTATAGGTAACTATGTCCTGGCTCGGGTAATAACTACTGTGTAAGGCATTACATACACGCGCTGAGATCTCACCGTTGAGGGTAAAGGTTACTATGTCCTGGCTCGGGTAATAACTACTGTGTAAGGCATTACGTACACGTGCTGAGATCTCACAGTTTAGGGTATAGGTTACTGTGTGCTGGCTCAGGTAATAACTACTGTGTAAGGCATTACATACACGCGCTGAGATCTCACAGTTTGGGGTAAAGGTGACTATGTCCTGGCTCGGGTAATAACTACTGTGTAAGGCATTACATACACGCGCTGAGATCTCACAGTTTAGGGTATAGGTTACTGTGTCCTGGCTCAGGTAATAACTACTGTGTAAGGCATTACATACACGCGCTGAGATCTCACAGTTTAGGGTATAGGTTACTGTGTGCTGGCTCCAGTAATAACTTCTGTGTATGGCATTACATACACGCGCGGAGATCTCACAGTTTAGGGAATAGGTTACTGTGTGCTGGCTCAGGTAATAACTACTGTGTAAGGCATTACATACACGCGCTGAGATCTCACAGTTTAGGGTGTAGGTTACTATACACTGGCTCAGGCAATAACTACTGTGTAAGGCATTACATACACGCGATGAGATCTCACAGTTTAGGGTATAGGTTACACTGTGCTGGCTCAGGTAATAACTACTGTGTAAGGCATTACATACACGCGCTGAGATCTCACAGTTTAGGGTATAGGTTACTGTGTACTGGCTCAGGTAATAACTACTGTGTGAGGCATTACATACACGTGCTGAGATCTCACAGTTTAGGGTATAGGTTACTGTGTGCTGGCTCAGGTAATAACTACTGTGTAAGGCATTACATACACGCTGAGATCTCACATTTTAGGGTATAGGTTACTGAGTCCTTGCTCAGGTAATAAGTACTGTGTAAGGCATTACATACACGCGCTGAGATCTCACAGTTTAGGGTATAGGTTACTGTGTGCTGGCTCAGGTAATAACTACTGTGTAAGGCATTACATACACGCGCTGAGATCTCACAGTTTAGGGTATAGGTTACTGTGTGCTGGCTCAGGTAATAACTACTGTGTAAGGCATTACATACACGCGCTGAGATCTCACAGTTTAGGGTATAGGTTACTGTGTCCTGGCTCAGGTAATAACTACTGTGTAAGGCATTACATACACGCGCTGAGATCTCACAGTTTAGGGTATAGGTTACTGTGTGCTGGCTCAGGTAATAACTTCTGTGTATGGCATTACATACACGCGCGGAGATCTCACAGTTTAGGGAATAGGTTACTGTGTGCTGGCTCAGGTAATAACTACTGTGTAAGGCATTACATACACGCGCTGAGATCTCACAGTTTAGGGTATAGGTTACTATACACTGGCTCAGGCAATAACTACTGTGTAAGGCATTACATACACGCGATGAGATCTCACAGTTTAGGGTATAGGTTACTGTGTACTGGCTCAGGTAATAACTACTGTGTAATGCATTACATACATGCGCTGAGATCTCACAGTTTAGGGTATAGGTTACTGTGTGCTTGCTCAGGTAATAACCACTGTGTAAGGCATTACATACACGCGCTGAGTCTCACAGTTTAGGGTATAGGTTACTGTGTACTGACTCAGGTAATAACTACTGTGTAAGGCATTACATTCACGCGCTGAGATCTCACAGTTTAGGGTATAGGTTACTGTGTCCTGGCTCAGGTAATAACTACTGTGTAAGGCATTACATACACGCGCTGAGATTTCACAGTTTAGGGTATAGGTTACTATGTCCTGGCTCGGGTAATAACTACTGTGTAAGGCATTACATACACGCGCTGAGATCTCACCGTTTAGGGTAAAGGTTACTATGTCCTGGCTCGGGTAATAACTACTGTGTAAGGCATTACATACACGTGCTGAGATCTCACAGTTTAGGGTATAGGTTACTGTTTGCTGGCTCAGGTAATAACTACTGTGTAAGGCATTACATACACGCGCTGAGATCTCACAGTTTAGGGTAAAGGTGACTATGTCCTGGCTCGGGTAATAACTACTGTGTAAGGCATTACATACACGCGCTGAGATCTCACAGTTTAGGGTAAAGGTTACTATGTCCTGGCTCGGGTAATAACTACTGTGTAAGGCATTACATACACGCGCTGAGATCTCACAGTTTAGGGTATAGGTTACTGTGTCCTGGCTCAGGTAATAACTACTGTGTAAGGCATTACATACACGCGCTGAGATTTCACAGTTTAGGATATAGGTTACTATGTCCTGGCTCGGGTAATAACTACTGTGTAAGGCATTACATACACGCGCTGAGATCTCACCGTTTAGGGTAAAGGTTACTATGTCCTGGCTCGGGTAATAACTACTGTGTAAGGCATTACATACACGTGCTGAGATCTCACAGTTTAGGGTATAGGTTACTGTGTGCTGGCTCAGGTAATAACTACTGTGTAAGGCATTACATACACGCGCTGAGATCTCACAGTTTAGGGTAAAGGTGACTATGTCCTGGCTCGGGTAATAACTACTGTGTAAGGCATTACATACACGCGCTGAGATCTCACCGTTTAGGGTAAAGGTTACTATGTCCTGGCTCGGGTAATAACTACTGTGTAAGGCATTACATACACGTGCTGAGATCTCACAGTTTAGGGTATAGGTTACTGTGTGCTGGCTCAGGTAATAACTACTGTGTAAGGCATTACATACACGCGCTGAGATCTCACAGTTTAGGGTAAAGGTGACTATGTCCTGGCTCGGGTAATAACTACTGTGTAAGGCATTACATACACGCGCTGAGATCTCACAGTTTAGGGTAAAGGTTACTATGTCCTGGCTCGGGTAATAACTACTGTGTAAGGCATTACATACACGCGCTGAGATCTCACAGTTTAGGGAATAGGTTACTGTGTCCTGGCTCAGGTAATAACTACTGTGTAAGGCATTACATACACGCGCTGAGATCTCACAGTTTAGGGTATAGGTTACTGTGTGCTGGCTCAGGTAATAACTTCTGTGTATGGCATTACATACACGCGCGGAGATCTCACAGTTTAGGGAATAGGTTACTGTGTGCTGGCTCAGGTAATAACTACTGTGTGAGGCATTACATACACGCGCTGAGATCTCACAGTTTAGGGTATAGGTTACTGTGTACTGGCTCAGGTAATAATTACTGTGTGAGGCATTACATACACGTGCTGAGATCTCACAGTTTAGGGTATAGGTTACTGTGTGCTGGCTCAGGTAATAACTACTGTGTAAGGCATTAATACACGATGAGATCTCACAGTTTAGGGTATAGGTTACTGTGTCCTGGCTCAGGTAATAACTACTGTGTAAGGCATTACATACACGCGCTGATATCTCACAGTTTAGGGTATAGGTTACTGTGTGCTGGCTCAGGTAATAACTACTGTGTAAGGCATTACATACACGCGCTGAGATCTCACACTTTAGGGTATAGGTTACTGTGTGCTGGCTCAGGTAATAACTACTGTGTAAGGCATTACATACACGCGCTGAGATCTCACAGTTTAGGGTATAGGTTACTGTGTGCTGGCTCAGGTAATAACTACTGTGTAAGGCATTACATACACATGCTGAGATCTCACAGTTTAGGGTATAGGTTACTGTGTCCTGGCTCAGGTAATAACTACCGTGTAAGGCGTTACATACACGCGCTGAGATCTCACAGTTTAGGGTATAGGTTACTGTGTACTGGCTCAGGTAATAACTACTGTGTAAGGCATTACATACATGCGCTGAGATCTCACAGTTTAGGGTATAGGTAACTGTGTGCTGGCTCAGGTAATAACTACTGTGTAAGGCATTACATACACGTGCTGAGATCTCACAGTTTAGGGTATAGGTTACTGTGTGCTGGCTCAGGTAATAACTACTGTTTAAGGAATTACATACACGCGTGAGATCTCACAGTTTAGGGTATAGGTTACTGTGTGCTGGCTCAGGTAATAACTACTGTGTAAGGCATTACATACATGCGCTGAGATCTCACAGTTTAGGGTATAGGTTACTGTGTGCTTGCTCAGGTAATAACTACTGTGTAAAGCATTACATACACGCGCTGAGATCTCACAGTTTAGGGTATAGGTTACCATGTCCTTGCTCACGTAATAACTACTGTGTAAGGCATTACATACACGTGCTGAGATCTCACAGTTTAGGGTATAGGTTACTGTGTGCTGGCTCAGGTAATAACTACTGTGTAAGGCGTTACATACACGCGCTGAGATCTCACAGTTTAGGGTATAGGTTACTGTGTACTGACTCAGGTAATAACTACTGTGTAAGGCATTACATTCACGCGCTGAGATCTCACAGTTTAGGGTATAGGTTACTGTGTCCTGGCTCAGGTAATAACTACTGTGTAAGGCATTACATACACGCGCTGAGATCTCACAGTTTAGGGTATAGGTTACTGTGTACTGGCTCAGGTAATAACTACTGTGTAAGGCATTACATTCACGCGCTGAGATCTCACAGTTTAGGGTATAGGTTACTGTGTCCTGGCTCAGGTAATAACTACTGTGTAAGGCATTACATACACGCGCTGAGATTTCACAGTTTAGGGTATAGGTTACTATGTCCTGGCTCGAGTTATAACTACTGTGTAAGGCATTACATACACGCGCTGAGATCTCACTGTTTAGGGTAAAGGTTACTATGTCCTGGCTCGGGTAATAACTACTGTGTAAGGCATTACATACACGTGCTGAGATCTCACAGTTTAGGGTATAGGTTACTGTGTGCTGGCTCAGGTAATAACTACTGTGTAAGGCATTACATACACGCGCTGAGATCTCACAGTTTAGGGTAAAGGTGACTATGTCCTGGCTCGGGTAATAACTACTGTGTAAGGCATTACATACACGCGCTGAGATCTCACAGTTTAGGGTAAAGGTTACTATGTCCTGGCTCGGGTAATAACTACTGTGTAAGGCATTACATACACGCGCTGAGATCTCACAGTTTAGGGAATAGGTTACTGTGTCCTGGCTCAGGTAATAACTACTGTGTAAGGCATTACATACACGCGCTGAGATCTCACAGTTTAGGGTATAGGTTACTGTGTGCTGGCTCAGGTAATAACTTCTGTGTATGGCATTACATACACGCGCGGAGATCTCACAGTTTAGGGAATAGGTTACTGTGTGCTGGCTCAGGTAATAACTACTGTGTGAGGCATTACATACACGCGCTGAGATCTCACAGTTTAGGGTATAGGTTACTGTGTACTGGCTCAGGTAATAACTACTGTGTGAGGCATTACATACACGTGCTGAGATCTCACAGTTTAGGGTATAGGTTACTGTGTGCTGGCTCAGGTAATAACTACTGTGTAAGGCATTACATACACGCTGAGATCTCACAGTTTAGGGTATAGGTTACTGTGTCCTGGCTCAGGTAATAACTACTGTGTAAGGCATTACATACACGCGCTGATATCTCACAGTTTAGGGTATAGGTTACTGTGTGCTGGCTCAGGTAATAACTTCTGTGTATGGCATTACATACACGCGCGGAGATCTCACAGTTTAGGGAATAGGTTACTGTGTGCTGGCTCAGGTAATAACTACTGTGTAAGGCATTACATACACGCGCTGAGATCTCACAGTTTAGGGTATAGGTTACTATACACTGGCTCAGGCAATAACTACTGTGTAAGGCATTACATACACGCGATGAGATCTCACAGTTTAGGGTATAGGTTACTGTGTACTGGCTCAGGTAATAACTACTGTGTAATGCATTACATACATGCGCTGAGATCTCACAGTTTAGGGTATAGGTTACTGTGTGCTTGCTCAGGTAATAACTACTGTGTAAGGCATTACATACACGCGCTGAGTCTCACAGTTTAGGGTATAGGTTACTGTGTACTGACTCAGGTAATAACTACTGTGTAAGGCATTACATTCACGCGCTGAGATCTCACAGTTTAGGGTATAGGTTACTGTGTCCTGGCTCAGGTAATAACTACTGTGTAAGGCATTACATACACGCGCTGAGATTTCACAGTTTAGGGTATAGGTTACTATGTCCTGGCTCGGGTAATAACTACTGTGTAAGGCATTACATACACGCGCTGAGATCTCACCGTTTAGGGTAAAGGTTACTATGTCCTGGCTCGGGTAATAACTACTGTGTAAGGCATTACATACACGTGCTGAGATCTCACAGTTTAGGGTATAGGTTACTGTTTGCTGGCTCAGGTAATAACTACTGTGTAAGGCATTACATACACGCGCTGAGATCTCACAGTTTAGGGTAAAGGTGACTATGTCCTGGCTCGGGTAATAACTACTGTGTAAGGCATTACATACACGCGCTGAGATCTCACAGTTTAGGGTAAAGGTTACTATGTCCTGGCTCGGGTAATAACTACTGTGTAGGGCATTACATACACGCGCTGAGATCTCACAGTTTAGGGTATAGGTTACTGTGTCCTGGCTCAGGTAATAACTACTGTGTAAGGCATTACATACACGCGCTGAGATTTCACAGTTTAGGGTATAGGTTACTATGTCCTGGCTCGGGTAATAACTACTGTGTAAGGCATTACATACACGCGCTGAGATCTCACCGTTTAGGGTAAAGGTTACTATGTCCTGGCTCGGGTAATAACTACTGTGTAAGGCATTACATACACGTGCTGAGATCTCACAGTTTAGGGTATAGGTTACTGTGTGCTGGCTCAGGTAATAACTACTGTGTAAGGCATTACATACACGCGCTGAGATCTCACAGTTTAGGGTAAAGGTGACTATGTCCTGGCTCGGGTAATAACTACTGTGTAAGGCATTACATACACGCGCTGAGATCTCACCGTTTAGGGTAAAGGATACTATGTCCTGGCTCGGGTAATAACTACTGTGTAAGGCATTACATACACGTGCTGAGATCTCACAGTTTAGGGTATAGGTTACTGTGTGCTGGCTCAGGTAATAACTACTGTGTAAGGCATTACATACACGCGCTGAGATCTCACAGTTTAGGGTAAAGGTGACTATGTCCTGGCTCGGGTAATAACTACTGTGTAAGGCATTACATACACGCGCTGAGATCTCACAGTTTAGGGTAAAGGTTACTATGTCCTGGCTCGGGTAATAACTACTGTGTAAGGCATTACATACACGCGCTGAGATCTCACAGTTTAGGGAATAGGTTACTGTGTCCTGGCTCAGGTAATAACTACTGTGTAAGGCATTACATACACGCGCTGAGATCTCACAGTTTAGGGTATAGGTTACTGTGTGCTGGCTCAGGTAATAACTTCTGTGTATGGCATTACATACACGCGCGGAGATCTCACAGTTTAGGGAATAGGTTACTGTGTGCTGGCTCAGGTAATAACTACTGTGTGAGGCATTACATACACGCGCTGAGATCTCACAGTTTAGGGTATAGGTTACTGTGTACTGGCTCAGGTAATAATTACTGTGTGAGGCATTACATACACGTGCTGAGATCTCACAGTTTAGGGTATAGGTTACTGTGTGCTGGCTCAGGTAATAACTACTGTGTAAGGCATTAATACACGATGAGATCTCACAGTTTAGGGTATAGGTTACTGTGTCCTGGCTCAGGTAATAACTACTGTGTAAGGCATTACATACACGCGCTGATATCTCACAGTTTAGGGTATAGGTTACTGTGTGCTGGCTCAGGTAATAACTACTGTGTAAGGCATTACATACACGCGCTGAGATCTCACACTTTAGGGTATAGGTTACTGTGTGCTGGCTCAGGTAATAACTACTGTGTAAGGCATTACATACACGCGCTGAGATCTCACAGTTTAGGGTATAGGTTACTGTGTGCTGGCTCAGGTAATAACTACTGTGTAAGGCATTACATACACATGCTGAGATCTCACAGTTTAGGGTATAGGTTACTGTGTCCTGGCTCAGGTAATAACTACCGTGTAAGGCGTTACATACACGCGCAGAGATCTCACAGTTTAGGGTATAGGTTACTGTGTACTGGCTCAGGTAATAACTACTGTGTAAGGCATTACATACATGCGCTGAGATCTCACAGTTTAGGGTATAGGTAACTGTGTGCTGGCTCAGGTAATAACTACTGTGTAAGGCATTACATACACGTGCTGAGATCTCACAGTTTAGGGTATAGGTTACTGTGTGCTGGCTCAGGTAATAACTACTGTTTAAGGAATTACATACACGCGTGAGATCTCACAGTTTAGGGTATAGGTTACTGTGTGCTGGCTCAGGTAATAACTACTGTGTAAGGCATTACATACATGCGCTGAGATCTCACAGTTTAGGGTATAGGTTACTGTGTGCTTGCTCAGGTAATAACTACTGTGTAAAGCATTACATACACGCGCTGAGATCTCACAGTTTAGGGTATAGGTTACCATGTCCTTGCTCACGTAATAACTACTGTGTAAGGCATTACATACACGTGCTGAGATCTCACAGTTTAGGGTATAGGTTACTGTGTGCTGGCTCAGGTAATAACTACTGTGTAAGGCGTTACATACACGCGCTGAGATCTCACAGTTTAGGGTATAGGTTACTGTGTACTGACTCAGGTAATAACTACTGTGTAAGGCATTACATTCACGCGCTGAGATCTCACAGTTTAGGGTATAGGTTACTGTGTCCTGGCTCAGGTAATAACTACTGTGTAAGGCATTACATACACGCGCTGAGATCTCACAGTTTAGGGTATAGGTTACTGTGTACTGGCTCAGGTAATAACTACTGTGTAAGGCATTACATTCACGCGCTGAGATCTCACAGTTTAGGGTATAGGTTACTGTGTCCTGGCTCAGGTAATAACTACTGTGTAAGGCATTACATACACGCGCTGAGATTTCACAGTTTAGGGTATAGGTTACTATGTCCTGGCTCGAGTTATAACTACTGTGTAAGGCATTACATACACGCGCTGAGATCTCACTGTTTAGGGTAAAGGTTACTATGTCCTGGCTCGGGTAATAACTACTGTGTAAGGCATTACATACACGTGCTGAGATCTCACAGTTTAGGGTATAGGTTACTGTGTGCTGGCTCAGGTAATAACTACTGTGTAAGGCATTACATACACGCGCTGAGATCTCACAGTTTAGGGTAAAGGTGACTATGTCCTGGCTCGGGTAATAACTACTGTGTAAGGCATTACATACACGCGCTGAGATCTCACAGTTTAGGGTAAGGGTTACTATGTCCTGGCTCGGGTAATAACTACTGTGTAAGGCATTACATACACGCGCTGAGATCTCACAGTTTAGGGAATAGGTTACTGTGTCCTGGCTCAGGTAATAACTACTGTGTAAGGCATTACATACACGCGCTGAGATCTCACAGTTTAGGGTATAGGTTACTGTGTGCTGGCTCAGGTAATAACTTCTGTGTATGGCATTACATACACGCGCGGAGATCTCACAGTTTAGGGAATAGGTTACTGTGTGCTGGCTCAGGTAATAACTACTGTGTGAGGCATTACATACACGCGCTGAGATCTCACAGTTTAGGGTATAGGTTACTGTGTACTGGCTCAGGTAATAACTACTGTGTGAGGCATTACATACACGTGCTGAGATCTCACAGTTTAGGGTATAGGTTACTGTGTGCTGGCTCAGGTAATAACTACTGTGTAAGGCATTACATACACGCTGAGATCTCACAGTTTAGGGTATAGGTTACTGTGTCCTGGCTCAGGTAATAACTACTGTGTAAGGCATTACATACACGCGCTGATATCTCACAGTTTAGGGTATAGGTTACTGTGTGCTGGCTCAGGTAATAACTTCTGTGTATGGCATTACATACACGCGCGGAGATCTCACAGTTTAGGGAATAGGTTACTGTGTGCTGGCTCAGGTAATAACTACTGTGTAAGGCATTACATACACGCGCTGAGATCTCACAGTTTAGGGTATAGGTTACTATACACTGGCTCAGGCAATAACTACTGTGTAAGGCATTACATACACGCGATGAGATCTCACAGTTTAGGGTATAGGTTACTGTGTACTGGCTCAGGTAATAACTACTGTGTAATGCATTACATACATGCGCTGAGATCTCACAGTTTAGGGTATAGGTTACTGTGTGCTTGCTCAGGTAATAACTACTGTGTAAGGCATTACATACACGCGCTGAGTCTCACAGTTTAGGGTATAGGTTACTGTGTACTGACTCAGGTAATAACTACTGTGTAAGGCATTACATTCACGCGCTGAGATCTCACAGTTTAGGGTATAGGTTACTGTGTCCTGGCTCAGGTAATAACTACTGTGTAAGGCATTACATACACGCGCTGAGATTTCACAGTTTAGGGTATAGGTTACTATGTCCTGGCTCGGGTAATAACTACTGTGTAAGGCATTACATACACGCGCTGAGATCTCACCGTTTAGGGTAAAGGTTACTATGTCCTGGCTCGGGTAATAACTACTGTGTAAGGCATTACATACACGTGCTGAGATCTCACAGTTTAGGGTATAGGTTACTGTTTGCTGGCTCAGGTAATAACTACTGTGTAAGGCATTACATACACGCGCTGAGATCTCACAGTTTAGGGTAAAGGTGACTATGTCCTGGCTCGGGTAATAACTACTGTGTAAGGCATTACATACACGCGCTGAGATCTCACAGTTTAGGGTAAAGGTTACTATGTCCTGGCTCGGGTAATAACTACTGTGTAGGGCATTACATACACGCGCTGAGATCTCACAGTTTAGGGTATAGGTTACTGTGTCCTGGCTCAGGTAATAACTACTGTGTAAGGCATTACATACACGCGCTGAGATTTCACAGTTTAGGGTATAGGTTACTATGTCCTGGCTCGGGTAATAACTACTGTGTAAGGCATTACATACACGCGCTGAGATCTCACCGTTTAGGGTAAAGGTTACTATGTCCTGGCTCGGGTAATAACTACTGTGTAAGGCATTACATACACGTGCTGAGATCTCACAGTTTAGGGTATAGGTTACTGTGTGCTGGCTCAGGTAATAACTACTGTGTAAGGCATTACATACACGCGCTGAGATCTCACAGTTTAGGGTAAAGGTGACTATGTCCTGGCTCGGGTAATAACTACTGTGTAAGGCATTACATACACGCGCTGAGATCTCACCGTTTAGGGTAAAGGATACTATGTCCTGGCTCGGGTAATAACTACTGTGTAAGGCATTACATACACGTGCTGAGATCTCACAGTTTAGGGTATAGGTTACTGTGTGCTGGCTCAGGTAATAACTACTGTGTAAGGCATTACATACACGCGCTGAGATCTCACAGTTTAGGGTAAAGGTGACTATGTCCTGGCTCGGGTAATAACTACTGTGTAAGGCATTACATACACGCGCTGAGATCTCACAGTTTAGGGTAAAGGTTACTATGTCCTGGCTCGGGTAATAACTACTGTGTAAGGCATTACATACACGCGCTGAGATCTCACAGTTTAGGGAATAGGTTACTGTGTCCTGGCTCAGGTAATAACTACTGTGTAAGGCATTACATACACGCGCTGAGATCTCACAGTTTAGGGTATAGGTTACTGTGTGCTGGCTCAGGTAATAGCTTCTGTGTATGGCATTACATACACGCGCGGAGATCTCACAGTTTAGGGAATAGGTTACTGTGTGCTGGCTCAGGTAATAACTACTGTGTGAGGCATTACATACACGCGCTGAGATCTCACAGTTTAGGGTATAGGTTACTGTGTACTGTCTCAGGTAATAACTACTGTGTGAGGCATTACATACACGTGCTGAGATCTCACAGTTTAGGGTATAGGTTACTGTGTGCTGGCTCAGGTAATAACTACTGTGTAAGGCATTACATACACGCTGAGATCTCACAGTTTAGGGTATAGGTTACTGTGTCCTGGCTCAGGTAATAACTACTGTGTAAGGCATTACATACACGCGCTGATATCTCACAGTTTAGGGTATAGGTTACTGTGTGCTGGCTCAGGTAATAACTACTGTGTAAGGCATTACATACACGCGCTGAGATCTCACACTTTAGGGTATAGGTTACTGTGTGCTGGCTCAGGTAATAACTACTGTGTAAGGCATTACATACACGCGCTGAGATCTCACAGTTTAGGGTATAGGTTACTGTGTGCTGGCTCAGGTAATAACTACTGTGTAAGGCATTACATACACATGCTGAGATCTCACAGTTTAGGGTATAGGTTACTGTGTCCTGGCTCAGGTAATAACTACTGTGTAAGGCGTTACATACACGCGCTGAGATCTCACAGTTTAGGGTATAGGTTACTGTGTACTGGCTCAGGTAATAACTACTGTGTAAGGCATTACATACATGCGCTGAGATCTCACAGTTTAGGGTATAGGTAACTGTGTGCTGGCTCAGGTAATAACTACTGTGTAAGGCATTACATACACGTGCTGAGATCTCACAGTTTAGGGTATAGGTTACTGTGTGCTGGCTCAGGTAATAACTACTGTTTAAGGAATTACATACACGCGTGAGATCTCACAGTTTAGGCTATAGGTTACTGTGTGCTGGCTCAGGTAATAACTACTGTGTAAGGCATTACATACATGCGCTGAGATCTCACAGTTTAGGGTATAGGTTACTGTGTGCTTGCTCAGGTAATAACTACTGTGTAAAGCATTACATACACGCGCTGAGATCTCACAGTTTAGGGTATAGGTTACCATGTCCTTGCTCACGTAATAACTACTGTGTAAGGCATTACATACACGTGCTGAGATCTCACAGTTTAGGGTATAGGTTACTGTGTGCTGGCTCAGGTAATAACTACTGTGTAAGGCGTTACATACACGCGCTGAGATCTCACAGTTTAGGGTATAGGTTACTGTGTACTGACTCAGGTAATAACTACTGTGTAAGGCATTACATTCACGCGCTGAGATCTCACAGTTTAGGGTATAGGTTACTGTGTCCTGGCTCAGGTAATAACTACTGTGTAAGGCATTACATACACGCGCTGAGATCTCACAGTTTAGGGTATAGGTTACTGTGTACTGGCTCAGGTAATAACTACTGTGTAAGGCATTACATTCACGCGCTGAGATCTCACAGTTTAGGGTATTGGTTACTGTGTCCTGGCTCAGGTAATAACTACTGTGTAAGGCATTACATAAACGCGCTGAGATTTCACAGTTTAGGGTATAGGTTACTATGTCCTGGCTCGAGTAATAACTACTGTGTAAGGCATTACATACACGCGCTGAGATCTCACCGTTTAGGGTAAAGGTTACTATGTCCTGGCTCGGGTAATAACTACTGTGTAAGGCATTACATACACGTGCTGAGATCTCACAGTTTAGGGTATAGGTTACTGTGTGCTGGCTCAGGTAATAACTACTGTGTAAGGCATTACATACACGCGCTGAGATCTCACAGTTTAGGGTATAGGTTACTGTGTACTGGCTCAGGTAATAACTACTGTGTAAGGCATTACATACACGCGCTGAGATCTCACAGTTTAGGGTATAGGTTACTGTGTACTGGCTCAGGTAATAACTACTGTGTAAGGCATTACATTCACGCGCTGAGATCTCACAGTTTAGGGTATAGGTTACTGTGTCCTGGCTCATGTAATAACTACTGTGTAAGGCATTACATACACGCGCTGAGATTTCACAGTTTAGGGTATAGGTTACTATGTCCTGGCTCGAGTAATAACTACTGTGTAAGGCATTACATACACGCGCTGAGATCTCACTGTTTAGGGTAAAGGTTACTATGTCCTGGCTCGGGTAATAACTACTGTGTAAGGCATTACATACACGTGCTGAGATCTCACAGTTTAGGGTATAGGTTACTGTGTGCTGGCTCAGGTAATAACTACTGTGTAAGGCATTACATACACGCGCTGAGATCTCACAGTTTAGGGTAAAGGTGACTATGTCCTGGCTCGGGTAATAACTACTGTGTAAGGCATTACATACACGCGCTGAGATCTCACAGTTTAGGGTAAAGGTTACTATGTCCTGGCTCGGGTAATAACTACTGTGTAAGGCATTACATACACGCGCTGAGATCTCACAGTTTAGGGAATAGGTTACTGTGTCCTGGCTCAGGTAATAACTACTGTGTAAGGCATTACATACACGCGCTGAGATCTCACAGTTTAGGGTATAGGTTACTGTGTGCTGGCTCAGGTAATAACTTCTGTGTATGGCATTACATACACGCGCGGAGATCTCACAGTTTAGGGAATAGGTTACTGTGTGCTGGCTCAGGTAATAACTACTGTGTGAGGCATTACATACACGCGCTGAGATCTCACAGTTTAGGGTATAGGTTACTGTGTACTGGCTCAGGTAATAACTACTGTGTGAGGCATTACATACACGTGCTGAGATCTCACAGTTTAGGGTATAGGTTACTGTGTGCTGGCTCAGGTAATAACTACTGTGTAAGGCATTACATACACGCTGAGATCTCACAGTTTAGGGTATAGGTTACTGTGTCCTGGCTCAGGTAATAACTACTGTGTAAGGCATTACATACACGCGCTGATATCTCACAGTTTAGGGTATAGGTTACTGTGTGCTGGCTCAGGTAATAACTTCTGTGTATGGCATTACATACACGCGCGGAGATCTCACAGTTTAGGGAATAGGTTACTGTGTGCTGGCTCAGGTAATAACTACTGTGTAAGGCATTACATACACGCGCTGAGATCTCACAGTTTAGGGTATAGGTTACTATACACTGGCTCAGGCAATAACTACTGTGTAAGGCATTACATACACGCGATGAGATCTCACAGTTTAGGGTATAGGTTACTGTGTACTGGCTCAGGTAATAACTACTGTGTAATGCATTACATACATGCGCTGAGATCTCACAGTTTAGGGTATAGGTTACTGTGTGCTTGCTCAGGTAATAACTACTGTGTAAGGCATTACATACACGCGCTGAGTCTCACAGTTTAGGGTATAGGTTACTGTGTACTGACTCAGGTAATAACTACTGTGTAAGGCATTACATTCACGCGCTGAGATCTCACAGTTTAGGGTATAGGTTACTGTGTCCTGGCTCAGGTAATAACTACTGTGTAAGGCATTACATACACGCGCTGAGATTTCACAGTTTAGGGTATAGGTTACTATGTCCTGGCTCGGGTAATAACTACTGTGTAAGGCATTACATACACGCGCTGAGATCTCACCGTTTAGGGTAAAGGTTACTATGTCCTGGCTCGGGTAATAACTACTGTGTAAGGCATTACATACACGTGCTGAGATCTCACAGTTTAGGGTATAGGTTACTGTTTGCTGGCTCAGGTAATAACTACTGTGTAAGGCATTACATACACGCGCTGAGATCTCACAGTTTAGGGTAAAGGTGACTATGTCCTGGCTCGGGTAATAACTACTGTGTAAGGCATTACATACACGCGCTGAGATCTCACAGTTTAGGGTAAAGGTTACTATGTCCTGGCTCGGGTGATAACTACTGTGTAGGGCATTACATACACGCGCTGAGATCTCACAGTTTAGGGTATAGGTTACTGTGTCCTGGCTCAGGTAATAACTACTGTGTAAGGCATTACATACACGCGCTGAGATTTCACAGTTTAGGGTATAGGTTACTATGTCCTGGCTCGGGTAATAACTACTGTGTAAGGCATTACATACACGCGCTGAGATCTCACCGTTTAGGGTAAAGGTTACTATGTCCTGGCTCGGGTAATAACTACTGTGTAAGGCATTACATACACGTGCTGAGATCTCACAGTTTAGGGTATAGGTTACTGTGTGCTGGCTCAGGTAATAACTACTGTGTAAGGCATTACATACACGCGCTGAGATCTCACAGTTTAGGGTAAAGGTGACTATGTCCTGGCTCGGGTAATAACTACTGTGTAAGGCATTACATACACGCGCTGAGATCTCACCGTTTAGGGTAAAGGATACTATGTCCTGGCTCGGGTAATAACTACTGTGTAAGGCATTACATACACGTGCTGAGATCTCACAGTTTAGGGTATAGGTTACTGTGTGCTGGCTCAGGTAATAACTACTGTGTAAGGCATTACATACACGCGCTGAGATCTCACAGTTTAGGGTAAAGGTGACTATGTCCTGGCTCGGGTAATAACTACTGTGTAAGGCATTACATACACGCGCTGAGATCTCACAGTTTAGGGTAAAGGTTACTATGTCCTGGCTCGGGTAATAACTACTGTGTAAGGCATTACATACACGCGCTGAGATCTCACAGTTTAGGGAATAGGTTACTGTGTCCTGGCTCAGGTAATAACTACTGTGTAAGGCATTACATACACGCGCTGAGATCTCACAGTTTAGGGTATAGGTTACTGTGTGCTGGCTCAGGTAATAACTTCTGTGTATGGCATTACATACACGCGCGGAGATCTCACAGTTTAGGGAATAGGTTACTGTGTGCTGGCTCAGGTAATAACTACTGTGTGAGGCATTACATACACGCGCTGAGATCTCACAGTTTAGGGTATAGGTTACTGTGTACTGTCTCAGGTAATAACTACTGTGTGAGGCATTACATACACGTGCTGAGATCTCACAGTTTAGGGTATAGGTTACTGTGTGCTGGCTCAGGTAATAACTACTGTGTAAGGCATTACATACACGCTGAGATCTCACAGTTTAGGGTATAGGTTACTGTGTCCTGGCTCAGGTAATAACTACTGTGTAAGGCATTACATACACGCGCTGATATCTCACAGTTTAGGGTATAGGTTACTGTGTGCTGGCTCAGGTAATAACTACTGTGTAAGGCATTACATACACGCGCTGAGATCTCACACTTTAGGGTATAGGTTACTGTGTGCTGGCTCAGGTAATAACTACTGTGTAAGGCATTACATACACGCGCTGAGATCTCACAGTTTAGGGTATAGGTTACTGTGTGCTGGCTCAGGTAATAACTACTGTGTAAGGCATTACATACACATGCTGAGATCTCACAGTTTAGGGTATAGGTTACTGTGTCCTGGCTCAGGTAATAACTACTGTGTAAGGCGTTACATACACGCGCTGAGATCTCACAGTTTAGGGTATAGGTTACTGTGTACTGGCTCAGGTAATAACTACTGTGTAAGGCATTACATACATGCGCTGAGATCTCACAGTTTAGGGTATAGGTAACTGTGTGCTGGCTCAGGTAATAACTACTGTGTAAGGCATTACATACACGTGCTGAGATCTCACAGTTTAGGGTATAGGTTACTGTGTGCTGGCTCAGGTAATAACTACTGTTTAAGGAATTACATACACGCGTGAGATCTCACAGTTTAGGCTATAGGTTACTGTGTGCTGGCTCAGGTAATAACTACTGTGTAAGGCATTACATACATGCGCTGAGATCTCACAGTTTAGGGTATAGGTTACTGTGTGCTTGCTCAGGTAATAACTACTGTGTAAAGCATTACATACACGCGCTGAGATCTCACAGTTTAGGGTATAGGTTACCATGTCCTTGCTCACGTAATAACTACTGTGTAAGGCATTACATACACGTGCTGAGATCTCACAGTTTAGGGTATAGGTTACTGTGTGCTGGCTCAGGTAATAACTACTGTGTAAGGCGTTACATACACGCGCTGAGATCTCACAGTTTAGGGTATAGGTTACTGTGTACTGACTCAGGTAATAACTACTGTGTAAGGCATTACATTCACGCGCTGAGATCTCACAGTTTAGGGTATAGGTTACTGTGTCCTGGCTCAGGTAATAACTACTGTGTAAGGCATTACATACACGCGCTGAGATCTCACAGTTTAGGGTATAGGTTACTGTGTACTGGCTCAGGTAATAACTACTGTGTAAGGCATTACATTCACGCGCTGAGATCTCACAGTTTAGGGTATTGGTTACTGTGTCCTGGCTCAGGTAATAACTACTGTGTAAGGCATTACATACACGCGCTGAGATTTCACAGTTTAGGGTATAGGTTACTATGTCCTGGCTCGAGTAATAACTACTGTGTAAGGCATTACATACACGCGCTGAGATCTCACCGTTTAGGGTAAAGGTTACTATGTCCTGGCTCGGGTAATAACTACTGTGTAAGGCATTACATACACGTGCTGAGATCTCACAGTTTAGGGTATAGGTTACTGTGTGCTGGCTCAGGTAATAACTACTGTGTAAGGCATTACATACACGCGCTGAGATCTCACAGATTAGGGTAAAGGTGACTATGTCCTGGCTCGGGTAATAACTACTGTGTAAGGCATTACTTACACGCGCTGAGATCTCACAGTTTAGGGTAAAGGTTACTATGTCCTGGCTCGGGTAATAACTACTGTGTAAGGCATTACATACACGCGCAGAGATCTCACAGTTTAGGGTATAGGTTACTGTGTGCTGTCTCAGGTAATAACTACTGCGTAAGGAATTACTTACACGCGTGAGATCTCACAGTTTAGGGTATAGGTTACTGTGTGCTGGCTCAGGTAATAACTACTGTGTAAGGCATTACATTCACGCGCTGAGATCTCACAGTTTAGGGTATAGGTTACTGTGTCCTGGCTCAGGTAATAACTACTGTGTAAGGCATTACATACACGCGCTGAGATTTCACAGTTTAGGGTATAGGTTACTATGTCCTGGCTCGGGTAATAACTACTGTGTAAGGCATTACATACACGCGCTGAGATCTCACCGTTTAGGGTAAAGGTTACTATGTCCTGGCTCGGGTAATAACTACTGTGTAAGGCATTACATACACGTGCTGAGATCTCACAGTTTAGGGTATAGGTTACTGTTTGCTGGCTCAGGTAATAACTACTGTGTAAGGCATTACATACACGCGCTGAGATCTCACAGTTTAGGGTAAAGGTGACTATGTCCTGGCTCGGGTAATAACTACTGTGTAAGGCATTACATACACGCGCTGAGATCTCACAGTTTAGGGTAAAGGTTACTATGTCCTGGCTCGGGTGATAACTACTGTGTAGGGCATTACATACACGCGCTGAGATCTCACAGTTTAGGGTATAGGTTACTGTGTCCTGGCTCAGGTAATAACTACTGTGTAAGGCATTACATACACGCGCTGAGATTTCACAGTTTAGGGTATAGGTTACTATGTCCTGGCTCGGGTAATAACTACTGTGTAAGGCATTACATACACGCGCTGAGATCTCACCGTTTAGGGTAAAGGTTACTATGTCCTGGCTCGGGTAATAACTACTGTGTAAGGCATTACATACACGTGCTGAGATCTCACAGTTTAGGGTATAGGTTACTGTGTGCTGGCTCAGGTAATAACTACTGTGTAAGGCATTACATACACGCGCTGAGATCTCACAGTTTAGGGTAAAGGTGACTATGTCCTGGCTCGGGTAATAACTACTGTGTAAGGCATTACATACACGCGCTGAGATCTCACCGTTTAGGGTAAAGGATACTATGTCCTGGCTCGGGTAATAACTACTGTGTAAGGCATTACATACACGTGCTGAGATCTCACAGTTTAGGGTATAGGTTACTGTGTGCTGGCTCAGGTAATAACTACTGTGTAAGGCATTACATACACGCGCTGAGATCTCACAGTTTAGGGTAAAGGTGACTATGTCCTGGCTCGGGTAATAACTACTGTGTAAGGCATTACATACACGCGCTGAGATCTCACAGTTTAGGGTAAAGGTTACTATGTCCTGGCTCGGGTAATAACTACTGTGTAAGGCATTACATACACGCGCTGAGATCTCACAGTTTAGGGAATAGGTTACTGTGTCCTGGCTCAGGTAATAACTACTGTGTAAGGCATTACATACACGCGCTGAGATCTCACAGTTTAGGGTATAGGTTACTGTGTGCTGGCTCAGGTAATAACTTCTGTGTATGGCATTACATACACGCGCGGAGATCTCACAGTTTAGGGAATAGGTTACTGTGTGCTGGCTCAGGTAATAACTACTGTGTGAGGCATTACATACACGCGCTGAGATCTCACAGTTTAGGGTATAGGTTACTGTGTACTGTCTCAGGTAATAACTACTGTGTGAGGCATTACATACACGTGCTGAGATCTCACAGTTTAGGGTATAGGTTACTGTGTGCTGGCTCAGGTAATAACTACTGTGTAAGGCATTACATACACGCTGAGATCTCACAGTTTAGGGTATAGGTTACTGTGTCCTGGCTCAGGTAATAACTACTGTGTAAGGCATTACATACACGCGCTGATATCTCACAGTTTAGGGTATAGGTTACTGTGTGCTGGCTCAGGTAATAACTACTGTGTAAGGCATTACATACACGCGCTGAGATCTCACACTTTAGGGTATAGGTTACTGTGTGCTGGCTCAGGTAATAACTACTGTGTAAGGCATTACATACACGCGCTGAGATCTCACAGTTTAGGGTATAGGTTACTGTGTGCTGGCTCAGGTAATAACTACTGTGTAAGGCATTACATACACATGCTGAGATCTCACAGTTTAGGGTATAGGTTACTGTGTCCTGGCTCAGGTAATAACTACTGTGTAAGGCGTTACATACACGCGCTGAGATCTCACAGTTTAGGGTATAGGTTACTGTGTACTGGCTCAGGTAATAACTACTGTGTAAGGCATTACATACATGCGCTGAGATCTCACAGTTTAGGGTATAGGTAACTGTGTGCTGGCTCAGGTAATAACTACTGTGTAAGGCATTACATACACGTGCTGAGATCTCACAGTTTAGGGTATAGGTTACTGTGTGCTGGCTCAGGTAATAACTACTGTTTAAGGAATTACATACACGCGTGAGATCTCACAGTTTAGGCTATAGGTTACTGTGTGCTGGCTCAGGTAATAACTACTGTGTAAGGCATTACATACATGCGCTGAGATCTCACAGTTTAGGGTATAGGTTACTGTGTGCTTGCTCAGGTAATAACTACTGTGTAAAGCATTACATACACGCGCTGAGATCTCACAGTTTAGGGTATAGGTTACCATGTCCTTGCTCACGTAATAACTACTGTGTAAGGCATTACATACACGTGCTGAGATCTCACAGTTTAGGGTATAGGTTACTGTGTGCTGGCTCAGGTAATAACTACTGTGTAAGGCGTTACATACACGCGCTGAGATCTCACAGTTTAGGGTATAGGTTACTGTGTACTGACTCAGGTAATAACTACTGTGTAAGGCATTACATTCACGCGCTGAGATCTCACAGTTTAGGGTATAGGTTACTGTGTCCTGGCTCAGGTAATAACTACTGTGTAAGGCATTACATACACGCGCTGAGATCTCACAGTTTAGGGTATAGGTTACTGTGTACTGGCTCAGGTAATAACTACTGTGTAAGGCATTACATTCACGCGCTGAGATCTCACAGTTTAGGGTATTGGTTACTGTGTCCTGGCTCAGGTAATAACTACTGTGTAAGGCATTACATACACGCGCTGAGATTTCACAGTTTAGGGTATAGGTTACTATGTCCTGGCTCGAGTAATAACTACTGTGTAAGGCATTACATACACGCGCTGAGATCTCACCGTTTAGGGTAAAGGTTACTATGTCCTGGCTCGGGTAATAACTACTGTGTAAGGCATTACATACACGTGCTGAGATCTCACAGTTTAGGGTATAGGTTACTGTGTGCTGGCTCAGGTAATAACTACTGTGTAAGGCATTACATACACGCGCTGAGATCTCACAGATTAGGGTAAAGGTGACTATGTCCTGGCTCGGGTAATAACTACTGTGTAAGGCATTACTTACACGCGCTGAGATCTCACAGTTTAGGGTAAAGGTTACTATGTCCTGGCTCGGGTAATAACTACTGTGTAAGGCATTACATACACGCGCAGAGATCTCACAGTTTAGGGTATAGGTTACTGTGTGCTGTCTCAGGTAATAACTACTGCGTAAGGAATTACTTACACGCGTGAGATCTCACAGTTTAGGGTATAGGTTACTGTGTGCTGGCTCAGGTAATAACTACTGTGTAAGGCATTACATACATGCGCTGAGATCTCACAGTTTAGGGTATAGGTTACTGTGTGCTTGCTCAGGTAATAACTACTGTGTAAGGCATTTCATACACGCGCTGAGATCTCACAGTTTAGGGTATAGGTTACCATGTCCTTGCTCACGTAATAACTACTGTGTAAGGCATTACATACACGCGCTGAGATCTCACAGTTTAGGGTATAGGTTACTGTGTGCTGGCTCAGGTAATAACTACTGTGTAAGGCATTACATACACACGCTGAGATCTCACAGTTTAGGGTATAGGTTACTGTGTCCTGGCTCAGGTAATAACTACTGTGTATGGCATTACATACACGCGCTGAGATCTCACAGTTTAGGGTATAGGTTACTGTGAGCTGGCTCAGGTAATAACTTCTGTGTATGGCATTACATACGCGCGCGGAGATCTCACAGTTTAGGGAATAGGTTACTGTGTGCTGGCTCAGGTAATAACTACTGTGTAAGGCATTACATACACGCGCTGAGATCTCACAGTTTAGGGTATAGGTTACTATACACTGGCTCAGGCAATAACTACTGTGTAAGGCATTACATACACGCGCTGGGATTACACAGTTTAGGGTATAGGTTACTGTGTCCTTGCTCGGGTAATAAGTACTGTGTAAGGCATTACATACACGCGCTGCTATCTCACAGTTTAGGGTATAGGTTACTGTGTGCTGGCTCAGGTAATAACTACTGTGTAAGGCATTACATACACGCGCTGAGATCTCACAGTTTAGGGTATAGGTTACTGTGTGCTGGCTTAGGTAATAACTACTGTGTAAGGCATTACATACACGCGCTGAGATCTCACAGTTTAGGGTATAGGTTACTGTGTGCTGGCTCTGGTAATAACTACTGTGTAAGGCATTACATACATGCGCTGAGATCTCACAGTTTAGGGTATAGGTTACTGTGTGCTTGCTCAGGTAATAACTACTGTGTAAGGCATTACATACACGCGCTGAGATCTCACAGTTTAGGGTATAGGTTACTGTGTGCTGGCTCAGGTAATAACTACTGTGTAAGGCATTACATACACGCGCTGAGATCTCACAGTTTAGGGTATAGGTTACTGTGTGCTGGCTCAGGTAATAACTACTGTGTAAGGCATTACATACACGCGCTGAGATCTCACAGTTTAGGGTATAGGTTACTGTGTCCTGGCTCAGGTAATAACTACTGTGTAAGGCATTACATACACGCGCTGAGATCTCACAGTTTAGGGTATAAGTTACTGTGTGCTGGCTCAGGTAATAACTTCTGTGTATGGCATTACATACACGCGCGGAGATCTCACAGTTTAGGGAATAGGTTACTGTGTGCTGGCTCAGGTAATAACTACTGTGTAAGGCATTACATACACGCGCTGAGATCTCACAGTTTAGGGTATAGGTTACTATACACTGGCTCAGGCAATAACTACTGTGTAAGGCATTACATACACGCGCTGAGATCTCACAGTTTAGGGTATAGGTTACTGTGTACTGGCTCAGGTAATAACTACTGTGTGAGGAATTACATACACGTGCTGAGATCTCACAGTTTAGGGTATAGGTTACTGTGTCCTGGCTCAGGTTATAACTACTGTGTAAGGCATTACTTACACGCTGAGATCTCACAGTTTAGGGTATAGGTTACTGTGTCCTTGCTCAGGAAATAAGTACTGTGTAAGGCATTACGTACACGCGCTGAGATCTCACAGTTTAGGGTATAGGTTACTGTGTGCTGGCTCAGGTTATAACTACTGTGTAAGGAATTACATACACGCGTGAGATCTCACAGTTTAGGGTATAGGTTAATGTGTGCTGGCTCAGGTAATAACTACTGTGTAAGGCATTACATACACGCGCTGAGATCTCACAGTTTAGGGTATAGGTTACCATGTCCTTGCTCAGGTAATAACTACTGTGTAAGGCATTACATACACGTGCTGAGATCTCACAGTTTAGGGTATAGGTTACTGTGTGCTGGCTCAGGTAATAACTACTGTGTAAGGCTTTACATACACGCGCTGAGATCTCACAGTTTTGGGTATAGGTTACTGTGTACTGACTCAGGTAATAACTACCGTGTAAGGCATTACATTCACGCGCTGAGATCTCACAGTTTAGGGTATAGGTTACTGTGTCCTGGCTCAGGTAATAACTACTGTGTGAGGCATTACATACACGTGCTGAGATCTCACAGTTTAGGATATAGGTTACTGTGTCCTGGCTCAGGTAATAACTACTGTGTAAGGCATTACATACACGCGCTGAGATCTCACAGTTTAGGGTATAGGTTACTGTGTACTGGCTCAGGTAATAACTACTGTGTGAGGAATTACATACACGTGCTGAGATCTCACAGTTTAGGGTATAGGTTACTGTGTCCTGGCTCAGGTTATAACTACTGTGTAAGGCATTACATACACGCTGAGATCTCACAGTTTAGGGTATAGGTTACTGTGTCCTTGCTCAGGTAATAAATACTGTGTAAGGCATTACATACACGCGCTGAGATCTCACAGTTTAGGGTATAGGTTACTGTGTGCTGGCTCAGGTAATAACTACTGTGTAAGGCATTACATACACGCGCTGAGATCTCATAGTTTAGGGTATAGGTTACCATGTCCTTGCTCAGGTAATAACTACTGTGTAAGGCATTACATACACGCGCTGAGATCTCACAGTTTAGGGAATAGGTTACTGTGTCATGGCTCAGGTAATAACTACTGTGTAAGGCATTACATACACGCGCTGAGATCTCACAGTTTAGGGTATAGGTTACTGTGTGCTGGCTCAGGTAATAACTTCTGTGTATGGCATTACATACACGCGCGGAGATCTCACAGTTTAGGGAATAGGTTACTGTGTGCTGGCTCAGGTAATAACTACTGTGTAAGGCATTACATACACGCGCTGAGATCTCACAGTTTAGGGTATAGGTTACTATACACTGGCTCAGGCAATAACTACTGTGTAAGGCATTACATACACGCGATGAGATCTCACAGTTTAGGGTATAGGTTACTGTGTACTGGCTCAGGTAATAACTACTGTGTAATGCATTACATACATGCGCTGAGATCTCACAGTTTAGGGTATAGGTTACTGTGTGCTTGCTCAGGTAATAACTACTGTGTAAGGCATTACATACACGCGCTGAGTCTCACAGTTTAGGGTATAGGTTACTGTGTACTGACTCAGGTAATAACTACTGTGTAAGGCATTACATTCACGCGCTGAGATCTCACAGTTTAGGGTATAGGTTACTGTGTCCTGGCTCAGGTAATAACTACTGTGTAAGGCATTACATACACGCGCTGAGATTTCACAGTTTAGGGTATAGGTTACTATGTCCTGGCTCGGGTAATAACTACTGTGTAAGGCATTACATACACGCGCTGAGATCTCACCGTTTAGGGTAAAGGTTACTATGTCCTGGCTCGGGTAATAACTACTGTGTAAGGCATTACATACACGTGCTGAGATCTCACAGTTTAGGGTATAGGTTACTGTTTGCTGGCTCAGGTAATAACTACTGTGTAAGGCATTACATACACGCGCTGAGATCTCACAGTTTAGGGTAAAGGTGACTATGTCCTGGCTCGGGTAATAACTACTGTGTAAGGCATTACATACACGCGCTGAGATCTCACAGTTTAGGGTAAAGGTTACTATGTCCTGGCTCGGGTAATAACTACTGTGTAGGGCATTACATACACGCGCTGAGATCTCACAGTTTAGGGTATAGGTTACTGTGTCCTGGCTCAGGTAATAACTACTGTGTAAGGCATTACATACACGCGCTGAGATTTCACAGTTTAGGGTATAGGTTACTATGTCCTGGCTCGGGTAATAACTACTGTGTAAGGCATTACATACACGCGCTGAGATCTCACCGTTTAGGGTAAAGGTTACTATGTCCTGGCTCGGGTAATAACTACTGTGTAAGGCATTACATACACGTGCTGAGATCTCACAGTTTAGGGTATAGGTTACTGTGTGCTGGCTCAGGTAATAACTACTGTGTAAGGCATTACATACACGCGCTGAGATCTCACAGTTTAGGGTAAAGGTGACTATTTCCTGGCTCGGGTAATAACTACTGTGTAAGGCATTACATACACGCGCTGAGATCTCACCGTTTAGGGTAAAGGATACTATGTCCTGGCTCGGGTAATAACTACTGTGTAAGGCATTACATACACGTGCTGAGATCTCACAGTTTAGGGTATAGGTTACTGTGTGCTGGCTCAGGTAATAACTACTGTGTAAGGCATTACATACACGCGCTGAGATCTCACAGTTTAGGGTAAAGGTGACTATGTCCTGGCTCGGGTAATAACTACTGTGTAAGGCATTACATACACGCGCTGAGATCTCACAGTTTAGGGTAAAGGTTACTATGTCCTGGCTCGGGTAATAACTACTGTGTAAGGCATTACATACACGCGCTGAGATCTCACAGTTTAGGGAATAGGTTACTGTGTCCTGGCTCAGGTAATAACTACTGTGTAAGGCATTACATACACGCGCTGAGATCTCACAGTTTAGGGTATAGGTTACTGTGTGCTGGCTCAGGTAATAACTTCTGTGTATGGCATTACATACACGCGCGGAGATCTCACAGTTTAGGGAATAGGTTACTGTGTGCTGGCTCAGGTAATAACTACTGTGTGAGGCATTACATACACGCGCTGAGATCTCACAGTTTAGGGTATAGGTTACTGTGTACTGTCTCAGGTAATAACTACTGTGTGAGGCATTACATACACGTGCTGAGATCTCACAGTTTAGGGTATAGGTTACTGTGTGCTGGCTCAGGTAATAACTACTGTGTAAGGCATTACATACACGCTGAGATCTCACAGTTTAGGGTATAGGTTACTGTGTCCTGGCTCAGGTAATAACTACTGTGTAAGGCATTACATACACGCGCTGATATCTCACAGTTTAGGGTATAGGTTACTGTGTGCTGGCTCAGGTAATAACTACTGTGTAAGGCATTACATACACGCGCTGAGATCTCACACTTTAGGGTATAGGTTACTGTGTGCTGGCTCAGGTAATAACTACTGTGTAAGGCATTACATACACGCGCTGAGATCTCACAGTTTAGGGTATAGGTTACTGTGTGCTGGCTCAGGTAATAACTACTGTGTAAGGCATTACATACACATGCTGAGATCTCACAGTTTAGGGTATAGGTTACTGTGTCCTGGCTCAGGTAATAACTACTGTGTAAGGCGTTACATACACGCGCTGAGATCTCACAGTTTAGGGTATAGGTTACTGTGTACTGGCTCAGGTAATAACTACTGTGTAAGGCATTACATACATGCGCTGAGATCTCACAGTTTAGGGTATAGGTAACTGTGTGCTGGCTCAGGTAATAACTACTGTGTAAGGCATTACATACACGTGCTGAGATCTCACAGTTTAGGGTATAGGTTACTGTGTGCTGGCTCAGGTAATAACTACTGTTTAAGGAATTACATACACGCGTGAGATCTCACAGTTTAGGCTATAGGTTACTGTGTGCTGGCTCAGGTAATAACTACTGTGTAAGGCATTACATACATGCGCTGAGATCTCACAGTTTAGGGTATAGGTTACTGTGTGCTTGCTCAGGTAATAACTACTGTGTAAAGCATTACATACACGCGCTGAGATCTCACAGTTTAGGGTATAGGTTACCATGTCCTTGCTCACGTAATAACTACTGTGTAAGGCATTACATACACGTGCTGAGATCTCACAGTTTAGGGTATAGGTTACTGTGTGCTGGCTCAGGTAATAACTACTGTGTAAGGCATTACATACACGCGCAGAGATCTCACAGTTTAGGGTATAGGTTACTGTGTGCTGTCTCAGGTAATAACTACTGCGTAAGGAATTACTTACACGCGTGAGATCTCACAGTTTAGGGTATAGGTTACTGTGTGCTGGCTCAGGTAATAACTACTGTGTAAGGCATTACATACATGCGCTGAGATCTCACAGTTTAGGGTATAGGTTACTGTGTGCTTGCTCAGGTAATAACTACTGTGTAAGGCATTTCATACACGCGCTGAGATCTCACAGTTTAGGGTATAGGTTACCATGTCCTTGCTCACGTAATAACTACTGTGTAAGGCATTACATACACGCGCTGAGATCTCACAGTTTAGGGTATAGGTTACTGTGTGCTGGCTCAGGTAATAACTACTGTGTAAGGCATTACATACACACGCTGAGATCTCACAGTTTAGGGTATAGGTTACTGTGTCCTGGCTCAGGTAATAACTACTGTGTATGGCATTACATACACGCGCTGAGATCTCACAGTTTAGGGTATAGGTTACTGTGAGCTGGCTCAGGTAATAACTTCTGTGTATGGCATTACATACGCGCGCGGAGATCTCACAGTTTAGGGAATAGGTTACTGTGTGCTGGCTCAGGTAATAACTACTGTGTAAGGCATTACATACACGCGCTGAGATCTCACAGTTTAGGGTATAGGTTACTATACACTGGCTCAGGCAATAACTACTGTGTAAGGCATTACATACACGCGCTGGGATTACACAGTTTAGGGTATAGGTTACTGTGTCCTTGCTCGGGTAATAAGTACTGTGTAAGGCATTACATACACGCGCTGCTATCTCACAGTTTAGGGTATAGGTTACTGTGTGCTGGCTCAGGTAATAACTACTGTGTAAGGCATTACATACACGCGCTGAGATCTCACAGTTTAGGGTATAGGTTACTGTGTGCTGGCTTAGGTAATAACTACTGTGTAAGGCATTACATACACGCGCTGAGATCTCACAGTTTAGGGTATAGGTTACTGTGTGCTGGCTCTGGTAATAACTACTGTGTAAGGCATTACATACATGCGCTGAGATCTCACAGTTTAGGGTATAGGTTACTGTGTGCTTGCTCAGGTAATAACTACTGTGTAAGGCATTACATACACGCGCTGAGATCTCACAGTTTAGGGTATAGGTTACTGTGTGCTGGCTCAGGTAATAACTACTGTGTAAGGCATTACATACACGCGCTGAGATCTCACAGTTTAGGGTATAGGTTACTGTGTGCTGGCTCAGGTAATAACTACTGTGTAAGGCATTACATACACGCGCTGAGATCTCACAGTTTAGGGTATAGGTTACTGTGTCCTGGCTCAGGTAATAACTACTGTGTAAGGCATTACATACACGCGCTGAGATCTCACAGTTTAGGGTATAAGTTACTGTGTGCTGGCTCAGGTAATAACTTCTGTGTATGGCATTACATACACGCGCGGAGATCTCACAGTTTAGGGAATAGGTTACTGTGTGCTGGCTCAGGTAATAACTACTGTGTAAGGCATTACATACACGCGCTGAGATCTCACAGTTTAGGGTATAGGTTACTATACACTGGCTCAGGCAATAACTACTGTGTAAGGCATTACATACACGCGCTGAGATCTCACAGTTTAGGGTATAGGTTACTGTGTACTGGCTCAGGTAATAACTACTGTGTGAGGAATTACATACACGTGCTGAGATCTCACAGTTTAGGGTATAGGTTACTGTGTCCTGGCTCAGGTTATAACTACTGTGTAAGGCATTACTTACACGCTGAGATCTCACAGTTTAGGGTATAGGTTACTGTGTCCTTGCTCAGGAAATAAGTACTGTGTAAGGCATTACGTACACGCGCTGAGATCTCACAGTTTAGGGTATAGGTTACTGTGTGCTGGCTCAGGTTATAACTACTGTGTAAGGAATTACATACACGCGTGAGATCTCACAGTTTAGGGTATAGGTTAATGTGTGCTGGCTCAGGTAATAACTACTGTGTAAGGCATTACATACACGCGCTGAGATCTCACAGTTTAGGGTATAGGTTACCATGTCCTTGCTCAGGTAATAACTACTGTGTAAGGCATTACATACACGTGCTGAGATCTCACAGTTTAGGGTATAGGTTACTGTGTGCTGGCTCAGGTAATAACTACTGTGTAAGGCTTTACATACACGCGCTGAGATCTCACAGTTTTGGGTATAGGTTACTGTGTACTGACTCAGGTAATAACTACCGTGTAAGGCATTACATTCACGCGCTGAGATCTCACAGTTTAGGGTATAGGTTACTGTGTCCTGGCTCAGGTAATAACTACTGTGTGAGGCATTACATACACGTGCTGAGATCTCACAGTTTAGGATATAGGTTACTGTGTCCTGGCTCAGGTAATAACTACTGTGTAAGGCATTACATACACGCGCTGAGATCTCACAGTTTAGGGTATAGGTTACTGTGTACTGGCTCAGGTAATAACTACTGTGTGAGGAATTACATACACGTGCTGAGATCTCACAGTTTAGGGTATAGGTTACTGTGTCCTGGCTCAGGTTATAACTACTGTGTAAGGCATTACATACACGCTGAGATCTCACAGTTTAGGGTATAGGTTACTGTGTCCTTGCTCAGGTAATAAATACTGTGTAAGGCATTACATACACGCGCTGAGATCTCACAGTTTAGGGTATAGGTTACTGTGTGCTGGCTCAGGTAATAACTACTGTGTAAGGCATTACATACACGCGCTGAGATCTCATAGTTTAGGGTATAGGTTACCATGTCCTTGCTCAGGTAATAACTACTGTGTAAGGCATTACATACACGCGCTGAGATCTCACAGTTTAGGGAATAGGTTACTGTGTCATGGCTCAGGTAATAACTACTGTGTAAGGCATTACATACACGCGCTGAGATCTCACAGTTTAGGGTATAGGTTACTGTGTGCTGGCTCAGGTAATAACTTCTGTGTATGGCATTACATACACGCGCGGAGATCTCACAGTTTAGGGAATAGGTTACTGTGTGCTGGCTCAGGTAATAACTACTGTGTAAGGCATTACATACACGCGCTGAGATCTCACAGTTTAGGGTATAGGTTACTATACACTGGCTCAGGCAATAACTACTGTGTAAGGCATTACATACACGCGATGAGATCTCACAGTTTAGGGTATAGGTTACTGTGTACTGGCTCAGGTAATAACTACTGTGTAATGCATTACATACATGCGCTGAGATCTCACAGTTTAGGGTATAGGTTACTGTGTGCTTGCTCAGGTAATAACTACTGTGTAAGGCATTACATACACGCGCTGAGTCTCACAGTTTAGGGTATAGGTTACTGTGTACTGACTCAGGTAATAACTACTGTGTAAGGCATTACATTCACGCGCTGAGATCTCACAGTTTAGGGTATAGGTTACTGTGTCCTGGCTCAGGTAATAACTACTGTGTAAGGCATTACATACACGCGCTGAGATTTCACAGTTTAGGGTATAGGTTACTATGTCCTGGCTCGGGTAATAACTACTGTGTAAGGCATTACATACACGCGCTGAGATCTCACCGTTTAGGGTAAAGGTTACTATGTCCTGGCTCGGGTAATAACTACTGTGTAAGGCATTACATACACGTGCTGAGATCTCACAGTTTAGGGTATAGGTTACTGTTTGCTGGCTCAGGTAATAACTACTGTGTAAGGCATTACATACACGCGCTGAGATCTCACAGTTTAGGGTAAAGGTGACTATGTCCTGGCTCGGGTAATAACTACTGTGTAAGGCATTACATACACGCGCTGAGATCTCACAGTTTAGGGTAAAGGTTACTATGTCCTGGCTCGGGTAATAACTACTGTGTAGGGCATTACATACACGCGCTGAGATCTCACAGTTTAGGGTATAGGTTACTGTGTCCTGGCTCAGGTAATAACTACTGTGTAAGGCATTACATACACGCGCTGAGATTTCACAGTTTAGGGTATAGGTTACTATGTCCTGGCTCGGGTAATAACTACTGTGTAAGGCATTACATACACGCGCTGAGATCTCACCGTTTAGGGTAAAGGTTACTATGTCCTGGCTCGGGTAATAACTACTGTGTAAGGCATTACATACACGTGCTGAGATCTCACAGTTTAGGGTATAGGTTACTGTGTGCTGGCTCAGGTAATAACTACTGTGTAAGGCATTACATACACGCGCTGAGATCTCACAGTTTAGGGTAAAGGTGACTATTTCCTGGCTCGGGTAATAACTACTGTGTAAGGCATTACATACACGCGCTGAGATCTCACCGTTTAGGGTAAAGGATACTATGTCCTGGCTCGGGTAATAACTACTGTGTAAGGCATTACATACACGTGCTGAGATCTCACAGTTTAGGGTATAGGTTACTGTGTGCTGGCTCAGGTAATAACTACTGTGTAAGGCATTACATACACGCGCTGAGATCTCACAGTTTAGGGTAAAGGTGACTATGTCCTGGCTCGGGTAATAACTACTGTGTAAGGCATTACATACACGCGCTGAGATCTCACAGTTTAGGGTAAAGGTTACTATGTCCTGGCTCGGGTAATAACTACTGTGTAAGGCATTACATACACGCGCTGAGATCTCACAGTTTAGGGAATAGGTTACTGTGTCCTGGCTCAGGTAATAACTACTGTGTAAGGCATTACATACACGCGCTGAGATCTCACAGTTTAGGGTATAGGTTACTGTGTGCTGGCTCAGGTAATAACTTCTGTGTATGGCATTACATACACGCGCGGAGATCTCACAGTTTAGGGAATAGGTTACTGTGTGCTGGCTCAGGTAATAACTACTGTGTGAGGCATTACATACACGCGCTGAGATCTCACAGTTTAGGGTATAGGTTACTGTGTACTGTCTCAGGTAATAACTACTGTGTGAGGCATTACATACACGTGCTGAGATCTCACAGTTTAGGGTATAGGTTACTGTGTGCTGGCTCAGGTAATAACTACTGTGTAAGGCATTACATACACGCTGAGATCTCACAGTTTAGGGTATAGGTTACTGTGTCCTGGCTCAGGTAATAACTACTGTGTAAGGCATTACATACACGCGCTGATATCTCACAGTTTAGGGTATAGGTTACTGTGTGCTGGCTCAGGTAATAACTACTGTGTAAGGCATTACATACACGCGCTGAGATCTCACACTTTAGGGTATAGGTTACTGTGTGCTGGCTCAGGTAATAACTACTGTGTAAGGCATTACATACACGCGCTGAGATCTCACAGTTTAGGGTATAGGTTACTGTGTGCTGGCTCAGGTAATAACTACTGTGTAAGGCATTACATACACATGCTGAGATCTCACAGTTTAGGGTATAGGTTACTGTGTCCTGGCTCAGGTAATAACTACTGTGTAAGGCGTTACATACACGCGCTGAGATCTCACAGTTTAGGGTATAGGTTACTGTGTACTGGCTCAGGTAATAACTACTGTGTAAGGCATTACATACATGCGCTGAGATCTCACAGTTTAGGGTATAGGTAACTGTGTGCTGGCTCAGGTAATAACTACTGTGTAAGGCATTACATACACGTGCTGAGATCTCACAGTTTAGGGTATAGGTTACTGTGTGCTGGCTCAGGTAATAACTACTGTTTAAGGAATTACATACACGCGTGAGATCTCACAGTTTAGGCTATAGGTTACTGTGTGCTGGCTCAGGTAATAACTACTGTGTAAGGCATTACATACATGCGCTGAGATCTCACAGTTTAGGGTATAGGTTACTGTGTGCTTGCTCAGGTAATAACTACTGTGTAAAGCATTACATACACGCGCTGAGATCTCACAGTTTAGGGTATAGGTTACCATGTCCTTGCTCACGTAATAACTACTGTGTAAGGCATTACATACACGTGCTGAGATCTCACAGTTTAGGGTATAGGTTACTGTGTGCTGGCTCAGGTAATAACTACTGTGTAAGGCGTTACATACACGCGCTGAGATCTCACAGTTTAGGGTATAGGTTACTGTGTACTGACTCAGGTAATAACTACTGTGTAAGGCATTACATTCACGCGCTGAGATCTCACAGTTTAGGGTATAGGTTACTGTGTCCTGGCTCAGGTAATAACTACTGTGTAAGGCATTACATACACGCGCTGAGATCTCACAGTTTAGGGTATAGGTTACTGTGTACTGGCTCAGGTAATAACTACTGTGTAAGGCATTACATTCACGCGCTGAGATCTCACAGTTTAGGGTATTGGTTACTGTGTCCTGGCTCAGGTAATAACTACTGTGTAAGGCATTACATACACGCGCTGAGATTTCACAGTTTAGGGTATAGGTTACTATGTCCTGGCTCGAGTAATAACTACTGTGTAAGGCATTACATACACGCGCTGAGATCTCACCGTTTAGGGTAAAGGTTACTATGTCCTGGCTCGGGTAATAACTACTGTGTAAGGCATTACATACACGTGCTGAGATCTCACAGTTTAGGGTATAGGTTACTGTGTGCTGGCTCAGGTAATAACTACTGTGTAAGGCATTACATACACGCGCTGAGATCTCACAGTTTAGGGTATAGGTTACTGTGTACTGGCTCAGGTAATAACTACTGTGTAAGGCATTACATACACGCGCTGAGATCTCACAGTTTAGGGTATAGGTTACTGTGTACTGGCTCAGGTAATAACTACTGTGTAAGGCATTACATTCACGCGCTGAGATCTCACAGTTTAGGGTATAGGTTACTGTGTCCTGGCTCAGGTAATAACTACTGTGTAAGGCATTACATACACGCGCTGAGATTTCACAGTTTAGGGTATAGGTTACTATGTCCTGGCTCGAGTAATAACTACTGTGTAAGGCATTACATACACGCGCTGAGATCTCACTGTTTAGGGTAAAGGTTACTATGTCCTGGCTCGGGTAATAACTACTGTGTAAGGCATTACATACACGTGCTGAGATCTCACAGTTTAGGGTATAGGTTACTGTGTGCTGGCTCAGGTAATAACTACTGTGTAAGGCATTACATACACGCGCTGAGATCTCACAGTTTAGGGTAAAGGTGACTATGTCCTGGCTCGGGTAATAACTACTGTGTAAGGCATTACATACACGCGCTGAGATCTCACAGTTTAGGGTAAAGGTTACTATGTCCTGGCTCGGGTAATAACTACTGTGTAAGGCATTACATACACGCGCTGAGATCTCACAGTTTAGGGAATAGGTTACTGTGTCCTGGCTCAGGTAATAACTTCTGTGTATGGCATTACATACACGCGCGGAGATCTCACAGTTTAGGGAATAGGTTACTGTGTGCTGGCTCAGGTAATAACTACTGTGTGAGGCATTACATACACGCGCTGAGATCTCACAGTTTAGGGTATAGGTTACTGTGTACTGGCTCAGGTAATAACTACTGTGTGAGGCATTACATACACGTGCTGAGATCTCACAGTTTAGGGTATAGGTTACTGTGTGCTGGCTCAGGTAATAACTACTGTGTAAGGCATTACATACACGCTGAGATCTCACAGTTTAGGGTATAGGTTACTGTGTCCTGGCTCAGGTAATAACTACTGTGTAAGGCATTACATACACGCGCTGATATCTCACAGTTTAGGGTATAGGTTACTGTGTGCTGGCTCAGGTAATAACTTCTGTGTATGGCATTACATACACGCGCGGAGATCTCACAGTTTAGGGAATAGGTTACTGTGTGCTGGCTCAGGTAATAACTACTGTGTAAGGCATTACATACACGCGCTGAGATCTCACAGTTTAGGGTATAGGTTACTATACACTGGCTCAGGCAATAACTACTGTGTAAGGCATTACATACACGCGATGAGATCTCACAGTTTAGGGTATAGGTTACTGTGTACTGGCTCAGGTAATAACTACTGTGTAATGCATTACATACATGCGCTGAGATCTCACAGTTTAGGGTATAGGTTACTGTGTGCTTGCTCAGGTAATAACTACTGTGTAAGGCATTACATACACGCGCTGAGTCTCACAGTTTAGGGTATAGGTTACTGTGTACTGACTCAGGTAATAACTACTGTGTAAGGCATTACATTCACGCGCTGAGATCTCACAGTTTAGGGTATAGGTTACTGTGTCCTGGCTCAGGTAATAACTACTGTGTAAGGCATTACATACACGCGCTGAGATTTCACAGTTTAGGGTATAGGTTACTATGTCCTGGCTCGGGTAATAACTACTGTGTAAGGCATTACATACACGCGCTGAGATCTCACCGTTTAGGGTAAAGGTTACTATGTCCTGGCTCGGGTAATAACTACTGTGTAAGGCATTACATACACGTGCTGAGATCTCACAGTTTAGGGTATAGGTTACTGTTTGCTGGCTCAGGTAATAACTACTGTGTAAGGCATTACATACACGCGCTGAGATCTCACAGTTTAGGGTAAAGGTGACTATGTCCTGGCTCGGGTAATAACTACTGTGTAAGGCATTACATACACGCGCTGAGATCTCACAGTTTAGGGTAAAGGTTACTATGTCCTGGCTCGGGTAATAACTACTGTGTAGGGCATTACATACACGCGCTGAGATCTCACAGTTTAGGGTATAGGTTACTGTGTCCTGGCTCAGGTAATAACTACTGTGTAAGGCATTACATACACGCGCTGAGATTTCACAGTTTAGGGTATAGGTTACTATGTCCTGGCTCGGGTAATAACTACTGTGTAAGGCATTACATACACGCGCTGAGATCTCACCGTTTAGGGTAAAGGTTACTATGTCCTGGCTCGGGTAATAACTACTGTGTAAGGCATTACATACACGTGCTGAGATCTCACAGTTTAGGGTATAGGTTACTGTGTGCTGGCTCAGGTAATAACTACTGTGTAAGGCATTACATACACGCGCTGAGATCTCACAGTTTAGGGTATAGGTTACTGTGTACTGGCTCAGGTAATAACTACTGTGTAAGGCATTACATTCACGCGCTGAGATCTCACAGTTTAGGGTATTGGTTACTGTGTCCTGGCTCAGGTAATAACTACTGTGTAAGGCATTACATACACGCGCTGAGATTTCACAGTTTAGGGTATAGGTTACTATGTCCTGGCTCGAGTAATAACTACTGTGTAAGGCATTACATACACGCGCTGAGATCTCACCGTTTAGGGTAAAGGTTACTATGTCCTGGCTCGGGTAATAACTACTGTGTAAGGCATTACATACACGTGCTGAGATCTCACAGTTTAGGGTATAGGTTACTGTGTGCTGGCTCAGGTAATAACTACTGTGTAAGGCATTACATACACGCGCTGAGATCTCACAGTTTAGGGTATAGGTTACTGTGTACTGGCTCAGGTAATAACTACTGTGTAAGGCATTACATACACGCGCTGAGATCTCACAGTTTAGGGTATAGGTTACTGTGTACTGGCTCAGGTAATAACTACTGTGTAAGGCATTACATTCACGCGCTGAGATCTCACAGTTTAGGGTATAGGTTACTGTGTCCTGGCTCAGGTAATAACTACTGTGTAAGGCATTACATACACGCGCTGAGATTTCACAGTTTAGGGTATAGGTTACTATGTCCTGGCTCGAGTAATAACTACTGTGTAAGGCATTACATACACGCGCTGAGATCTCACTGTTTAGGGTAAAGGTTACTATGTCCTGGCTCGGGTAATAACTACTGTGTAAGGCATTACATACACGTGCTGAGATCTCACAGTTTAGGGTATAGGTTACTGTGTGCTGGCTCAGGTAATAACTACTGTGTAAGGCATTACATACACGCGCTGAGATCTCACAGTTTAGGGTAAAGGTGACTATGTCCTGGCTCGGGTAATAACTACTGTGTAAGGCATTACATACACGCGCTGAGATCTCACAGTTTAGGGTAAAGGTTACTATGTCCTGGCTCGGGTAATAACTACTGTGTAAGGCATTACATACACGCGCTGAGATCTCACAGTTTAGGGAATAGGTTACTGTGTCCTGGCTCAGGTAATAACTACTGTGTAAGGCATTACATACACGCGCTGAGATCTCACAGTTTAGGGTATAGGTTACTGTGTGCTGGCTCAGGTAATAACTTCTGTGTATGGCATTACATACACGCGCGGAGATCTCACAGTTTAGGGAATAGGTTACTGTGTGCTGGCTCAGGTAATAACTACTGTGTGAGGCATTACATACACGCGCTGAGATCTCACAGTTTAGGGTATAGGTTACTGTGTACTGGCTCAGGTAATAACTACTGTGTGAGGCATTACATACACGTGCTGAGATCTCACAGTTTAGGGTATAGGTTACTGTGTGCTGGCTCAGGTAATAACTACTGTGTAAGGCATTACATACACGCTGAGATCTCACAGTTTAGGGTATAGGTTACTGTGTCCTGGCTCAGGTAATAACTACTGTGTAAGGCATTACATACACGCGCTGATATCTCACAGTTTAGGGTATAGGTTACTGTGTGCTGGCTCAGGTAATAACTTCTGTGTATGGCATTACATACACGCGCGGAGATCTCACAGTTTAGGGAATAGGTTACTGTGTGCTGGCTCAGGTAATAACTACTGTGTAAGGCATTACATACACGCGCTGAGATCTCACAGTTTAGGGTATAGGTTACTATACACTGGCTCAGGCAATAACTACTGTGTAAGGCATTACATACACGCGATGAGATCTCACAGTTTAGGGTATAGGTTACTGTGTACTGGCTCAGGTAATAACTACTGTGTAATGCATTACATACATGCGCTGAGATCTCACAGTTTAGGGTATAGGTTACTGTGTGCTTGCTCAGGTAATAACTACTGTGTAAGGCATTACATACACGCGCTGAGTCTCACAGTTTAGGGTATAGGTTACTGTGTACTGACTCAGGTAATAACTACTGTGTAAGGCATTACATTCACGCGCTGAGATCTCACAGTTTAGGGTATAGGTTACTGTGTCCTGGCTCAGGTAATAACTACTGTGTAAGGCATTACATACACGCGCTGAGATTTCACAGTTTAGGGTATAGGTTACTATGTCCTGGCTCGGGTAATAACTACTGTGTAAGGCATTACATACACGCGCTGAGATCTCACCGTTTAGGGTAAAGGTTACTATGTCCTGGCTCGGGTAATAACTACTGTGTAAGGCATTACATACACGTGCTGAGATCTCACAGTTTAGGGTATAGGTTACTGTTTGCTGGCTCAGGTAATAACTACTGTGTAAGGCATTACATACACGCGCTGAGATCTCACAGTTTAGGGTAAAGGTGACTATGTCCTGGCTCGGGTAATAACTACTGTGTAAGGCATTACATACACGCGCTGAGATCTCACAGTTTAGGGTAAAGGTTACTATGTCCTGGCTCGGGTAATAACTACTGTGTAGGGCATTACATACACGCGCTGAGATCTCACAGTTTAGGGTATAGGTTACTGTGTCCTGGCTCAGGTAATAACTACTGTGTAAGGCATTACATACACGCGCTGAGATTTCACAGTTTAGGGTATAGGTTACTATGTCCTGGCTCGGGTAATAACTACTGTGTAAGGCATTACATACACGCGCTGAGATCTCACCGTTTAGGGTAAAGGTTACTATGTCCTGGCTCGGGTAATAACTACTGTGTAAGGCATTACATACACGTGCTGAGATCTCACAGTTTAGGGTATAGGTTACTGTGTGCTGGCTCAGGTAATAACTACTGTGTAAGGCATTACATACACGCGCTGAGATCTCACAGTTTAGGGTAAAGGTGACTATGTCCTGGCTCGGGTAATAACTACTGTGTAAGGCATTACATACACGCGCTGAGATCTCACCGTTTAGGGTAAAGGATACTATGTCCTGGCTCGGGTAATAACTACTGTGTAAGGCATTACATACACGTGCTGAGATCTCACAGTTTAGGGTATAGGTTACTGTGTGCTGGCTCAGGTAATAACTACTGTGTAAGGCATTACATACACGCGCTGAGATCTCACAGTTTAGGGTAAAGGTGACTATGTCCTGGCTCGGGTAATAACTACTGTGTAAGGCATTACATACACGCGCTGAGATCTCACAGTTTAGGGTAAAGGTTACTATGTCCTGGCTCGGGTAATAACTACTGTGTAAGGCATTACATACACGCGCTGAGATCTCACAGTTTAGGGAATAGGTTACTGTGTCCTGGCTCAGGTAATAACTACTGTGTAAGGCATTACATACACGCGCTGAGATCTCACAGTTTAGGGTATAGGTTACTGTGTGCTGGCTCAGGTAATAACTTCTGTGTATGGCATTACATACACGCGCGGAGATCTCACAGTTTAGGGAATAGGTTACTGTGTGCTGGCTCAGGTAATAACTACTGTGTGAGGCATTACATACACGCGCTGAGATCTCACAGTTTAGGGTATAGGTTACTGTGTACTGTCTCAGGTAATAACTACTGTGTGAGGCATTACATACACGTGCTGAGATCTCACAGTTTAGGGTATAGGTTACTGTGTGCTGGCTCAGGTAATAACTACTGTGTAAGGCATTACATACACGCTGAGATCTCACAGTTTAGGGTATAGGTTACTGTGTCCTGGCTCAGGTAATAACTACTGTGTAAGGCATTACATACACGCGCTGATATCTCACAGTTTAGGGTATAGGTTACTGTGTGCTGGCTCAGGTAATAACTACTGTGTAAGGCATTACATACACGCGCTGAGATCTCACACTTTAGGGTATAGGTTACTGTGTGCTGGCTCAGGTAATAACTACTGTGTAAGGCATTACATACACGCGCTGAGATCTCACAGTTTAGGGTATAGGTTACTGTGTGCTGGCTCAGGTAATAACTACTGTGTAAGGCATTACATACACATGCTGAGATCTCACAGTTTAGGGTATAGGTTACTGTGTCCTGGCTCAGGTAATAACTACTGTGTAAGGCGTTACATACACGCGCTGAGATCTCACAGTTTAGGGTATAGGTTACTGTGTACTGGCTCAGGTAATAACTACTGTGTAAGGCATTACATACATGCGCTGAGATCTCACAGTTTAGGGTATAGGTAACTGTGTGCTGGCTCAGGTAATAACTACTGTGTAAGGCATTACATACACGTGCTGAGATCTCACAGTTTAGGGTATAGGTTACTGTGTGCTGGCTCAGGTAATAACTACTGTTTAAGGAATTACATACACGCGTGAGATCTCACAGTTTAGGCTATAGGTTACTGTGTGCTGGCTCAGGTAATAACTACTGTGTAAGGCATTACATACATGCGCTGAGATCTCACAGTTTAGGGTATAGGTTACTGTGTGCTTGCTCAGGTAATAACTACTGTGTAAAGCATTACATACACGCGCTGAGATCTCACAGTTTAGGGTATAGGTTACCATGTCCTTGCTCACGTAATAACTACTGTGTAAGGCATTACATACACGTGCTGAGATCTCACAGTTTAGGGTATAGGTTACTGTGTGCTGGCTCAGGTAATAACTACTGTGTAAGGCGTTACATACACGCGCTGAGATCTCACAGTTTAGGGTATAGGTTACTGTGTACTGACTCAGGTAATAACTACTGTGTAAGGCATTACATTCACGCGCTGAGATCTCACAGTTTAGGGTATAGGTTACTGTGTCCTGGCTCAGGTAATAACTACTGTGTAAGGCATTACATACACGCGCTGAGATCTCACAGTTTAGGGTATAGGTTACTGTGTACTGGCTCAGGTAATAACTACTGTGTAAGGCATTACATTCACGCGCTGAGATCTCACAGTTTAGGGTATTGGTTACTGTGTCCTGGCTCAGGTAATAACTACTGTGTAAGGCATTACATACACGCGCTGAGATTTCACAGTTTAGGGTATAGGTTACTATGTCCTGGCTCGAGTAATAACTACTGTGTAAGGCATTACATACACGCGCTGAGATCTCACCGTTTAGGGTAAAGGTTACTATGTCCTGGCTCGGGTAATAACTACTGTGTAAGGCATTACATACACGTGCTGAGATCTCACAGTTTAGGGTATAGGTTACTGTGTGCTGGCTCAGGTAATAACTACTGTGTAAGGCATTACATACACGCGCTGAGATCTCACAGATTAGGGTAAAGGTGACTATGTCCTGGCTCGGGTAATAACTACTGTGTAAGGCATTACTTACACGCGCTGAGATCTCACAGTTTAGGGTAAAGGTTACTATGTCCTGGCTCGGGTAATAACTACTGTGTAAGGCATTACATACACGCGCTGAGATCTCACAGTTTAGGGTATAGGTTACTGTGTGCTGTCTCAGGTAATAACTACTGCGTAAGGAATTACTTACACGCGTGAGATCTCACAGTTTAGGGTATAGGTTACTGTGTGCTGGCTCAGGTGATAACTACTGTGTAAGGCATTACATACATGCGCTGAGATCTCACAGTTTAGGGTATAGGTTACTGTGTGCTTGCTCAGGTAATAACTACTGTGTAAGGCATTTCATACACGCGCTGAGATCTCACAGTTTAGGGTATAGGTTACCATGTCCTTGCTCACGTAATAACTACTGTGTAAGGCATTACATACACGCGCTGAGATCTCACAGTTTAGGGTATAGGTTACTGTGTGCTGGCTCAGGTAATAACTACTGTGTAAGGCATTACATACACACGCTGAGATCTCACAGTTTAGGGTATAGGTTACTGTGTCCTGGCTCAGGTAATAACTACTGTGTATGGCATTACATACACGCGCTGAGATCTCACAGTTTAGGGTATAGGTTACTGTGTGCTGGCTCAGGTAATAACTTCTGTGTATGGCATTACATACGCGCGCGGAGATCTCACAGTTTAGGGAATAGGTTACTGTGTGCTGGCTCAGGTAATAACTACTGTGTAAGGCATTACATACACGCGCTGAGATCTCACAGTTTAGGGTATAGGTTACTATACACTGGCTCAGGCAATAACTACTGTGTAAGGCATTACATACACGCGCTGGGATTACACAGTTTAGGGTATAGGTTACTGTGTCCTTGCTCGGGTAATAAGTACTGTGTAAGGCATTACATACACGCGCTGATATCTCACAGTTTAGGGTATAGGTTACTGTGTGCTGGCTCAGGTAATAACTACTGTGTAAGGCATTACATACACGCGCTGAGATCTCACAGTTTAGGGTATAGGTTACTGTGTGCTGGCTTAGGTAATAACTACTGTGTAAGGCATTACATACACGCGCTGAGATCTCACAGTTTAGGGTATAGGTTACTGTGTGCTGGCTCTGGTAATAACTACTGTGTAAGGCATTACATACATGCGCTGAGATCTCACAGTTTAGGGTATAGGTTACTGTGTGCTTGCTCAGGTAATAACTACTGTGTAAGGCATTACATACACGCGCTGAGATCTCACAGTTTAGGGTATAGGTTACTGTGTGCTGGCTCAGGTAATAACTACTGTGTAAGGCATTACATACACGCGCTGAGATCTCACAGTTTAGGGTATAGGTTACTGTGTGCTGGCTCAGGTAATAACTACTGTGTAAGGCATTACATACACGCGCTGAGATCTCACAGTTTAGGGTATAGGTTACTGTGTCCTGGCTCAGGTAATAACTACTGTGTAAGGCATTACATACACGCGCTGAGATCTCACAGTTTAGGGTATAAGTTACTGTGTGCTGGCTCAGGTAATAACTTCTGTGTATGGCATTACATACACGCGCGGAGATCTCACAGTTTAGGGAATAGGTTACTGTGTGCTGGCTCAGGTAATAACTACTGTGTAAGGCATTACATACACGCGCTGAGATCTCACAGTTTAGGGTATAGGTTACTATACACTGGCTCAGGCAATAACTACTGTGTAAGGCATTACATACACGCGCTGAGATCTCACAGTTTAGGGTATAGGTTACTGTGTACTGGCTCAGGTAATAACTACTGTGTGAGGAATTACATACACGTGCTGAGATCTCACAGTTTAGGGTATAGGTTACTGTGTCCTGGCTCAGGTTATAACTACTGTGTAAGGCATTACTTACACGCTGAGATCTCACAGTTTAGGGTATAGGTTACTGTGTCCTTGCTCAGGAAATAAGTACTGTGTAAGGCATTACGTACACGCGCTGAGATCTCACAGTTTAGGGTATAGGTTACTGTGTGCTGGCTCAGGTTATAACTACTGTGTAAGGAATTACATACACGCGTGAGATCTCACAGTTTAGGGTATAGGTTAATGTGTGCTGGCTCAGGTAATAACTACTGTGTAAGGCATTACATACACGCGCTGAGATCTCACAGTTTAGGGTATAGGTTACCATGTCCTTGCTCAGGTAATAACTACTGTGTAAGGCATTACATACACGTGCTGAGATCTCACAGTTTAGGGTATAGGTTACTGTGTGCTGGCTCAGGTAATAACTACTGTGTAAGGCTTTACATACACGCGCTGAGATCTCACAGTTTTGGGTATAGGTTACTGTGTACTGACTCAGGTAATAACTACCGTGTAAGGCATTACATTCACGCGCTGAGATCTCACAGTTTAGGGTATAGGTTACTGTGTCCTGGCTCAGGTAATAACTACTGTGTGAGGCATTACATACACGTGCTGAGATCTCACAGTTTAGGATATAGGTTACTGTGTCCTGGCTCAGGTAATAACTACTGTGTAAGGCATTACATACACGCGCTGAGATCTCACAGTTTAGGGTATAGGTTACTGTGTACTGGCTCAGGTAATAACTACTGTGTGAGGAATTACATACACGTGCTGAGATCTCACAGTTTAGGGTATAGGTTACTGTGTCCTGGCTCAGGTTATAACTACTGTGTAAGGCATTACATACACGCTGAGATCTCACAGTTTAGGGTATAGGTTACTGTGTCCTTGCTCAGGTAATAAATACTGTGTAAGGCATTACATACACGCGCTGAGATCTCACAGTTTAGGGTATAGGTTACTGTGTGCTGGCTCAGGTAATAACTACTGTGTAAGGCATTACATACACGCGCTGAGATCTCATAGTTTAGGGTATAGGTTACCATGTCCTTGCTCAGGTAATAACTACTGTGTAAGGCATTACATACACGCGCTGAGATCTCACAGTTTAGGGAATAGGTTACTGTGTCATGGCTCAGGTAATAACTACTGTGTAAGGCATTACATACACGCGCTGAGATCTCACAGTTTAGGGTATAGGTTACTGTGTGCTGGCTCAGGTAATAACTTCTGTGTATGGCATTACATACACGCGCGGAGATCTCACAGTTTAGGGAATAGTTTACTGTGTGCTGGCTCAGGTAATAACTACTGTGTGAGGCATTACATACACGCGCTGAGATCTCACAGTTTAGGGTATAGGTTACTGTGTACTGGCTCAGGTAATAACTACTGTGTGAGGCATTACATACACGTGCTGAGATCTCACAGTTTAGGGTATAGGTTACTGTGTGCTTGCTCAGGTAATAACTACTGTGTAAGGCATTACATACACGCTGAGATCTCACAGTTTAGGGTATAGGTTACTGTGTCCTTGCTCAGGTAATAAGTACTGTGTAAGGCATTACATACACGCGCTGATATCTCACAGTTTAGGCTATAGGTTACTGTGTGCTGGCTCAGGTAATAACTACTGTGTAAGGCATTACATACACGCGCTGAGATCTCACAGTTTAGGGTATAGGTTACTGTGTGCTGGCTCAGGTAATAACTACTGTGTAAGGCATTACATACACGCGCTGAGATCTCACAGTTTAGGGTATAGGTTACTGTGTGCTGGCTCAGGTAATAACTACTGTGTAAGGCTTTACATACACGCGCTGAGATCTCACAGTTTAGGGTATAGGTTACCATGTCCTTGCTCACGTAATAACTACTGTGTAAGGCATTACATACACGTGCTGAGATCTCACAGTTTAGGGTATAGGTTACTGTGTCCTGGCTCAGGTAATAACTACTGTGTAAGGCATTACATACACGCGCTGAGATCTCACAGTTTAGGGTATAGTTTACTGTGTACTGACTCAGGTAATAACTACTGTGTAAGGCATTACATTCACGCGCTGAGATCTCACAGTTTAGGGTATAGGTTACTGTGTCCTGGCTCAGGTAATAACTACTGTGTAAGGCATTACATACACGCGCTGAGATCTCACAGTTTAGGGTATAGGTTACTGTGTACTGGCTCAGGTAATAACTACTGTGTGAGACATTACATACACGTGCTGAGATCTCACAGTTTAGGGTATAGGTTACCGTGTCCTGGCTCAGGTAATAACTACTGTGTAAGGCATTACATACACGCGCTGAGATCTCACAGTTTAGAGTATAGGTTACTGTGTACTGGCTCAGGTAATAACTACTGTGTGAGGAATTACATACACGTGCTGAGATCTCACAGTTTAGGGTATAGGTTACTGTGTCCTGGCTTAGGTTATAACTACTGTGTAAGGCATTACATACACGCTGAGATCTCACAGTTTAGGGTATAGGTTACTGTGTCCTGGCTCAGGTTATAACTACTGTGTAAGGCATTACATACACGCGCTGAGATCTCACAGTTTAGGGTATAGGTTACTGTGGGCTGGCTCAGGTTATAACTACTGTGTAAGGAATTACATACACGCGTGAGATCTCACAGTTTAGGGTATAGGTTACTGTGTGCTGGCTCAGGTAATAACTACTGTGTAAGGCATTACATACATGCGCTGAGATCTCACAGTTTAGGGTATAGGTTACTGTGTGCTTGCTCAGGAAATAACTACTGTGTAAGGCATTACATACACGCGCTGAGATCTCACAGTTTAGGGTATAGGTTACCATGTCCTTGCTCAGGTAATAACTACTGTGTAAGGCATTACATACACGTGCTGAGATCTCACAGTTTAGGGTATAGGTTACTGTGTGCTGGCTCAGGTAATAACTACTGTGTAAGGCTTTACATACACGCGCTGAGATCTCACAGTTTAGGGCATAGGTTACTGTGTACTGACTCAGGTAATAACTACTGTGTAAGGCATTACATTCACGCGCTGAGATCTCACAGTTTAGGGTATAGTTTACTGTGTCCTGGCTCAGGTAATAACTACTGTGTGAGGCATTACATACACGTGCTGAGATCTCACAGTTTAGGATATAGGTTAGTGTGTCCTGGCTCAGGTAATAACTACTGTGTAAGGCATTACATACACGCGCTGAGATCTCACAGTTTAGGGTATAGGTTACTGTGTACTGGCTCAGGTAATAACTACTGTGTGAGGAATTACATACACGTGCTGAGATCTCACAGTTTAGGGTATAGGTTACTGTGTCCTGGCTCAGGTTATAACTACTGTGTAAGGCATTACATACACGCTGAGATCTCACAGTTTAGGGTATAGGTTACTGTGTCCTTGCTCAGGTAATAAATACTGTGTAAGGCATTACATACACGCGCTGAGATCTCACAGTTTAGGGTATAGGTTACTGTGTGCTGGCTCAGGTAATAACTACTGTGAAAGGCATTACATACACGCGCTGAGATCTCATTGTTTAGGGTATAGGTTACCATGTCCTTGCTCAGGTAATAACTAATGTGTAAGGCATTACATACACGTGCTGAGATCTCACAGTTTAGGGTATAGGTTACTGTGTGCCGGCTCAGGTAATAACTACTGTGTAAGGCATTACATACACGCGCTGAGATCTCACAGTTTAGGGTATAGGTTACTGTGTACTGGCTCAGGTAATAACTACTGTGTGAGGAATTACATACACGTGCTGAGATCTCACAGTTTAGGGTATAGGTTACTGTGTCCTGGCTCAGGTTATAACTACTGTGTAAGGCATTACATACACGCCGAGATCTCACAGTTTAGGGTATAGGATACTGTGTCCTTGCTCAGGTAATAAATACTGTGTAAGGCATTACATACACGCGCTGAGATCTCACAGTTTAGGGTATAGGTTACTGTGTGCTGGCTCAGGTAATAACTACTGTGAAAGGCATTACATACACGCGCTGAGATCTCATTGTTTAGGGTATAGGTTACCATGTCCTTGCTCAGGTAATAACTAATGTGTAAGGCATTACATACACGTGCTGAGATCTCACAGTTTAGGGTATAGGTTACTGTGTGCCGGCTCAGGTAATAACTACTGTGTAAGGCATTACATACACGCGCTGAGATCTCACAGTTTAGGGTATAGGTTACTGTGTACTGGCTCAGGTAATAACTTCTGTGTAAGGCATTACATACATGCGCTGAGATCTCACAGTTTAGGGTATAGGTTACTGTGTACTGGCTCAGGTAATAACTACTGTGTAAGGCATTACATACACGCGCTGAGTCTCACAGTTTAGGGTATAGGTTACTGTGTACTGACACAGGTAATAACTACTGTGTAAGGCATTACATTCACGCGCTGAGATCTCACAGTTTAGGGTATAGGTTACTGTGTCCTGGCTCAGGTAATAACTGCTGTGTAAGGCATTACATACACGCGCTGAGATTTCACAGTTTAGGGTATAGGTTACTATGTCCTGGCTCGGGTAATAATTACTGTGTAAGGCATTACATACACGCGCTGAGATCTCACCGTTTAGGGTAAAGGTTACTATGTCCTGGCTCGGGTAATAACTACTGTGTAAGGCATTACATACACGTGCTGAGATCTCACAGTTTAGGGTATAGGTTACTGTGTGCTGGCTCAGGTAATAACTACTGTGTAAGGCATTACATACACGCGCTGAGATCTCACAGTTTAGGGTAAAAGTGACTATTTCCTGGCTCGGGTAATAACTACTGTGTAAGGCATTACATACACGCGCTGAGATCTCACAGTTTAGGGTAAAGGTTACTATGTCCTGGCTCGGGTAATAACTACTGTGTAAGGCATTACATACACGCGCTGAGATCTCACAGTTTAGGGTATAGGTTACTGTGTCCTGGCTCAGGTAATAACTACTGTGTAAGGCATTACATACACGCGCTGAGATTTCACAGTTTAGGGTATAGGTTACTATGTCCTGGCTCGGGTAATAACTACTGTGTAAGGCATTACATACACGCGCTGAGATCTCACCGTTGAGGGTAAAGGTTACTATGTCCTGGCTCGGGTAATAACTACTGTGTAAGGCATTACGTACACGTGCTGAGATCTCACAGTTTAGGGTATAGGTTACTGTGTGCTGGCTCAGGTAATAACTACTGTGTAAGGCATTACATACACGCGCTGAGATCTCACAGTTTAGGGTAAAGGTGACTATGTCCTGGCTCGGGTAATAACTACTGTGTAAGGCATTACATACACGCGCTGAGTTCTCACAGTTTAGGGTATAGGTTACTGTGTCCTGGCTCAGGTAATAACTACTGTGTAAGGCATTACATACACGCGCTGAGATCTCACAGTTTAGGGTATAGGTTACTGTGTGCTGGCTCCGGTAATAACTTCTGTGTATGGCATTACATACACGCGCGGAGATCTCACAGTTTAGGGAATAGGTTACTGTGTGCTGGCTCAGGTAATAACTACTGTGTAAGGCATTACATACACGCGCTGAGATCTCACAGTTTAGGGTGTAGGTTACTATACACTGGCTCAGGCAATAACTACTGTGTAAGGCATTACATACACGCGATGAGATCTCACAGTTTAGGGTATAGGTTACTGTGTGCTGGCTCAGGTAATAACTACTGTGTAAGGCATTACATACACGCGCTGAGATCTCACAGTTTAGGGTAAAGGTTACTATGTCCTGGCTCGGGTAATAACTACTGTGTAAGGCATTACATACACGCGCTGAGATCTCACAGTTTAGGGTATAGGTTACTGTGTCCTGGCTCAGGTAATAACTACTGTGTAAGGCATTACATACACGCGCTGAGATTTCACAGTTTAGGGTATAGGTTACTATGTCCTGGCTCGGGTAATAACTACTGTGTAAGGCATTACATACACGCGCTGAGATCTCACCGTTTAGGGTAAAGGTTACTATGTCCTGGCTCGGGTAATAACTACTGTGTAAGGCATTACATACACGTGCTGAGATCTCACAGTTTAGGGTATAGGTTACTGTGTGCTGGCTCAGGTAATAACTACTGTGTAAGGCATTACATACACGCGCTGAGATCTCACAGTTTAGGGTAAAGGTGACTATGTCCTGGCTCGGGTAATAACTACTGTGTAAGGCATTACATACACGCGCTGAGATCTCACCGTTTACGGTAAAGGTTACTATGTCCTGGCTCGGGTAATAACTACTGTGTAAGGCATTACATACACGCGCTGAGATCTCACCGTTTAGGGTAAAGGTTACTATGTCCTGGCTCGGGTAATAACTACTGTGTAAGGCATTACATACACGCGCTGAGATTTCACAGTTTAGGGTATAGGTTACTATGTCCTGGCTCGGGTAATAATTACTGTGTAAGGCATTACATACACGCGCTGAGATCTCACCGTTTAGGGTAAAGGTTACTATGTCCTGGCTCGGGTAATAACTACTGTGTAAGGCATTACATACACGTGCTGAGATCTCACAGTTTAGGGTATAGGTTACTGTGTGCTGGCTCAGGTAATAACTACTGTGTAAGGCATTACATACACGCGCTGAGATCTCACAGTTTAGGGTAAAAGTGACTATTTCCTGGCTCGGGTAATAACTACTGTGTAAGGCATTACATACACGCGCTGAGATCTCACAGTTTAGGGTAAAGGTTACTATGTCCTGGCTCGGGTAATAACTACTGTGTAAGGCATTACATACACGCGCTGAGATCTCACAGTTTAGGGTATAGGTTACTGTGTCCTGGCTCAGGTAATAACTACTGTGTAAGGCATTACATACACGCGCTGAGATTTCACAGTTTAGGGTATAGGTTACTATGTCCTGGCTCGGGTAATAACTACTGTGTAAGGCATTACATACACTTGCTGAGATCTCACCGTTGAGGGTAAAGGTTACTATGTCCTGGCTCGGGTAATAACTACTGTGTAAGGCATTACGTACACGTGCTGAGATCTCACAGTTTAGGGTATAGGTTACTGTGTGCTGGCTCAGGTAATAACTACTGTGTAAGGCATTACATACACGCGCTGAGATCTCACAGTTTAGGGTAAAGGTGACTATGTCCTGGCTCGGGTAATAACTACTGTGTAAGGCATTACATACACGCGCTGAGATCTCACAGTTTAGGGTATAGGTTACTGTGTCCTGGCTCAGGTAATAACTACTGTGTAAGGCATTACATACACGCGCTGAGATCTCACAGTTTAGGGTATAGGTTACTGTGTGCTGGCTCCGGTAATAACTTCTGTGTATGGCATTACATACACGCGCGGAGATCTCACAGTTTAGGGAATAGGTTACTGTGTGCTGGCTCAGGTAATAACTACTGTGTAAGGCATTACATACACGCGCTGAGATCTCACAGTTTAGGGTGTAGGTTACTATACACTGGCTCAGGCAATAACTACTGTGTAAGGCATTACATACACGCGATGAGATCTCACAGTTTAGGGTATAGGTTACTGTGTGCTGGCTCAGGTAATAACTACTGTGTAAGGCATTACATACACGCGCTGAGATCTCACAGTTTAGGGTATAGGTTACTGTGTACTGGCTCAGGTAATAACTACTGTGTGAGGCATTACATACACGTGCTGAGATCTCCCAGTTTAGGGTATAGGTTTCTGTGTGCTGGCTCAGGTAATAACTACTGTGTAAGGCATTACATACACGCTGAGATCTCACATTTTAGGGTATAGGTTACTGTGTCCTTGCTCAGGTAATAAGTACTGTGTAAGGCATTACATACACGCGCTGAGATCTCACAGTTTAGGGTATAGGTTACTGTGTGCTGGCTCAGGTAATAACTACTGTGTAAGGCATTACATACACGCGCTGAGATCTCACAGTTTAGGGTATAGGTTACTGTGTGCTGGCTCAGGTAATAACTACTGTGTAAGGCATTACATACACGCGCTGAGATCTCACAGTTTAGGGTATAGGTTACTGTGTCCTGGCTCAGGTAATAACTACTGTGTAAGGCATTACATACACGCGCTGAGATCTCACAGTTTAGGGTATAGGTTACTGTGTGCTGGCTCAGGTAATAACTTCTGTGTATGGCATTACATACACGCGCGGAGATCTCACAGTTTAGGGAATAGGTTACTGTGTGCTGGCTCAGGTAATAACTACTGTGTAAGGCATTACATACACGCGCTGAGATCTCACAGTTTAGGGTATAGGTTACTATACACTGGCTCAGGCAATAACTACTGTGTAAGGCATTACATACACGCGATGAGATCTCACAGTTTAGGGTATAGGTTACTGTGTACTGGCTCAGGTAATAACTACTGTGTAATGCATTACATACATGCGCTGAGATCTCACAGTTTAGGGTATAGGTTACTGTGTGCTTGCTCAGGTAATAACTACTGTGTAGGGCATTACATACACGCGCTGAGTCTCACAGTTTAGGGTATAGGTTACTGTGTACTGACTCAGGTAATAACTACTGTGTAAGGCATTACATTCACGCGCTGAGATCTCACAGTTTAGGGTATAGGTTACTGTGTCCTGGCTCAGGTAATAACTACTGTGTAAGGCATTACATACACGCGCTGAGATTTCACAGTTTAGGGTATAGGTTACTATGTCCTGGCTCGGGTAATAACTACTGTGTAAGGCATTACATACACGCGCTGAGATCTCACCGTTTAGGGTAAAGGTTACTATGTCCTGGCTCGGGTAATAACTACTGTGTAAGGCATTACATACACGTGCTGAGATCTCACAGTTTAGGGTATAGGTTACTGTTTGCTGGCTCAGGTAATAACTACTGTGTAAGGCATTACATACACGCGCTGAGATCTCACAGTTTAGGGTAAAGGTGACTATGTCCTGGCTCGGGTAATAACTACTGTGTAAGGCATTACATACACGCGCTGAGATCTCACAGTTTAGGGTAAAGGTTACTATGTCCTGGCTCGGGTAATAACTACTGTGTAAGGCATTACATACACGCGCTGAGATCTCACAGTTTAGGGTATAGGTTACTGTGTCCTGGCTCAGGTAATAACTACTGTGTAAGGCATTACATACACGCGCTGAGATTTCACAGTTTAGGGTATAGGTTACTATGTCCTGGCTCGGTAATAACTACTGTGTAAGGCATTACATACACGCGCTGAGATCTCACCGTTTAGGGTAAAGGTTACTATGTCCTGGCTCGGGTAATAACTACTGTGTAAGGCATTACATACACGTGCTGAGATCTCACAGTTTAGGGTATAGGTTACTGTGTGCTGGCTCAGGTAATAACTACTGTGTAAGGCATTACATACACGCGCTGAGATCTCACAGTTTAGGGTAAAGGTGACTATGTCCTGGCTCGGGTAATAACTACTGTGTAAGGCATTACATACACGCGCTGAGATCTCACCGTTTAGGGTAAAGGTTACTATGTCCTGGCTCGGGTAATAACTACTGTGTAAGGCATTACATACACGTGCTGAGATCTCACAGTTTAGGGTATAGGTTACTGTGTGCTGGCTCAGGTAATAACTACTGTGTAAGGCATTACATACACGCGCTGAGATCTCACAGTTTAGGGTAAAGGTGACTATGTCCTGGCTCGGGTAATAACTACTGTGTAAGGCATTACATACACGCGCTGAGATCTCACAGTTTAGGGTAAAGGTTACTATGTCCTGGCTCGGGTAATAACTACTGTGTAAGGCATTACATACACGCGCTGAGATCTCACAGTTTAGGGAATAGGTTACTGTGTCCTGGCTCAGGTAATAACTACTGTGTAAGGCATTACATACACGCGCTGAGATCTCACAGTTTATGGTATAGGTTACTGTGTGCTGGCTCAGGTAATAACTTCTGTGTATGGCATTACATACACGCGCGGAGATCTCACAGTTTAGGGAATAGGTTACTGTGTGCTGGCTCAGGTAATAACTACTGTGTGAGGCATTACATACACGCGCTGAGATCTCACAGTTTAGGGTATAGGTTACTGTGTACTGGCTCAGGTAATAACTACTGTGTGAGGCATTACATACACGTGCTGAGATCTCACAGTTTAGGGTATAGGTTACTGTGTGCTGGCTCAGGTAATAACTACTGTGTAAGGCATTACATACACGCTGAGATCTCACAGTTTAGGGTATAGGTTACTGTGTCCTTGCTCAGGTAATAAGTACTGTGTAAGGCATTACATACACGCGCTGATATCTCACAGTTTAGGGTATAGGTTACTGTGTGCTGGCTCAGGTAATAACTACTGTGTAAGGCATTACATACACGCGCTGAGATCTCACACTTTAGGGTATAGGTTACTGTGTGCTGGCTCAGGTAATAACTACTGTGTAAGGCATTACATACACGCGCTGAGATCTCACAGTTTAGGGTATAGTTTACTGTGTGCTGGCTCAGGTAATAACTACTGTGTAAGGCATTACATACACATGCTGAGATCTCACAGTTTAGGGTATAGGTTACTGTGTCCTGGCTCAGGTAATAACTACTGTGTAAGGCGTTACATACACGCGCTGAGATCTCACAGTTTAGGGTATAGGTTACTGTGTACTGGCTCAGGTAATAACTACTGTGTAAGGCATTACATACATGCGCTGAGATCTCACAGTTTAGGGTATAGGTAACTGTGTGCTGGCTCAGGTAATAACTACTGTGTAAGGCATTACATACACGTGCTGAGATCTCACAGTTTAGGGTATAGGTTACTGTGTGCTGGCTCAGGTAATAACTACTGTTTAAGGAATTACATACACGCGTGAGATCTCACAGTTTAGGGTATAGGTTACTGTGTGCTGGCTCAGGTAATAACTACTGTGTAAGGCATTACATACATGCGCTGAGATCTCACAGTTTAGGGTATAGGTTACTGTGTGCTTGCTCAGGTAATAACTACTGTGTAAAGCATTACATACACGCGCTGAGATCTCACAGTTTAGGGTATAGGTTACCATGTCCTTGCTCACGTAATAACTACTGTGTAAGGCATTACATACACGTGCTGAGATCTCACAGTTTAGGGTATAGGTTACTGTGTGCTGGCTCAGGTAATAACTACTGTGTAAGGCGTTACATACACGCGCTGAGATCTCACAGTTTAGGGTATAGGTTACTGTGTACTGACTCAGGTAATAACTACTGTGTAAGGCATTACATTCACGCGCTGAGATCTCACAGTTTAGGGTATAGGTTACTGTGTCCTGGCTCAGGTAATAACTACTGTGTAAGGCATTACATACACGCGCTGAGATCTCACAGTTTAGGGTATAGGTTACTGTGTACTGGCTCAGGTAATAACTACTGTGTAAGGCATTACATTCACGCGCTGAGATCTCACAGTTTAGGGTATAGGTTACTGTGTCCTGGCTCAGGTAATAACTACTGTGTAAGGCATTACATAAACGCGCTGAGATTTCACAGTTTAGGGTATAGGTTACTATGTCCTGGCTCGGGTAATAACTACTGTGTAAGGCATTACATACACGCGCTGAGATCTCACCGTTTAGGGTAAAGGTTACTATGTCCTGGCTCGGGTAATAACTACTGTGTAAGGCATTACATACACGTGCTGAGATCTCACAGTTTAGGGTATAGGTTACTGTGTACTGGCTCAGGTAATAACTACTGTGTAAGGCATTACATACACGCGCTGAGATCTCACAGTTTAGGGTAAAGGTGACTATGTCCTGGCTCGGGTAATAACTACTGTGTAAGGCATTACATACACGCGCTGAGATCTCACAGTTTAGGGTAAAGGTTACTATGTCCTGGCTCGGGTAATAACTACTGTGTAAGGCATTACATACACGCGCTGAGATCTCACAGTTTAGGGTATAGGTTACTGTGTCCTGGCTCAGGTAATAACTACTGTGTAAGGCATTACATACACGCGCTGAGATTTCACAGTTTAGGGTATAGGTTACTATGTCCTGGCTCAGGTAATAACTACTGTGTAAGGCATTACATACACGCGCTGAGATCCCACCGTTTAGGGTAAAGGTTACTATGTCCTGGCTCGGGTAATAACTACTGTGTAAGGCATTACATACACGTGCTGAGATCTCACAGTTTAGGGTATAGGTTACTGTGTGCTGGCTCAGGTAATAACTACTGTGTAAGGCATTACATACACGCGCTGAGATCTCACAGTTTAGGGTAAAGGTGACTATGTCCTGGCTCGGGTAATAACTACTGTGTAAGGCATTACATACACGCGCTGAGATCTCACAGTTTAGGGTAAAGGTTACTATGTCCTGGCTCGGGTAATAACTACTGTGTAAGGCATTACATACACGCGCTGAGATCTCACAGTTTAGGGAATAGGTTACTGTGTCCTGGCTCAGGTAATAACTACTGTGTAAGGCATTACATACACGCGCTGAGATCTCACAGTTTAGGGTATAGGTTACTGTGTGCTGGCTCAGGTAATAACTTCTGTGTATGGCATTACATACACGCGCGGAGATCTCACAGTTTAGGGAATAGGTTACTGTGTGCTGGCTCAGGTAATAACTACTGTGTGAGGCAACACATACACGCGCTGAGATCTCACAGTTTAGGGTATAGGTTACTGTGTACTGGCTCAGGTAATAACTACTGTGTGAGGCATTACATACACGTGCTGAGATCTCACAGTTTAGGGTATAGGTTACTGTGTGCTGGCTCAGGTAATAACTACTGTGTAAGGCATTACATACACGCTGAGATCTCACAGTTTAGGGTATAGGTTACTGTGTCCTTGCTCAGGTAATAAGTACTGTGTAAGGCATTACATACACGCGCTGAGATCTCACAGTTTAGGGTATAGTTTACTGTGTACTGACTCAGGTAATAACTACTGTGTAAGGCATTACATTCACGCGCTGAGATCTCACAGTTTAGGGTATAGGTTACTGTGTCCTGGCTCAGGTAATAACTACTGTGTAAGGCATTACATACACGCGCTGAGATCTCACAGTTTAGGGTATAGGTTACTGTGTACTGGCTCAGGTAATAACTACTGTGTGAGGCATTACATACACGTGCTGAGATCTCACAGTTTAGGGTATAGGTTACTGTGTCCTGGCTCAGGTAATAACTACTGTGTAAGGCATTACATACACGTGCTGAGATCTCACAGTTTAGAGTATAGGTTACTGTGTACTGGCTCAGGTAATAACTACTGTGTGAGGAATTACATACACGTGCTGAGATCTCACAGTTTAGGGTATAGGTTACTGTGTCCTGGCTCAGGTTATAACTACTGTGTAAGGCATTACATACACGCTGAGATCTCACAGGTTAGGGTATAGGTTACTGTGTCCTGGCTCAGGTTATAACTACTGTGTAAGGCATTACATACACGCGCTGAGATCTCACAGTTTAGGGTATAGGTTACTGTGTGCTGGCTCAGGTTATAACTACTGTGTAAGGAATTACATACACGCGTGAGATCTCACAGTTTAGGGTATAGGTTACTGTGTGCTGGCTCAGGTAATAACTACTGTGTAAGGCATTACATACATGCGCTGAGATCTCACAGTTTAGGGTATAGGTTACTGTGTGCTTGCTCAGGTAATAACTACTGTGTAAGGCATTACATACACGCGCTGAGATCTCACAGTTTAGGGTATAGGTTACCATGTCCTTGCTCAGGTAATAACTACTGTGTAAGGCATTACATACACGTGCTGAGATCTCACAGTTTAGGGTATAGGTTACTGTGTGCTGGCTCAGGTAAAAACTACTGTGTAAGGCTTTACATACACGCGCTGAGATCTCACAGTTTAGGGCATAGGTTACTGTGTACTGACTCAGGTAATAACTACTGTGTAAGGCATTACATTCACGCGCTGAGATCTCACAGTTTAGGGTATAGTTTACTGTGTCCTGGCTCAGGTAATAACTACTGTGTGAGGCATTACATACACGTGCTGAGATCTCACAGTTTAGGATATAGGTTAGTGTGTCCTGGCTCAGGTAATAACTACTGTGTAAGGCATTACATACACGCGCTGAGATCTCACAGTTTAGGGTATAGGTTACTGTGTACTGGCTCAGGTAATAACTACTGTGTGAGGAATTACATACACGTGCTGAGATCTCACAGTTTAGGGTATAGGTTACTGTGTCCTGGCTCAGGTTATAACTACTGTGTAAGGCATTACATACACGCTGAGATCTCACAGTTTAGGGTATAGGTTACTGTGTCCTTGCTCAGGTAATAAATACTGTGTAAGGCATTACATACACGCGCTGAGATCTCACAGTTTAGGGTATAGGTTACTGTGTGCTGGCTCAGGTAATAACTACTGTGTAAGGCATTACATACACGCGCTGAGATCTCATTGTTTAGGGTATAGGTTACCATGTCCTTGCTCAGGTAATAACTAATGTGTAAGGCATTACATACACGTGCTGAGATCTCACAGTTTAGGGTATAGGTTACTGTGTGCCGGCTCAGGTAATAACTACTGTGTAAGGCATTACATACACGCGCTGAGATCTCACAGTTTAGCGTATAGGTTACTGTGTACTGGCTCAGGTAATAACTTCTGTGTAAGGCATTACATACATGCGCTGAGATCTCACAGTTTAGGGTATAGGTTACTGTGTACTGGCTCAGGTAATAACTACTGTGTAAGGCATTACATACACGCGCTGAGTCTCACAGTTTAGGGTATAGGTTACTGTGTACTGACACAGGTAATAACTACTGTGTAAGGCATTACATTCACGCGCTGAGATCTCACAGTTTAGGGTATAGGTTACTGTGTCCTGGCTCAGGTAATAACTACTGTGTAAGGCATTACATACACGCGCTGAGATTTCACAGTTTAGGGTATAGTTTACTATGTCCTGGCTCGGGTAATAATTATTGTGTAAGGCATTACATACACGCGCTGAGATCTCACCGTTTAGGGTAAAGGTTACTATGTCCTGGCTCGGGTAATAACTACTGTGTAAGGCATTACATACACGTGCTGAGATCTCACAGTTTAGGGTATAGGTTACTGTGTGCTGGCTCAGGTAATAACTACTGTGTAAGGCATTACATACACGCGCTGAGATCTCACAGTTTAGGGTAAAAGTGACTATTTCCTGGCTCGGGTAATAACTACTGTGTAAGGCATTACATACACGCGCTGAGATCTCACAGTTTAGGGTATAGGTTACTGTGTCCTGGCTCAGGTAATAACTACTGTGTAAGGCATTACATACACGCGCTGAGATTTCACAGTTTAGGGTATAGGTTACTATGTCCTGGCTCGGGTAATAACTACTGTGTAAGGCATTACATACACGCGCTTAGATCTCACCGTTGAGGGTAAAGGTTACTATGTCCTGGCTCGGGTAATAACTACTGTGTAAGGCATTACGTACACGTGCTGAGATCTCACAGTTTAGGGTATAGGTTACTGTGTGCTGGCTCAGGTAATAACTACTGTGTAAGGCATTACATACACGCGCTGAGATCTCACAGTTTAGGGTAAAGGTGACTATGTCCTGGCTCGGGTAATAACTACTGTGTAAGGCATTACATACACGCGCTGAGATCTCACAGTTTAGGGTATAGGTTACTGTGTCCTGGCTCAGGTAATAACTACTGTGTAAGGCATTACATACACGCGCTGAGATCTCACAGTTTAGGGTATAGGTTACTGTGTGCTGGCTCCGGTAATAACTTCTGTGTATGGCATTACATACACGCGCGGAGATCTCACAGTTTAGGGAATAGGTTACTGTGTGCTGGCTCAGGTAATAACTACTGTGTAAGGCATTACATACACGCGCTGAGATCTCACAGTTTAGGGTGTAGGTTACTATACACTGGCTCAGGCAATAACTACTGTGTAAGGCATTACATACACGCGATGAGATCTCACAGTTTAGGGTATAGGTTACTGTGTGCTGGCTCAGGTAATAACTACTGTGTAAGGCATTTCATACACGCGCTGAGATCTCACAGTTTAGGGTATAGGTTACTGTGTACTGGCTCAGGTAATAACTACTGTGTGAGGCATTACATACACGTGCTGAGATCTCACAGTTTAGGGTATAGGTTACTGTGTGCTGGCTCAGGTACTAACTACTGTGTAAGGCATTACATACACGCTGATATCTCACATTTTAGGGTATAGGTTACTGTGTCCTTGCTCAGGTAATAACTACTGTGTAAGGCATTACATACACGCGCTGAGATCTCACCGTTTAGGGTAAAGGTTACTATGTCCTGGCTCGGGTAATAACTACTGTGTAAGGCATTACATACACGTGCTGAGATCTCACAGTTTAGGGTATAGGTTACTGTGTGCTGGCTCAGGTAATAACTACTGTGTAAGGCATTACATACACGCGCTGAGATCTCACAGTTTAGGGTATAGGTTACTGTGTGCTGGCTCAGGTAATAACTACTGTGTAAGGCATTACATACACGCGCTGAGATCTCACAGTTTAGGGTATAGGTTACTGTGTGCTGGCTCGGGTAATAACTACTGTGTAAGGCATTACATACACGCGCTGAGATCTCACAGTTTAGGGTATAGGTTACTGTGTCCTGGCTCAGGTAATAACTACTGTGTAAGGCATTACATACACGCGCTGAGATCTCACAGTTTAGGGTATAGGTTACTGTGTGCTGGCTCAGGTAATAACTTCTGTGTATGGCATTACATACACGCGCGGAGATCTCACAGTTTAGGGAATAGGTTACTGTGTGCTGGCTCGGGTAATAACTACTGTGTAAGGCATTACATACACGCGCTGAGATTTCACAGTTTAGGGTATAGGTTACTGTGTCCTGGCTCAGGTAATAACTACTGTGTAAGGCATTACATACACGCGCTGAGATTTCACAGTTTAGGGTATAGGTTACTATGTCCTGGCTCGGGTAATAACTACCGTGTAAGGCATTACATACACGCGCTGAGATCTCACCGTTTAGGGTAAAGGTTACTATGTCCTGGCTCGGGTAATAACTACTGTGTAAGGCATTACATACACGTGCTGAGATCTCACAGTTTAGGGTATAGGTTACTGTTTGCTGGCTCAGGTAATAACTACTGTGTAAGGCATTACATACACGCGCTGAGATCTCACAGTTTTGGGTAAAGGTGACTATGTCCTGGCTCGGGTAATAACTACTGTGTAAGGCATTACATACACGCGCTGAGATTTCACAGTTTAGGGTATAGGTTACTATGTCCTGGCTCGGGTAATAACTACTGTGTAAGGCATTACATACACGCGCTGAGATCTCACCGTTTAGGGTAAAGGTTACTATGTCCTGGCTCGGGTAATAACTACTGTGTAAGGCATTACATACACGTGCTGAGATCTCACAGTTTAGGATATAGGTTACTGTGTGCTGGCTCAGGTAATAACTACTGTGTAAGGCATTACATACACGCTCTGAGATATCACAGTTTAAGGTAAAGGTGACTATGTCCTGGCTCGGGTAATAACTACTGTGTAAGGCATTACATACACGCGCTGAGATCTCACAGTTTAGGGTAAAGGTTACTATGTCCTGGCTCGGGTAATAACTACTGTGTATGGCATTACATACACGCGCTGAGATCTCACAGTTTAGGGAATAGGTTACTGTGTCCTGGCTCAGGTAATAACTACTGTGTAAGGCATTACATACACGCGCTGAGATCTCACAGTTTAGGGTATAGGTTACTGTGTGCTGGCTCAGGTAATAACTTCTGTGTATGACATTACATACACGCGCGGAGATCTCACAGTTTAGGGAATAGGTTACTGTGTGCTTGCTCAGGTAATAACTACTGTGTGAGGCATTACATACACGCGCTGAGATCTCACAGTTTAGGGTATAGGTTACTGTGTACTGGCTCAGGTAATAACTACTGTGTGAGGCATTACATACACGTGCTGAGATCTCACAGTTTAGGGTATAGGTTATTGTGTGCTGGCTCAGGTAATAACTACTGTGTAAGGCATTACATACACGCTGAGATCTCACAGTTTAGGGTATAGGTTACTGTGTCCTTGCTCAGGTAATAAGTACTGTGTAAGGCATTACATACACGCGCTGATATCTCACAGTTTAGGGTATAGGTTACTGTGTGCTGGCTCAGGTAATAACTACTGTGTAAGGCATTACATACACGCGCTGAGATCTCACACTTTAGGGTATAGGTTACTGTGTGCTGGCTCAGGTAATAACTACTGTGTAAGGCATTACATACACGCGCTGAGATCTCACAGTTTAGGGTATAGGTTACTGTGTGCTGGCTCAGGTAATAACTACTGTGTAAGGCATTACATACACATGCTGAGATCTCACAGTTTCGGGTATAGGTTACTGTGTCCTGGCTCAGGTAATAACTACTGTGTAAGGCGTTACATACACGCGCTGAGATCTCACAGTTTAGGGTATAGGTTACTGTGTACTGGCTCAGGTAATAACTACTGTGTAAGGCATTACATACATGCGCTGAGATCTCACAGTTTAGGGTATAGGTAACTGTGTGCTGGCTCAGGTAATAACTACTGTGTAAGGCATTACATACACGCGCTGAGATCTCACAGTTTAGGGTATAGGTTACTGTGTGCTGGCTCAGGTAATAACTACTGTGTAAGGAATTACATACACGCGTGAGATCTCACAGTTTAGGGTATAGGTTACTGTGTGCTGGCTCAGGTAATAACTACTGTGTAAGGCATTACATACATGCGCTGAGATCTCACAGTTTAGGGTATAGGTTACTGTGTGCTTGCTCAGGTAATAACTACTGTGTAAAGCATTACATACACGCGCTGAGATCTCACAGTTTAGGGTATAGGTTACCATGTCCTTGCTCACGTAATAACTACTGTGTAAGGCATTACATACACGTGCTGAGATCTCACAGTTTAGGGTATAGGTTACTGTGTGCTGGCTCAGGTAATAACTACTGTGTAAGGCGTTACATACACGCGCTGAGATCTCACAGTTTAGGGTATAGGTTACTGTGTACTGACTCAGGTAATAACTACTGTGTAAGGCATTACATTCACGCGCTGAGATCTCACAGTTTAGGGTATAGGTTACTGTGTCCTGGCTCAGGTAATAACTACTGTGTAAGGCATTACATACACGCGCTGAGATCTCACAGTTTAGGGTATAGGTTACTGTGTACTGGCTCAGGTAATAACTACTGTGTATGGCATTACATACACGCGCTGAGATCTCACAGTTTAGGGAATAGGTTACTGTGTCCTGGCTCAGGTAATAACTACTGTGTAAGGCATTACATACACGCGCTGAGATCTCACAGTTTAGGGTATAGGTTACTGTGTGCTGGCTCAGGTAATAACTTCTGTGTATGGCATTACATACACGCGCGGAGATCTCACAGTTTAGGGAATAGGTTACTGTGTGCTTGCTCAGGTAATAACTACTGTGTGAGGCATTACATACACGCGCTGAGATCTCACAGTTTAGGGTATAGGTTACTGTGTACTGGCTCAGGTAATAACTACTGTGTGAGGCATTACATACACGTGCTGAGATCTCACAGTTTAGGGTATAGGTTATTGTGTGCTGGCTCAGGTAATAACTACTGTGTAAGGCATTACATACACGCTGAGATCTCACAGTTTAGGGTATAGGTTACTGTGTCCTTGCTCAGGTAATAAGTACTGTGTAAGGCATTACATACACGCGCTGATATCTCACAGTTTAGGGTATAGGTTACTGTGTGCTGGCTCAGGTAATAACTACTGTGTAAGGCATTACATACACGCGCTGAGATCTCACACTTTAGGGTATAGGTTACTGTGTGCTGGCTCAGGTAATAACTACTGTGTAAGGCATTACATACACGCGCTGAGATCTCACAGTTTAGGGTATAGGTTACTGTGTGCTGGCTCAGGTAATAACTACTGTGTAAGGCATTACATACACATGCTGAGATCTCACAGTTTAGGGTATAGGTTACTGTGTCCTGGCTCAGGTAATAACTACTGTGTAAGGCGTTACATACACGCGCTGAGATCTCACAGTTTAGGGTATAGGTTACTGTGTACTGGCTCAGGTAATAACTACTGTGTAAGGCATTACATACATGCGCTGAGATCTCACAGTTTAGGGTATAGGTAACTGTGTGCTGGCTCAGGTAATAACTACTGTGTAAGGCATTACATACACGCGCTGAGATCTCACAGTTTAGGGTATAGGTTACTGTGTGCTGGCTCAGGTAATAACTACTGTGTAAGGAATTACATACACGCGTGAGATCTCACAGTTTAGGATATAGGTTACTGTGTGCTGGCTCAGGTAATAACTACTGTGTAAGGCATTACATACATGCGCTGAGATCTCACAGTTTAGGGTATAGGTTACTGTGTGCTTGCTCAGGTAATAACTACTGTGTAAAGCATTACATACACGCGCTGAGATCTCACAGTTTAGGGTATAGGTTACCATGTCCTTGCTCACGTAATAACTACTGTGTAAGGCATTACATACACGTGCTGAGATCTCACAGTTTAGGGTATAGGTTACTGTGTGCTGGCTCAGGTAATAACTACTGTGTAAGGCGTTACATACACGCGCTGAGATCTCACAGTTTAGGGTATAGGTTACTGTGTACTGACTCAGGTAATAACTACTGTGTAAGGCATTACATTCACGCGCTGAGATCTCACAGTTTAGGGTATAGGTTACTGTGTCCTGGCTCAGGTAATAACTACTGTGTAAGGCATTACATACACGCGCTGAGATCTCACAGTTTAGGGTATAGGTTACTGTGTACTGGCTCAGGTAATAACTACTGTGTAAGGCATTACATTCACGCGCTGAGATCTCACAGTTTAGGGTATAGGTTACTGTGTCCTGGCTCAGGTAATAACTACTGTGTAAGGCATTACATACACGCGCTGAGATTTCACAGTTTAGGGTATAGGTTACTATGTCCTGGCTCGGGTAATAACTACTGTGTAAGGCATTACATACACGCGCTGAGATCTCACCGTTTAGGGTAAAGGTTACTATGTCCTGGCTCGGGTAATAACTACTGTGTAAGGCATTACATACACGTGCTGAGATCTCACAGTTTAGGGTATAGGTTACTGTGTGCTGGCTCAGGTAATAACTACTGTGTAAGGCATTACATACACGCGCTGAGATCTCACAGTTTAGGGTAAAGGTGACTATGTCCTGGCTCGGGTAACAACTACTGTGTAAGGCATTACATACACGCGCTGAGATCTCACAGTTTAGGGTAAAGGTTACTATGTCCTGGCTCGGGTAATAACTACTGTGTAAGGCATTACATACACGCGCTGAGATCTCACAGTTTAGGGTATAGGTTACTGTGTCCTGGCTCAGGTAATAACTACTGTGTAAGGCATTACATACACGCGCTGAGATTTCACAGTTTAGGGTATAGGTTACTATGTCCTGGCTCGGGTAATAACTACTGTGTAAGGCATTACATACACGCGCTGAGATCCCACCGTTTAGGGTAAAGGTTACTATGTCCTGGCTCGGGTAATAACTACTGTGTAAGGCATTACATACATGTGCTGAGATCTCACAGTTTAGGGTATAGGTTACTGTGTGCTGGCTCAGGTAATAACTACTGTGTAAGGCATTACATACACGCGCTGAGATCTCACAGTTTAGGGTAAAGGTGACTATGTCCTGGCTCGGGTAATAACTACTGTGTAAGGCATTACATACACGCGCTGAGATCTCACAGTTTAGGGTAAAGGTTACTATGTCCTGGCTCGGGTAATAACTACTGTGTAAGGCATTACATACACGCGCTGAGATCTCACAGTTTAGGGAATAGGTTACTGTGTCCTGGCTCAGGTAATAACTACTGTGTAAGGCATTACATACACGCGCTGAGATCTCACAGTTTAGGGTATAGGTTACTGTGTGCTGGCTCAGGTAATAACTTCTGTGTATGGCATTACATACACGCGTGGAGATCTCACAGTTTAGGGAATAGGTTACTGTTTGCTGGCTCAGGTAATAACTACTGTGTGAGGCATTACATACACGCGCTGAGATCTCACAGTTTAGGGTATAGGTTACTGTGTACTGGCTCAGGTAATAACTACTGTGTGAGGCATTACATACACGTGCTGAGATCTCACAGTTTAGGGTATAGGTTACTGTGTGCTGGCTCAGGTAATAACTACTGTGTAAGGCATTACATACACGCTGAGATCTCACAGTTTAGGGTATAGGTTACTGTGTCCTTGCTCAGGTAATAAGTACTGTGTAAGGCATTACATACACGCGCTGATATCTCACAGTTTAGGGTATAGGTTACTGTGTGCTGGCTCAGGTAATAACTACTGTGTAAGGCATTACATACACGCGCTGAGATCTCACAATTTAGGGTATAGGTTACTGTGTGCTGGCTCAGGTAATAACTACTGTGTAAGGCATTACATACACGCGCTGAAATCTCACAGTTTAGGGTATAGGTTACTGTGTGCTGGCTCAGGTAATAACTACTGTGTAAGGCATTACATACACATGCTGAGATCTCACAGTTTAGGGTATAGGTTACTGTGTCCTGGCTCAGGTAATAACTACTGTGTAAGGCGTTACATACACGCGCTGAGATCTCACAGTTTAGGGTATAGGTTACTGTGTACTGGCTCAGGTAATAACTACTGTGTAAGGCATTACATACATGCGCTGAGATCTCACAGTTTAGGGTATAGGTAACTGTGTGCTGGCTCAGGTAATAACTACTGTGTAAGGCATTACATACACGCCCTGAGATCTCACAGTTTAGGGTATAGGTTACTGTGTGCTGGCTCAGGTAATAACTACTGTGTAAGGAATTACATACACGCGTGAGATCTCACAGTTTAGGGTATAGGTTACTGTGTGCTGGCTCAGGTAATAACTACTGTGTAAGGCATTACATACATGCGCTGAGATCTCACAGTTTAGGGTATAGGTTACTGTTTGCTTGCTCAGGTAATAACTACTGTGTAAAGCATTACATACACGCGCTGAGATCTCACAGTTTAGGGTTTAGGTTACCATGTCCTTGCTCACGTAATAACTACTGTGTAAGGCATTACATACACGTGCTGAGATCTCACAGTTTAGGGTATAGGTTACTGTGTACTGACTCAGGTAATAACTACTGTGTAAGGCATTACATTCACGCGCTGAGATCTCACAGTTTAGGGTATAGGTTACTGTGTCCTGGCTCAGGTAATAACTACTGTGTAAGGCATTACATACACGCGCTGAGATCTCACAGTTTAGGGTATAGGTTACTGTGTACTGGCTCAGGTAATAACTACTGTGTGAGGCATTACATACATGCGCTGAGATCTCACAGTTTAGGGTATAGGTTACTGTGTGCTTGCTCAGGTAATAATTACTGTGTAAGGCATTACATACAAGCGCTGAGATCTCACAGTTTAGGGTATAGGTTACCATGTCCTTGCTCACGTAATAACTACTGTGTAAGGCATTACATACACGTGCTGAGATCTCACAGTTTAGGGTATAGGTTACTGTGTGCTGGCTCAGGTAATAACTACTGTGTAAGGCATTACATACACGCGCTGAGATCTCACAGTTTAGGGTATAGGTTACTGTGTTCTGGCTCAGGTAATAACTACTGTGTAAGGCATTACATACATGCGCTGAGATCTCACAGTTTAGGGTATAGGTAACTGTGTGCTGGCTCAGGTAATAACTACTGTGTAAGGCATTACATACACGCCCTGAGATCTCACAGTTTAGGGTATAGGTTACTGTGTGCTGGCTCAGGTAATAACTACTGTGTAAGGAATTACATACACGCGTGAGATCTCACAGTTTAGGGTATAGGTTACTGTGTGCTGGCTCAGGTAATAACTACTGTGTAAGGCATTACATACATGCGCTGAGATCTCACAGTTTAGGGTATAGGTTACTGTGTGCTTGCTCAGGTAATAACTACTGTGTAAGGCATTACATACACGCACTGAGATCTCACAGTTTAGGGTATAGGTTACCATGTCCTTGCTCTCGTAATAACTACTGTGTAAGGTGTTACATACACGTGCTGAGATCTCACAGTTTAGGGTATAGGTTACTGTGTGCTGGCTCAGGTAATAACTACTGTAAGGCATTACATACACGCGCTGAGATCTCACAGTTTAGGGTATAGGTTACTGTGTACTGACTCAGGTAATAACTACTGTGTAAGGCATTACATTCACGCGCTGAGATCTCACAGTTTAGGGTATAGGTTACTGTGTCCTGGCTCAGGTAATAACTACTGTTTAAGGCATTACATACACGCGCTTAGATCTCACAGTTTAGGGTATAGGTTACTGTGTACTGGCTCAGGTAATAACTACTGTGTGAGGCATTACATACACGTGCTGAAATCTCACAGTTTAGGGTATAGGTTACTGTGTCCTGGCTCAGGTAATAACTACTGTGTAAGGCATTACATACACGCGCTGAGATCTCACAGTTTAGGGTATAGGTTACTGTGTACTGGCTCAGGTAATAACTACTGTGTAAGGCATTACATACACGCGCTGAGTCTCACAGTTTAGGGTATAGGTTACTGTGTACTGACACAGGTAATAACTACTGTGTAAGGCATTACATTCACGCGCTGAGATCTCACAGTTTAGGGTATAGGTTACTGTGTCCTGGCTCAGGTAATAACTACTGTGTAAGGCATTACATACACGCGCTGAGATTTCACAGTTTAGGGTATAGGTTACTATGTCCTGGCTCGGGTAATAATTACTGTGTAAGGCATTACATACACGCGCTGAGATCTCACCGTTTAGGGTAAAGCTTACTATGTCCTGGCTCGGGTAATAACTACTGTGTAAGGCATTACATACACGTGCTGAGATCTCACAGTTTAGGGTATAGGTTACTGTGTGCTGGCTCAGGTAATAACTACTGTGTAAGGCATTACATACACGCGCTGAGATCTCACAGTTTAGGGTAAAAGTGACTATTTCCTGGCTCGGGTAATAACTACTGTGTAAGGCATTACATACACGCGCTGAAATCTCACAGTTTAGGGTAAAGGTTACTATGTCCTGGCTCGGGTAATAACTACTGTGTAAGGCATTACATACACGCGCTGAGATCTCACAGTTTAGGGTATAGGTTACTGTGTCCTGGCTCAGGTAATAACTACTGTGTAAGGCATTACATACACGCGCTGAGATTTCACAGTTTAGGGTATAGGTTACTATGTCCTGGCTCGGGTAATAACTACTGTGTAAGGCATTACATACACGCGCTGAGATCTCACCGTTGAGGGTAAAGGTTACTATGTCCTGGCTCGGGTAATAACTACTGTGTAAGGCATTACGTACACGTGCTGAGATCTCACAGTTTAGGGTATAGGTTACTGTGTGCCGGCTCAGGTAATAACTACTGTGTAAGGCATTACATACACGCGCTGAGATCTCACAGTTTAGGGTAAAGGTGACTATGTCCTGGCTCGGGTAATAACTACTGTGTAAGGCATTACATACACGCGCTGAGATCTCACAGTTTAGGGTATAGGTTACTGTGTCCTGGCTCAGGTAATAACTACTGTGTAAGGCATTACATACACGCGCTGAGATCTCACAGTTTAGGGTATAGGTTACTGTGTGCTGGCTCCGGTATTAACTTCTGTGTATGGCATTACATACACGCGCGGAGATCTCACAGTTTAGGGAATAGGTTACTGTGTGCTGGCTCAGGTAATAACTACTGTGTAAGGCATTACATACACGCGCTGAGATCTCACAGTTTAGGGTGTAGGTTACTATACACTGGCTCAGGCAATAACTACTGTGTAAGGCATTACATACACGCGATGAGATCTCACAGTTTAGGGTATAGGTTACTGTGTGCTGGCTCAGGTAATAACTACTGTGTAAGGCATTACATACACGCGCTGAGATCTCACAGTTTAGGGTATAGGTTACTGTGTACTGGCTCAGGTAATAACTACTGTGTGAGGCATTACATACACGTGCTGAGATCTCACAGTTTAGGGTATAGGTTACTGTGTGCTGGCTCAGGTAATAACTACTGTGTAAGGCATTACATACACGCTGAGATCTCACATTTTAGGGTATAGGTTACTGTGTCCTTGCTCAGGTAATAAGTACTGTGTAAGGCATTACATACACGCGCTGAGATCTCACAGTTTAGGGTATAGGTTACTGTGTGCTGGCTCAGGTAATAACTACTGTGTAAGGCATTACATACACGCGCTGAGATCTCACAGTTTAGGGTATAGGTTACTGTGTGCTGGCTCAGGTAATAACTACTGTGTAAGGCATTACATACACGCGCTGATATCTCACAGTTTAGGGTATAGGTTACTGTGTCCTGGCTCAGGTAATAACTACTGTGTAAGGCATTACATACACGCGCTGAGATCTCACAGTTTAGGGTATAGGTTACTGTGTGCTGGCTCAGGTAATAACTTCTGTGTATGGCATTACATACACGCGCGGAGATCTCACAGTTTAGGGAATAGGTTACTGTGTGCTGGCTCAGGTAATAACTACTGTGTAAGGCATTACATACACGCGCTGAGATCTCACAGTTTAGGGTATAGGTTACTATACACTGGCTCAGGCAATAACTACTGTGTAAGGCATTACATACACGCGATGAGATCTCACAGTTTAGGGTATAGGTTACTGTGTACTGGCTCAGGTAATAACTACTGTGTAATGCATTACATACATGCGCTGAGATCTCACAGTTTAGGGTATAGGTTACTGTGTGCTTGCTCAGGTAATAACTACTGTGTAAGGCATTACATACACGCGCTGAGATCTCACAGTTTAGGGTATAGGTTACTGTGTACTGGCTCAGGTAATAACTACTGTGTAAGGCATTACATTCACGCGCTGAGATCTCACAGTTTAGGGTATAGGTTCCTGTGTCCTGGCTCAGGTAATAACTACTGTGTAAGGCATTACATACACGCGCTGAGATTTCACAGTTTAGGGTATAGGTTACTATGTCCTGGCTCGGGTAATAACTACTGTGTAAGGCATTACATACACGCGCTGAGATCTCACCGTTTAGGGTAAAGGTTACTATGTCCTGGCTCGGGTAATAACTACTGTGTAAGGCATTACATACACGTGCTGAGATCTCACAGTTTAGGGTATAGGTTACTGTTTGCTGGCTCAGGTAATAACTACTGTGTAAGGCATTACATACACGCGCTGAGATCTCACAGTTTAGGGTAAAGGTGACTATGTCCTGGCTCGGGTAATAACTACTGTGTAAGGCATTACATACACGCGCTGAGATCTCACAGTTTAGGGTAAAGGTTACTATGTCCTGGCTCGGGTAATAACTACTGTGTAAGGCATTACATACACGCGCTGAGATCTCACAGTTTAGGGTATAGGTTACTGTGTCCTGGCTCAGGTAATAACTACTGTGTAAGGCATTACATACACGCGCTGAGATTTCACAGTTTAGGGTATAGGTTACTATGTCCTGGCTCGGGTAATAACTACTGTGTAAGGCATTACATACACGCGCTGAGATCTCACCGTTTAGGGTAAAGGTTACTATGTCCTGGCTCGGGTAATAACTACTGTGTAAGGCATTACATACACGTGCTGAGATCTCACAGTTTAGGGTATAGGTTACTGTGTGCTGGCTCAGGTTATAACTACTGTGTAAGGCATTACATACACGCGCTGAGATCTCACAGTTTAGGGTAAAGGTGACTATGTCCTGGCTCGGGTAATAACTACTGTGTAAGGCATTACATACACGCGCTGAGATCTCACCGTTTAGGGTAAAGGTTACTATGTCCTGGCTCGGGTAATAACTACTGTGTAAGGCATTACATACACGTGCTGAGATCTCACAGTTTAGGGTATAGGTTACTGTGTGCTGGCTCAGGTAATAACTACTGTGTAAGGCATTACATACACGCGCTGAGATCTCACAGTTTAGGGTAAAGGTGACTATGTCCTGGCTCGGGTAATAACTACTGTGTAAGGCATTACATACACGCGCTGAGATCTCACAGTTTAGGGTAAAGGTTACTATGTCCTGGCTCGGGTAATAACTACTGTGTAAGGCATTACATACACGCGCTGAGATCTCACAGTTTAGGGAATAGGTTACTGTGTCCTGGCTCAGGTAATAACTACTGTGTAAGGCATTACATACACGCGCTGAGATCTCACAGTTTAGGGTATAGGTTACTGTGTGCTGGCTCAGGTAATAACTTCTGTGTATGGCATTACATACACGCGCGGAGATCTCACAGTTTAGGGAATAGGTTACTGTGTGCTGGCTCAGGTAATAACTACTGTGTGAGGCATTACATACACGCGCTGAGATCTCACAGTTTAGGGTATAGGTTACTGTGTACTGGCTCAGGTAATAACTACTGTGTGAGGCATTACATACACGTGCTGAGATTTCACAGTTTTGGGTATAGGTTACTGTGTGCTGGCTCAGGTAATAACTACTGTGTAAGGCATTACATACACGCTGAGATCTCACAGTTTAGGGTATAGGTTACTGTGTCCTGGCTCAGGTAATAACTACTGTGTAAGGCATTACATACACGCGCTGATATCTCACAGTTTAGGGTATAGGTTACTGTGTGCTGGCTCAGGTAATAACTACTGTGTAAGGCATTACATACACGCGCTGAGATCTCACACTTTAGGGTATAGGTTACTGTGTGCTGGCTCAGGTAATAACTACTGTGTAAGGCATTACATACACGCGCTGAGATCTCACAGTTTAGGGTATAGGTTACTGTGTGCTGGCTCAGGTAATAACTACTGTGTAAGGCATTACATACACATGCTGAGATCTCACAGTTTAGGGTATAGGTTACTGTGTCCTGGCTCAGGTAATAACTACTGTGTAAGGCGTTACATACACGCGCTGAGATCTCACAGTTTAGGGTATAGGTTAGTGTGTACTGGCTCAGGTAATAACTACTGTGTAAGGCATTACATACATGCGCTGAGATCTCACAGTTTAGGGTATAGGTAACTGTGTGCTGGCTCAGGTAATAACTACTGTGTAAGGCATTACATACACGTGCTGAGATCTCACAGTTTAGGGTATAGGTTACTGTGTGCTGGCTCAGGTAATAACTACTGTTTAAGGAATTACATACACGCGTGAGATCTCACAGTTTAGGGTATAGGTTACTGTGTGCTGGCTCAGGTAATAACTACTGTGTAAGGCATTACATACATGCGCTGAGATCTCACAGTTTAGGGTATAGGTTACTGTGTGCTTGCTCAGGTAATAACTACTGTGTAAAGCATTACATACACGCGCTGAGATCTCACAGTTTAGGGTATAGGTTACCATGTCCTTGCTCACGTAATAACTACTGTGTAAGGCATTACATACACGTGCTGAGATCTCACAGTTTAGGGTATAGGTTACTGTGTGCTGGCTCAGGTAATAACTACTGTGTAAGGCGTTACATACACGCGCTGAGATCTCACAGTTTAGGGTATAGGTTACTGTGTACTGACTCAGGTAATAACTACTGTGTAAGGCATTACATTCACGCGCTGAGATCTCACAGGTTAGGGTATAGGTTACTGTGTCCTGGCTCAGGTAATAACTACTGTGTAAGGCATTACATACACGCGCTGAGATCTCACAGTTTAGGGTACAGGTTACTGTGTGCTGGCTCAGGTAATAACTACTGTGTAAGGCATTACATACACGCGCTGAGATCTCACAGTTTAGGGTATAGGTTACTGTGTCCTGGCTCAGGTAATAACTACTGTGTAAGGCATTACATACACGCGCTGAGATTTCACAGTTTAGGGTATAGGTTACTATGTCCTGGCTCGAGTAATAACTACTGTGTAAGGCATTACATACACGCGCTGAGATCTCACCGTTTAGGGTAAAGGTTACTATGTCCTGGCTCGGGTAATAACTACTGTGTAAGGCATTACATACACGTGCTGAGATCTCACAGTTTAGGGTACAGGTTACTGTGTGCTGGCTCAGGTAATAACTACTGTGTAAGGCATTACATACACGCGCTGAGATCTCACAGTTTAGGGTAAAGGTGACTATGTCCTGGCTCGGGTAATAACTACTGTGTAAGGCATTACATACACGCGCTGAGATCTCACAGTTTAGGGTAAAGGTTACTATGTCCTGGCTCGGGTAATAACTACTGTGTAAGGCATTACATACACGCGCTGAGATCTCACAGTTTAGGGTATAGGTTACTGTGTGCTGTCTCAGGTAATAACTACTGCGTAAGGAATTACTTACACGCGTGAGATCTCACAGTTTAGGGTATAGGTTACTGTGTGCTGGCTCAGGTAATAACTACTGTGTAGGGCATTACATACATGCGCTGAGATCTCACAGTTTAGGGTATAGGTTACTGTGTGCTTGCTCAGGTAATAACTACTGTGTAAGGCATTACATACACGCGCTGAGATCTCACAGTTTAGGGTATAGGTTACCATGTCCTTGCTCACGTAATAACTACTGTGTAAGGCATTACATACACGCGCTGAGATCTCACAGTTTAGGGTATAGGTTACTGTGTGCTGGCTCAGGTAATAACTACTGTGTAAGGCATTACATACACACGCTGAGATCTCACAGTTTAGGGTATAGGTTACTGTGTCCTGGCTCAGGTAATAACTACTGTGTAAGGCATTACATACACGCGCTGAGATCTCACAGTTTAGGGTATAGGTTACTGTGTGCTGGCTCAGGTAATAACTTCTGTGTATGGCATTACATACGCGCGCGGAGATCTCACAGTTTAGGGAATAGGTTACTGTGTGCTGGCTCAGGTAATAACTACTGTGTAAGGCATTACATACACGCGCTGAGATCTCACAGTTTAGGGTATAGGTTACTATACACTGGCTCAGGCAATAACTACTGTGTAAGGCATTACATACACGCGCTGGGATCTCACAGTTTAGGGTATAGGTTACTGTGTCCTTGCTCGGGTAATAAGTACTGTGTAAGGCATTACATACACGCGCTGATATCTCACAGTTTAGGGTATAGGTTACTGTGTGCTGGCTCAGGTAATAACTACTGTGTAAGGCATTACATACACGCGCTGAGATCTCACAGTTTAGGGTATAGGTTACTGTGTGCTGGCTCAGGTAATAACTACTGTGTAAGGCATTACATACACGCGCTGAGATCTCACAGTTTAGGGTATAGGTTACTGTGTGCTGGCTCAGGTAATAACTACTGTGTAAGGCATTACATACATGCGCTGAGATCTCACAGTTTAGGGTATAGGTTACTGTGTGCTTGCTCAGGTAATAACTACTGTGTAAGGCATTACATACACGCGCTGAGATCTCACAGTTTAGGGTATAGGTTACTGTGTGCTGGCTCAGGTAATAACTACTGTGTAAGGCATTACATACACGCGCTGAGATCTCACAGTTTAGGGTATAGGTTACTGTGTGCTGGCTCAGGTAATAACTACTGTGTAAGGCATTACATACACGCGCTGAGATCTCACAGTTTAGGGTATAGGTTACTGTGTCCTGGCTCAGGTAATAACTACTGTGTAAGGCATTACATACACGCGCTGAGATCTCACAGTTTAGGGTATAGGTTACTATACACTGGCTCAGGCAATAACTACTGTGTAAGGCATTACATACACGCGCTGGGATCTCACAGTTTAGGGTATAGGTTACTGTGTCCTTGCTCGGGTAATAAGTACTGTGTAAGGCATTACATACACGCGCTGATATCTCACAGTTTAGGGAATAGGTTACTGTGTGCTGGCTCAGGTAATAACTACTGTGTAAGGCATTACATACACGCGCTGAGATCTCACAGTTTAGGGTATAGGTTACTATACACTGGCTCAGGCAATAACTACTGTGTAAGGCGTTACATACACGCGCTGAGATCTCACAGTTTAGGGTATAGGTTACTGTGTACTGGCTCAGGTAATAACTACTGTGTGAGGAATTACATACACGTGCTGAGATCTCACAGTTTAGGGTATAGGTTACTGTGTCCTGGCTCAGGTTATAACTACTGTGTAAGGCATTACTTACACGCTGAGATCTCACAGTTTAGGGTATAGGTTACTGTGTCCTTGCTCAGGAAATAAGTACTGTGTAAGGCATTACGTACACGCGCTGAGATCTCACAGTTTAGGGTATAGGTTACTGTGTGCTGGCTCAGGTTATAACTACTGTGTAAGGAATTACATACACGCGTGAGATCTCACAGTTTAGGGTATAGGTTAATGTGTGCTGGCTCAGGTAATAACTACTGTGTAAGGCATTACATACACGCGCTGAGATCTCACAGTTTAGGGTATAGGTTACCATGTCCTTGCTCAGGTAATAACTACTGTGTAAGGCATTACATACACGTGCTGAGATCTCACAGTTTAGGGTATAGGTTACTGTGTGCTGGCTCAGGTAATAACTACTGTGTAAGGCTTTACATACACGCGCTGAGATCTCACAGTTTTGGGTATAGGTTACTGTGTACTGACTCAGGTAATAACTACTGTGTAAGGCATTACATTCACGCGCTGAGATCTCACAGTTTAGGGTATAGGTTACTGTGTCCTGGCTCAGGTAATAACTACTGTGTGAGGCATTACATACACGTGCTGAGATCTCACAGTTTAGGATATAGGTTACTGTGTCCTGGCTCAGGTAATAACTACTGTGTAAGGCATTACATACACGCGCTGAGATCTCACAGTTTAGGGTATAGGTTACTGTGTACTGGCTCAGGTAATAACTACTGTGTGAGGAATTACATACACGTGCTGAGATCTCACAGTTTAGGGTATAGGTTACTGTGTCCCGGCTCAGGTTATAACTACTGTGTAAGGCATTACATACACGCTGAGATCTCACAGTTTAGGGTATAGGTTACTGTGTCCTTGCTCAGGTAATAAATACTGTGTAAGGCATTACATACACGCGCTGAGATCTCACAGTTTAGGGTATAGGTTACTGTGTGCTGGCTCAGGTAATAACTACTGTGTAAGGCATTACATACACGCGCTGAGATCTCATAGTTTAGGGTATAGGTTACCATGTCCTTGCTCAGGTAATAACTACTGTGTAAGGCATTACATACACGCGCTGAGATCTCACAGTTTAGGGAATAGGTTACTGTGTCATGGCTCAGGTAATAACTACTGTGTAAGGCATTACATACACGCGCTGAGATCTCACAGTTTAGGGTATAGGTTACTGTGTGCTGGCTCAGGTAATAACTTCTGTGTATGGCATTACATACACGCGCGGAGATCTCACAGTTTAGGGAATAGTTTACTGTGTTCTGGCTCAGGTAATAACTACTGTGTGAGGCATTACATACACGCGCTGAGATCTCACAGTTTAGGGTATAGGTTACTGTGTACTGGCTCAGGTAATAACTACTGTGTGAGGCATTACATACACGTGCTGAGATCTCACAGTTTAGGGTATAGGTTACTGTGTGCTGGCTCAGGTAATAACTACTGTGTAAGGCATTACATACACGCTGAGATCTCACAGTTTAGGGTATAGGTTACTGTGTCCTTGCTCAGGTAATAAGTACTGTGTAAGGCATTACATACACGCGCTGATATCTCACAGTTTAGGCTATAGGTTACTGTGTGCTGGCTCAGGTAATAACTACTGTGTAAGGCATTACATACACGCGCTGAGATCTCACAGTTTAGGGTATAGGTTACTGTGTGCTGGCTCAGGTAATAACTACTGTGTAAGGCATTACATACACGCGCTGAGATCTCACAGTTTAGGGTATAGGTTACTGTGTGCTGTCTCAGGTAATAACTACTGTGTAAGGCTTTACATACACGCGCTGAGATCTCACAGTTTAGGGTATAGGTTACCATGTCCTTGCTCACGTAATAACTACTGTGTAAGGCATTACATACACGTGCTGAGATCTCACAGTTTAGGGTATAGGTTACTGTGTCCTGGCTCAGGTAATAACTACTGTGTAAGGCATTACATACACGCGCTGAGATCTCACAGTTTAGGGTATAGTTTACTGTGTACTGACTCAGGTAATAACTACTGTGTAAGGCATTACATTCACGCGCTGAGATCTCACAGTTTAGGGTATAGGTTACTGTGTCCTGGCTCAGGTAATAACTACTGTGTAAGGCATTACATACACGCGCTGAGATCTCACAGTTTAGGGTATAGGTTACTGTGTACTGGCTCAGGTAATAACTACTGTGTGAGGCATTACATACACGTGCTGAGATCTCACAGTTTAGGGTATAGGTTACCGTGTCCTGGCTCAGGTAATAACTACTGTGTAAGGCATTACATACACGCGCTGAGATCTCACAGTTTAGAGTATAGGTTACTGTGTACTGGCTCAGGTAATAACTACTGTGTGAGGAATTACATACACGTGCTGAGATCTCACAGTTTAGGGTATAGGTTACTGTGTCCTGGCTCAGGTTATAACTACTGTGTAAGGCATTACATACACGCTGAGATCTCACAGTTTAGGGTATAGGTTACTGTGTCCTGGCTCTGGTTATAACTACTGTGTAAGGCATTACATACACGCGCTGAGATCTCACAGTTTAGGGTATAGGTTACTGTGGGCTGGCTCAGGTTATAACTACTGTGTAAGGAATTACATACACGCGTGAGATCTCACAGTTTAGGGTATAGGTTACTGTGTGCTGGCTCAGGTAATAACTACTGTGTAAGGCATTACATACATGCGCTGAGATCTCACAGTTTAGGGTATAGGTTACTGTGTGCTTGCTCAGGAAATAACTACTGTGTAAGGCATTACATACACGCGCTGAGATCTCACAGTTTAGAGTATAGGTTACCATGTCCTTGCTCAGGTAATAACTACTGTGTAAGGCATTACATACACGTGCTGAGATCTCACAGTTTAGGGTATAGGTTACTGTGTGCTGGCTCAGGTAATTTACTACTGTGTAAGGCTTTACATACACGCGCTGAGATCTCACAGTTTAGGGCATAGGTTACTGTGTACTGACTCAGGTAATAACTACTGTGTAAGGCATTACATTCACGCGCTGAGATCTCACAGTTTAGGGTATAGTTTACTGTGTCCTGGCTCAGGTAATAACTACTGTGTGAGGCATTACATACACGTGCTGAGATCTCACAGTTTAGGATATAGGTTAGTGTGTCCTGGCTCAGGTAATAACTACTGTGTAAGGCATTACATACACGCGCTGAGATCTCACAGTTTAGGGTATAGGTTATAGTGTACTGGCTCAGGTAATAACTACTGTGTGAGGAATTACATACACGTGCTGAGATCTCACAGTTTAGGGTATAGGTTACTGTGTCCTGGCTCAGGTTATAACTACTGTGTAAGGCATTACATACACGCTGAGATCTCACAGTTTAGGGTATAGGTTACTGTGTCCTTGCTCAGGTAATAAATACTGTGTAAGGCATTACATACACGCGCTGAGATCTCACAGTTTAGGGTATAGGTTACTGTGTGCTGGCTCAGGTAATAACTACTGTGAAAGGCATTACATACACGCGCTGAGATCTCATTGTTTAGGGTATAGGTTACCATGTCCTTGCTCAGGTAATAACTAATGTGTAAGGCATTACATACACGTGCTGAGATCTCACAGTTTAGGGTATAGGTTACTGTGTGCCGGCTCAGGTAATAACTACTGTGTAAGGCATTACATACACGCGCTGAGATCTCACAGTTTAGGGTATAGGTTACTGTGTACTGGCTCAGGTAATAACTTCTGTGTAAGGCATTACATACATGCGCTGAGATCTCACAGTTTAGGGTATAGGTTACTGTGTACTGGCTCAGGTAATAACTACTGTGTAAGGCATTACATACACGCGCTGAGTCTCACAGTTTAGGGTATAGGTTACTGTGTACTGACACAGGTAATAACTACTGTGTAAGGCATTACATTCACGCGCTGAGATCTCACAGTTTAGGGTATAGGTTACTGTGTCCTGGCTCAGGTAATAACTACTGTTTAAGGCATTACATACACGCGCTGAGATTTCACAGTTTAGGGTATAGGTTACTATGTCCTGGCTCGGGTAATAATTACTGTGTAAGGCATTACATACACGCGGTGAGATCTCACCGTTTAGGGTAAAGGTTACTATGTCCTGGCTCGGGTAATAACTACTGTGTAAGGCATTACATACACGTGCTGAGATCTCACAGTTTAGGGTATAGGTTACTGTGTGCTGGCTCAGGTAATAACTACTGTGTAAGGCATTACATACACGCGCTGAGATCTCACAGTTTAGGGTAAAAGTGACTATTTCCTGGCTCGGGTAATAACTACTGTGTAAGGCATTACATACACGCGCTGAGATCTCACAGTTTAGGGTAAAGGTTACTATGTCCTGGCTCGGGTAATAGCTACTGTGTAAGGCATTACATACACGCGCTGAGATCTCACAGTTTAGGGTATAGGTTACTGTGTCCTGGCTCAGGTAATAACTACTGTGTAAGGCATTACATACACGCGCTGAGATTTCACAGTTTAGGGTATAGGTTACTATGTCCTGGCTCGGGTAATAACTACTGTGTAAGGCATTACATACACGCGCTGAGATCTCACCGTTGAGGGTAAAGGTTACTATGTCCTGGCTCGGGTAATAACTACTGTGTAAGGCATTACGTACACGTGCTGAGATCTCACAGCTTAGGGTATAGGTTACTGTGTGCTGGCTCAGGTAATAACTACTGTGTAAGGCATTACATACACGCGCTGAGATCTCACAGTTTAGGGTAAAGGTGACTATGTCCTGGCTCGGGTAATAACTACTGTGTAAGGCATTACATACACGCGCTGAGATCTCACAGTTTAGGGTATAGGTTACTGTGTCCTGGCTCAGGTAATAACTACTGTGTAAGGCATTACATACACGCGCTGAGATCTCACAGTTTAGGGTATAGGTTACTGTGTGCTGGCTCCGGTAATAACTTCTGTGTATGGCATTACATACACGCGCGGAGATCTCACAGTTTAGGGAATAGGTTACTGTGTGCTGGCTCAGGTAATAACTACTGTGTAAGGCATTACATACACGCGCTGAGATCTCACAGTTTAGGGTGTAGGTTACTATACACTGGCTCAGGCAATAACTACTGTGTAAGGCATTACATACACGCGATGAGATCTCACAGTTTAGGGTATAGGTTACTGTGTGCTGGCTCAGGTAATAACTACTGTGTAAGGCATTACATACACGCGCTGAGATCTCACAGTTTAGGGTATAGGTTACTGTGTACTGGCTCAGGTAATAACTACTGTGTGAGGCATTACATACACGTGCTGAGATCTCACAGTTTAGGGTATAGGTTACTGTGTGCTGGCTCAGGTAATAACTACTGTGTAAGGCATTACATACACGCTGAGATCTTACATTTTAGGGTATAGGTTACTGTGTCCTTGCTCAGGTAATAAGTACTGTGTAAGGCATTACATACACGCGCTGAGATCTCACAGTTTAGGGTATAGGTTACTGTGTGCTGGCTCAGGTAATAACTACTGTGTAAGGCATTACTTACACGCGCTGAGATCTCACAGTTTAGGGTATAGGTTACTGTGTGCTGGCTCAGGTAATAACTACTGTGTAAGGCATTACATACACGCGCTGAGATCTCACAGTTTAGGGTATAGGTTACTGTGTCCTGGCTCAGGTAATAACTACTGTGTAAGGCATTACATACACGCGCTGAGATCTCACAGTTTAGGGTATAGGTTACTGTGTGCTGGCTCAGGTAATAACTTCTGTGTATGGCATTACATACACGCGCGGAGATCTCACAGTTTAGGGAATAGGTTACTGTGTGCTGGCTCAGGTAATAACTACTGTGTAAGGCATTACATACACGCGCTGAGATCTCACAGTTTAGGGTATAGGTTACTATACACTGGCTCAGGCAATAACTACTGTGTAAGGCATTACATACACGCGATGAGATCTCACAGTTTAGGGTATAGGTTACTGTGTACTGGCTCAGGTAATAACTACTGTGTAATGCATTACATACATGCGCTGAGATCTCACAGTTTAGGGTATAGGTTACTGTGTCCTGGCTCAGGTAATAACTACTGTGTAAGGCATTACATACACGCGCTGAGATTTCACAGTTTAGGGTATAGGTTACTATGTCCTGGCTCGGGTAATAACTACTGTGTAAGGCATTACATACACGCGCTGAGATCTCACCGTTTAGGGTAAAGGTTACTATGTCCTGGCTCGGGTAATAACTACTGTGTAAGGCATTACATACACGTGCTGAGATCTCACAGTTTAGGGTATAGGTTACTGTTTGCTGGCTCAGGTAATAACTACTGTGTAAGGCATTACATACACGCGCTGAGATCTCACAGTTTAGGGTAAAGGTGACTATGTCCTGGCTCGGGTAATAACTACTGTGTAAGGCATTACATACACGCGCTGAGATCTCACAGTTTAGGGTAAAGGTTACTATGTCCTGGCTCGGGTAATAACTACTGTGTAAGGCATTACATACACGCGCTGAGATCTCACAGTTTAGGGTATAGGTTACTGTGTCCTGGCTCAGGTAATAACTACTGTGTAAGGCATTACATACACGCGCTGAGATTTCACAGTTTAGGGTATAGGTTACTATGTCCTGGCTCGGGTAATAACTACTGTGTAAGGCATTACATACACGCGCTGAGATCTCACCGTTTAGGGTAAAGGTTACTATGTCCTGGCTCGGGTAATAACTACTGTGTAAGGCATTACATACACGTGCTGAGATCTCACAGTTTAGGGTATAGGTTACTGTGTGCTGGCTCAGGTAATAACTACTGTGTAAGGCATTACATACACGCGCTGAGATCTCACAGTTTAGGGTAAAGGTGACTATGTCCTGGCTCGGGTAATAACTACTGTGTAAGGCATTACATACACGCGCTGAGATCTCACCGTTTAGGGTAAAGGTTACTATGTCCTGGCTCGGGTAATAACTACTGTGTAAGGCATTACATACACGCGCTGAGATCTCACCGTTTAGGGTAAAGGTTACTATGTCCTGGCTCGGGTAATAACTACTGTGTAAGGCATTACATACACGCGCTGAGATTTCACAGTTTAGGGTATAGGTTACTATGTCCTGGCTCGGGTAATAATTACTGTGTAAGGCATTACATACACGCGCTGAGATCTCACCGTTTAGGGTAAAGGTTACTATGTCCTGGCTCGGGTAATAACTACTGTGTAAGGCATTACATACACGTGCTGAGATCTCACAGTTTAGGGTATAGGTTACTGTGTGCTGGCTCAGGTAATAACTACTGTGTAAGGCATTACATACACGCGCTGAGATCTCACAGTTTAGGGTAAAAGTGACTATTTCCTGGCTCGGGTAATAACTACTGTGTAAGGCATTACATACACGCGCTGAGATCTCACAGTTTAGGGTAAAGGTTACTATGTCCTGGCTCGGGTAATAACTACTGTGTAAGGCATTACATACACGCGCTGAGATCTCACAGTTTAGGGTATAGGTTACTGTGTCCTGGCTCAGGTAATAACTACTGTGTAAGGCATTTCATACACGCGCTGAGATTTCACAGTTTAGGGTATAGGTTACTATGTCCTGGCTCGGGTAATAACTACTGTGTAAGGCATTACATACACGCGCTGAGATCTCACCGTTGAGGGTAAAGGTTACTATGTCCTGGCTCGGGTAATAACTACTGTGTAAGGCATTACGTACACGTGCTGAGATCTCACAGTTTAGGGTATAGGTTACTGTGTGCTGGCTCAGGTAATAACTACTGTGTAAGGCATTACATACACGCGCTGAGATCTCACAGTTTAGGGTAAAGGTGACTATGTCCTGGCTCGGGTAATAACTACAGTGTAAGGCATTACATACACGCGCTGAGATCTCACAGTTTAGGGTATAGGTTACTGTGTCCTGGCTCAGGTAATAACTACTGTGTAAGGCATTACATACACGCGCTGAGATCTCACAGTTTAGGGTATAGGTTACTGTGTGCTGGCTCCGGTAATAACTTCTGTGTATGGCATTACATACACGCGCGGAGATCTCACAGTTTAGGGAATAGGTTACTGTGTGCTGGCTCAGGTAATAACTACTGTGTAAGGCATTACATACACGCGCTGAAATCTCACAGTTTAGGGTGTAGGTTACTATACACTGGCTCAGGCAATAACTACTGTGTAAGGCATTACATACACGCGATGAGATCTCACAGTTTAGGGTATAGGTTACTGTGTGCTGGCTCAGGTAATAACTACTGTGTAAGGCATTACATACACGCGCTGAGATCTCACAGTTTAGGGTATAGGTTACTGTGTACTGGCTCAGGTAATAACTACTGTGTGAGGCATTACATACACGTGCTGAGATCTCACAGTTTAGGGTATAGGTTACTGTGTGCTGGCTCAGGTAATAACTACTGTGTAAGGCATTACATACACGCTGAGATCTCACATTTTAGGGTATAGGTTACTGTGTCCTTGCTCAGGTAATAAGTACTGTGTAAGGCATTACATACACGCGCTGAGATCTCACAGTTTAGGGTATAGGTTACTGTGTGCTGGCTCAGGTAATAACTACTGTGTAAGGCATTACATACACGCGCTGAGATCTCACAGTTTAGGGTATAGGTTACTGTGTGCTGGCTCAGGTAATAACTACTGTGTAAGGCATTACATACACGCGCTGAGATCTCACAGTTTAGGGTATAGGTTACTGTGTCCTGGCTCAGGTAATAACTACTGTGTAAGGCATTACATACACGCGCTGAGATCTCACAGTTTAGGGTATAGGTTACTGTGTGCTGGCTCAGGTAATAACTTCTGTGTATGGCATTACATACACGCGCGGAGATCTCACAGTTTAGGGAATAGGTTACTGTGTGCTGGCTCAGGTAATAACTACTGTGTAAGGCATTACATACACGCGCTGAGATCTCACAGTTTAGGGTATAGGTTACTATACACTGGCTCAGGCAATAACTACTGTGTAAGGCATTACATACACGCGATGAGATCTCACAGTTTAGGGTATAGGTTACTGTGTACTGGCTCAGGTAATAACTACTGTGTAATGCATTACATACATGCGCTGAGATCTCACAGTTTAGGGTATAGGTTACTGTGTGCTTGCTCAGGTAATAACTACTGTGTAAGGCATTACATACACGCGCTGAGATCTCACAGTTTAGGGTATAGGTTACTGTGTGCTGGCTCAGGTAATAACTTCTGTGTATGGCATTACATACACGCGCGGAGATCTCACAGTTTAGGGAATAGGTTACTGTGTGCTGGCTCAGGTAATAACTACTGAGTAAGGCATTACATACACGCGCTGAGATCTCACAGTTTAGGGTATAGGTTACTATACACTGGCTCAGGCAATAACTACTGTGTAAGGCATTACATACACGCGATGAGATCTCACAGTTTAGGGTATAGGTTACTGTGTACTGGCTCAGGTAATAACTACTGTGTAATGCATTACATACATGCGCTGAGATCTCACAGTTTAGGGTAAAGGTGACTATGTCCTGGCTCGGGTAATAACTACTGTGTAAGGCATTACATACACGCGCTGAGATCTCACAGTTTAGGGTAAAGTTTACTATGTCCTGGCTCGGGTAATAACTACTGTGTAAGGCATTACATACACGCGCTGAGATCTCGCAGTTTAGGGTATAGGATACTGTGTCCTGGCTCAGGTAATAACTACTGTGTAAGGCATTACATACACGCGCTGAGATTTCACAGTTTAGGGTATAGGTTACTATGTCCTGGCTCGGGTAATAACTACTGTGTAAGGCATTACATACACGCGCTGAGATCTCACCGTTTAGGGTAAAGGTTACTATGTCCTGGCTCGGGTAATAACTACTGTGTAAGGCATTACATACACGTGCTGAGATCTCACAGTTTAGGGTATAGGTTACTGTGTGCTGGCTCAGGTAATAACTACTGTGTAAGGCATTACATACACGCGCTGAGATCTCACAGTTTAGGGTAGAGGTGACTATGTCCTGGCTCGGGTAATAACTACTGTGTAAGGCATTACATACACGCGCTGAGATCTCACCGTTTAGGGTAAAGGTTACTATGTCCTGGCTCGGGTAATAACTACTGTGTAAGGCATTACATACACGTGCTGAGATCTCACAGTTTAGGGTATAGGTTACTGTGTGCTGGCTCAGGTAATAACTACTGTGTAAGGCATTACATACACGCGCTGAGATCTCACAGTTTAGGGTAAAGGTGACTATGTCCTGGCTCGGGTAATAACTACTGTGTAAGGCATTACATACACGCGCTGAGATCTCACAGTTTAGGGTAAAGGTTACTATGTCCTGGCTCGGGTAATAACTACTGTGTAAGGCATTACATACACGCGCTGAGATCTCACAGTTTAGGGAATAGGTTACTGTGTCCTGGCTCAGGTAATAACTACTGTGTAAGGCATTACATACACGCGCTGAGATCTCACAGTTTAGGGTATAGGTTACTGTGTGCTGGCTCAGGTAATAACTTCTGTGTATGGCATTACATACACGCGCGGAGATCTCACAGTTTAGGGAATAGGTTACTGTGTGCTGGCTCAGGTAATAACTACTGTGTGAGGCATTACATACACGCGCTGAGATCTCGCAGTTTAGGGTATAGGTTACTGTGTACTGGCTCAGGTAATAACTACTGTGTGAGGCATTACATACACGTGCTGAGATCTCACAGTTTAGGGTATAGGTTACTGTGTGCTGGCTCAGGTAATAACTACTGTGTAAGGCATTACATACACGCTGAGATCTCACAGTTTAGGGTATAGGTTACTATGTCCTGGCTCGGGTAATAATTACTGTGTAAGGCATTACATACACGCGCTGAGATCTCACAGTTTAGGGTATAGGTTACTGTGTGCTGGCTCAGGTAATAACTACTGTGTAAGGCATTACATACACGCGCTGAGATCTCACACTTTAGGGTATAGGTTACTGTGTGCTGGCTCAGGTAATAACTACTGTGTAAGGCATTACATACACGCGCTGAGATCTCACAGTTTAGGGTATAGGTTACTGTGTGCTGGCTCAGGTAATAACTACTGTGTAAGGCATTACATACACATGCTGAGATCTCACAGTTTAGGGTATAGGTTACTGTGTCCTGGCTCAGGTAATAACTACTGTGTAAGGCGTTACATACACGCGCTGAGATCTCACAGTTTAGGGTATAGGTTACTGTGTACTGGCTCAGGTAATAACTACTGTGTAAGGCATTACATACATGCGCTGAGATCTCACAGTTTAGGGTATAGGTAACTGTGTGCTGGCTCAGGTAATAACTACTGTGTAAGGCATTACATACACGTGCTGAGATCTCACAGTTTAGGGTATAGGTTACTGTGTGCTGGCTCAGGTAATAACTACTGTTTAAGGAATTACATACACGCGTGAGATCTCACAGTTTAGGGTATAGGTTACTGTGTGCTGGCTCAGGTAATAACTACTGTGTAAGGCATTACATACATGCGCTGAGATCTCACAGTTTAGGGTATAGGTTACTGTGTGCTTGCTCAGGTAATAACTACTGTGTAAAGCATTACATACACTTGCTGAGATCTCACAGTTTAGGGTATAGGTTACCATGTCCTTGCTCACGTAATAACTACTGTGTAAGGCATTACATACACGTGCTGAGATCTCACAGTTTAGGGTATAGGTTACTGTGTGCTGGCTCAGGTAATAACTACTGTGTAAGGCGTTACATACACGCGCTGAGATCTCACAGTTTAGGGTATAGGTTACTGTGTACTGACTCAGGTAATAACTACTGTGTAAGGCATTACATTCACGCGCTGAGATCTCACAGTTTAGGGTATAGGTTACTGTGTCCTGGCTCAGGTAATAACTACTGTGTAAGGCATTACATACACGCGCTGAGATCTCACAGTTTAGGGTATAGGTTACTGTGTACTGGCTCAGGTAATAACTACTGTGTAAGGCATTACATTCACGCGCTGAGATCTCACAGTTTAGGGTATAGGTTACTGTGTCCTGGCTCAGGTAATAACTACTGTGTAAGGCATTACATACACGCGCTGAGATTTCACAGTTTAGGGTATAGGTTACTATGTCCTGGCTCGGGTAATAACTACTGTGTAAGGCATTACATACACGCGCTGAGATCTCACCGTTTAGGGTAAAGGTTACTATGTCCTGGCTCGGGTAATAACTACTGTGTAAGGCATTACATACACGTGCTGAGATCTCACAGTTTAGGGTATAGGTTACTGTGTGCTGGCTCAGGTAATAACTACTGTGTAAGGCATTACATACACGCGCTGAGATCTCACAGTTTAGGGTAAAGGTGACTATGTCCTGGCTCGGGTAATAACTACTGTGTAAGGCATTACATACACGCGCTGAGATCTCACAGTTTAGGGTAAAGGTTACTATGTCCTGGCTCGGGTAATAACTACTGTGTAAGGCATTACATACACGCGCTGAGATCTCACAGTTTAGGGTATAGGTTACTGTGTCCTGGCTCAGGTAATAACTACTGTGTAAGGCATTACATACACGCGCTGAGATTTCACAGTTTAGGGTATAGGTTACTATGTCCTGGCTCGGGTAATAACTACTGTGTAAGGCATTACATACACGCGCTGAGATCCCACCGTTTAGGGTAAAGGTTACTATGTCCTGGCTCGGGTAATAACTACTGTGTAAGGCATTACATACACGTGCTGAGATCTCACAGTTTAGGGTATAGGTTACTGTGTGCTGGCTCAGGTAATAACTACTGTGTAAGGCATTACATACACGCGCTGAGATCTCACAGTTTAGGGTAAAGGTGACTATGTCCTGGCTCGGGTAATAACTACTGTGTAAGGCATTACATACACGCGCTGAGATCTCACAGTTTAGGGTAAAGTTTACTATGTCCTGGCTCGGGTAATAACTACTGTGTAAGGCATTACATACACGCGCTGAGATCTCACAGTTTAGGGAATAGTTTACTGTGTCCTGGCTCAGGTAATAACTACTGTGTAAGGCATTACATACACGCGCTGAGATCTCACAGTTTAGGGTATAGGTTACTGTGTGCTGGCTCAGGTAATAACTTCTGTGTATGGCATTACATACACGCGCGGAGATCTCACAGTTTAGGGAATAGGTTACTGTGTGCTGGCTCAGGTAATAACTACTGTGTGAGGCATTACATACACGCGCTGAGATCTCACAGTTTAGGGTATAGGTTACTGTGTACTGGCTCAGGTAATAACTACTGTGTGAGGCATTACATACACGTGCTGAGATCTCACAGTTTAGGGTATAGGTTACTGTGTGCTGGCTCAGGTAATAACTACTGTGTAAGGCATTACATACACGCTGAGATCTCACAGTTTAGGGTCTAGGTTACTGTGTCCTTGCTCAGGTAATAAGTACTGTGTAAGGCATTACATACACGCGCTGAGATCTCACAGTTTAGGGTATAGTTTACTGTGTACTGACTCTGGTAATAACTACTGTGTAAGGCATTACATTCACGCGCTGAGATCTCACAGTTTAGGGTATAGGTTACTGTGTCCTGGCTCAGGTAATAACTACTGTGTAAGGCATTACATACACGCGCTGAGATCTCACAGTTTAGGGTATAGGTTACTGTGTACTGGCTCAGGTAATAACTACTGTGTGAGGCATTACATACACGTGCTGAGATCTCACAGTTTAGGGTATAGGTTACTGTGTCCTGGCTCAGGTAATAACTACTGTGTAAGGCATTACATACACGCGCTGAGATCTCACAGTTTAGAGTATAGGTTACTGTGTACTGGCTCAGGTAATAACTACTGTGTGAGGAATTACATACACGTGCTGAGATCTCACAGTTTAGGGTATAGGTTACTGTGTCCTGGCTCAGGTTATAACTACTGTGTAAGGCATTACATACACGCTGAGATCTCACAGTTTAGGGTATAGGTTACTGTGTCCTGGCTCAGGTTATAACTACTGTGTAAGGCATTACATACACGCGCTGAGATCTCACAGTTTAGGGTATAGGTTACTGTGTGCTGGCTCAGGTTATAACTACTGTGTAAGGAATTACATACACGCGTGAGATCTCACAGTTTAGGGTATAGGTTACTGTGTGCTGGCTCAGGTAATAACTACTGTGTAAGGCGTTACATACATGCGCTGAGATCTCACAGTTTAGGGTATAGGTTACTGTGTGCTTGCTCAGGTAATAACTACTGTGTAAGGCATTACATACACGCGCTGAGATCTCACAGTTTAGGGTATAGGTTACCATGTCCTTGCTCAGGTAATAACTACTGTGTAAGGCATTACATACACGTGCTGAGATCTCACAGTTTAGGGTATAGGTTACTGTGTGCTGGCTCAGGTAAAAACTACTGTGTAAGGCTTTACATACACGCGCTGAGATCTCACACTTTAGGGCATAGGTTACTGTGTACTGACTCAGGTAATAACTACTGTGTAAGGCATTACATTCACGCGCTGAGATCTCACAGTTTAGGGTATAGTTTACTGTGTCCTGGCTCAGGTAATAACTACTGTGTGAGGCATTACATACACGTGCTGAGATCTCACAGTTTAGGATATAGGTTAGTGTGTCCTGGCTCAGGTAATAACTACTGTGTAAGGCATTACATACACGCGCTGAGATCTCACAGTTTAGGGTATAGGTTACTGTGTACTGGCTCAGGTAATAACTACTGTGTGAGGAATTACATACACGTGCTGAGATCTCACAGTTTAGGGTATAGGTTACTGTGTCCTGGCTCAGGTTATAACTACTGTGTAAGGCATTACATACACGTTGAGATCTCACAGTTTAGGGTATAGGTTACTGTGTCCTTGCTCAGGTAATAAATACTGTGTAAGGCATTACATACACACGCTGAGATCTCACAGTTTAGGGTATAGGTTACTGTGTGCTGGCTCAGGTAATAACTACTGTGTAAGGCATTACATACACGCGCTGAGATCTCATTGTTTAGGGTATAGGTTACCATGTCCTTGCTCAGGTAATAACTAATGTGTAAGGCATTACATACACGTGCTGAGATCTCACAGTTTAGGGTATAGGTTACTGTGTGCCGGCTCAGGTAATAACTACTGTGTAAGGCATTACATACACGCGCTGAGATCTCACAGTTTAGCGTATAGGTTACTGTGTACTGGCTCAGGTAATAACTTCTGTGTAAGGCATTACATACATGCGCTGAGATCTCACAGTTTAGGGTATAGGTTACTGTGTACTGGCTCAGGTAATAACTACTGTGTAAGGCATTACATACACGCGCTGAGTCTCACAGTTTAGGGTATAGGTTACTGTGTACTGACACAGGTAATAACTACTGTGTAAGGCATTACATTCACGCGCTGAGATCTCACAGTTTAGGGTATAGGTTACTGTGTCCTGGCTCAGGTAATAACTACTGTGTAAGGCATTACATACACGCGCTGAGATTTCACAGTTTAGGGTATAGGTTACTATGTCCTGGCTCGGGTAATAATTACTGTGTAAGGCATTACATACACGCGCTGAGATCTCACCGTTTAGGGTAAAGGTTACTATGTCCTGGCTCGGGTAATAACTACTGTGTAAGGCATTACATACACGTGCTGAGATCTCACAGTTTAGGGTATAGGTTACTGTGTGCTGGCTCAGGTAATAACTACTGTGTAAGGCATTACATACACGCGCTGAGATCTCACAGTTTAGGGTAAAAGTGACTATTTCCTGGCTCGGGTAATAACTACTGTGTAAGGCATTACATACACGCGCTGAGATCTCACAGTTTAGGGTATAGGTTACTGTGTCCTGGCTCAGGTAATAACTACTGTGTAAGGCATTACATACACGCGCTGAGATTTCACAGTTTAGGGTATAGGTTACTATGTCCTGGCTCGGGTAATAACTACTGTGTAAGGCATTACATACACGCGCTGAGATCTCACCGTTGAGGGTAAAGGTTACTATGTCCTGGCTCGGGTAATAACTACTGTGTAAGGCATTACGTACACGTGCCGAGATCTCACAGTTTAGGGTATAGGTTACTGTGTGCTGGCTCAGGTAATAACTACTGTGTAAGGCATTACATACACGCGCTGAGATCTCACAGTTTAGGGTAAAGGTGACTATGTCCTGGCTCGGGTAATAACTACTGTGTAAGGCATTACATACACGCGCTGAGATCTCACAGTTTAGGGTATAGGTTACTGTGTCCTGGCTCAGGTAATAACTACTGTGTAAGGCATTACATACACGCGCTGAGATCTCACAGTTTAGGGTATAGGTTACTGTGTGCTGGCTCCGGTAATAACTTCTGTGTATGGCATTACATACACGCGCGGAGATCTCACAGTTTAGGGAATAGGTTACTGTGTGCTGGCTCAGGTAATAACTACTGTGTAAGGCATTACATACACGCGCTGAGATCTCACAGTTTAGGGTGTAGGTTACTATACACTGGCTCAGGCAATAACTACTGTGTAAGGCATTACATACACGCGATGAGATCTCACAGTTTAGGGTATAGGTTACTGTGTGCTGGCTCAGGTAATAACTACTGTGTAAGGCATTACATACACGCGCTGAGTTCTCACAGTTTAGGGTATAGGTAACTGTGTGCTGGCTCAGGTAATAACTACTGTGTAAGGCATTTCATACACGTGCTGAGATCTCACAGTTTAGGGTATAGGTTACTATACACTGGCTCAGGCAATAACTACTGTGTAAGGCATTACATACACGCGCTGAGATCTCACAGTTTAGGGTATAGGTTACTGTGTCCTGGCTCAGGTAATAACTACTGTGTAAGGCATTACATACACGCGCTGAGATCTCACAGTTTAGGGTATAGGTTACTGTGTGCTGGCTCAGGTAATAACTTCTGTGTATGGCATTACATACACGCGCGGAGATCCCACAGTTTAGGGAATAGGTTACTGTGTGCTGGCTCAGGTAATAACTACTGTGTAAGGCATTACATACACGCGCTGAGATCTCACAGTTTAGGGTATAGGTTACTATACACTGGCTCAGGCAATAACTACTGTGTAAGGCATTACATACACGCGATGAGATCTCACAGTTTAGGGTATAGGTTACTGTGTACTGGCTCAGGTAATAACTACTGTGTAATGCATTACATACATGCGCTGAGATCTCACAGTTTAGGGTATAGGTTACTGTGTGCTTGCTCAGGTAATAACTACTGTGTAAGGCATTACATACACGCGCTGAGTCTCACAGTTTAGGGTATAGGTTACTGTGTACTGACTCAGGTAATAACTACTGTGTAAGGCATTACATTCACGCGCTGAGATCTCACAGTTTAGGGTATAGGTTACTGTGTCCTGGCTCAGGTAATAACTACTGTGTAAGGCATTACATACACGCGCTGAGATTTCACAGTTTAGGGTATAGGTTACTATGTCCTGGCTCGGGTAATAACTACTGTGTAAGGCATTACATACACGCGCTGAGATCTCACCGTTTAGGGTAAAGGTTACTATGTCCTGGCTCGGGTAATAACTACTGTGTAAGGCATTACATACACGTGCTGAGATCTCACAGTTTAGGGTATAGGTTACTGTTTGCTGGCTCAGGTAATAACTACTGTGTAAGGCATTACATACACGCGCTGATGTCTCACAGTTTTGGGTAAAGGTGACTATGTCCTGGCTCGGGTAATAACTACTGTGTAAGGCATTACATACACGCGCTGAGATTTCACAGTTTAGGGTATAGGTTACTATGTCCTGGCTCGGGTAATAACTACTGTGTAAGGCATTACATACACGCGCTGAGATCTCACCGTTTAGGGTAAAGGTTACTATGTCCTGGCTCGGGTAATAACTACTGTGTAAGGCATTACATACACGTGCTGAGATCTCACAGTTTAGGATATAGGTTACTGTGTGCTGGCTCAGGTAATAACTACTGTGTAAGGCATTACATACACGCGCTGAGATATCACAGTTTAGGGTAAAGGTGACTATGTCCTGGCTCGGGTAATAACTACTGTGTAAGGCATTACATACACGCGCTGAGATCTCACAGTTTAGGGTAAAGGTTACTATGTCCTGGCTCGGGTAATAACTACTGTGTAAGGCATTACATACACGCGCTGAGAACTCACAGTTTAGGGAATAGGTTACTGTGTCCTGGCTCAGGTAATAACTACTGTGTAAGGCATTACATACACGCGCTGAGATCTCACAGTTTAGGGTATAGGTTACTGTGTGCTGGCTCAGGTAATAACTTCTGTGTATGGCATTACATACACGCGCGGAGATCTCACAGTTTAGGGAATAGGTTACTGTGTGCTGGCTCAGGTAATAACTACTGTGTGAGGCATTACATACACGCGCTGAGATCTCACAGTTTAGGGTATAGGTTACTGTGTCCTGGCTCAGGTAATAACTACTGTGTGAGGCATTACATACACGTGCTGAGATCTCACAGTTTAGGGTATAGGTTATTGTGTGCTGGCTCAGGTAATAACTACTGTGTAAGGCATTACATACACGCTGAGATCTCACAGTTTAGGGTATAGGTTACTGTGTCCTTGCTCAGGTAATAAGTACTGTGTAAGGCATTACATACACGCGCTGATATCTCACAGTTTAGGGTATAGGTTACTGTGTGCTGGCTCAGGTAATAACTACTGTGTAAGGCATTACATACACGCGCTGAGATCTCACACTTTAGGGTATAGGTTACTGTGTGCTGGCTCAGGTAATAACTACTGTGTAAGGCATTACATACACGCGCTGAGATCTCACAGTTTAGGGTATAGGTTACTGTGTGCTGGCTCAGGTAATAACTACTGTGTAAGGCATTACATACACATGCTGAGATCTCACAGTTTAGGGTATAGGTTACTGTGTCCTGGCTCAGGTAATAACTACTGTGTAAGGCGTTACATACACGCGCTGAGATCTCACAGTTTAGGGTATAGGTTACTGTGTACTGGCTCAGGTAATAACTACTGTGTAAGGCATTACATACATGCGCTGAGATCTCACAGTTTAGGGTATAGGTAACTGTGTGCTGGCTCAGGTAATAACTACTGTGTAAGGCATTACATACACGCGCTGAGATCTCACAGTTTAGGGTATAGGTTACTGTGTGCTGGCTCAGGTAATAACTACTGTGTAAGGAATTACATACACGCGTGAGATCTCACAGTTTAGGGTATAGGTTACTGTGTGCTGGCTCAGGTAATAACTACTGTGTAAGGCATTACATACATGCGCTGAGATCTCACAGTTTAGGGTATAGGTTACTGTCTGCTTGCTCAGGTAATAACTACTGTGTAAAGCATTACATACACGCGCTGAGATCTCACAGTTTAGGGTATAGGTTACCATGTCCTTGCTCACGTAATAACTACTGTGTAAGGCATTACATACACGTGCTGAGATCTCACAGTTTAGGGTATAGGTTACTGTGTGCTGGCTCAGGTAATAACTACTGTGTAAGGCGTTACATACACGTGCTGAGATCTCACAGTTTAGGGTATAGGTTACTGTGTACTGACTCAGGTAATAACTACTGTGTAAGGCATTACATTCACGCGCTGAGATCTCACAGTTTAGGGTATAGGTTACTGTGTCCTGGCTCAGGTAATAACTACTGTGTAAGGCATTACATACACGCGCTGAGATCTCACAGTTTAGGGTATAGGTTACTGTGTACTGGCTCAGGTAATAACTACTGTGTAAGGCATTACATTCACGCGCTGAGATCTCACAGTTTAGGGTATAGGTTACTGTGTCCTGGCTCAGGTAATAACTACTGTGTAAGGCATTACATACACGCGCTGAGATTTCACAGTTTAGGGTATAGGTTACTATGTCCTGGCTCGGGTAATAACTACTGTGTAAGGCATTACATACACGCGCTGAGATCTCACCGTTTAGGGTAAAGGTTACTATGTCCTGGCTCGGGTAATAACTACTGTGTAAGGCATTACATACACGTGCTGAGATCTCACAGTTTAGGGTATAGGTTACTGTGTGCTGGCTCAGGTAATAACTACTGTGTAAGGCATTACATACACGCGCTGAGATCTTACAGTTTAGGGTAAAGGTGACTATGTCCTGGCTCGGGTAATAACTACTGTGTAAGGCATTACATACACGCGCTGAGATCTCACAGTTTAGGGTAAAGGTGACTATGTCCTGGCTCGGGTAATAACTACTGTGTAAGGCATTACATACACGCGCTGAGATCTCACAGTTTAGGGTAAAAGTTACTATGTCCTGGCTCGGGTAATAACTACTGTGTAAGGCATTACATACACGCGCTGAGATCTCACAGTTTAGGGAATAGGTTACTGTGTCCTGGCTCAGGTAATAACTACTGTGTAAGGCATTACATACACGCGCTGAGATCTCACAGTTTAGGGTATAGGTTACTGTGTGCTGGCTCAGGTAATAACTTCTGTGTATGGCATTACATACACGCGCGGAGATCTCACAGTTTAGGGAATAGGTTACTGTGTGCTGGCTCAGGTAATAACTACTGTGTGAGGCATTACATACACGCGCTGAGATCTCACAGTTTAGGGTATAGGTTACTGTGTACTGGCTCAGGTAATAACTACTGTGTGAGGCATTACATACACGTGCTGAGATCTCACAGTTTAGGGTATAGGTTACTGTGTGCTGGCTCAGGTAATAACTACTGTGTAAGGCATTACATACACGCTGAGATCTCACAGTTTAGGGTATAGATTACTGTGTCCTTGCTCAGGTAATAAGTACTGTGTAAGGCATTACATACACGCGCTGATATCTCACAGTTTAGGGTATAGGTTACTGTGTGCTGGCTCAGGTAATAACTACTGTGTAAGGCATTACATACACGCGCTGAGATCTCACAATTTAGGGTATAGGTTACTGTGTGCTGGCTCAGGTAATAACTACTGTGTAAGGCATTACATACACGCGCTGAGATCTCACAGTTTAGGGTATAGGTTACTGTGTGCTGGCTCAGGTAATAACTACTGTGTAAGGCATTACATACACATGCTGAGATCTCACAGTTTAGGGTATAGGTTACTGTGTCCTGGCTCAGGTAATAACTACTGTGTAAGGCGTTACATACACGCGCTGAGATCTCACAGTTTAGGGTATAGGTTACTGTGTACTGGCTCAGGTAATAACTACTGTGTAAGGCATTACATACATGCGCTGAGATCTCACAGTTTAGGGTATAGGTAACTGTGTGCTGGCTCAGGTAATAACTACTGTGTAAGGCATTACATACACGCCCTGAGATCTCACAGTTTAGGGTATAGGTTACTGTGTGCTGGCTCAGGTAATAACTACTGTGTAAGGAATTACATACACGCGTGAGATCTCACAGTTTAGGGTATAGGTTACTGTGTGCTGGCTCAGGTAATAACTACTGTGTAAGGCATTACATACATGCGCTGAGATCTCACAGTTTAGGGTATAGGTTACTGTTTGCTTGCTCAGGTAATAACTACTGTGTAAAGCATTACATACACGCGCTGAGATCTCACAGTTTAGGGTTTAGGTTACCATGTCCTTGCTCACGTAATAACTACTGTGTAAGGCATTACATACACGTGCTGAGATCTCACAGTTTAGGGTATAGGTTACTGTGTACTGACTCAGGTAATAACTACTGTGTAAGGCATTACATTCACGCGCTGAGATCTCACAGTTTAGGGTATAGGTTACTGTGTCCTGGCTCAGGTAATAACTACTGTGTAAGGCATTACATACACGCGCTGAGATCTCACAGTTTAGGGTATAGGTTACTGTGTACTGGCTCAGGTAATAACTACTGTGTGAGGCATTACATACATGCGCTGAGATCTCACAGTTTAGGGTATAGGTTACTGTGTGCTTGCTCAGGTAATAACTACTGTGTAAGGCATTACATACAAGCGCTGAGATCTCACAGTTTAGGGTATAGGTTACCATGTCCTTGCTCACGTAATAACTACTGTGTAAGGCATTACATACACGTGCTGAGATCTCACAGTTTAGGGTATAGGTTACTGTGTGCTGGCTCAGGTAATAACTACTGTGTAAGGCATTACATACACGCGCTGAGATCTCACAGTTTAGGGTATAGGTTACTGTGTTCTGGCTCAGGTAATAACTACTGTGTAAGGCATTACATACATGCGCTGAGATCTCACAGTTTAGGGTATAGGTAACTGTGTGCTGGCTCAGGTAATAACTACTGTGTAAGGCATTACATACACGCCCTGAGATCTCACAGTTTAGGGTATAGGTTACTGTGTGCTGGCTCAGGTAATAACTACTGTGTAAGGAATTACATACACGCGTGAGATCTCACAGTTTAGGGTATAGGTTACTGTGTGCTGGCTCAGGTAATAACTACTGTGTAAGGCATTACATACATGCGCTGAGATCTCACAGTTTAGGGTATAGGTTACTGTGTGCTTGCTCAGGTAATAACTACTGTGTAAGGCATTACATACACGCGCTGAGATCTCACAGTTTAGGGTATAGGTTACCATGTCCTTGCTCACGTAATAACTACTGTGTAAGGTATTACATACACGTGCTGAGATCTCACAGTTTAGGGTATAGGTTACTGTGTGCTGGCTCAGGTAATAACTACTGTGTAAGGCATTACATACACGCGCTGAGATCTCACAGTTTAGGGTATAGGTTACTGTGTACTGACTCAGGTAATAACTACTGTGTAAGGCATTACATTCACGCGCTGAGATCTCACAGTTTAGGGTATAGGTTACTGTGTCCTGGCTCAGGTAATAACTACTGTTTAAGGCATTACATACACGCGCTTAGATCTCACAGTTTAGGGTATAGGTTACTGTGTACTGGCTCAGGTAATAACTACTGTGTGAGGCATTACATACACGTGCTGAAATCTCACAGTTTAGGGTATAGGTTACTGTGTCCTGGCTCAGGTAATAACTACTGTGTAAGGCATTACATACACGCGCTGAGATCTCACAGTTTAGGGTATAGGTTACTGTGTACTGGCTCAGGTAATAACTACTGTGTGAGGAATTACATACACGTGCTGAGATCTCACAGTTTAGGGTATAGGTTACTGTGTCCTGGCTCAGGTTATAACTACTGTGTAAGGCATTACATACACGCTGAGATCTCACAGTTTAGGGTATAGGTTACTGTGTCCTTGCTCAGGTAATAAGTACTGTGTAAGGCATTACATACACGCGCTGAGATCTCACAGTTTAGGGTATAGGTTACTGTGTGCTTGCTCAGGTTATAACTACTGTGTATGGAATTACATACACGCGTGAGATCTCACAGTTTAGGGTATAGGTTACTGTGTGCTGGCTCAGGTAATAACTACTGTGTAAGGCATTACATACATGCGCTGAGATCTCACAGTTTAGGGTATAGGTTACTGTGTGCTTGCTCAGGTAATAACTACTGTGTAAGGCATTACATACACGCGCTGAGATCTCACAGTTTAGGGTATAGGTTACCATGTCCTTGCTCAGGCAATAACTACTGTGTAAGGCATTACATACACGTGTTGAGATCTCACAGTTTAGGGTATAGGTTACTGTGTGCTGGCTCAGGTAATAACTACTGTGTAAGGCTTTACATACACGCGCTGAGATCTCACAGTTTAGGGTATAGGTTACTGTGTACTGACTCAGGTAATAACTACTGTGTAAGGCATTACATACACGCGCTGAGATCTCACAGTTTAGGGTATAGGTTACTGTGTACTGGCTCAGGTAATAACTACTGTGTGAGGCATTACATACACGTGCTGAGATCTCACAGTTTAGGGTATAGGTTATAGTGTGCTGGCTCAGGTAATAACTACTGTGTAAGGCATTACATACACGCGCGGAGATCTCACAGTTTAGGGTATAGGTTACTGTGTACTGGCTCAGGTAATAACTACTGTGTAAGGCATTACATACACATGCTGAGATCTCACAGTTTAGGGTATAGGTTACTGTGTCCTGGCTCAGGTAATAACTACTGTGTAAGGCGTTACATACACGCGCTGAGAACTCACAGTTTAGGGAATAGGTTACTGTGTCCTGGCTCAGGTAATAACTACTGTGTAAGGCATTACATACACGCGCTGAGATCTCACAGTTTAGGGTATAGGTTACTGTGTGCTGGCTCAGGTAATAACTTCTGTGTATGGCATTACATACACGCGCGGAGATCTCACAGTTTAGGGAATAGGTTACTGTGTGCTGGCTCAGGTAATAACTACTGTGTGAGGCATTACATACACGCGCTGAGATCTCACAGTTTAGGGTATAGGTTACTGTGTACTGGCTCAGGTAATAACTACTGTGTGAGGCATTACATACACGTGCTGAGATCTCACAGTTTAGGGTATAGGTTATTGTGTGCTGGCTCAGGTAATAACTACTGTGTAAGGCATTACATACACGCTGAGATCTCACAGTTTAGGGTATAGGTTACTGTGTCCTTGCTCAGGTAATAAGTACTGTGTAAGGCATTACATACACGCGCTGATATCTCACAGTTTAGGGTATAGGTTACTGTGTGCTGGCTCAGGTAATAACTACTGTGTAAGGCATTACATACACGCGCTGAGATCTCACACTTTAGGGTATAGGTTACTGTGTGCTGGCTCAGGTAATAACTACTGTGTAAGGCATTACATACACGCGCTGAGATCTCACAGTTTAGGGTATAGGTTACTGTGTGCTGGCTCAGGTAATAACTACTGTGTAAGGCATTACATACACATGCTGAGATCTCACAGTTTAGGGTATAGGTTACTGTGTCCTGGCTCAGGTAATAACTACTGTGTAAGGCGTTACATACACGCGCTGAGATCTCACAGTTTAGGGTATAGGTTACTGTGTACTGGCTCAGGTAATAACTACTGTGTAAGGCATTACATACATGCGCTGAGATCTCACAGTTTAGGGTATAGGTAACTGTGTGCTGGCTCAGGTAATAACTACTGTGTAAGGCATTACATACACGCGCTGAGATCTCACAGTTTAGGGTATAGGTTACTGTGTGCTGGCTCAGGTAATAACTACTGTGTAAGGAATTACATACACGCGTGAGATCTCACAGTTTAGGGTATAGGTTACTGTGTGCTGGCTCAGGTAATAACTACTGTGTAAGGCATTACATACATGCGCTGAGATCTCACAGTTTAGGGTATAGGTTACTGTGTGCTTGCTCAGGTAATAACTACTGTGTAAAGCATTACATACACGCGCTGAGATCTCACAGTTTAGGGTATAGGTTACCATGTCCTTGCTCACGTAATAACTACTGTGTAAGGCATTACATACACGTGCTGAGATCTCACAGTTTAGGGTATAGGTTACTGTGTGCTGGCTCAGGTAATAACTACTGTGTAAGGCGTTACATACACGTGCTGAGATCTCACAGTTTAGGGTATAGGTTACTGTGTACTGACTCAGGTAATAACTACTGTGTAAGGCATTACATTCACGCGCTGAGATCTCACAGTTTAGGGTATAGGTTACTGTGTCCTGGCTCAGGTAATAACTACTGTGTAAGGCATTACATACACGCGCTGAGATCTCACAGTTTAGGGTATAGGTTACTGTGTACTGGCTCAGGTAATAACTACTGTGTAAGGCATTACATTCACGCGCTGAGATCTCACAGTTTAGGGTATAGGTTACTGTGTCCTGGCTCAGGTAATAACTACTGTGTAAGGCATTACATACACGCGCTGAGATTTCACAGTTTAGGGTGTAGGTTACTATGTCCTGGCTCGGGTAATAACTACTGTGTAAGGCATTACATACACGCGCTGAGATCTCACCGTTTAGGGTAAAGGTTACTATGTCCTGGCTCGGGTAATAACTACTGTGTAAGGCATTACATACACGTGCTGAGATCTCACAGTTTAGGGTATAGGTTACTGTGTGCTGGCTCAGGTAATAACTACTGTGTAAGGCATTACATACACGCGCTGAGATCTCACAGTTTAGGGTAAAGGTGACTATGTCCTGGCTCGGGTAATAACTACTGTGTAAGGCATTACATACACGCGCTGAGATCTCACAGTTTAGGGTAAAGGTTACTATGTCCTGGCTCGGGTAATAACTACTGTGTAAGGCATTACATACACGCGCTGAGATCTCACAGTTTAGGGTATAGGTTACTGTGTCCTGGCTCAGGTAATAACTACTGTGTAAGGCATTACATACACGCGCTGAGATTTCACAGTTTAGGGTATAGGTTACTATGTCCTGGCTCGGGTAATAACTACTGTGTAAGGCATTACATACACGCGCTGAGATCCCACCGTTTAGGGTAAAGGTTACTATGTCCTGGCTCGGGTAATAACTACTGTGTAAGGCATTACATACACGTGCTGAGATCTCACAGTTTAGGGTATAGGTTACTGTGTGCTCGCTCAGGTAATAACTACTGTGTAAGGCATTACATACACGCGCTGAGATCTCACAGTTTAGGGTAAAGGTGACTATGTCCTGGCTCGGGTAATAACTACTGTGTAAGGCATTACATACACGCGCTGAGATCTCACAGTTTAGGGTAAAGGTTACTATGTCCTGGCTCGGGTAATAACTACTGTGTAAGGCATTACATACACGCGCTGAGATCTCACAGTTTAGGGAATAGGTTACTGTGTCCTGGCTCAGGTAATAACTACTGTGTAAGGCATTACATACACGCGCTGAGATCTCACAGTTTAGGGTATAGGTTACTGTGTGCTGGCTCAGGTAATAACTTCTGTGTATGGCATTACATACACGCGCGGAGATCTCACAGTTTAGGGAATAGGTTACTGTGTGCTGGCTCAGGTAATAACTACTGTGTGAGGCATTACATACACGCGCTGAGATCTCACAGTTTAGGGTATAGGTTACTGTGTACTGGCTCAGGTAATAACTACTGTGTGAGGCATTACATACACGTGCTGAGATCTCACAGTTTAGGGTATAGGTTACTGTGTGCTGGCTCAGGTAATAACTACTGTGTAAGGCATTACATACACGCTGAGATCTCACAGTTTAGGGTATAGGTTACTGTGTCCTTGCTCAGGTAATAAGTACTGTGTAAGGCATTACATACACGCGCTGATATCTCACAGTTTAGGGTATAGGTTACTGTGTGCTGGCTCAGGTAATAACTACTGTGTAAGGCATTACATACACGCGCTGAGATCTCACAATTTAGGGTATAGGTTACTGTGTGCTGGCTCAGGTAATAACTACTGTGTAAGGCATTACATACACGCGCTGAGATCTCACAGTTTAGGGTATAGGTTACTGTGTGCTGGCTCAGGTAATAACTACTGTGTAAGGCATTACATACACATGCTGAGATCTCACAGTTTAGGGTATAGGTTACTGTGTCCTGGCTCAGGTAATAACTACTGTGTAAGGCGTTACATACACGCGCTGAGATCTCACAGTTTAGGGTATAGGTTACTGTGTACTGGCTCAGGTAATAACTACTGTGTAAGGCATTACATACATGCGCTGAGATCTCACAGTTTAGGGTATAGGTAACTGTGTGCTGGCTCAGGTAATAACTACTGTGTAAGGCATTACATACACGCCCTGAGATCTCACAGTTTAGGGTATAGGTTACTGTGTGCTGGCTCAGGTAATAACTACTGTGTAAGGAATTACATACACGCGTGAGATCTCACAGTTTAGGGTATAGGTTACTGTGTGCTGGCTCAGGTAATAACTACTGTGTAAGGCATTACATACATGCGCTGAGATCTCACAGTTTAGGGTATAGGTTACTGTTTGCTTGCTCAGGTAATAACTACTGTGTAAAGCATTACATACACGCGCTGAGATCTCACAGTTTAGGGTTAAGGTTACTGTGTCCTGGCTCAGGTAATAACTACTGTGTAAGGCATTACATACACGCGCTGAGATTTCACAGTTTAGGGTATAGGTTACTATGTCCTGGCTCGGGTAATAACTACTGTGTAAGGCATTACATACACGCGCTGAGATCTCACCGTTTAGGGTAAAGGTTACTATGTCCTGGCTCGGGTAATAACTACTGTGTAAGGCATTACATACACGTGCTGAGATCTCACAGTTTAGGGTATAGGTTACTGTGTGCTGGCTCAGGTAATAACTACTGTGTAAGGCATTACATACACGCGCTGAGATCTCACAGTTTAGGGTAAAGGTGACTATGTCCTGGCTCGGGTAATAACTACTGTGTAAGGCATTACATACACGCGCTGAGATCTCACAGTTTAGGGTAAAGGTTACTATGTCCTGGCTCGGGTAATAACTACTGTGTAAGGCATTACATACACGCGCTGAGATCTCACAGTTTAGGGTATAGGTTACTGTGTCCTGGCTCAGGTAATAACTACTGTGTAAGGCATTACATACACGCGCTGAGATTTCACAGTTTAGGGTATAGGTTACTATGTCCTGGCTCGGGTAATAACTACTGTGTAAGGCATTACATACACGCGCTGAGATCCCACCGTTTAGGGTAAAGGTTACTATGTCCTGGCTCGGGTAATAACTACTGTGTAAGGCATTACATACACGTGCTGAGATCTCACAGTTTAGGGTATAGGTTACTGTGTGCTCGCTCAGGTAATAACTACTGTGTAAGGCATTACATACACGCGCTGAGATCTCACAGTTTAGGGTAAAGGTGACTATGTCCTGGCTCGGGTAATAACTACTGTGTAAGGCATTACATACACGCGCTGAGATCTCACAGTTTAGGGTAAAGGTTACTATGTCCTGGCTCGGGTAATAACTACTGTGTAAGGCATTACATACACGCGCTGAGATCTCACAGTTTAGGGAATAGGTTACTGTGTCCTGGCTCAGGTAATAACTACTGTGTAAGGCATTACATACACGCGCTGAGATCTCACAGTTTAGGGTATAGGTTACTGTGTGCTGGCTCAGGTAATAACTTCTGTGTATGGCATTACATACACGCGCGGAGATCTCACAGTTTAGGGAATAGGTTACTGTGTGCTGGCTCAGGTAATAACTACTGTGTGAGGCATTACATACACGCGCTGAGATCTGACAGTTTAGGGTATAGGTTACTGTGTACTGGCTCAGGTAATAACTACTGTGTAAGGCATTACATACACGTGCTGAGATCTCACAGTTTAGGGTATAGGTTACTGTGTGCTGGCTCAGGTAATAACTACTGTGTAAGGCATTACATACACGCTGAGATCTCACAGTTTAGGGTATAGGTTACTGTGTCCTTGCTCAGGTAATAAGTACTGTGTAAGGCATTACATACACGCGCTGATATCTCACAGTTTAGGGTATAGGTTACTGTGTGCTGGCTCAGGTAATAACTACTGTGTAAGGCATTACATACACGCGCTGAGATCTCACAATTTAGGGTATAGGTTACTGTGTGCTGGCTCAGGTAATAACTACTGTGTAAGGCATTACATACACGCGCTGAGATCTCACAGTTTAGGGTATAGGTTACTGTGTGCTGGCTCAGGTAATAACTACTGTGTAAGGCATTACATACACATGCTGAGATCTCACAGTTTAGGGTATAGGTTACTGTGTCCTGGCTCAGGTAATAACTACTGTGTAAGGCGTTACATACACGCGCTGAGATCTCACAGTTTAGGGTATAGGTTACTGTGTACTGGCTCAGGTAATAACTACTGAGTAAGGCATTACATACATGCGCTGAGATCTCACAGTTTAGGGTATAGGTAACTGTGTGCTGGCTCAGGTAATAACTACTGTGTAAGGCATTACATACACGCCCTGAGATCTCACAGTTTAGGGTATAGGTTACTGTGTGCTGGCTCAGGTAATAACTACTGTGTAAGGAATTACATACACGCGTGAGATCTCACAGTTTAGGGTATAGGTTACTGTGTGCTGGCTCAGGTAATAACTACTGTGTAAGGCATTACATACATGCGCTGAGATCTCACAGTTTAGGGTATAGGTTACTGTTTGCTTGCTCAGGTAATAACTACTGTGTAAAGCATTACATACACGCGCTGAGATCTCACAGGTTAGGGTTTAGGTTACCATGTCCTTGCTCACGTAATAACTACTGTGTAAGGCATTACATACACGTGCTGAGATCTCACAGTTTAGGGTATAGGTTACTGTGTACTGACTCAGGTAATAACTACTGTGTAAGGCATTACATTCACGCGCTGAGATCTCACAGTTTAGGGTATAGGTTACTGTGTCCTGGCTCAGGTAATAACTACTGTGTAAGGCATTACATACACGCGCTGAGATCTCACAGTTTAGGGTATAGGTTACTGTGTACTGGCTCAGGTAATAACTACTGTGTGAGGCATTACATACATGCGCTGAGATCTCACAGTTTAGGGTATAGGTTACTGTGTGCTTGCTCAGGTAATAACTACTGTGTAAGGCATTACATACAAGCGCTGAGATCTCACAGTTTAGGGTATAGGTTACCATGTCCTTGCTCACGTAATAACTACTGTGTAAGGCATTACATACACGCGCTGAGATCTCACAGTTTTGGGTATAGGTTACTGTGTTCTGGCTCAGGTAATAACTACTGTGTAAGGCATTACATACATGCGCTGAGATCTCACAGTTTAGGGTATAGGTAACTGTGTGCTGGCTCAGGTAATAACTACTGTGTAAGGCATTACATACACGCCCTGAGATCTCACAGTTTAGGGTATAGGTTACTGTGTGCTGGCTCAGGTAATAACTACTGTGTAAGGCATTACATACACGCGCTGAGATCTCACAGTTTAGGGTATAGGTTACCATGTCCTTGCTCACGTAATAACTACTGTGTAAGGTATTACATACACGTGCTGAGATCTCACAGTTTAGGGTATAGGTTACTGTGTGCTGGCTCAGGTAATAACTACTGTGTAAGGCATTACATACACGCGCTGAGATCTCACAGTTTAGGGTATAGGTTACTGTGTACTGACTCAGGTAATAACTACTGTGTAAGGCATTACATTCACGCGCTGAGATCTCACAGTTTAGGGTATAGGTTACTGTGTCCTGGCTCAGGTAATAACTACTGTTTAAGGCATTACATACACGCGCTTAGATCTCACAGTTTAGGGTATAGGTTACTGTGTACTGGCTCAGGTAATAACTACTGTGTGAGGCATTACATACACGTGCTGAAATCTCACAGTTTAGGGTATAGGTTACTGTGTCCTGGCTCAGGTAATAACTACTGTGTAAGGCATTACATACACGCGCTGAGATCTCACAGTTTAGGGTATAGGTTACTGTGTACTGGCTCAGGTAATAACTACTGTGTGAGGAATTACATACACGTGCTGAGATCTCACAGTTTAGGGTATAGGTTACTGTGTCCTGGCTCAGGTTATAACTACTGTGTAAGGCATTACATACACGCTGAGATCTCACAGTTTAGGGTATAGGTTACTGTGTCCTTGCTCAGGTAATAAGTACTGTGTAAGGCATTACATACACGCGCTGAGATCTCACAGTTTAGGGTATAGGTTACTGTGTGCTTGCTCAGGTTATAACTACTGTGTATGGAATTACATACACGCGTGAGATCTCACAGTTTAGGGTATAGGTTACTGTGTGCTGGCTCAGGTAATAACTACTGTGTAAGGCATTACATACATGCGCTGAGATCTCACAGTTTAGGGTATAGGTTACTGTGTGCTTGCTCAGGTAATAACTACTGTGTAAGGCATTACATACACGCGCTGAGATCTCACAGTTTAGGGTATAGGTTACCATGTCCTTGCTCAGGCAATAACTACTGTGTAAGGCATTACATACACGTGTTGAGATCTCACAGTTTAGGGTATAGGTTACTGTGTGCTGGCTCAGGTAATAACTACTGTGTAAGGCTTTACATACACGCGCTGAGATCTCACAGTTTAGGGTATAGGTTACTGTGTACTGACTCAGGTAATAACTACTGTGTAAGGCATTACATTCACGCGCTGAGATCTCACAGTTTAGGGTATAGGTTACTGTGTCCTTGCTCAGGTAATAACTACCGTGTGAGGCATTGCATACACGTGCTGAGATCTCACAGTTTAGGATATAGGTTACTGTGTCCTGGCTCAGGTAATAACTACTGTGTAAGGCATTACATACACGCGCTGAGATCTCTCAGTTTAGGGTATAGGTTACTGTGTACTGGCTCAGGTAATAACTACTGTGTGAGGAATTACATACACGTGCTGAGATCTCACAGTTTAGGGTATAGGTTACTGTGTCCTTGCTCAGGTAATAAATACTGTGTAAGGCATTACATACACGCGCTGAGATCTCACAGTTTAGGGTATAGGTTACTGTGTGCTGGCTCAGGTAATAACTACTGTGTAAGGCATTACATACACGCGCTGAGATCTCATAGTTTAGGGTATAGGTTACCATGTCCTTGCTCAGGTAATAACTAATGTGTAAGGCATTACATACACGTGCTGAGATCTCACAGTTTAGGGTATAGGTTACTGTGTGCCGGCTCAGGTAATAACTACTGTGTAAGGCATTACATACACGCGCTGAGATCTCACAGTTTAGGGTATAGGTTACTGTGTACTGGCTCAGGTAATAACTTCTGTGTAAGGCATTACATACATGCGCTGAGATCTCACAGTTTAGGGTATATGTTACTGTGTACTGGCTCAGGTAATAACAACTGTGTAAGGCATTACATACACGCGCTGAGTCTCACAGTTTAGGGTATAGGTTACTGTGTACTGACTCAGGTAATAACTACTGTGTAAGGCATTACATACACGCGCTGAGATCTCACAGTTTAGGGTATAGGTTACTGTGTGCTGGCTCAGGTAATAACTTCTGTGTATGGCATTACATACATGCGCTGAGATCTCACAGTTTAGGGTATAGGTTACTATGTCCTGGCTCGGGTAATAACTACTGTGTAAGGCATTACATACACGTGCTGAGATCTCACAGTTTAGGGTATAGGTTACTGTGTGCTGGCTCAGGTAATAACTACTGTGTAAGGCATTACATACACGCGCTGAGATCTCACAGTTTAGGGTAAAGGTGACTATGTCCTGGCTCGGGTAATAACTGCTGTGTAAGGCATTACATACACGCGCTGAGATCTCACAGTTTAGGGTAAAGGTTACTATGTCCTGGTTCGGGTAATAACTACTGTGTAAGGCATTACATACACGCGCTGAGATCTCACAGTTTAGGGTATAGGTTACTGTGTCCTGGCTCAGGTAATAACTACTGTGTAAGGCATTACATACACGCGCTGAGATTTCACAGTTTAGGGTATAGGTTACTATGTCCTGGCTCGGGTAATAACTACTGTGTAAGGCATTACATACACGCGCTGAGATCTCACCGTTGAGGGTAAAGGTTACTATGTCCTGGCTCGGGTAATAACTACTGTATAAGGCATTACGTACCCGTGCTGAGATCTCACAGTTTAGGGTATAGGTTACTGTGTGCTGGCTCAGGTAATAACTACTGTGTAAGGCATTACATACACGCGCTGAGATCTCACAGTTTAGGGTAAAGGTGACTATGTCCTGGCTTGGGTAATAACTACTGTGTAAGGCATTACATACTCGCGCTGAGATCTCACAGTTTAGGGTATAGGTTACTGTGTCCTGGCTCAGGTAATAACTACTGTGTAAGGCATTACATACACGCGCTGAGATCTCACACTTTAGGGTATAGGTTACTGTGTGCTGGCTCAGGTAATAACTTCTGTGTATGGCATTACATACACGCGCGGAGATCTCACAGTTTAGGGAATAGGTTACTGTGTGCTGGCTCAGGTAATAACTACTGTGTAAGGCATTACATACACGCGCTGAGATCTCCAGTTTAGTGTATAGGTTACTATACACTGGCTCAGGCAATAACTACTGTGTAAGGCATTACATACACGCGATGAGATCTCACAGTTTAGGGTATAGGTTACTGTGTGCTGGCTCAGGTAATAACTACTGTGTAAGGCATTACATACACGCGATGAGATCTCACAGTTTAGGGTATAGGTTACTGTGTACTGGCTCAGGTAATAACTACTGTGTGAGGCATTACATACACGTGCTGAGATCTCACAGTTTAGGGTATAGGTTACTGTGTGCTGGCTCAGGTAATAACTACTGTGTAAGGCATTACATACACGCGCTGAGATCTCCAGTTTAGGGAATAGGTTACTGTGTGCTGGCTCAGGTAATAACTACTGTGTAAGGCATTACATACACGCGCTGAGATCTCCAGTTTAGTGTATAGGTTACTATACACTGGCTCAGGCAATAACTACTGTGTAAGGCATTACATACACGCGATGAGATCTCACAGTTTAGGGTATAGGTTACTGTGTGCTGGCTCAGGTAATAACTACTGTGTAAGGCATTACATACACGCGCTGAGATCTCACAGTTTAGGGTAAAAGTGACTATTTCCTGGCTCGGGTAATAACTACTGTGTAAGGCATTACATACACGCGCTGAGATCTCACAGTTTAGGGTAAAGGTTACTATGTCCTGGCTCGGGTAATAACTACTGTGTAAGGCATTACATACACGCGCTGAGATCTCACAGTTTAGGGTATAGGTTACTGTGTCCTGGCTCAGGTAATAACTACTGTGTAAGGCATTACATACACGCGCTGAGATTTCACAGTTTAGGGTATAGGTTACTATGTCCTGGCTCGGGTAATAACTACTGTGTAAGGCATTACATACACGTGCTGAGATCTCACCGTTGAGGGTAAAGGTTACTATGTCCTGGCTCGGGTAATAACTACTGTGTAAGGCATTACGTACACGTGCTGAGATCTCACAGTTTAGGGTATAGGTTACTGTGTGCTGGCTCAGGTAATAACTACTGTGTAAGGCATTACATACACGCGCTGAGATCTCACAGTTTAGGGTAAAGGTGACTATGTCCTGGCTCGGGTAATAACTACTGTGTAAGGCATTACATACACGCGCTGAGATCTCACAGTTTAGGGTATAGGTTACTGTGTCCTGGCTCAGGTAATAACTACTGTGTAAGGCATTACATACACGCGCTGAGATCTCACAGTTTAGGGTATAGGTTACTGTGTGCTGGCTCCGGTAATAACTTCTGTGTATGGCATTACATACACGCGCGGAGATCTCACAGTTTAGGGAATAGGTTACTGTGTGCTGGCTCAGGTAATAACTACTGTGTAAGGCATTACATACACGCGCTGAGATCTCACAGTTTAGGGTGTAGGTTACTATACACTGGCTCAGGCAATAACTACTGTGTAAGGCATTACATACACGCGAAGAGATCTCACAGTTTAGGGTATAGGTTACTGTGTGCTGGCTCAGGTAATAACTACTGTGTAAGGCATTACATACACGCGCTGAGATCTCACAGTTTAGGGTATAGGTTACTGTGTCCTTGCTCAGGTAATAAGTACTGTGTAAGGCATTACATACACGCGCTGAGATCTCACAGTTTAGGGTATAGGTTACTGTGTGCTGGCTCAGGTAATAACTACTGTGTAAGGCATTACATACACGCTGAGATCTCACATTTTAGGGTATAGGTTACTGTGTCCTTGCTCAGGTAATAAGTACTGTGTAAGGCATTACATACACGCGCTGAGATCTCACAGTTTAGGGTATAGGTTACTGTGTGCTGGCTCAGGTAATAACTACTGTGTAAGGCATTACATACACGCGCTGAGATCTCACAGTTTAGGGTATAGGTTACTGTGTGCTGGCTCAGGTAATAACTACTGTGTAAGGCATTACATACACGCGCTGAGATCTCACAGTTTAGGGTATAGGTTACTGTGTCCTGGCTCAGGTAATAACTACTGTGTAAGGCATTACATACACGCGCTGAGATCTCACAGTTTAGGGTATAGGTTACTGTGTGCTGGCTCAGGTAATAACTTCTGTGTATGGCATTACATACACGCGCGGAGATCTCACAGTTTAGGGAATAGGTTACTGTGTGCTGGCTCAGGTAATAACTACTGTGTAAGGCATTATATACACGCGCTGAGATCTCACAGTTTAGGGTATAGGTTACTATACACTGGCTCAGGCAATAACTACTGTGTAAGGCATTACATACACGCGATGAGATCTCACAGTTTAGGGTATAGGTTACTGTGTACTGGCTCAGGTAATAACTACTGTGTAAGGCATTACATTCACGCGCTGAGATCTCACAGTTTAGGGTATAGGTTACTGTGTCCTGGCTCAGGTAATAACTACTGTGTAAGGCATTACATACACGCGCTGAGATTTCACAGTTTAGGGTATAGGTTACTATGTCCTGGCTCGGGTAATAACTACTGTGTAAGGCATTACATACACGCGCAGAGATCTCACCGTTTAGGGTAAAGGTTACTATGTCCTGGCTCGGGTAATAACTACTGTGTAAGGCATTACATACACGTGCTGAGATCTCACAGTTTAGGGTATAGGTTACTGTTTGCTGGCTCAGGTAATAACTACTGTGTAAGGCATTACATACACGCGCTGAGATCTCACAGTTTAGGGTAAAGGTGACTATGTCCTGGCTCGGGTAATAACTACTGTGTAAGGCATTACATACACGCGCTGAGATCTCACAGTTTAGGGTAAAGGTTACTATGTCCTGGCTCGGGTAATAACTACTGTGTAAGGCATTACATACACGCGCTGAGATCTCACAGTTTAGGGTATAGGTTACTGTGTCCTGGCTCAGGTAATAACTACTGTGTAAGGCATTACATACACGCGCTGAGATTTCACAGTTTAGGGTATAGGTTACTATGTCCTGGCTCGGGTAATAACTACTGTGTAAGGCATTACATACACGCGCTGAGATCTCACCGTTTAGGGTAAAGGTTACTATGTCCTGGCTCGGGTAATAACTACTGTGTAAGGCATTACATACACGTGCTGAGATCTGACAGTTTAGGGTATAGGTTACTGTGTGCTGGCTCAGGTAATAACTACTGTGTAAGGCATTACATACACGCGCTGAGATCTCACAGTTTAGGGTAAATGTGACTATGTCCTGGCTCGGGTAATAACTACTGTGTAAGGCATTACATACACGCGCTGAGATCTCACCGTTTAGGGTAAAGGTTACTATGTCCTGGCTCGGGTAATAACTACTGTGTAAGGCATTACATACACGTGCTGAGATCTCACAGTTTAGGGTATAGGTTACTGTGTGCTGGCTCAGGTAATAACTACTGTGTAAGGCATTACATACACGCGCTGAGATCTCACAGTTTAGGGTAAAGGTGACTATGTCCTGGCTCGGGTAATAACTACTGTGTAAGGCATTACATACACGCGCTGAGATCTCACAGTTTAGGGTAAAGGTTACTATGTCCTGGCTCGGGTAATAACTACTGTGTAAGGCATTACATACACGCGCTGAGATCTCACAGTTTAGGGAATAGGTTACTGTGTCCTGGCTCAGGTAATAACTACTGTGTAAGGCATTACATACACGCGCTGAGATCTCACAGTTTAGGGTATAGGTTACTGTGTGCTGGCTCAGGTAATAACTTCTGTGTATGGCATTACATACACGCGCGGAGATCTCACAGTTTAGGGAATAGGTTACTGTGTGCTGGCTCAGGTAATAACTACTGTGTGAGGCATTACATACACGCGCTGAGATCTCGCAGTTTAGGGTATAGGTTACTGTGTACTGGCTCAGGTAATAACTACTATGTGAGGCATTACATACACGTGCTGAGATCTCACAGTTTAGGGTATAGGTTACTGTGTGCTGGCTCAGGTAATAACTACTGTGTAAGGCATTACATACACGCTGAGATCTCACAGTTTAGGGTATAGGTTACTGTGTCCTTGCTCAGGTAATAAGTACTGTGTAAGGCATTACATACACGCGCTGATATCTCACAGTTTAGGGTATAGGTTACTGTGTGCTGGCTCAGGTAATAACTACTGTGTAAGGCATTACATACACGCGCTGAGATCTCACACTTTAGGGTATAGGTTACTGTGTGCTGGCTCAGGTAATAACTACTGTGTAAGGCATTACATACACGCGCTGAGATCTCACAGTTTAGGGTATAGGTTACTGTGTGCTGGCTCAGGTAATAACTACTGTGTAAGGCATTACATACACATGCTGAGATCTCACAGTTTAGGGTATAGGTTACTGTGTCCTGGCTCAGGTAATAACTACTGTGTAAGGCGTTACATACACGCGCTGAGATCTCACAGTTTAGGGTATAGGTTACTGTGTACTGGCTCAGGTAATAACTACTGTGTAAGGCATTACATACATGCGCTGAGATCTCACAGTTTAGGGTATAGGTAACTGTGTGCTGGCTCAGGTAATAACTACTGTGTAAGGCATTACATACACGTGCTGAGATCTCACAGTTTAGGGTATAGGTTACTGTGTGCTGGCTCAGGTAATAACTACTGTTTAAGGAATTACATACACGCGTGAGATCTCACAGTTTAGGGTATAGGTTACTGTGTGCTGGCTCAGGTAATAACTACTGTGTAAGGCATTACATACATGCGCTGAGATCTCACAGTTTAGGGTATAGGTTACTGTGTGCTTGCTCAGGTAATAACTACTGTGTAAAGCATTACATACACTTGCTGAGATCTCACAGTTTAGGGTATAGGTTACCATGTCCTTGCTCACGTAATAACTACTGTGTAAGGCATTACATACACGTGCTGAGATCTCACAGTTTAGGGTATAGGTTACTGTGTGCTGGCTCAGGTAATAACTACTGTGTAAGGCGTTACATACACGCGCTGAGATCTCACAGTTTAGGGTATAGGTTACTGTGTACTGACTCAGGTAATAACTACTGTGTAAGGCATTACATTCACGCGCTGAGATCTCACAGTTTAGGGTATAGGTTACTGTGTCCTGGCTCAGGTAATAACTACTGTGTAAGGCATTACATACACGCGCTGAGATCTCACAGTTTAGGGTATAGGTTACTGTGTACTGGCTCAGGTAATAACTACTGTGTAAGGCATTACATTCACGCGCTGAGATCTCACAGTTTAGGGTATAGGTTACTGTGTCCTGGCTCAGGTAATAACTACTGTGTAAGGCATTACATACACGCGCTGAGATTTCACAGTTTAGGGTATAGGTTACTATGTCCTGGCTCGGGTAATAACTACTGTGTAAGGCATTACATACACGCGCTGAGATCTCACCGTTTAGGGTAAAGGTTACTATGTCCTGGCTCGGGTAATAACTACTGTGTAAGGCATTACATACACGTGCTGAGATCTCACAGTTTAGGGTATAGGTTACTGTGTGCTGGCTCAGGTAATAACTACTGTGTAAGGCATTACATACACGCGCTGAGATCTCACAGTTTAGGGTAAAGGTGACTATGTCCTGGCTCGGGTAATAACTACTGTGTAAGGCATTACATACACGCGCTGAGATCTCACAGTTTAGGGTAAAGGTTACTATGTCCTGGCTCGGGTAATAACTACTGTGTAAGGCATTACATACACGCGCTGAGATCTCACAGTTTAGGGTATAGGTTACTGTGTCCTGGCTCAGGTAATAACTACTGTGTAAGGCATTACATACACGCGCTGAGATTTCACAGTTTAGGGTATAGGTTACTATGTCCTGGCTCGGGTAATAACTACTGTGTAAGGCATTACATACACGCGCTGAGATCCCACCGTTTAGGGTAAAGGTTACTATGTCCTGGCTCGGGTAATAACTACTGTGTAAGGCATTACATACACGTGCTGAGATCTCACAGTTTAGGGTATAGGTTACTGTGTGCTGGCTCAGGTAATAACTACTGTGTAAGGCATTACATACACGCGCTGAGATCTCACAGTTTAGGGTAAAGGTGACTATGTCCTGGCTCGGGTAATAACTACTGTGTAAGGCATTACATACACGCGCTGAGATCTCACAGTTTAGGGTAAAGGTTACTATGTCCTGGCTCGGGTAATAACTACTGTGTAAGGCATTACATACACGCGCTGAGATCTCACAGTTTAGGGAATAATTTACTGTGTCCTGGCTCAGGTAATAACTACTGTGTAAGGCATTACATACACGCGCTGAGATCTCACAGTTTAGGGTATAGGTTACTGTGTGCTGGCTCAGGTAATAACTTCTGTGTATGGCATTACATACACGCGCGGAGATCTCACAGTTTAGGGAATAGGTTACTGTGTGCTGGCTCAGGTAATAACTACTGTGTGAGGCATTACATACACGCGCTGAGATCTCACAGTTTAGGGTATAGGTTACTGTGTACTGGCTCAGGTAATAACTACTGTGTGAGGCATTACATACACGTGCTGAGATCTCACAGTTTAGGGTATAGGTTACTGTGTGCTGGCTCAGGTAATAACTACTGTGTAAGGCATTACATACACGCTGAGATCTCACAGTTTAGGGTATAGGTTACTGTGTCCTTGCTCAGGTAATAAGTACTGTGTAAGGCATTACATACACGCGCTGAGATCTCACAGTTTAGGGTATAGTTTACTGTGTACTGACTCAGGTAATAACTACTGTGTAAGGCATTACATTCACGCGCTGAGATCTCACAGTTTAGGGTATAGGTTACTGTGTCCTGGCTCAGGTAATAACTACTGTGTAAGGCATTACATACACGCGCTGAGATCTCACAGTTTAGGGTATAGGTTACTGTGTACTGGCTCAGGTAATAACTACTGTGTGAGGCATTACATACACGTGCTGAGATCTCACAGTTTAGGGTATAGGTTACTGTGTCCTGGCTCAGGTAATAACTACTGTGTAAGGCATTACATACACGCGCTGAGATCTCACAGTTTAGAGTATAGGTTACTGTGTACTGGCTCAGGTAATAACTACTGTGTGAGGAATTACATACACGTGCTGAGATCTCACAGTTTAGGGTATAGGTTACTGTGTCCTGGCTCAGGTTATAACTACTGTGTAAGGCATTACATACACGCTGAGATCTCACAGTTTAGGGTATAGGTTACTGTGTCCTGGCTCAGGTTATAACTACTGTGTAAGGCATTACATACACGCGCTGAGATCTCACAGTTTAGGGTATAGGTTACTGTGTGCTGGCTCAGGTTATAACTACTGTGTAAGGAATTACATACACGCGTGAGATCTCACAGTTTAGGGTATAGGTTACTGTGTGCTGGCTCAGGTAATAACTACTGTGTAAGGCGTTACATACATGCGCTGAGATCTCACAGTTTAGGGTATAGGTTACTGTGTGCTTGCTCAGGTAATAACTACTGTGTAAGGCATTACATACACGCGCTGAGATCTCACAGTTTAGGGTATAGGTTACCATGTCCTTGCTCAGGTAATAACTACTGTGTAAGGCATTACATACACGTGCTGAGATCTCACAGTTTAGGGTATAGGTTACTGTGTGCTGGCTCAGGTAAAAACTACTGTGTAAGGCTTTACATACACGCGCTGAGATCTCACAGTTTAGGGCATAGGTTACTGTGTACTGACTCAGGTAATAACTACTGTGTAAGGCATTACATTCACGCGCTGAGATCTCACAGTTTAGGGTATAGTTTACTGTGTCCTGGCTCAGGTAATAACTACTGTGTGAGGCATTACATACACGTGCTGAGATCTCACAGTTTAGGATATAGGTTAGTGTGTCCTGGCTCAGGTAATAACTACTGTGTAAGGCATTACATACACGCGCTGAGATCTCACAGTTTAGGGTATAGGTTACTGTGTACTGGCTCAGGTAATAACTACTGTGTGAGGAATTACATACACGTGCTGAGATCTCACAGTTTAGGGTATAGGTTACTGTGTCCTGGCTCAGGTTATAACTACTGTGTAAGGCATTACATACACGTTGAGATCTCACAGTTTAGGGTATAGGTTACTGTGTCCTTGCTCAGGTAATAAATACTGTGTAAGGCATTACATACACGCGCTGAGATCTCACAGTTTAGGGTATAGGTTACTGTGTGCTGGCTCAGGTAATAACTACTGTGTAAGGCATTACATACACGCGCTGAGATCTCATTGTTTAGGGTATAGGTTACCATGTCCTTGCTCAGGTAATAACTAATGTGTAAGGCATTACATTCACGTGCTGAGATCTCACAGTTTAGGGTATAGGTTACTGTGTGCCGGCTCAGGTAATAACTACTGTGTAAGGCATTACATACACGCGCTGAGATCTCACAGTTTAGCGTATAGGTTACTGTGTACTGGCTCAGGTAATAACTTCTGTGTAAGGCATTACATACATGCGCTGAGATCTCACAGTTTAGGGTATAGGTTACTGTGTACTGGCTCAGGTAATAACTACTGTGTAAGGCATTACATACACGCGCTGAGTCTCACAGTTTAGGGTATAGGTTACTGTGTACTGACACAGGTAATAACTACTGTGTAAGGCATTACATTCACGCGCTGAGATCTCACAGTTTAGGGTATAGGTTACTGTGTCCTGGCTCAGGTAATAACTACTGTGTAAGGCATTACATACACGCGCTGAGATTTCACAGTTTAGGGTATAGGTTACTATGTCCTGGCTCGGGTAATAATTATTGTGTAAGGCATTACATACACGCGCTGAGATCTCACCGTTTAGGGTAAAGGTTACTATGTCCTGGCTCGGGTAATAACTACTGTGTAAGGCATTACATACACGTGCTGAGATCTCACAGTTTAGGGTATAGGTTACTGTGTGCTGGCTCAGGTAATAACTACTGTGTAAGGCATTACATACACGCGCTGAGATCTCACAGTTTAGGGTAAAAGTGACTATTTCCTGGCTCGGGTAATAACTACTGTGTAAGGCATTACATACACGCGCTGAGATCTCACAGTTTAGGGTATAGGTTACTGTGTCCTGGCTCAGGTAATAACTACTGTGTAAGGCATTACATACACGCGCTGAGATTTCACAGTTTAGGGTATAGGTTACTATGTCCTGGCTCGGGTAATAACTACTGTGTAAGGCATTACATACACGCGCTGAGATCTCACCGTTGAGGGTAAAGGTTACTATGTCCTGGCTAGGGTAATAACTACTGTGTAAGGCATTACGTACACGTGCTGAGATCTCACAGTTTAGGGTATAGGTTACTGTGTGCTGGCTCAGGTAATAACTACTGTGTAAGGCATTACATACACGCGCTGAGATCTCACAGTTTAGGGTAAAGGTGACTATGTCCTGGCTCGGGTAATAACTACTGTGTAAGGCATTACATACACGCGCTGAGATCTCACCGTTGAGGGTAAAGGTTACTATGTCCTGGCTAGGGTAATAACTACTGTGTAAGGCATTACGTACACGTGCTGAGATCTCACAGTTTAGGGTATAGGTAACTGTGTGCTGGCTCAGGTAATAACTACTGTGTAAGGCATTACATACACGCGATGAGATCTCACAGTTTAGGGTATAGGTTACTGTGTGCTGGCTCAGGTAATAACTACTGTGTAAGGCATTACATACACGTGCTGAGATCTCACAGTTTAGGGTATAGGTTACTATACACTGGCTCAGGCAATAACTACTGTGTAAGGCATTACATACACGCGCTGAGATCTCACAGTTTAGGGTATAGGTTACTGTGTCCTGGCTCAGGTAATAACTACTGTGTAAGGCATTACATACACGCGCTGAGATCTCACAGTTTAGGGTATAGGTTACTGTGTGCTGGCTCAGGTAATAACTTCTGTGTATGGCATTACATACACGCGCGGAGATCCCACAGTTTAGGGAATAGGTTACTGTGTGCTGGCTCAGGTAATAACTACTGTGTAAGGCATTACATACACGCGCTGAGATCTCACAGTTTAGGGTATAGGTTACTATACACTGGCTCAGGCAATAACTACTGTGTAAGGCATTACATACACGCGATGAGATCTCACAGTTTAGGGTATAGGTTACTGTGTACTGGCTCAGGTAATAACTACTGTGTAATGCATTACATACATGCGCTGAGATCTCACAGTTTAGGGTATAGGTTACTGTGTGCTTGCTCAGGTAATAACTACTGTGTAAGGCATTACATACACGCGCTGAGTCTCACAGTTTAGGGTATAGGTTACTGTGTACTGACTCAGGTAATAACTACTGTGTAAGGCATTACATTCACGCGCTGAGATCTCACAGTTTAGGGTATAGGTTACTGTGTCCTGGCTCAGGTAATAACTACTGTGTAAGGCATTACATACACGCGCTGAGATTTCACAGTTTAGGGTATAGGTTACTATGTCCTGGCTCGGGTAATAACTACTGTGTAAGGCATTACATACACGCGCTGAGATCTCACCGTTTAGAGTAAAGGTTACTATGTCCTGGCTCGGGTAATAACTACTGTGTAAGGCATTACATACACGTGCTGAGATCTCACAGTTTAGGGTATAGGTTACTGTTTGCTGGCTCAGGTAATAACTACTGTGTAAGGCATTACATACACGCGCTGAGATCTCACAGTTTTGGGTAAAGGTGACTATGTCCTGGCTCGGGTAATAACTACAGTGTAAGGCATTACATACACGCGCTGAGATCTCACAGTTTAGGGTAAAGGTTACTATGTCCTGGCTCGGGTAATAACTACTGTGTAAGGCATTACATACACGCGCTGAGATCTCACAGTTTAGGGAATAGGTTACTGTGTCCTGGCTCAGGTAATAACTACTGTGTAAGGCATTACATACACGCGCTGAGATCTCACAGTTTAGGGTATAGGTTACTGTGTGCTGGCTCAGGTAATAACTTCTGTGTATGGCATTACATACACGCGCGGAGATCTCACAGTTTAGGGAATAGGTTACTGTGTGCTGGCTCAGGTAATAACTACTGTGTGAGGCATTACATACACGCGCTGAGATCTCACAGTTTAGGGTATAGGTTACTGTGTACTGGCTCAGGTAATAACTACTGTGTGAGGCATTACATACACGTGCTGAGATCTCACAGTTTAGGGTATAGGTTATTGTGTGCTGGCTCAGGTAATAACTACTGTGTAAGGCATTACATACACGCTGAGATCTCACAGTTTAGGGTATAGGTTACTGTGTCCTTGCTCAGGTAATAAGTACTGTGTAAGGCATTACATACACGCGCTGATATCTCACAGTTTAGGGTATAGGTTACTGTGTGGTGGCTCAGGTAATAACTACTGTGTAAGGCATTACATACACGCGCTGAGATCTCACACTTTAGGGTATAGGTTACTGTGTGCTGGCTCAGGTAATAACTACTGTGTAAGGCATTACATACACGCGCTGAGATCTCACAGTTTAGGGTATAGGTTACTGTGTGCTGGCTCAGGTAATAACTACTGTGTAAGGCATTACATACACATGCTGAGATCTCACAGTTTAGGGTATAGGTTACTGTGTCCTGGCTCAGGTAATAACTACTGTGTAAGGCGTTACATACACGCGCTGAGATCTCACAGTTTAGGGTATAGGTTACTGTGTACTGGCTCAGGTAATAACTACTGTGTAAGGCATTACATACATGCGCTGAGATCTCACAGTTTAGGGTATAGGTAACTGTGTGCTGGCTCAGGTAATAACTACTGTGTAAGGCATTACATACACGCGCTGAGATCTCACAGTTTAGGGTATAGGTTACTGTGTGCTGGCTCAGGTAATAACTACTGTGTAAGGAATTACATACACGCGTGAGATCTCACAGTTTAGGGTATAGGTTACTGTGTGCTGGCTCAGGTAATAACTACTGTGTAAGGCATTACATACATGCGCTGAGATCTCACAGTTTAGGGTATAGGTTACTGTGTGCTTGCTCAGGTAATAACTACTGTGTAAAGCATTACATACACGCGCTGAGATCTCACAGTTTAGGGTATAGGTTACCATGTCCTTGCTCACGTAATAACTACTGTGTAAGGCATTACATACACGTGCTGAGATCTCACAGTTTAGGGTATAGGTTACTGTGTGCTGGCTCAGGTAATAACTACTGTGTAAGGCGTTACATACACGTGCTGAGATCTCACAGTTTAGGGTATAGGTTACTGTGTACTGACTCAGGTAATAACTACTGTGTAAGGCATTACATTCACGCGCTGAGATCTCACAGTTTAGGGTATAGGTTACTGTGTCCTGGCTCAGGTAATAACTACTGTGTAAGGCATTACATACACGCGCTGAGATCTCACAGTTTAGGGTATAGGTTACTGTGTACTGGCTCAGGTAATAACTACTGTGTAAGGCATTACATTCACGCGCTGAGATCTCACAGTTTAGGGTATAGGTTACTGTGTCCTGGCTCAGGTAATAACTACTGTGTAAGGCATTACATACACGCGCTGAGATTTCACAGTTTAGGGTATAGGTTACTATGTCCTGGCTCGGGTAATAACTACTGTGTAAGGCATTACATACACGCGCTGAGATCTCACCGTTTAGGGTAAAGGTTACTATGTCCTGGCTCGGGTAATAACTACTGTGTAAGGCATTACATACACGTGCTGAGATCTCACAGTTTAGGGTATAGGTTACTGTGTGCTGGCTCAGGTAATAACTACTGTGTAAGGCATTACATACACGCGCTGAGATCTCACAGTTTAGGGTAAAGGTGACTATGTCCTGGCTCGGGTAATAACTACTGTGTAAGGCATTACATACACGCGCTGAGATCTCACAGTTTAGGGTAAAGGTTACTATGTCCTGGCTCGGGTAATAACTACTGTGTAAGGCATTACATACACGCGCTGAGATCTCACAGTTTAGGGTATAGGTTACTGTGTCCTGGCTCAGGTAATAACTACTGTGTAAGGCATTACATACACGCGCTGAGATTTCACAGTTTAGGGTATAGGTTACTATGTCCTGGCTCGGGTAATAACTACTGTGTAAGGCATTACATACACGCGCTGAGATCCCACCGTTTAGGGTAAAGGTTACTATGTCCTGGCTCGGGTAATAACTACTGTGTAAGGCATTACATACACGTGCTGAGATCTCACAGTTTAGGGTATAGGTTACTGTGTGCTGGCTCAGGTAATAACTTCTGTGTATGGCATTACATACACGCGCGGAGATCTCACAGTTTAGGGAATAGGTTACTGTGTGCTGGCTCAGGTAATAACTACTGTGTGAGGCATTACATACACGCGCTGAGATCTCACAGTTTAGGGTATAGGTTACTGTGTACTGGCTCAGGTAATAACTACTGTGTGAGGCATTACATACACGTGCTGAGATCTCACAGTTTAGGGTATAGGCTACTGTGTGCTGGCTCAGGTAATAACTACTGTGTAAGGCATTACATACACGCTGAGATCTCACAGTTTAGGGTATAGGTTACTGTGTCCTTGCTCAGGTAATAAGTACTGTGTAAGGCATTACATACACGCGCTGATATCTCACAGTTTAGGGTATAGGTTACTGTGTGCTGGCTCAGGTAATAACTACTGTGTAAGGCATTACATACACGCGCTGAGATCTCACAATTTAGGGTATAGGTTACTGTGTGCTGGCTCAGGTAATAACTACTGTGTAAGGCATTACATACACGCGCTGAGATCTCACAGTTTAGGGTATAGGTTACTGTGTGCTGGCTCAGGTAATAACTACTGTGTAAGGCATTACATACACATGCTGAGATCTCACAGTTTAGGGTATAGGTTACTGTGTCCTGGCTCAGGTAATAACTACTGTGTAAGGCGTTACATACACGCGCTGAGATCTCACAGTTTAGGGTATAGGTTACTGTGTACTGGTTCAGGTAATAACTACTGTGTAAGGCATTACATACATGCGCTGAGATCTCACAGTTTAGGGTATAGGTAACTGTGTGCTGGCTCAGGTAATATTTACTGTGTAAGGCATTACATACACGCCCTGAGATCTCACAGTTTAGGGTATAGGTTACTGTGTGCTGGCTTAGGTAATAACTACTGTGTAAGGAATTACATACACGCGAGAGATCTCACAGTTTAGGGTATAGGTTACTGTGTGCTGGCTCAGGTAATAACTACTGTGTAAGGCATTACATACATGCGCTGAGATCTCACAGTTTAGGGTATAGGTTACTGTTTGCTTGCTCAGGTAATAACTACTGTGTAAAGCATTACATACACGCGCTGAGATCTCACAGTTTAGGGTTTAGGTTACCATGTCCTTGCTCACGTAATAACTACTGTGTAAGGCATTACATACACGTGCTGAGATCTCACAGTTTAGGGTATAGGTTACTGTGTACTGACTCAGGTAATAACTACTGTGTAAGGCATTACATTCACGCGCTGAGATCTCACAGTTTAGGGTATAGGTTACTGTGTCCTGGCTCAGGTAATAACTACTGTGTAAGGCATTACATACACGCGCTGAGATCTCACAGTTTAGGGTATAGGTTACTGTGTACTGGCTCAGGTAATAACTACTGTGTGAGGCATTACATACATGCGCTGAGATCTCACAGTTTAGGGTATAGGTTACTGTGTGCTTGCTCAGGTAATAACTACTGTGTAAGGCATTACATACAAGCGCTGAGATCTCACAGTTTAGGGTATAGGTTACCATGTCCTTGCTCACGTAATAACTACTGTGTAAGGCATTACATACACGTGCTGAGATCTCACAGTTTAGGGTATAGGTTACTGTGTGCTGGCTCAGGTAATAACTACTGTGTAAGGCATTACATACACGCGCTGAGATCTCACAGTTTAGGGTATAGGTTACTGTGTTCTGGCTCAGGTAATAACTACTGTGTAAGGCATTACATACATGCGCTGAGATCTCACAGTTTAGGGTATAGGTAACTGTGTGCTGGCTCAGGTAATAACTACTGTGTAAGGCATTACATACACGCCCTGAGATCTCACAGTTTAGGGTATAGGTTACTGTGTGCTGGCTCAGGTAATAACTACTGTGTAAGGAATTACATACACGCGTGAGATCTCACAGTTTAGGGTATAGGTTACTGTGTGCTGGCTCAGGTAATAACTACTGTGTAAGGCATTACATACATGCGCTGAGATCTCACAGTTTAGGGTATAGGTTACTGTGTGCTTGCTCAGGTAATAACTACTGTGTAAGGCATTACATACACGCGCTGAGATCTCACAGTTTAGGGTATAGGTTACCATGTCCTTGCTCACGTAATAACTACTGTGTAAGGTATTACATACACGTGCTGAGATCTCACAGTTTAGGGTATAGGTTACTGTGTGCTGGCTCAGGTAATAACTACTGTGTAAGGCATTACATACACGCGCTGAGATCTCACAGTTTAGGGTATAGGTTACTGTGTACTGACTCAGGTAATAACTACTGTGTAAGGCATTACATTCACGCGCTGAGATCTCACAGTTTAGGGTATAGGTTACTGTGTCCTGGCTCAGGTAATAACTACTGTTTAAGGCATTACATACACGCGCTTAGATCTCACAGTTTAGGGTATAGGTTACTGTGTACTGGCTCAGGTAATAACTACTGTGTGAGGCATTACATACACGTGCTGAAATCTCACAGTTTAGGGTATAGGTTACTGTGTCCTGGCTCAGGTAATAACTACTGTGTAAGGCATTACATACACGCGCTGAGATCTCACAGTTTAGGGTATAGGTTACTGTGTACTGGCTCAGGTAATAACTACTGTGTGAGGAATTACATACACGTGCTGAGATCCCACAGTTTAGGGTATAGGTTACTGTGTCCTGGCTCAGGTTATAACTACTGTGTAAGGCATTACATACACGCTGAGATCTCACAGTTTAGGGTATAGGTTACTGTGTCCTTGCTCAGGTAATAAGTACTGTGTAAGGCATTACATACACGCGCTGAGATCTCACAGTTTAGGGTATAGGTTACTGTGTGCTTGCTCAGGTTATAACTACTGTGTATGGAATTACATACACGCGTGAGATCTCACAGTTTAGGGTATAGGTTACTGTGTGCTGGCTCAGGTAATAACTACTGTGTAAGGCATTACATACATGCGCTGAGATCTCACAGTTTAGGGTATAGGTTACTGTGTGCTTGCTCAGGTAATAACTACTGTGTAAGGCATTACATACACGCGCTGAGATCTCACAGTTTAGGGTATAGGTTACCATGTCCTTGCTCAGGCAATAACTACTGTGTAAGGCATTACATACACGTGTTGAGATCTCACAGTTTAGGGTATAGGTTACTGTGTGCTGGCTCAGGTAATAACTACTGTGTAAGGCTTTACCTACACGCGCTGAGATCTCACAGTTTAGGGTATAGGTTACTGTGTACTGACTCAGGTAATAACTACTGTGTAAGGCATTACATTCACGCGCTGAGATCTCACAGTTTAGGGTATAGGTTACTGTGTCCTTGCTCAGGTAATAACTACCGTGTGAGGCATTGCATACACGTGCTGAGATCTCACAGTTTAGGATATAGGTTACTGTGTCCTGGCTCAGGTAATAACTACTGTGTAAGGCATTACATACACGCGCTGAGATCTCTCAGTTTAGGGTATAGGTAACTGTGTACTGGCTCAGGTAATAACTACTGTGTGAGGAATTACATACACGTGCTGAGATCTCACAGTTTAGGGTATAGGTTACTGTGTCCTTGCTCAGGTAATAAATACTGTGTAAGGCATTACATACACGCGCTGAGATCTCACAGTTTAGGGTATAGGTTACTGTGTGCTGGCTCAGGTAATAACTACTGTGTAAGGCATTACATACACGCGCTGAGATCTCATAGTTTAGGGTATAGGTTACCATGTCCTTGCTCAGGTAATAACTAATGTGTAAGGCATTACATACACGTGCTGAGATCTCACAGTTTAGGGTATAGGTTACTGTGTGCCGGCTCAGGTAATAACTACTGTGTAAGGCATTACATACACGCGCTGAGATCTCACAGTTTAGGGTATAGGTTACTGTGTACTGGCTCAGGTAATAACTTCTGTGTAAGGCATTACATACATGCGCTGAGATCTCACAGTTTAGGGTATAGGTTACTGTGTACTGGCTCAGGTAATAACTACTGTGTAAGGCATTACATACACGCGCTGAGTCTCACAGTTTAGGGTATAGGTTACTGTGTACTGACTCAGGTAATAACTACTGTGTAAGGCATTGCATACACGTGCTGAGATCTCACAGTTTAGGGTATAGGTTACTGTGTCCTGGCTCAGGTAATAACTACTGTGTAAGGCATTACATACACGCGCTGAGATTTCACAGTTTAGGGTATAGGTAACTATGTCCTGGCTCGGGTAATAACTACTGTGTAAGGCATTACATACACGCGCTGAGATCTCACCGTTTAGGGTAAAGTTACTATGTCCTGGCTCGGGTAATAACTACTGTGTAAGGCATTACATACACGCGCTGTGATTTCACAGTTTAGGGTATAGGTTACTATGTCCTGGCTCGGGTAATAACTACTGTGTAAGGCATTACATACACGCGCTGAGATCTCACCGTTTAGGGTAAAGGTTACTATGTCCTGGCTCGGGTAATAACTACTGTGTAAGGCATTACATACACGTGCTGAGATCTCACAGTTTAGGGTATAGGTTACTGTGTGCTGGCTCAGGTAATAACTACTGTGTAAGGCATTACATACACGCGCTGAGATCTCACAGTTTAGGGTAAAGGTGACTATGTCCTGGCTCGGGTAATAACTACTGTGTAAGGCATTACATACACGCGCTGAGATCTCACAGTTTAGGGTAAAGGTTACTATGTCCTGGCTCGGGTAATAACTACTGTGTAAGGCATTACATACACGCGCTGAGATCTCACAGTTTAGGGTATAGGTTACTGTGTCCTGGCTCAGGTAATAACTACTGTGTAAGGCATTACATACACGCGCTGAGATTTCACAGTTTAGGGTATAGGTTACTATGTCCTGGCTCGGGTAATAACTACTGTGTAAGGCATTACATACACGCGCTGAGATCCCACCGTTTAGGGTAAAGGTTACTATGTCCTGGCTCGGGTAATAACTACTGTGTAAGGCATTACATACACGTGCTGAGATCTCACAGTTTAGGGTATAGGTTACTGTGTGCTGGCTCAGGTAATAACTTCTGTGTATGGCATTACATACACGCGCGGAGATCTCACAGTTTAGGGAATAGGTTACTGTGTGCTGGCTCAGGTAATAACTACTGTGTGAGGCATTACATACACGCGCTGAGATCTCACAGTTTAGGGTATAGGTTACTGTGTACTGGCTCAGGTAATAACTACTGTGTGAGGCATTACATACACGTGCTGAGATCTCACAGTTTAGGGTATAGGCTACTGTGTGCTGGCTCAGGTAATAACTACTGTGTAAGGCATTACATACACGCTGAGATCTCACAGTTTAGGGTATAGGTTACTGTGTCCTTGCTCAGGTAATAAGTACTGTGTAAGGCATTACATACACGCGCTGATATCTCACAGTTTAGGGTATAGGTTACTGTGTGCTGGCTCAGGTAATAACTACTGTGTAAGGCATTACATACACGCGCTGAGATCTCACAATTTAGGGTATAGGTTACTGTGTGCTGGCTCAGGTAATAACTACTGTGTAAGGCATTACATACACGCGCTGAGATCTCACAGTTTAGGGTATAGGTTACTGTGTGCTGGCTCAGGTAATAACTACTGTGTAAGGCATTACATACACATGCTGAGATCTCACAGTTTAGGGTATAGGTTACTGTGTCCTGGCTCAGGTAATAACTACTGTGTAAGGCGTTACATACACGCGCTGAGATCTCACAGTTTAGGGTATAGGTTACTGTGTACTGGTTCAGGTAATAACTACTGTGTAAGGCATTACATACATGCGCTGAGATCTCACAGTTTAGGGTATAGGTAACTGTGTGCTGGCTCAGGTAATATTTACTGTGTAAGGCATTACATACACGCCCTGAGATCTCACAGTTTAGGGTATAGGTTACTGTGTGCTGGCTCAGGTAATAACTACTGTGTAAGGAATTACATACACGCGTGAGATCTCACAGTTTAGGGTATAGGTTACTGTGTGCTGGCTCAGGTAATAACTACTGTGTAAGGCATTACATACATGCGCTGAGATCTCACAGTTTAGGGTATAGGTTACTGTTTGCTTGCTCAGGTAATAACTACTGTGTAAAGCATTACATACACGCGCTGAGATCTCACAGTTTAGGGTTTAGGTTACCATGTCCTTGCTCACGTAATAACTACTGTGTAAGGCATTACATACACGTGCTGAGATCTCACAGTTTAGGGTATAGGTTACTGTGTACTGACTCAGGTAATAACTACTGTGTAAGGCATTACATTCACGCGCTGAGATCTCACAGTTTAGGGTATAGGTTACTGTGTCCTGGCTCAGGTAATAACTACTGTGTAAGGCATTACATACACGCGCTGAGATCTCACAGTTTAGGGTATAGGTTACTGTGTACTGGCTCAGGTAATAACTACTGTGTGAGGCATTACATACATGCGCTGAGATCTCACAGTTTAGGGTATAGGTTACTGTGTGCTTGCTCAGGTAATAACTACTGTGTAAGGCATTACATACAAGCGCTGAGATCTCACAGTTTAGGGTATAGGTTACCATGTCCTTGCTCACGTAATAACTACTGTGTAAGGCATTACATACACGTGCTGAGATCTCACAGTTTAGGGTATAGGTTACTGTGTGCTGGCTCAGGTAATAACTACTGTGTAAGGCATTACATACACGCGCTGAGATCTCACAGTTTAGGGTATAGGTTACTGTGTTCTGGCTCAGGTAATAACTACTGTGTAAGGCATTACATACATGCGCTGAGATCTCACAGTTTAGGGTATAGGTAACTGTGTGCTGGCTCAGGTAATAACTACTGTGTAAGGCATTACATACACGCCCTGAGATCTCACAGTTTAGGGTATAGGTTACTGTGTGCTGGCTCAGGTAATAACTACTGTGTAAGGAATTACATACACGCGTGAGATCTCACAGTTTAGGGTATAGGTTACTGTGTGCTGGCTCAGGTAATAACTACTGTGTAAGGCATTACATACATGCGCTGAGATCTCACAGTTTAGGGTATAGGTTACTGTGTGCTTGCTCAGGTAATAACTACTGTGTAAGGCATTACATACACGCGCTGAGATCTCACAGTTTAGGGTATAGGTTACCATGTCCTTGCTCACGTAATAACTACTGTGTAAGGTATTACATACACGTGCTGAGATCTCACAGTTTAGGGTATAAGTTACTGTGTGCTGGCTCAGGTAATAACTACTGTGTAAGGCATTACATACACGCGCTGAGATCTCACAGTTTAGGGTATAGGTTACTGTGTACTGACTCAGGTAATAACTACTGTGTAAGGCATTACATTCACGCGCTGAGATCTCACAGTTTAGGGTATAGGTTACTGTGTACTGGCTCAGGTAATAACTACTGTGTGAGGCATTACATACACGTGCTGAAATCTCACAGTTTAGGGTATAGGTTACTGTGTCCTGGCTCAGGTAATAACTACTGTGTAAGGCATTACATACACGCGCTGAGATCTCACAGTTTAGGGTATAGGTTACTGTGTACTGGCTCAGGTAATAACTACTGTGTGAGGAATTACATACACGTGCTGAGATCCCACAGTTTAGGGTATAGGTTACTGTGTCCTGGCTCAGGTTATAACTACTGTGTAAGGCATTACATACACGCTGAGATCTCACAGTTTAGGGTATAGGTTACTGTGTCCTTGCTCAGGTAATAAGTACTGTGTAAGGCATTACATACACGCGCTGAGATCTCACAGTTTAGGGTATAGGTTACTGTGTGCTTGCTCAGGTTATAACTACTGTGTATGGAATTACATACACGCGTGAGATCTCACAGTTTAGGGTATAGGTTACTGTGTGCTGGCTCAGGTAATAACTACTGTGTAAGGCATTACATACATGCGCTGAGATCTCACAGTTTAGGGTATAGGTTACTGTGTGCTTGCTCAGGTAATAACTACTGTGTAAGGCATTACATACACGCGCTGAGATCTCACAGTTTAGGGTATAGGTTACCATGTCCTTGCTCAGGCAATAACTACTGTGTAAGGCATTACATACACGTGTTGAGATCTCACAGTTTAGGGTATAGGTTACTGTGTGCTGGCTCAGGTAATAACTACTGTGTAAGGCTTTACCTACACGCGCTGAGATCTCACAGTTTAGGGTATAGGTTACTGTGTACTGACTCAGGTAATAACTACTGTGTAAGGCATTACATTCACGCGCTGAGATCTCACAGTTTAGGGTATAGGTTACTGTGTCCTTGCTCAGGTAATAACTACCGTGTGAGGCACTGCATACACGTGCTGAGATCTCACAGTTTAGGATATAGGTTACTGTGTCCTGGCTCAGGTAATAACTACTGTGTAAGGCATTACATACACGCGCTGAGATCTCTCAGTTTAGGGTATAGGTTACTGTGTACTGGCTCAGGTAATAACTACTGTGTGAGGAATTACATACACGTGCTGAGATCTCACAGTTTAGGGTATAGGTTACTGTGTCCTTGCTCAGGTAATAAATACTGTGTAAGGCATTACATACACGCGCTGAGATCTCACAGTTTAGGGTATAGGTTACTGTGTGCTGGCTCAGGTAATAACTACTGTGTAAGGCATTACATACACGCGCTGAGATCTCATAGTTTAGGGTATAGGTTACCATGTCCTTGCTCAGGTAATAACTAATGTGTAAGGCATTACATACACGTGCTGAGATCTCACAGTTTAGGGTATAGGTTACTGTGTGCCGGCTCAGGTAATAACTACTGTGTAAGGCATTACATACACGCGCTGAGATCTCACAGTTTAGGGTATAGGTTACTGTGTACTGGCTCAGGTAATAACTTCTGTGTAAGGCATTACATACATGCGCTGAGATCTCACAGTTTAGGGTATAGGTTACTGTGTACTGGCTCAGGTAATAACTACTGTGTAAGGCATTACATACACGCGCTGAGTCTCACAGTTTAGGGTATAGGTTACTGTGTACTGACTCAGGTAATAACTACTGTGTAAGGCATTACATTCACGCGCTGAGATCTCACAGTTTAGGGTATAGGTTACTGTGTCCTGGCTCAGGTAATAACTACTGTGTAAGGCATTACATACACGCGCTGAGATTTCAAGTTTAGGGTATAGGTAACTATGTCCTGGCTCGGGTAATAACTACTGTGTAAGGCATTACATACACGCGCTGAGATCTCACCGTTTAGGGTAAAGTTACTATGTCCTGGCTCGGGTAATAACTACTGTGTAAGGCATTACATACACGTGCTGAGATCTCACAGTTTAGGGTATAGGTTACTGTGTGCTGGCTCAGGTAATAACTACTGTGTAAGGCATTACATACACGCGCTGAGATCTCACAGTTTAGGGTAAAGGTGACTATGTCCTGGCTCGGGTAATAACTGCTGTGTAAGGCATTACATACACGCGCTGAGATCTCACAGTTTAGGGTAAAGGTTACTATGTCCTGGTTCGGGTAATAACTACTGTGTAAGGCATTACATACACGCGCTGAGATCTCACAGTTTAGGGTATAGGTTACTGTGTCCTGGCTCAGGTAATAACTACTGTGTAAGGCATTACATACACGCGCTGAGATTTCACAGTTTAGGGTATAGGTTACTATGTCCTGGCTCGGGTAATAACTACTGTGTAAGGCATTACATACACGCGCTGAGATATCACCGTTGAGGGTAAAGGTTACTATGTCCTGGCTCGGGTAATAACTACTGTATAAGGCATTACGTACCCGTGCTGAGATCTCACAGTTTAGGGTATAGGTTACTGTGTGCTGGCTCAGGTAATAACTACTGTGTAAGGCATTACATACACGCGCTGAGATCTCACAGTTTAGGGTAAAGGTGACTATGTCCTGGCTTGGGTAATAACTACTGTGTAAGGCATTACATACTCGCGCTGAGATCTCACAGTTTAGGGTATAGGTTACTGTGTCCTGGCTCAGGTAATAACTACTGTGTAAGGCATTACATACACGCGCTGAGATCTCACACTTTAGGGTATAGGTTACTGTGTGCTGGCTCAGGTAATAACTTCTGTGTATGGCATTACATACACGCGCGGAGATCTCACAGTTTAGGGAATAGGTTACTGTGTGCTGGCTCAGGTAATAACTACTGTGTAAGGCATTACATACACGCGCTGAGATCTCCAGTTTAGTGTATAGGTTACTATACACTGGCTCAGGCAATAACTACTGTGTAAGGCATTACATACACGCGATGAGATCTCACAGTTTAGGGTATAGGTTACTGTGTGCTGGCTCAGGTAATAACTACTGTGTAAGGCATTACATACACGCGCTGAGATCTCACAGTTTAGGGTATAGGTTACTGTGTACTGGCTCAGGTAATAACTACTGTGTGAGGCATTACATACACGTGCTGATATCTCACAGTTTAGGGTATAGGTTACTGTGTGCTGGCTCAGGTAATAACTACTGTGTAAGGCATTACATACACGCTGAGATCTTACATTTTAGGGTATAGGTTACTGTGTCCTTGCTCAGGTAATAAGTACTGTGTAAGGCATTACATACACGCGCTGAGATCTCACAGTTTAGGGTATAGGTTACTGTGTGCTGGCTCAGGTAATAACTACTGTGTAAGGCATTACATACACGCGCTGAGATCTCACAGTTTAGGGTATAGGTTACTGTGTGCTGGCTCAGGTAATAACTACTGTGTAAGGCATTACATACACGCGCTGAGATCTCACAGTTTAGGGTGTAGGTTACTGTGTCCTGGCTCAGGTAATAACTACTGTGTAAGGCATTACATACACGCGCTGAGATCTCACAGTTTAGGGTATAGGTTACTGTGTGCTGGCTCAGGTAATAACTTCTGTGTATGGCATTACATACACGCGCGGAGATCTCACAGTTTAGGGAATAGGTTACTGTGTGCTGGCTCAGGTAATAACTACTGTGTAAGGCATTACATACACGCGCTGAGATCTCACAGTTTAGGGTATAGGTTACTATACACTGGCTCAGGCAATAACTACTGTGTAAGGCATTACATACACGCGATGAGATCTCACAGTTTAGGGTATAGGTTACTGTGTACTGGCTCAGGTAATAACTACTGTGTAAGGCATTACATACATGCGCTGAGATCTCACAGTTTAGGGTATAGGTTACTGTGTACTTGCTCAGGTAATAAGTACTGTGTAAGGCATTACATACACGCGCTGAGTCTCACAGTTTAGGGTATAGTTTACTGTGTACTGACTCAGGTGATAACTACTGTGTAAGGCATTACATTCACGCGCTGAGATCTCACAGTTTAGGGTATAGGTTACTGTGTCCTGGCTCAGGTAATAACTACTGTGTAAGGCATTACATACACGCGCTGAGATTTCACAGTTTAGGGTATAGGTTACTATGTCCTGGCTCGGGTAATAACTACTGTGTAAGGCATTACATACACGCGCTGAGGTCTCACCGTTTAGGGTAAAGTTTACTATGTCCTGACTCGGGTAATAACTACTGTGTAAGGCATTACATACACGTGCTGAGATCTCACAGTTTAGGGTATAGGTTACTGTGTGCTGGCTCAGGTAATAACTACTGTGTAAGGCATTACATACACGCGCTGAGATCTCACAGTTTAGGGTAAAGGTGACTATGTCCTGGCTCGGGTAATAACTACTGTGTAAGGCATTACATACACGCGCTGAGATCTCACAGTTTAGGGTAAAGGTTACTATGTCCTGGCTCGGGTAATAACTACTGTGTAAGGCATTACATACACGCGCTGAGATCTCACAGTTTAGGGTATAGGTTACTGTGTCCTGGCTCAGGTAATAACTACTGTGTAAGGCATTACATACACGCGCTGAGATTTCACAGTTTAGGGTATAGGTTACTATGTCCTGGCTCGGGTAATAACTACTGTGTAAGGCATTACATACACGCGCTGAGATCTCACCGTTTAGGGTAAAGGTTACTATGTCCTGGCTCGGGTAATAACTACTGTGTAAGGCATTACATACACGTGCTGAGATCTCACAGTTTAGGGTATAGGTTACTCTGTGCTGGCTCAGGTAATAACTACTGTGTAAGGCATTACATACACGCGCTGAGATATCACAGTTTAGGGTAAAGGTGACTATGTCCTGGCTCGGGTAATAACTACTGTGTAAGGCATTACATACACGCTCTGAGATCTCACAGTTTAGGGTAAAGGTTACTATGTCCTGGCTCGGGTAATAACTACTGTGTAAGGCATTACATACACGCGCTGAGATCTCACAGTTTAGGGAATAGGTTACTGTGTCCTGGCTCAGGTAATAACTACTGTGTAAGGCATTACATACACGCGCTGAGATCTCACAGTTTAGGGTATAGGTTACTGTGTGCTGGCTCAGGTAATAATTTCTGTGTATGGCATTACATACACGCGCGGAGATCTCACAGTTTAGGGAATAGGTTACTGTGTGCTGGCTCAGGTAATAACTACTGTGTGAGGCATTACATACACGCGCTGAGATCTCACAGTTTAGGGTATAGGTTACTGTGTACTGGCTCAGGTAATAACTACTGTGTGAGGAATTACATACACGTGCTGAGATCTCACAGTTTAGGGTATAGGTTACTGTGTCCTGGCTCAGGTTATAACTACTGTGTAAGGCATTACATACACGCTGAGATCTCACAGTTTAGGGTATAGGTTACTGTGTCCTTGCACAGGTAATAAATACTGTGTAAGGCATTACATACACGCGCTGAGATCTCACAGTTTAGGGTATAGGTTACTGTGTGCTGGCTCAGGTAATAACTACTGTGTAAGGCATTACATACACGCGCTGAGATCTCATAGTTTAGGGTATAGGTTACCATGTCCTTGCTCAGGTAATAACTAATGTGTAAGGCATTACATACACGTGCTGAGATCTCACAGTTTAGGGTATAGGTTACTGTGTGCCGGCTCAGGTAATAACTACTGTGTAAGGCATTACATACACGCGCTGAGATCTCACAGTTTAGGGTATAGGTTACTGTGTACTGGCTCAGGTAATAACTTCTGTGTAAGGCATTACATACATGCGCTGAGATCTCACAGTTTAGGGTATAGGTTACTGTGTACTGGCTCAGGTAATAACTACTGTGTAAGGCATTACATACACGCGCTGAGTCTCACAGTTTAGGGTATAGGTTACTGTGTACTGACTCAGGTAATAACTACTGTGTAAGGCATTACATTCACGCGCTGAGATCTCACAGTTTAGGGTATAGGTTACTGTGTCCTGGCTCAGGTAATAACTACTGTGTAAGGCATTACATACACGCGCTGAGATCTCACCGTTTAGGGTAAAGTTACTATGTCCTGGCTCGGGTAATAACTACTGTGTAAGGCATTACATACACGTGCTGAGATCTCACAGTTTAGGGTATAGGTTACTGTGTGCTGGCTCAGGTAATAACTACTGTGTAAGGCATTACATACATGCGCTGAGATCTCACAGTTTAGGGTAAAGGTGACTATGTCCTGGCTCGGGTAATAACTGCTGTGTAAGGCATTACATACACGCGCTGAGATCTCACAGTTTAGGGTAAAGGTTACTATGTCCTGGCTCGGGTAATAACTACTGTGTAAGGCATTACATACACGCGCTGAGATCTCACAGTTTAGGGTATAGGTTACTGTGTCCTGGCTCAGGTAATAACTACTGTGTAAGGCATTACATACACGCGCTGAGATTTCACAGTATAGGGTATAGGTTACTATGTCCTGGCTCGGGTAATAACTACTGTGTAAGGCATTACATACACGCGCTGAGATCTCACCGTTGAGGGTAAAGGTTACTATGTCCTGGCTCGGGTAATAACTACTGTATAAGGCATTACGTACACGTGCTGAGATCTCACAGTTTAGGGTATAGGTTACTGTGTGCTGGCTCAGGTAATAACTACTGTGTAAGGCATTACATACACGCGCTGAGATCTCACAGTTTAGGGTAAAGGTGACTATGTCCTGGCTTGGGTAATAACTACTGTGTAAGGCATTACATACTCGCGCTGAGATCTCACAGTTTAGGGTATAGGTTACTGTGTCCTGGCTCAGGTAATAACTACTGTGTAAGGCATTACATACACGCGCTGAGATCTCACAGTTTAGGGTATAGGTTACTGTGTGCTGGCTCAGGTAATAACTTCTGTGTATGGCATTACATACACGCGCGGAGATCTCACAGTTTAGGGAATAGGTTACTGTGTGCTGGCTCAGGTAATAACTACTGTGTAAGGCATTACATACACGCGCTGAGATCTCCAGTTTAGGGTATAGGTTACTATACACTGGCTCAGGCAATAACTACTGTGTAAGGCATTACATACACGCGATGAGATCTCACAGTTTAGGGTATAGGTTACTGTGTGCTGGCTCAGGTAATAACTACTGTGTAAGGCATTACATACACGCGCTGAGATCTCACAGTTTAGGGTATAGGTTACTGTGTACTGGCTCAGGTAATAACTACTGTGTGAGGCATTACATACACGTGCTGAGATCTCACAGTTTAGGGTATAGGTTACTGTGTGCTGGCTCAGGTAATAACTACTGTGTAAGGCATTACATACACGCTGAGGTCTTACATTTTAGGGTATAGGTTACTGTGTCCTTGCTCAGGTAATAAGTACTGTGTAAGGCATTACATACACGCGCTGAGATCTCACAGTTTAGGGTATAGGTTACTGTGTGCTGGCTCAGGTAATAACTACTGTGTAAGGCATTACATACACGCGCTGAGATCTCACAGTTTAGGGTATAGGTTACTGTGTGCTGGCTTAGGTAATAACTACTGTGTAAGGCATTACATACACGCGCTGAGATCTCACAGTTTAGGGTGTAGGTTACTGTGTCCTGGCTCAGGTAATAACTACTGTGTAAGGCATTACTTACACGCGCTGAGATCTCACAGTTTAGGGTATAGGTTACTGTGTGCTGGCTCAGGTAATAACTTCTGTGTATGGCATTACATACACGCGCGGAGATCTCACAGTTTAGGGAATAGGTTACTGTGTGCTGGCTCAGGTAATAACTACTGTGTAAGGCATTACATACACGCGCTGAGATCTCACAGTTTAGGGTATAGGTTACTATACACTGGCTCAGGCAATAACTACTGTGTAAGGCATTACATACACGCGACGAGATCTCACAGTTTAGGGTATAGGTTACTGTGTACTGGCTCAGGTAATAACTACTGTGTAAGGCATTACATACATGCGCTGAGATCTCACAGTTTAGGGTATAGGTTACTGTGTACTTGCTCAGGTAATAACTACTGTGTAAGGCATTACATACACGCGCTGAGTCTCACAGTTTAGGGTATAGTTTACTGTGTACTGACTCAGGTAATAAGTACTGTGTAAGGCATTACATTCACGCGCTGAGATCTCACAGTTTAGGGTATAGGTTACTGTGTCCTGGCTCAGGTAATAACTACTGTGTAAGGCATTACATACACGCGCTGAGATTTCACAGTTTAGGGTATAGGTTACTATGTCCTGGCTCGGGTAATAACTACTGTGTAAGGCATTACATACACGCGCTGAGATCTCACCGTTTAGGGTAAAGGTTACTATGTCCTGACTCGGGTAATAACTACTGTGTAAGGCATTACATACACGTGCTGAGATCTCACAGTTTAGGGTATAGGTTACTGTGTGCTGGCTCAGGTAATAACTACTGTGTAAGGCATTACATACACGCGCTGAGATCTCACAGTTTAGGGTAAAGGTGACTATGTCCTGGCTCGGGTAATAACTACTGTGTAAGGCATTACATACACGCGCTGAGATCTCACAGTTTAGGGTAAAGGTGACTATGTCCTGGCTCGGGTAATAACTACTGTGTAAGGCATTACATACACGCGCTGAGATCTCACAGTTTAGGGTATAGGTTACTGTGTCCTGGCTCAGGTAATAACTACTGTGTAAGGCATTACATACACGTGCTGAGATCTCACAGTTTAGGGTATAGGTTACTGTGTGCTGGCTCAGGTAATAACTACTGTGTAAGGCATTACATACACGCGCTGAGATCTCACCGTTTAGGGTAAAGGTTACTATGTCCTGGCTCGGGTAATAACTACTGTGTAAGGCATTACATACACGTGCTGAGATCTCACAGTTTAGGGTATAGGTTACTCTGTGCTGGCTCAGGTAATAACTACTGTGTAAGGCATTACATACACGCGCTGAGATATCACAGTTTAGGGTAAAGGTGACTATGTCCTGGCTCGGGTAATAACTACTGTGTAAGGCATTACATACACGCTCTGAGATCTCACAGTTTAGGGTAAAGGTTACTATGTCCTGGCTCGGGTAATAACTACTGTGTAAGGCATTACATACACGCGCTGAGATCTCACAGTTTAGGGAATAGGTTACTGTGCCCTGGCTCAGGTAATAACTACTGTGTAAGGCATTACATACACGCGCTGAGATCTCACAGTTTAGGGTATAGGTTACTGTGTGCTGGCTCAGGTAATAATTTCTGTGTATGGCATTACATACACGCGCGGAGATCTCACAGTTTAGGGAATAGGTTACTGTGTGCTGGCTCAGGTAATAACTACTGTGTGAGGCATTACATACACGCGCTGAGATCTCACAGTTTAGGGTATAGGTTACTGTGTACTGGCTCAGGTAATAACTACTGTGTGAGGCATTACATACACGCGCTGAGATCTCACAGTTTAGGATATATGTTACTGTGTGCTGGCTCAGGTAATAACTACTGTGTAAGGCATTACATACACATGCTGAGATCTCACAGTTTAGGGTATAGGTTACTGTGTCCTGGCTCAGGTAATAACTACTGTGTAAGGCGTTACATACACGCGCTGAGATCTCACAGTTTAGGGTATAGGTTACTGTGTACTGGCTCAGGTAATAACTACTGTGTAAGGCATTACATACATGCGCTGAGATCTCACAGTTTAGGGTATAGGTAACTGTGTGCTGGCTCAGGTAATAACTACTGTGTAAGGCATTACATACACGCCCTGAGATCTCACAGTTTAGGGTATAGGTTACTGTGTGCTGGCTCAGGTAATAACTACTGTGTAAGGAATTACATACACGCGTGAGATCTCACAGTTAAGGTATAGGTTACTGTGTGCTGGCTCAGGTAATAACTACTGTGTAAGGCATTACATACATGCGCTGAGATCTCACAGTTTAGGGTATAGGTTACTGTGTGCTTGCTCATGTAATAACTACTGTGTAAAGCATTACATACACGCGCTGAGATCTCACAGTTTAGGGTATAGGTTACCATGTCCTTGCTCACGTAATAACTAGTGTGTAAGGCATTACATACACGTGCTGAGATCTCACAGTTTAGGGTATAGGTTACTGTGTACTGACTCAGGTTATAACTACTGTGTAAGGCATTACATTCACGCGCTGAGATCTCACAGTTTAGGGTATAGGTTACTGTGTCCTGGCTCAGGTAATAACTACTGTGTAAGGCATTACATACACGCGCTGAGATCTCACAGTTTAGGGTATAGGTTACTGTGTACTGGCTCAGGTAATAACTACTGTGTGAGGCATTACATACATGCGCTGAGATCTCACAGTTTAGGGTATAGGTTACTGTGTGCTTGCCCAGGTAATAACTACTGTGTAAGGCATTACATACAAGCGCTGAGATCTCACAGTTTAGGGTATAGGTTACCATGTCCTTGCTCACGTAATAACTACTGTGTAAGGCATTACATACACGTGCTGAGATCTCACAGTTTAGGGTATAGGTTACTGTGTGCTGGCTCAGGTAATAACTACTGTGTAAGGCATTACATACACGCGCTGAGATCTCACAGTTTAGGGTATAGGTTACTGTGTTCTGGCTCAGGTAATAACTACTGTGTGAGGAATTACATACACGCGTGAGATCTCACAGTTTAGGGTATAGGTTACTGTGTGCTGGCTCAGGTATTAACTACTGTGTAAGGCATTACATACATGCTCTGAGATCTCACAGTTTAGGGTATAGGTTACTGTGTGCTTGCTCACGTAATAACTACTGTGTAAGGCATTACATACACGCGCTGAGATCTCACAGTTTAGGGTATAGGTTACCATGTCCTTGCTCACGTAATAACTACTGTGTAAGGTATTACATACACGTGCTGAGATCTCACAGTTTAGGGTATAGGTTACTGTGTGCTGGCTCAGGTAATAACTACTGTGTAAGGCATTACATACACGCGCTGAGATCTCACAGTTTAGGGTATAGGTTACTGTGTACTGTCTCAGGTAATAACTACTGTGTAAGGCATTACATTCACGCGCTGAGATCTCACAGTTTAGGGTATAGGTTACTGTGTCCTGGCTCAGGTAATAACTACTGTGTAAGGCATTACATACACGCGCTTAGATCTCACAGTTTAGGGTATAGGTTACTGTGTACTGGCTCAGGTAATAACTACTGTGTGAGGCATTACATACACGTGCTGAAATCTCACAGTTTAGGGTATAGGTTACTGTGTCCTGGCTCAGGTAATAACTACTGTGTAAGGCATTACATACACGCGCTGAGATCTCACAGTTTAGGGTATAGGTTACTGTGTACTGGCTCAGGTAATAACTACTGTGTGAGGAATTACATACACGTGCTGAGATCTCACAGTTTAGGGTATAGGTTACTGTGTCCTGGCTCAGGTTATAACTACTGTGTAAGGCATTACATACACGCTGAGATCTCACAGTTTAGGGTATAGGTTACTGTGTCCTTGCTCAGGTAATAAGTACTGTGTAAGGCATTACATACACGCGCTGAGATCTCACAGTTTAGGGTATAGGTTACTGTGTGCTTGCTCAGGTTATAACTACTGTGTATGGAATTACATACACGCGTGAGATCTCACAGTTTAGGGTATAGGTTACTGTGTGCTGGCTCAGGTAATAACTACTGTGTAAGGCATTACATACATGCGCTGAGATCTCACAGTTTAGGGTATAGGTTACTGTGTGCTTGCTCAGGTAATAACTACTGTGTAAGGCATTACATACACGCGCTGAGATCTCACAGTTTAGGGTATAGGTTACCATGTCCTTGCTCAGGCAATAACTACTGTGTAAGGCATTACATACACGTGTTGAGATCTCACAGTTTAGGGTATAGGTTACTGTGTGCTGGCTCGGGTAATAACTACTGTGTAAGGCTTTACATACACGCGCTGAGATCTCACAGTTTAGGGTATAGGTTACTGTGTACTGACTCAGGTAATAACTACTGTGTAAGGCATTACATTCACGCGCTGAGATCTCACAGTTTAGGGTATAGGTTACTGTGTCCTGGCTCAGGTAATAACTACCGTGTGAGGCATTGCATACACGTGCTGAGATCTCACAGTTTAGGATATAGGTTACTGTGTCCTGGCTCAGGTAATAACTACTGTGTAAGGCATTACATACACGCGCTGAGATCTCTCAGTTTAGGGTATAGGTTACTGTGTACTGGCTCAGGTAATAACTACTGTGTGAGGAATTACATACACGTGCTGAGATCTCACAGTTTAGGGTATAGGTTACTGTGTCCTGGCTCAGGTTATAACTACTGTGTAAGGCATTACATACACGCTGAGATCTCACAGTTTAGGGTATAGGTTACTGTGTCCTTGCTCAGGTAATAAATACTGTGTAAGGCATTACATACACGCGCTGAGATCTCACAGTTTAGGGTATAGGTTACTGTGTGCTGGCTCAGGTAATAACTACTGTGTAAGGCATTACATACACGCGCTGAGATCTCATAGTTTAGGGTATAGGTTACCATGTCCTTGCTCAGGTAATAACTAATGTGTAAGGCATTACATACACGTGCTGAGATCTCACAGTTTAGGGTATAGGTTACTGTGTGCCGGCTCAGGTAATAACTACTGTGTAAGGCATTACATACACGCGCTGAGATCTCACAGTTTAGGGTATAGGTTACTGTGTACTGGCTCAGGTAATAACTTCTGTGTAAGGCATTACATACATGCGCTGAGATCTCACAGTTTAGGGTATAGGTTACTGTGTACTGGCTCAGGTAATAACTACTGTGTAAGGCATTACATACACGCGCTGAGTCTCACAGTTTAGGGTATAGGTTACTGTGTACTGACTCAGGTAATAACTACTGTGTAAGGCATTACATTCACGCGCTGAGATCTCACAGTTTAGGGTATAGGTTACTGTGTCCTGGCTCAGGTAATAACTACTGTGTAAGGCATTACATACACGCGCTGAGATTTCACAGTTTAGGGTATAGGTTACTATGTCCTGGCTCGGGTAATAACTACTGTGTAAGGCATTACATACACGCGCTGAGATCTCACCGTTTAGGGTAAAGTTACTATGTCCTGGCTCGGGTAATAACTACTGTGTAAGGCATTACATACACGTGCTGAGATCTCACAGTTTAGGGTATAGGTTACTGTGTGCTGGCTCAGGTAATAACTACTGTGTAAGGCATTACATACACGCGCTGAGATCTCACAGTTTAAGGTAAAGGTGACTATGTCCTGGCTCGGGTAATAACTGCTGTCTAAGGCATTACATACACGCGCTGAGATCTCACAGTTTAGGGTAAAGGTTACTATGTCCTGGCTCGGGTAATAACTACTGTGTAAGGCATTACATACACGCGCTGAGATCTCACAGTTTAGGGTATAGGTTACTGTGTCCTGGCTCAGGTAATAACTACTGTGTAAGGCATTACATACACGCGCTGAGATTTCACAGTTTAGGGTATAGGTTACTATGTCCTGGCTCGGGTAATAACTACTGTGTAAGGCATTACATACACGCGCTGAGATCTCACCGTTGAGGGTAAAGGTTACTATGTCCTGGCTCGGGTAATAACTACTGTATAAGGCATTACGTACACGTGCTGAGATCTCACAGTTTAGGGTATAGGTTACTGTGTGCTGGCTCAGGTAATAACTACTGTGTAAGGCATTACATACACGCGCTGAGATCTCACAGTTTAGGGTAAAGGTGACTATGTCCTGGCTTGGGTAATAACTACTGTGTAAGGCATTACATACTCGCGCTGAGATCTCACAGTTTAGGGTATAGGTTACTGTGTCCTGGCTCAGGTAATAACTACTGTGTAAGGCATTACATACACGCGCTGAGATCTCACAGTTTAGGGTATAGGTTACTGTGTGCTGGCTCAGGTAATAACTTCTGTGTATGGCATTACATACACGCGCGGAGATCTCACAGTTTAGGGAATAGGTTACTGTGTGCTGGCTCAGGTAATAACTACTGTGTAAGGCATTACATACACGCGCTGAGATCTCACAGTTTAGGGTATAGGTATCTGTGTACTGGTTCAGGTAATAACTACTGTGTGAGGAATTACATACACGTGCTGAGATCTCACAGTTTAGGGTATAAGTTACTGTGTCCTGGCTCAGGTAACAACTACTGTGTAAGGCATTACATACACGCGCTGAGATCTCACAGTTTAGGGTATAGGTTACTGTGTACTGGCTCAGGTAATAACTACTGTGTGAGGCATTACATACACGTGCTGAGATCTCACAGTTTAGGGTATAGGTTACTGTGTGCTGGCTCAGGTAATAACTACTGTGTAAGGCATTACATACACGCTGAGATCTTACATTTTAGGGTATAGGTTACTGTGTCCTTGCTCAGGTAATAAGTACTGTGTAAGGCATTACATACACGCGCTGAGATCTCACAGTTTAGGGTATAGGTTACTGTGTGCTGGCTCAGGTAATAACTACTGTGTAAGGCATTACATACACGCGCTGAGATCTCACAGTTTAGGGTATAGGTTACTGTGTGCTGGCTCAGGTAATAACTACCGTGTAAGGCATTACATACACGCGCTGAGATCTCACAGTTTAGGGTGTAGGTTACTGTGTCCTGGCTCAGGTAATAACTACTGTGTAAGGCATTACATACACGCGCTGAGATCTCACAGTTTAGGGTATAGGTTACTGTGTGCTGGCTCAGGTAATAACTTCTGTGTATGGCATTACATACACGCGCGGAGATCTCACAGTTTAGGGAATAGGTTACTGTGTGCTGGCTCAGGTAATAACTACTGTGTAAGGCATTACATACACGCGCTGAGATCTCACAGTTTAGGGTATAGGTTACTATACACTGGCTCAGGCAATAACTACTGTGTAAGGCATTACATACACGCGATGAGATCTCACAGTTTAGGGTATAGGTTACTGTGTACTGGCTCAGGTAATAACTACTGTGTAAGGCATTACATACATGCGCTGAGATCTCACAGTTTAGGGTATAGGTTACTGTGTACTTGCTCAGGTAATAACTACTGTGTAAGGCATTACATACACGCGCTGAGTCTCACAGTTTAGGGTATAGTTTACTGTGTACTGACTCAGGTAATAACTACTGTGTAAGGCATTACATTCACGCGCTGAGATCTCACAGTTTAGGGTATAGGTTACTGTGTCCTGGCTCAGGTAATAACTACTGTGTAAGGCATTACATACACGCCCTGAGATCTCACAGTTTAGGGTATAGGTTACTGTGTACTGGCTCAGGTAATAACTACTGTGTGAGGCATTACATACACGTGCTGAGATCTCACAGTTTAGGGTATAGGCTACTGTGTGCTGGCTCAGGTAATAACTACTGTGTAAGGCATTACATACACGCTGAGATCTCACAGTTTAGGGTATAGGTTACTGTGTCCTTGCTCAGGTAATAAGTACTGTGTAAGGCATTACATACACGCGCTGAGATCTCACAGTTTAGGGTAAAGGTGACTATGTCCTGGCTCGGGTAATAACTACTGTGTAAGGCATTACATACACGCGCTGAGATCTCACAGTTTAGGGTAAAGGTTACTATGTCCTGGCTCGGGTAATAACTACTGTGTAAGGCATTACATACACGCGCTGAGGTCTCACAGTTTAGGGTATAGGTTACTGTGTCCTGGCTCAGGTAATAACTACTGTGTAAGGCATTACATACACGCGCTGAGATTTCACAGTTTAGGGTATAGGTTACTATGTCCTGGCTCGGGTAATAACTACTGTGTAAGGCATTACATACACGCGCTGAGATCTCACCGTTTAGGGTAAAGGTTACTATGTCCTGGCTCGGGTAATAACTACTGTGTAAGGCATTACATACACGTGCTGAGATCTCACAGTTTAGGGTATAGGTTACTCTGTGCTGGCTCAGGTAATAACTACTGTGTAAGGCATTACATACACGCGCTGAGATATCACAGTTTAGGGTAAAGGTGACTATGTCCTGGCTCGGGTAATAACTACTGTGTAAGGCATTACATACACGCTCTGAGATCTCACAGTTTAGGGTAAAGGTTACTATGTCCTGGCTCGGGTAATAACTACTGTGTAAGGCATTACATACACGCGCTGAGATCTCACAGTTTAGGGAATAGGTTACTGTGTCCTGGCTCAGGTAATAACTACTGTGTAAGGCATTACATACACGCGCTGAGATCTCACAGTTTAGGGTATAGGTTACTGTGTGCTGGCTCAGGTAATAATTTCTGTGTATGGCATTACATACACGCGCGGAGATCTCACAGTTTAGGGAATAGGTTACTGTGTGCTGGCTCAGCTAATAACTACTGTGTGAGGCATTACATACACGCGCTGAGATCTCACAGTTTAGGGTATAGGTTAGTGTGTGCTCGCTCAGGTAATAACTACTGTGTAAGGCATTACATACACGCGCTGAGATCTCACAGTTTAGGGTATAGGTTACTGTGTCCTGGCTCAGGTAATAACTAATGTGTAAGGCATTACATACACGTGCTGAGATCTCACAGTTTAGGGTATATGTTACTGTGTACTGGCTCAGGTAATAACTACTGTGTAAGGCATTACATACAAGCGCTGTGATCTCACAGTTTAGGGTATAGGTTACTGTGTGCTGGCTCAGGTAATAACTACTGTGTAAGGCATTACATACACGCGCTGAGATCTCACAGTTTAGGGTATAGGTTACTGTGTACTGGCTCAGGTAATAACTACTGTGTGAGGCATTACATACACGTGCTGAGATCTCACAGTTTAGGGTATAGGTTACTGTGTGCTGGCTCAGGTAATAACTACTGTGTAAGGCATTACATACACGCTGAGATATCACAGTTTAGGGTATAGGTTACTGTGTCCTTGCTCAGGTAATAAGTACTGTGTAAGGCATTACATACACGTGCTGATATTTCACAGTTTAGGGTATAGGTTACTGTGTGCTGGCTCAGGTAATAACTACTGTGTAAGGCATTACATACACGCGCTGAGATCTCACAGTTTAGGGTATAGGTTACTGTGTGCTGGCTCAGGTAATAACTACTGTGTAAGGCATTACATACACGCGCTGAGATCTCACAGTTTGGGGTATAGGTTACTGTGTGCTGGCTCAGGTAATAACTACTGTTTAAGGCATTACATACACATGCTGAGATCTCACAGTTTAGGGTATAGGTTACTGTGTCCTGACTCAGGTAATAACAACTGTGTAAGGCGCTACATACACGCGCTGAGATCTCACAGTTTGGGGTATAGGTTACTGTGTACTGGCTCAGGTAATAACTACTGTGTAAGGCATTACATACATGCGTTGAGATCTCACAGTTTAGGGTATAGGTTACTGTGTGCTGGCTCAGGTAATAACTACTGTATAAGGAATTACATACACGCGTGAGATCTCACAGTTTAGGGTATAGGTTACTGTGTGCTGGCTCAGGTAATAACTACTGTGTAAGGCATTACATACATGCGCTGAGATCTCACAGTTTAGGGTATAGGTTACTGTGTGCTTGCTCAGGTAATAACTACTGTGTAAGGCATTACATACACGCGCTGAGATCTCACAGTTTAGGGTATAGGTTACCATGACCTTGCTCACGTAATAACTACTGTGTAAGGCATTACATACACGTGCTGAGATCTCACAGTTTAGGGTATAGGTTACTGTGTGCTGGCTCAGGTAATAACTACTGTGTAAGGCATTACATACACGCGCTGAGATCTCACAGTTTAGGGTATAGGTTACTGTGTACTGACTCAGGTAATAACTACTGTGTAAGGCATTACATTCACGCGCTGAGATCTCACAGTTTAGGGTATAGGTTACTGTGTCCTGGCTCAGGTAATAACTACTGTGTAAGGCATTACATACACGCGCTGAGATCTCACAGTTTAGGGTATAGGTTACTGTGTACTGGCTCAGGTAATAACTACTGTGTGAGGCATTACATACACGTGCTGAGATCTCACAGTTTAGGGTATAGGTTACTGTGTCCTGGCTCAGGTAATAACTACTGTGTAAGGCATTACATACACGCGCTGAGATCTCACAGTTTAGGGTATAGGTTACTGTGTACTGGCTCAGGTAATAACTACTGTGTGAGGAATTACATACACGTGCTGAGATCTCACAGTTTAGGGTATAGGTTACTGTGTCCTGGCTCAGTTTATAACTACTGTGTAAGGCATTACATACACGCTGAGATCTCACAGTTTAGGGTATAGGTTACTGTGTCCTTGCTCAGGTAATAAGTACTGGGTAAGGCATTACATACCCGCGCTGAGATCTCACAGTTTAGGGTATAGGTTACTGTGTGCTGGCTCAGGTTATAACTACTGTGTAAGGAATTACATACACGCGTGAGATCTCACAGCTTAGGGTATAGGTTACTGTGTGCTGGCTCAGGTAATAACTACTGTGTAAGGCAATACATACATGCGCTGAGATCTCACAGTTTAGGGTATAGGTTACTGTGTGCTTGCTCAGGTAATAACTACTGTGTAAGGCATTACATACACGCGCTGAGATCTCACAGTTTAGGGTATAGGTTACCATGTCCTTGTTGAGGTAATAACTACTGTGTAAGGCATTACATACACGTGCTGAGATCTCACAGTTTAGGGTATAGGTTACTGTGTGCTGGCTCAGGTAATAACTACTGTGTAAGGCTTTACATACACGCGCTGAGATATCACAGTTTAGGGTATAGGTTACAGTGTACTGACTCAGGTAATAACTACTGTGTAAGGCATTACATTCACGCGCTGAGATCTCACAGTTTAGGGTATAGGTATCTGTGTACTGGTTCAGGTAATAACTACTGTGTGAGGAATTACATACACGTGCTGAGATCTCACAGTTTAGGGTATAAGTTACTGTGTCCTGGCTCAGGTTATAACTACTGTGTAAGGCATTACATACACGCTGAGATCTCACAGTTTAGGGTATAGGTTACTGTGTCCTTGCTCAGGTAATAAATACTGTGTAAGGCATTACATACACGCGCTGAGATCTCTCAGTTTAGGGTATAGGTTACTGTGTGCTGGCTCAGGTAATAACTACTGTGTAAGGCATTACATACACGCGCTGAGATCTCAAAGTTTAGGGTATAGGTTACTGTGTACTGGCTCAGGTAATAACTACTGTGTAAGGCATTACATACATGCGCTGAGATCTCACAGTTTAGGGTATAGGTTACTGTGTACTGGCTCAGGTAATAACTACTGTGTAAGGCATTACATACACTCGCTGAGTCTCACAGTTTAGGGTATAGGTTACTGTGTACTGACTCAGGTAATAACTACTGTGTAAGGCATTACATTCACGCGCTGAGATCTCACAGTTTAGGGTATAGGTTACTGTGTCCTGGCTCAGGTAATAACTACTGTGTAAGGCATTACATACACGCGCTGAAATTTCACAGTTTAGGGTATAGGTTACTATGTCCTGGCTCGGGTAATAACTACTGTGTAAGGCATTACATACACGCGCTGAGATCTCACCGTTTAGGGTAAAGGTTACTATGTCCTGGCTCGGGTAATAACTACTGTGTAAGGCATTACATACACGTGCTGAGATCTCACAGTTTAGGGTATAGGTTACTGTGTGCTGGCTCAGGTAATAACTACTGTGTAAGGCATTACATACACGCGCTGAGATCTCACAGTTTAGGGTAAAGGTGACTATGTCCTGGCTCGGGTAATAACTACTGTGTAAGGCATTACATACACGCGCTGAGATCTCACAGTTTAGGGTAAAGGTTACTATGTCCTGGCTCGGGTAATAACTACTGTGTAAGGCATTACATACACACGCTGAGATCTCACAGTTTAGGGTATAGGTTACTGTGTCCTGGCTCAGGTAATAACTACTGTGTAAGGCATTACATACACGCGCTGAGATCTCACAGTTTAGGGTAAAGGTGACTATGTCCTGGCTCGGGTAATAACTACTGTGTAAGGCATTACATACACGTGCTGAGATCTCACAGTTTAGGGTATAGGTTACTGTGTGCTGGCTCAGGTAATAACTACTGTGTAAGGCATTACATACACGCGCTGAGATCTCACAGTTTAGGGTAAAAGTGACTATGTCCTGGCTCGGGTAATAACTACTGTGTAAGACATTACATACACGCGCTGAGATCTCACAGTTTAGGGTATAGGTTACTGTGTCCTGGCTCAGGTAATAACTACTGTGTAAGGCATTACATACACGCGCTGAGATCTCACAGTTTGAGGTATAGGTTACTGTGTGTTGGCTCAGGTAATAACTTCTGTGTATGGCATTACATACACGCGCGGAGATCTCACAGTTTAGGGAATAGGTTACTGTGTGCTGGCTCAGGTAATAACTACTGTGTAAGGCATTACATACACGCGCTGAGATCTCACAGTTTAGGGTATAGGTTACTATACACTGGCTCAGGCAATAACTACTGTGTAAGGCATTACATACACGCGATGAGATCTCACAGTTTAGGGTATAGGTTACTGTGTGCTGGCTCAGGTAATAACTACTGTGTAAGGCATTACATACACGCGCTGAGATCTCACAGTTTAGGGTATAGGTTACTGTGTACTGGCTCAGGTAATAACTACTGTGTGAGGCATTACATACACGTGCTGAGATCTCACAGTTTAGGGTATAGGTTACTGTGTGCTGGCTCAGGTAATAACTACTGTGTAAGGCATTACATACACGCTGAGATCTCACATTTTAGGGTATAGGTTACTGTGTCCTTGCTCAGGTAATAAGTACTGTGTAAGGCATTACATACACGCGCTGAGATCTCACAGTTTAGGGTATAGGTTACTGTGTGCTGGCTCAGGTAATAACTACTGTGTAAGGCATTACATACACGCGCTGAGATCTCACAGTTTAGGGTATAGGTTACTGTGTGCTGGCTCAGGTAATAACTATTGTGTAAGGCATTACATACACGCGCTGAGATCTCACAGTTTAGGGTATAGGTTACTGTGTGCTGGCTCAGGTAATAACTACTGTGTAAGGCATTACATACACGCGCTGAGATCTCACAGTTTAGGGTATAGGTTACTGTGTCCTGGCTCAGGTAATAACTACTGTGTAAGGCGTTACATACACGCGCTGAGATCTCACAGTTTAGGGTATAGGTTACTGTGTACTGGCTCAGGTAATAACTACTGTGTAAGGCATTACATACATGCGCTGAGATCTCACAGTTTAGGGTATAGGTTACTGTGTGCTGGCTCAGGTAATAACTACTGTGTAAGGCATTACATACACGCGCTGAGATCTCACAGTTTAGGGTATAGGTTACTGTGTGCTGGCTCAAGTAATAACTACTGTGTAAGGAATTACATACACGCGTGGGATCTCACAGTTTAGGGTATAGGTTACTGTGTGCTGGCTCAGGTAATAACTACTGTGTAAGTCATTACGTACATGCGCTGAGATCTCACTGTTTAGGGTATAGGTTACCGTGTGCTTGCTCAGGTAATAACTACTGTGTAAGGTATTACATACACGCGCTGAGATCTCACAGTTTAGGGTATAGGTTACCATGTCCTTGCTCAGGTAATAACTACTGAGTAAGGCATTACATACACGTGCTGAGATCTCACAGTTTAGGGTATAGGTTACTGTGTGCTGGCTCAGGTAATAACTACTGTGTAAGGCATTACATACACGCGCTGAGATCTCACAGTTTAGGGTATAGGTTACTGTGTACTGACTCAGGTAATAACTACTGTGTAAAGCATTACATTCACGCGCTGAGATCTCACAGTTTAGGGTATAGGTTACTGTGTCCTGGCTCAGGTAATAACTACTGTGTAAGGCAATACATACACGCGCTGAGATCTCACAGTTTAGGGTATAGGTTACTGTGTACTGGCTCAGGTAATAACTACTGTGTAAGGCATTACATACACGTGCTGAGATCTCACAGTTTAGGGTATAGGTTACTGTGTGCTGGCTCAGGTAATAACTACTGTGTAAGGCATTACATACACGCGCTGAGATCTCACAGTTTAGTGTATAGGTTACTGTGTACTGACTCAGGTAATAACTACTGTGTAAGGCATTACATTCACGCGCTGAGATCTCACAGTTTAGGGTATAGGTTACTGTGTCCTGGCTCAGGTAATAACTACTGTGTAAGGCATTACATACACGCGCTGAGATCTCACAGTTTAGGGTATAGGTTACTGTGTACTGGCTCAGGTAATAACTACTGTGTGAGGCATTACATACACGTGCTGAGATCTCACAGTTTAGGGTATAGGTTACTGTGTCCTGGCTCAGGTAATAACTACCGTGTAAGGCATTACATACACGCGCTGAGATCTCACAGTTTAGGGTATAGGTTACTGTGTACTGGCTCAGGTAATAACTACTGTGTGAGGAATTACATACACGTGCTGAGATCTCACAGTTTAGGGTATAGGTTACTGTGTCCTGGCTCAGTTTATAACTACTGTGTAAGGCATTACATACACGCTGAGATCTCACAGTTTAGGGTATAGGTTACTGTGTCCTTGCTCAGGTAATAAGTACTGTGTAAGGCATTACATACACGCGCTGAGATCTCACAGTTTAGGGTATAGGTTACTGTGTGCTGGCTCAGGTTATAACTACTGTGTAAGGAATTACATACACGCGTGAGATCTCACAGTTTAGGGTATAGGTTACTGTGTGCTGGCTCAGGTAATAACTACTGTGTAAGGCATTACATACATGCGCTGAGATCTCACAGTTTAGGGTATAGGTTACTGTGTGCTTGCTCAGGTAATAACTACTGTGTAAGGCATTACATACACGCGCTGAGATCTCACAGTTTAGGGTATAGGTTACCATGTCCTTGCTCAGGTAATAACTACTGTGTAAGGCATTACATACACGTGCTGAGATCTCACAGTTTAGGGTATAGGTTACTGTGTGCTGGCTCAGGTAATAACTACTGTGTAAGGCTTTACATACACGCGCTGAGATATCACAGTTTAGGGTATAGGTTACTATGTCCTGGCTCGGGTAATAACTACTGTGTAAGGCATTACATACACGCGCTGAGATCTCACAGTTTAGGGTATAGGTTACTGTGTCCTGGCTCAGGTAATAACTACTGTGTAAGGCATTACATACACGCGCTGAAATTTCACAGTTTAGGGTATAGGTTACTATGTCCTGGCTCGGGTAATAACTACTGTGTAAGGCATTACATACACGCGCTGAGATCTCACCGTTTAGGGTAAAGGTTACTATGTCCTGGCTCGGGTAATAACTACTGTGTAAGGCATTACATACACGTGCTGAGATCTCACAGTTTAGGGTATAGGTTACTGTGTGCTGGCTCAGGTAATAACTACTGTGTAAGGCATTACATACACGCGCTGAGATCTCACAGTTTAGGGTAAAGGTGACTATGTCCTGGCTCGGGTAATAACTACTGTGTAAGGCATTACATACACGCGCTGAGATCTCACAGTTTAGGGTAAAGGTTACTATGTCCTGGCTCGGGTAATAACTACTGTGTAAGGCATTACATACACACGCTGAGATCTCACAGTTTAGGGTATAGGTTACTGTGTCCTGGCTCAGGTAATAACTACTGTGTAAGGCATTACATACACGCGCTGAGATCTCACAGTTTAGGGTAAAGGTGACTATGTCCTGGCTCGGGTAATAACTACTGTGTAAGGCATTACATACACGTGCTGAGATCTCACAGTTTAGGGTATAGGTTACTGTGTGCTGGCTCAGGTAATAACTACTGTGTAAGGCATTACATACACGCGCTGAGATCTCACAGTTTAGGGTAAAAGTGACTATGTCCTGGCTCGGGTAATAACTACTGTGTAAGGCATTACATACACGCGCTGAGATCTCACAGTTTAGGGTATAGGTTACTGTGTCCTGGCTCAGGTAATAACTACTGTGTAAGGCATTACATACACGCGTTGAGATCTCACAGTTTGAGGTATAGGTTACTGTGTGTTGGCTCAGGTAATAACTTCTGTGTATGGCATTACATACACGCGCGGAGATCTCACAGTTTAGGGAATAGGTTACTGTGTGCTGGCTCAGGTAATAACTACTGTGTAAGGCATTACATACACGCGCTGAGATCTCACAGTTTAGGGTATAGGTTACTATACACTGGCTCAGGCAATAACTACTGTGTAAGGCATTACATACACGCGATGAGATCTCACAGTTTAGGGTATAGGTTACTGTGTGCTGGCTCAGGTAATAACTACTGTGTAAGGCATTACATACACGCGCTGAGATCTCACAGTTTAGGGTATAGGTTACTGTGTACTGGCTCAGGTAATAACTACTGTGTGAGGCATTACATACACGTGCTGAGATCTCACAGTTTAGGGTATAGGTTACTGTGTGCTGGCTCAGGTAATAACTACTGTGTAAGGCATTACATACACGCTGAGATCTCACATTTTAGGGTATAGGTTACTGTGTCCTTGCTCAGGTAATAAGTACTGTGCAAGGCATTACATACACGCGCTGAGATCTCACAGTTTAGGGTATAGGTTACTGTGTGCTGGCTCAGGTAATAACTACTGTGTAAGGCATTACATACACGCGCTGAGATCTCACAGTTTAGGGTATAGGTTACTGTGTGCTGGCTCAGGTAATAACTATTGTGTAAGGCATTACATACACGCGCTGAGATCTCACAGTTTAGGGTATAGGTTACTGTGTGCTGGCTCAGGTAATAACTACTGTGTAAGGCATTACATACACGCGCTGAGATCTCACAGTATAGGGTATAGGTTACTGTGTCCTGGCTCAGGTAATAACTACTGTGTAAGGCGTTACATACACGCGCTGAGATCTCACAGTTTAGGGTATAGGTTACTGTGTACTGGCTCAGGTAATAACTACTGTGTAAGGCATTACATACATGCGCTGAGATCTCACAGTTTAGGGTATAGGTTACTGTGTGCTGGCTCAGGTAATAACTACTGTGTAAGGCATTACATACACGCGCTGAGATCTCACAGTTTAGGGTATAGGTTACTGTGTGCTGGCTCAGGTAATAACTACTGTGTAAGGAATTACATACACGCGTGAGATCTCACAGTTTAGGGTATAGGTTACCATGTCCTTGCTCAGGTAATAACTACTGTGTAAGGCATTACATACACGTGCTGAGATCTCACAGTTTAGGGTATAGGTTACTGTGTGCTGGCTCAGGTAATAACTACTGTGTAAGGCATTACATACACGCGCTGAGATCTCACAGTTTAGGGTATAGGTTACTGTGTACTGACTCAGGTAATAACTACTGTGTAAAGCATTACATTCACGCGCTGAGATCTCACAGTTTAGGGTATAGGTTACTGTGTCCTGGCTCAGGTAATAACTACTGTGTAAGGCAATACATACACGCGCTGAGATCTCACAGTTTAGGGTATAGGTTACTGTGTACTGGCTCAGGTAATAACTACTGTGTAAGGCATTACATACACGTGCTGAGATCTCACAGTTTAGGGTATAGGTTACTGTGTGCTGGCTCAGGTAATAACTACTGTGTAAGGCATTACATACACGCGCTGAGATCTCACAGTTTAGTGTATAGGTTACTGTGTACTGACTCAGGTAATAACTACTGTGTAAGGCATTACATTCACGCGCTGAGATCTCACAGTTTAGGGTATAGGTTACTGTGTCCTGGCTCAGGTAATAACTACTGTGTAAGGCATTACATACACGCGCTGAGATCTCACAGTTTAGGGTATAGGTTACTGTGTACTGGCTCAGGTAATAACTACTGTGTGAGGCATTACATACACGTGCTGAGATCTCACAGTTTAGGGTATAGGTTACTGTGTCCTGGCTCAGGTAATAACTACCGTGTAAGGCATTACATACACGCGCTGAGATCTCACAGTTTAGGGTATAGGTTACTGTGTACTGGCTCAGGTAATAACTACTGTGTGAGGAATTACATACACGTGCTGAGATCTCACAGTTTAGGGTATAGGTTACTGTGTCCTGGCTCAGTTTATAACTACTGTGTAAGGCATTACATACACGCTGAGATCTCACAGTTTAGGGTATAGGTTACTGTGTCCTTGCTCAGGTAATAAGTACTGTGTAAGGCATTACATACACGCGCTGAGATCTCACAGTTTAGGGTATAGGTTACTGTGTGCTGGCTCAGGTTATAACTACTGTGTAAGGAATTACATACACGCGTGAGATCTCACAGTTTAGGATATAGGTTACTGTGTGCTGGCTCAGGTAATAACTACTGTGTAAGGCATTACATACATGCGCTGAGATCTCACAGTTTAGGGTATAGGTTACTGTGTGCTTGCTCAGGTAATAACTACTGTGTAAGGCATTACATACACGCGCTGAGATCTCACAGTTTAGGGTATAGGTTACCATGTCCTTGCTCAGGTAATAACTACTGTGTAAGGCATTACATACACGTGCTGAGATCTCACAGTTTAGGGTATAGGTTACTGTGTGCTGGCTCAGGTAATAACTACTGTGTAAGGCTTTACATACACGCGCTGAGATATCACAGTTTAGGGTATAGGTTACTGTGTACTGACTCAGGTAATAACTACTGTGTAAGGCATTACATTCACGCGCTGAGATCTCACAGTTTAGGGTATAGGTTACTGTGTCCTGGCTCAGGTAATAACTACTGTGTGAGGCATTACATACACGTGCTGAGATCTCACAGTTTAGGATATAGGTTACTGTGTCCTGGCTCAGGTAATAACTACTGGGTAAGGCATTACATACACGCGCTGAGATCTCACAGTTTAGGGTATAGGTTACCATGTCCTTGCTCACGTAATAACTACTGTGTAAGGCATTACATACACGTGCTGAGATCTCACAGTTTAGGGTATAGGTTACTGTGTGCTGGCTCAGGTAATAACTACTGTGTAAGGCATTACATACACGCGCTGAGATCTCACAGTTTAGGGTATAGGTTACTGTGTACTGACTCAGGTAATAACTACTGTGTAAGGCATTACATTCACGCGCTGAGATCTCACAGTTTAGGGTATAGGTTACTGTGTCCTGGCTCAGGTAATAACTACTGTGTAAGGCATTGCATACACGCGCTGAGATCTCACAGTTTAGGGTATAGGTTACTGTGTACTGGCTCAGGTAATAACTACTGTGTGAGGCATTACATACACGTGCTGAGATCTCACAGTTTAGGGTATAGGTTACTGTGTCCTGGCTCAGGTAATAACTACTGTGTAAGGCATTACATACACGCGCTGAGATCTCACAGTTTAGGGTATAGGTTACTGTGTACTGGCTCAGGTAATAACTACTGTGTGAGGAATTACATACACGTGCTGAGATCTCACAGTTTAGGGTATAGGTTACTGTGTCCTGGCTCAGTTTATAACTACTGTGTAAGGCATTACATACACGCTGAGATCTCACAGTTTAGGGTATAGGTTACTGTGTCCTTGCTCAGGTAATAAGTACTGTGTAAGGCATTACATACACGCGCTGAGATCTCACAGTTTAGGGTATAGGTTACTGTGTGCTGGCTCAGGTTATAACTACTGTGTAAGGAATTACATACACGCGTGAGATCTCACAGTTTAGGGTATAGGTTACTGTGTGCTGGCTCAGGTAATAACTACTGTGTAAGGCATTACATACATGCGCTGAGATCTCACAGTTTAGGGTATAGGTTACTGTGTGCTTGCTCAGGTAATAACTACTGTGTAAGGCATTACATACACGCGCTGAGATCTCACAGTTTAGGGTATAGGTTACCATGTCCTTGCTCAGGTAATAACTACTGTGTAAGGCATTACATACACGTGCTGAGATCTCACAGTTTAGGGTATAGGTTACTGTGTGCTGGCTCAGGTAATAACTACTGTGTAAGGCTTTACATACACGCGCTGAGATATCACAGTTTAGGGTATAGGTTACTGTGTACTGACTCAGGTAATAACTACTGTGTAAGGCATTACATTCACGCGCTGAGATCTCACAATTTAGGGTATAGGTTACTGTGTCCTGGCTCAGGTAATAACTACTGTGTGAGGCATTACATACACGTGCTGAGATCTCACAGTTTAGGATATAGGTTACTGTGTCCTGGCTCAGGTAATAACTACTGTGTAAGGCATTACATACACGCGCTGAGATCTCACAGTTTAGGGTATAGGTTACTGTGTACTGGCTCAGGTAATAACTACTGTGTGAGGAATTACATACACGTGCTGAGATCTCACAGTTTAGGGTATAAGTTACTGTGTCCTGGCTCAGGTTATAACTACTGTGTAAGGCATTACATACACGCTGAGATCTCACAGTTTAGGGTATAGGTTACTGTGTCCTTGCTCAGGTAATAAATACTGTGTAAGGCATTACATACACGCGCTAAGATCTCACAGTTAAGGGTATAGGTTACTGTGTGCTGGCTCAGGTAATAACTACTGTGTAAGGCATTACATACACGCGCTGAGATCTCAAAGTTTAGGGTATAGGTTACCATGTCCTTGCTCAGGTAATAACTAATGTGTAAGGCATTACATACACGTGCTGAGATCTCACAGTTTAGGGTATAGGTTACTGTGTGCCGGCTCAGGTAATAACTACTGTGTAAGGCATTACATACACGCGCTAAGATCTCACAGTTTAGGGTATAGGTTACTGTGTACTGGCTCAGGTAATAACTACTGTGTAAGGCATTACATACACTCGCTGAGTCTCACAGTTTAGGGTATAGGTTACTGTGTACTGACTCAGGTAATAACTACTGTGTAAGGCATTACATTCACGCGCTGAGATCTCACAGTTTAGGGTATAGGTTACTGTGTCCTGGCTCAGGTAATAACTACTGTGTAAGGCATTACATACACGCGCTGAAATTTCACAGTTTAGGGTATAGGTTACTATGTCCTGGCTCGGGTAATAACTACTGTGTAAGGCATTACATACACGCGCTGAGATCTCACCGTTTAGGGTAAAGGTTACTATGTCCTGGCTCGGGTAATAACTACTGTGTAAGGCATTACATACACGTGCTGAGATCTCACAGTTTAGGGTATAGGTTACTGTGTGCTGGCTCAGGTAATAACTACTGTGTAAGGCATTACATACACGCGCTGAGATCTCACAGTTTAGGGTAAAGGTGACTATGTCCTGGCTCGGGTAATAACTACTGTGTAAGGCTGTAACTTTTTACCAGCCCTTCTTGGGCGACTGATTTAAAACTTCCCAAAATCATCCTCCTATTTTTGATCGGAAGTACTTCATCATATACCACACAATTGAAATGGCAGGGTCGTGGAGTGTTGGACACACATTTGGTCAACCTAACTGGTATCATTTGGGCGTTCAACTATTAGGTGTAATTCCCTATAAAGAAAACTAATTATAACCTTCAAAATATGTGTATTAATATCAACTTTAAACATATGGCGGGGACTCTCGTCGAACAGACTATGGTTTACTATCTTCTCTCCTCGGCAATGACGAAAACATGTGACCCAAAATGAATGTTGGAATATAAAGATGTTTGTTACTCACTCATCGACGATCTAGCAGATAATCTACGAGACATGCTCGATAGATCAGTTCTCCCCAGCATTTCTAAGATTTTCCACACGTGGTTTGAGGTTAGAGATGTTTACTGGTTTACATAGCCACATCTCTGCGAGAGAAATGAATGTGCTTCCGTACCCAACTTGAATTGTGCTAACAGAGATAACATCGTTGTGATATGTAGCCGTTTCGAGTACATTCACAAGCCATGCTTTCAACAAAACTGTTTCTCCAAATAGGCCTACGCCAAATTACGAGAACGCGACCTTTCCAATCAGACGCTACAATAGAAGTGAAGCCCCGCTATACACGAAAATCCCACCTCTCATCTTGTAAACACATGTTTTCGTCTTTCTCCGCCAGGGTCATGATACCCTCCAACCCATACAAAATACACCAATAATCTCGAACCCATGTATATTTCTTACAACTCGTGGCGCGAAACTCTTCTCTGACGTCAGAACCTTACACAATTTACACAAAGCTTTCTTCAAGACAAGGGAAGTTATTCTCGGCCCAATCTAAATTTGGCCTAGAGTTTCCTGCTGTTGCAACATCTTGTAGCTTACCTACACAATCCGCTGTCTTGTATACTGACATCTCCCATACAAATTAAATGAAATATTCCTGACTGAGTCCCCGAGATACACAAGATATATATACACTAAATAAAATGAAATTCTACAACCTAAATGATGATGATGAACAAGAAAAGAAATGGTATGAACAAATTACCCTAACCTGACTTCTCTTGCAGTCAACCAAATAAGGGTTTGGGAACATTGTGACCGGAACAGTCACAATACGCCCCCATGTGATTCACACGGGTGAAACAAGTGTGGATCACAAACACTCAAACAAGCAACGCACTGAAAACACAAAGAATTACACTATTACATAAATAAACCCTGGAAGACATATATACATACACACTTGTCAAATTTTCACACATTCTCACTCTCTTACCTAGTATGCTCAACTCAACAGTTGACATAAAAGCCTCCTTCTCCCCGATACATGAGAACTCCTGCTGGTCAGCTAGCAGATCCTCCCGACTCATAGGCATAAAATCCTCCTCACCCACAATAACACACTGCTTGACTTCATTTCTTACGGACTGCCTGACTGACCTCCCTGCACAGCCCGCTCGGAGTTTAAAGCTCCTTGACCACCTTGTTCTTGTCTCCTCTGGTTCACCTGTACTCTTTCGTTACCACCTTCCTGACGCCCCCCACCTCTCTGATAGTTACCTTCCTGTCGCTGTGAATTATCCTGACGCCCCCCACCTCTCTGATAGTTTTCCTGCCTCTGCTGATAATCTCTTTGCTCCTGATTAAATCTACCCCTATTAAACTCCTGATTATTCCCCCTATTGCCCCTAAATTCCTGTTTGACCTCTGGCCTCTCCATGTGCTGCTTGCCTAAAACGTCAAAGCTCGTAAGAAGCTCTTCCAACTCTTCTACCGTCCTTACCTTCTGCATACAAGCTGCCTCCTGAATTCTAGGTGGGAAGTGCTTCAACATGACCCTAACCACATCACTGTCAGAGGTCAGCCCATCCAAATTCTTCCAAATAAGTACATGTGCCAAAAAATATTCTGTCAGGGATACCCCTTCTCTCTCCTTATATTTCCCAAAAGTTAATTTTTCCCTTTCCCTGGACTGTACCCCCTCCCCCCAGAACTTAGCTTTGAATTTATCCCTGAATTCCCTTAAACTATTCATGTTAGGCCTGTATATTTGGAACCATGCTTTCACATCCCCTTGAAATGAGTTAGACAAGATCTCCAACACTGTTTCCCATTCGACAACCCCGTCTTCTAGATCCTTGCTGAATTTCTTCTCAATGGTTTTTAAAAACTCCATAGGGTTGAACTGCCTTGAGTTAAATTGTGGCAGACCAGGGTCCCTGAGTAGCAAACTAGATGGCATCACAACCCTTTGACTCATCGGTCGCTCTTTCAACTCTCTCCTGACCTTTATCAGCTCTTCCTGCAGCTTTTCGTTTTTCTCGGTCAATGCCACCTGCTTCCCTCTCAGACCCTCAATCTCTCCCAACTTATTTTCAACGGCACCTACTCTATCTAAATATTCCCTCTTATTCCCACTTACAGTGTTGCATATCTCATCACACTTTCCCGTTACATTCTGTACTTCTGCCCTTGAACTAGCTATCTCTGACTTAATTTTCGTTATTTCCACATCTTGCTGGTTCTGATGGCCTTCCATTCCTTCTAGCCTACTTGTGATCCCAGCCTGATTCCCCTGCATTTCTGCCCTGATTTCCTCTCCCTGTTTGCTAATTTTCCCACTTAATTCCAGGTTCATACTCTCCATTCTACTATTAAGGACAGACTTATGGTCCCGTATTTCTTTGCTGAGACTCTCTATCCTTGTGTTCGTGGCCCTGTTGCTCTCCTGAATTTCCTTACTTACAAATTCCTTCACTTCTACTATCTGTTTGGTCACTGACTCTACCTTCTCATTTACAGAGCCTACCTGCTCCTTAATTTCCTTACTCATAGATTCTCCTTGCTTCTTAATCTCTTTTATTTCACTCAGTAGCATTTGGATCAAACTATCGTTCATAACCCCCCCATTTACATTTAAGTTACTACCTTCAGCGATCAGCTGCGACTCAGTAGTAACAATGGTAACATATGTTCCCACTGTCTTTTCCACATCTTCCTCACTGCCACTTCCCCCAGTTTCCTGATTACCTGACATTTTACTGTTTGATTTACACACAACCCTTGACCTTAATTCTAAATTGTCTGATGTGGACATACCCCTTAAAACAAAACAAATTACTGTGAACCCTAATACTCCTAAGGTGTCTATCGGCTGTGTGCATATGTGCCCTAATGATACCTGCTAGGTTTCCCTACTCTTGCCCCACGTTGGGCGCCATGTTGTAACTTTTTACCAGCCCTTCTTGGGCGACTGATTTAAAACTTCCCAAAATCATCCTCCTATTTTTGATCGGAAGTACTTCATCATATACCACACAATTGAAATGGCAGGGTCGTGGAGTGTTGGACACACATTTGGTCAACCTAACTGGTATCATTTGGGCGTTCAACTATTAGGTGTAATTCCCTATAAAGAAAACTAATTATAACCTTCAAAATATGTGTATTAATATCAACTTTAAACATATGGCGGGGACTCTCGTCGAACAGACTATGGTTTACTATCTTCTCTCCTCGGCAATGACGAAAACATGTGACCCAAAATGAATGTTGGAATATAAAGATGTTTGTTACTCACTCATCGACGATCTAGCAGATAATCTACGAGACATGCTCGATAGATCAGTTCTCCCCAGCATTTCTAAGATTTTCCACACGTGGTTTGAGGTTAGAGATGTTTACTGGTTTACATAGCCACATCTCTGCGAGAGAAATGAATGTGCTTCCGTACCCAACTTGAATTGTGCTAACAGAGATAACATCGTTGTGATATGTAGCCGTTTCGAGTACATTCACAAGCCATGCTTTCAACAAAACTGTTTCTCCAAATAGGCCTACGCCAAATTACGAGAACGCGACCTTTCCAATCAGACGCTACAATAGAAGTGAAGCCCCGCTATACACGAAAATCCCACCTCTCATCTTGTAAACACATGTTTTCGTCTTTCTCCGCCAGGGTCATGATACCCTCCAACCCATACAAAATACACCAATAATCTCGAACCCATGTATATTTCTTACAACTCGTGGCGCGAAACTCTTCTCTGACGTCAGAACCTTACACAATTTACACAAAGCTTTCTTCAAGACAAGGGAAGTTATTCTCGGCCCAATCTAAATTTGGCCTAGAGTTTCCTGCTGTTGCAACATCTTGTAGCTTACCTACACAATCCGCTGTCTTGTATACTGACATCTCCCATACAAATTAAATGAAATATTCCTGACTGAGTCCCCGAGATACACAAGATATATATACACTAAATAAAATGAAATTCTACAACCTAAATGATGATGATGAACAAGAAAAGAAATGGTATGAACAAATTACCCTAACCTGACTTCTCTTGCAGTCAACCAAATAAGGGTTTGGGAACATTGTGACCGGAACAGTCACAAGGCATTACATACACGCGCTGAGATCTCACAGTTTAGGGTAAAGGTTACTATGTCCTGGCTCGGGTAATAACTACTGTGTAAGGCATTACATACACACGCTGAGATCTCACAGTTTAGGGTATAGGTTACTGTGTCCTGGCTCAGGTAATAACTACTGTGTAAGGCATTACATACACGCGCTGAGATTTCACAGTTTAGGGTATAGGTTACTATGTCCTGGCTCGGGTAATAACTACTGTGTAAGGCATTACATTCACGCGCTGAGATCTCACCGTTGAGGGTAAAGGTTACTATGTCCTGGCTCGGGTAATAACTACTGTGTAAGGCATTACATACACGTGCTGAGATCTCACAGTTTAGGGTATAGGTTTCTTGTGTGCTGGCTCAGGTAATAACTACTGTGTAAGGCATTACATACACGCGCTGAGATCTCACAGTTTAGGGTAAAGGTGACTATGTCCTGGCTCGGGTAATAACTACTGTGTAAGGCATTTCATACACGCGCTGAGATCTCACAGTTTAGGGTATAGGTTACTGTGTCCTGGCTCAGGTAATAACTACTGTGTAAGGCATTACATACACGCGCTGAGATCTCACAGTTTGAGGTATAGGTTACTGTGTGTTGGCTCAGGTAATAACTTCTGTGTATGGCATTACATACACGCGCGGAGATCTCACAGTTTAGGGAATAGGTTACTGTGTGCTGGCTCAGGTAATAACTACTGTGTAAGGCATTACATACACGCGCTGAGATCTCACAGTTTAGGGTATAGGTTACTATACACTGGCTCAGGCAATAACTACTGTGTAAGGCATTACATACACGCGATGAGATCTCACAGTTTAGGGTATAGGTTACTGTGTGCTGGCTCAGGTAATAACTACTGTGTAAGGCATTACATACACGCGCTGAGATCTCACAGTTTAGGGTATAGGTTACTGTGTACTGGCTCAGGTAATAACTACTGTGTGAGGCATTACATACACGTGCTGAGATCTCACAGTTTAGGGTATAGGTTACTGTGTGCTGGCTCAGGTAATAACTACTGTGCAAGGCATTACATACACGCTGAGATCTCACATTTTAGGGTATAGGTTACTGTGTCCTTGCTCAGGTAATAAGTACTGTGTAAGGCATTACATACACGCGCTGAGATCTCACAGTTTAGGGTATAGGTTACTGTGTGCTGGCTCAGGTAATAACTACTGTGTAAGGCATTACATACACGCGCTGAGATCTCACAGTTTAGGGTATAGGTTACTGTGTGCTGGCTCAGGTAATAACTATTGTGTAAGACATTACATACACGCGCTGAGATCTCACAGTTTAGGGTATAGGTTACTGTGTGCTGGCTCAGGTAATAACTACTGTGTAAGGCATTACATACACGCGCTGAGATCTCACAGTTTAGGGTATAGGTTACTGTGTCCTGGCTCAGGTAATAACTACTGTGTAAGGCGTTACATACACGCGCTGAGATCTCACAGTTTAGGGTATAGGTTACTGTGTACTGGCTCAGGTAATAACTACTGTGTAAGGCATTACATACATGCGCTGAGATCTCACAGTTTAGGGTATAGGTTACTGTGTGCTGGCTCAGGTAATAACTACTGTGTAAGGCATTACATACACGCGCTGAGATCTCACAGTTTAGGGTATAGGTTACTGTGTGCTGGCTCAGGTAATAACTACTGTGTAAGGAATTACATACACGCGTGAGATCTCACAGTTTAGGGTATAGGTTACTGTGTGCTGGCTCAGGTAATAACTACTGTGTAAGTCATTACGTACATGCGCTGAGATCTCACTGTTTAGGGTATAGGTTACCGTGTGCTTGCTCAGGTAATAACTACTGTGTAAGGCATTACATACACGCGCTGAGATCTCACAGTTTAGGGTATAGGTTACCATGTCCTTGCTCAGGTAATAACTACTGTGTAAGGCATTACATACACGTGCTGAGATCTCACAGTTTAGGGTATAGGTTACTTTGTGCTGGCTCAGGTAATAACTACTGTGTAAGGCATTACATACACGCGCTGAGATCTCACAGTTTAGGGTATAGGTTACTGTGTACTGACTCAGGTAATAACTACTGTGTAAGGCATTACATTCACGCGCTGAGATCTCACAGTTTAGGGTATAGGTTACTGTGTCCTGGCTCAGGTAATAACTACTGTGTAAGGCATTTCATACACGTGCTGAGATCTCACAGTTTAGGGTATAGGTTACTGTGTACTGGCTCAGGTAATAACTACTGTGTGAGGCATTACATACACGTGCTGAGATCTCACAGTTTAGGGTATAGGTTACTGTGTCCTGGCTCAGGTAAGAACTACTGTGTAAGGCAATACATACACGCGCTGAGATCTCACAGTTTAGGGTATAGGTTACTGTGTACTGGCTCAGGTAATAACTACTGTGTGAGGAATTACATACACGTGCTGAGATCTCACAGTTTAGGGTATAGGTTACTGTGTCCTGGCTCAGGTTATAACTACTGTGTAAGGCATTGCATACACGCTGAGATCTCACAGTTTAGGGTATAGGTTACTGTGTCCTTGCTCAGGTAATAAGTACTGTGTAAGGCATTACATACACGCGCTGAGATCTCACAGTTTAGGGTATAGGTTACTGTGTGCTGGCTCAGGTAATAACTACTGTGTAAGGCATTACATACACGCGCTGAGATCTCACAGTTTAGGGTATAGGTTACTGTGTGCTGGCTCAGGTAATAACTACTGTGTAAGGAATTACATACACGCGTGAGATCTCACAGTTTAGGGTGTAGGTTACTGTGTGCTGGCTCAGGTAATAACTACTGTGTGAAGCATTACATACACGTGCTGAGATCTCACAGTTTAGGGTATAGGTTACTGTGTCCTGGCTCAGGTAATAACTACTGTGTAAGGCATTACATACATGCGCTGAGATCTCACAGTTTAGGGTATAGGTTACTGTGTGCTGTCTCAGGTAATAACTACTGTGTAAGGCATTACATACACGCGCTGAGATCTCACAGTTTAGGGTATAGATTACTGTGTGCTGGCTCAGGTAATAACTACTGTGTAAGGCATTACATACACGCGCTGAGATCTCACAGTTTAGGGTATAGGTTAGTGTGTGCTCGCTCAGGTAATAACTACTGTGTAAGGCATTACATACATGCGCTGAGATCTCACAGTTTATGGTATAGGTTACTGTGTCCTGGCTCAGGTAATAACTAATGTGTAAGGCATTACATACACGTGCTGAGATCTCACAGTTTAGGGTATAGGTTACTGTGTACTGGCTCAGGTAATAACTACTGTGTAAGGCATTACATACAAGCGCTGTGATCTCACAGTTTAGGGTATAGGTTACTGTGTGCTGGCTCAGGTAATAACTACTGTGTAAGGCATTACATACACGCGCTGAGATCTCACAGTTTAGGGTATAGGTTACTGTGTCCTGGCTCAGGTAATAACTACTGTGTAAGGCATTACATACACGCGCTGAGATTTCACAGTTTAGGGTATAGGTTACTATGTCCTGGCTCGGGTAATAACTACTGTGTAAGGCATTACATACACGCGCTGAGATCTCACAGTTTAGGGTATAGGTTACTGTGTCCTGGCTCAGGTAATAACTACTGTGTAAGGCATTACATACACGCGCTGAGATTTCACAGTTTAGGGTAAAGGTGACTATGTCCTGGCTCGGGTAATAACTACTGTGTAAGGCATTACATACACGCGCTGAGATCTCACAGTTTAGGGTAAAGGTTACTATGTCCTGGCTCGGGTAATAACTACTGTGTAAGGCATTACATACACGCGCTGAGATCTCACAGTTTAGGGAATAGGTTACTGTGTCCTGGCTCAGGTAATAACTACTGTGTAAGGCATTACATACACGCGCTGAGATCTCACAGTTAAGGGTATAGGTTACTGTGTGCTGTCTCAGGTAATAATTTCTGAGTATGGCATTACATACACGCGCGGAGATCTCACAGTTTAGGGAATAGGTTACTGTGTGCTGGCTCAGGTAATAACTACTGTGTGAGGCATTACATACACGCGCTGAGATCTCACAGTTTAGGGTATAGGTTACTGTGTACTGGCTCAGGTAATAACTACTGTGTGAGGCATTACATACACGTGCTGAGATTTCACAGTTTAGGGTATAGGTTACTGTGTGCTGGCTCAGGTAATAACTACTGTGTAAGGCATTACATACACGCTGAGATCTCACAGTTTAGGGTATAGGTTACTGTGTCCTTGCTCAGGTAATAAGTACTGTGTAAGGCATTACATACACGTGCTGATATCTCACAGTTTAGGGTATAGGTTACTGTGTGCTGGCTCAGGTAATAACTACTGTGTAAGGCATTACATACACGCGCTGAGATCTCACAGTTTAGGGTATAGGTTACTGTGTGCTGGCTCAGGTAATAACTACTGTGTAAGGCATTACATACACGCGCTGAGATCTCACAGTTTAGGGTATAGGTTACTGTGTGCTGGCTCAGGTAATAACTACTGTTTAAGGCATTACATACACATGCTGAGATCTCACAGTTTAGGGTATAGGTTAATGTGTCCTGGCTCAGGTAATAACTACTGTGTAAGGCGTTACATACACGCGCTGAGATCTCACAGTTTAGGGTATAGGTTACTGTGTACTGGCTCAGGTAATAACTACTGTGTAAGGCATTACATACATGCGCTGAGATCTCACAGTTTAGGGTATAGGTAACTGTGTGCTGGCTGAGGTAATAACTACTGTGTAAGGCATTACATACACGCGCTGAGATCTCACAGTTTAGGGTATAGGTTACTGTGTGCTGGCTCAGGTAATAACTACTGTATAAGGAATTATATACACGCGTGAGATCTCACAGTTTAGGGTATAGGTTACTGTGTGCTGGCTCAGGTAATAACTACTGTGTAAGGCATTACATACATGCGCTGAGATCTCACAGTTTAGGGTATAGGTTACTGTGTGCTTGCTCAGGTAATAACTACTGTGTAAGGCATTACATACACGCGCTGAGATCTCACAGTTTAGGGTATAGGTTACCATGTCCTTGCTAACGTAATAACTACTGTGTAAGGCATTACATACACGTGCTGATATCTCACAGTTTAGGGTATAGGTTACTGTGTGCTGGCTCAGGTAATAACTACTGTGTAAGGCATTACATACACGCGCTGAGATCTCACAGTTTAGGGTATAGGTTACTGTGTACTGACTCAGGTAATAACTACTGTGTAAGGCATTACATTCACGCGCTGAGATCTCACAGTTTAGGGTATAGGTTACTGTGTCCTGGCTCAGGTAATTACTACTGTGTAAGGCATTACATACACGCGCTGAGATCTCACAGTTTAGGGTATAGGTTACTGTGTACTGGCTCAGGTAATAACTACTGTGTGAGGAATTACATACACGTGCTGAGATCTCACAGTTTAGGGTATAGGTTACTGTGTCCTGGCTCAGTTTATAACTACTGTGTAAGGCATTACATACACGCTGAGATCTCACAGTTTAGGGTATAGGTTACTGTGTCCTTGCTCAGGTAATAAGTACTGTGTAAGGCATTACATACACGCGCTGTGATCTCACAGTTTAGGGTATAGGTTACTGTGTGATGGCTCAGGTTATAACTACTGTGTAAGGAATTACATACACGCGTGAGATCTCACAGTTTAGGGTATAGGTTACTGTGTGCTGGCTCAGGTAATAACTACTGTGTAAGGCATTACATACATGCGCTGAGATCTCACAGTTTAGGGTATAGGTTACTGTGTGCTTGCTCAGGTAATAACTACTGTGTAAGGCATTACATACACGCGCTGAGATCTCACAGTTTAGGGTATAGGTTACCATGTCCTTGCTCAGGTAATAACTACTGTGTAAGGCATTACATACACGTGCTGAGATCTCACAGTTTAGGGTATAGGTTACTGTGTGCTGGCTCAGGTAATAACTACTGTGTAAGGCTTTACATACACGCGCTGAGATATCACAGTTTAGGGTATAGGTTACTGTGTACTGACTCAGGTAATAACTACTGTGTAAGGCATTACATTCACGCGCTGAGATCTCACAGTTTAGGGTATAGGTTACTGTGTCCTGGCTCAGGTAATAACTACTGTGTGAGGCATTACATACACTTGCTGAGATCTCACAGTTTAGGATATAGGTTACTGTGTCCTGGCTCAGGTAATAACTACTGTGTAAGGCATTACATACACGCGCTGAGATCTCACAGTTTAGGGTATAGGTTACTGTGTACTGGCTCAGGTAATAACTACTGTGTGAGGAATTACATACACGTGCTGAGATCTCACAGTTTAGTGTATAAGTTACTGTGTCCTGGCTCAGGTTATAACTACTGTGTAAGGCATTACATACACGCTGAGATCTCACAGTTTAGGGTATAGGTTACTGTGTCCTTGCTCAGGTAATAAATACTGTGTAAGGCATTACATACACGCGCTGAGATCTCACAGTTTATGGTATAGGTTACTGTGTGCTGGCTCAGGTAATAACTACTGTGTAAGGCATTACATACACGCGCTGAGATCTCAAAGTTTAGGGTATAGGTTACCATGTCCTTGCTCAGGTAATAACTAATGTGTAAGGCATTACATACACGTGCTGAGATCTCACAGTTTAGGGTATAGGTTACTGTGTGCCGGCTCAGGTAATAACTACTGTGTAAGGCATTACATGCACGCGCTAAGATCTCACAGTTTATGGTATAGGTTACTGTGTACTGGCTCAGGTAATAACTACTGTGTAAGGCATTACATACATGCGCTGAGATCTCACAGTTTAGGGTATAGGTTACTGTGTACTGGCTCAGGTAATAACTACTGTGTAAGGCATTACATACACTCGCTGAGTCTCACAGTTTAGGGTATAGGTTACTGTGTACTGACTCAGGTAATAACTACTGTGTAAGGCATTACATTCACGCGCTGAGATCTCACAGTTTAGGGTATAGGTTACTGTGTCCTGGCTCAGGTAATAACTACTGTGTAAGGCATTACATACAAGCGCTGTGATCTCACAGTTTAGGGTATAGGTTACTGTGTGCTGGCTCAGGTAATAACTACTGTGTAAGGCATTACATACACGCGCTGAGATCTCACAGTTTAGGGTATAGGTTACTGTGTCCTGGCTCAGGTAATAACTACTGTGTAAGGCATTACATACACGCGCTGAGATTTCACAGTTTAGGGTATAGGTTACTATGTCCTGGCTCGGGTAATAACTACTGTGTAAGGCATTACATACACGCGCTGAGATCTCACAGTTTAGGGTATAGGTTACTGTGTCCTGGCTCAGGTAATAACTACTGTGTAAGGCATTACATACACGCGCTGAGATTTCACAGTTTAGGGTAAAGGTGACTATGTCCTGGCTCGGGTAATAACTACTGTGTAAGGCATTACATACACGCGCTGAGATCTCACAGTTTAGGGTAAAGGTTACTATGTCCTGGCTCGGGTAATAACTACTGTGTAAGGCATTACATACACGCGCTGAGATCTCACAGTTTAGGGAATAGGTTACTGTGTCCTGGCTCAGGTAATAACTACTGTGTAAGGCATTACATACACGCGCTGAGATCTCACAGTTAAGGGTATAGGTTACTGTGTGCTGTCTCAGGTAATAATTTCTGAGTATGGCATTACATACACGCGCGGAGATCTCACAGTTTAGGGAATAGGTTACTGTGTGCTGGCTCAGGTAATAACTACTGTGTGAGGCATTACATACACGCGCTGAGATCTCACAGTTTAGGGTATAGGTTACTGTGTACTGGCTCAGGTAATAACTACTGTGTGAGGCATTACATACACGTGCTGAGATTTCACAGTTTAGGGTATAGGTTACTGTGTGCTGGCTCAGGTAATAACTACTGTGTAAGGCATTACATACACGCTGAGATCTCACAGTTTAGGGTATAGGTTACTGTGTCCTTGCTCAGGTAATAAGTACTGTGTAAGGCATTACATACACGTGCTGATATCTCACAGTTTAGGGTATAGGTTACTGTGTGCTGGCTCAGGTAATAACTACTGTGTAAGGCATTACATACACGCGCTGAGATCTCACAGTTTAGGGTATAGGTTACTGTGTGCTGGCTCAGGTAATAACTACTGTGTAAGGCATTACATACACGCGCTGAGATCTCACAGTTTAGGGTATAGGTTACTGTGTGCTGGCTCAGGTAATAACTACTGTTTAAGGCATTACATACACATGCTGAGATCTCACAGTTTAGGGTATAGGTTAATGTGTCCTGGCTCAGGTAATAACTACTGTGTAAGGCGTTACATACACGCGCTGAGATCTCACAGTTTAGGGTATAGGTTACTGTGTACTGGCTCAGGTAATAACTACTGTGTAAGGCATTACATACATGCGCTGAGATCTCACAGTTTAGGGTATAGGTAACTGTGTGCTGGCTGAGGTAATAACTACTGTGTAAGGCATTACATACACGCGCTGAGATCTCACAGTTTAGGGTATAGGTTACTGTGTGCTGGCTCAGGTAATAACTACTGTATAAGGAATTATATACACGCGTGAGATCTCACAGTTTAGGGTATAGGTTACTGTGTGCTGGCTCAGGTAATAACTACTGTGTAAGGCATTACATACATGCGCTGAGATCTCACAGTTTAGGGTATAGGTTACTGTGTGCTTGCTCAGGTAATAACTACTGTGTAAGGCATTACATACACGCGCTGAGATCTCACAGTTTAGGGTATAGGTTACCATGTCCTTGCTAACGTAATAACTACTGTGTAAGGCATTACATACACGTGCTGATATCTCACAGTTTAGGGTATAGGTTACTGTGTGCTGGCTCAGGTAATAACTACTGTGTAAGGCATTACATACACGCGCTGAGATCTCACAGTTTAGGGTATAGGTTACTGTGTACTGACTCAGGTAATAACTACTGTGTAAGGCATTACATTCACGCGCTGAGATCTCACAGTTTAGGGTATAGGTTACTGTGTCCTGGCTCAGGTAATTACTACTGTGTAAGGCATTACATACACGCGCTGAGATCTCACAGTTTAGGGTATAGGTTACTGTGTACTGGCTCAGGTAATAACTACTGTGTGAGGAATTACATACACGTGCTGAGATCTCACAGTTTAGGGTATAGGTTACTGTGTCCTGGCTCAGTTTATAACTACTGTGTAAGGCATTACATACACGCTGAGATCTCACAGTTTAGGGTATAGGTTACTGTGTCCTTGCTCAGGTAATAAGTACTGTGTAAGGCATTACATACACGCGCTGTGATCTCACAGTTTAGGGTATAGGTTACTGTGTGATGGCTCAGGTTATAACTACTGTGTAAGGAATTACATACACGCGTGAGATCTCACAGTTTAGGGTATAGGTTACTGTGTGCTGGCTCAGGTAATAACTACTGTGTAAGGCATTACATACATGCGCTGAAATCTCACAGTTTAGGGTATAGGTTACTGTGTGCTTGCTCAGGTAATAACTACTGTGTAAGGCATTACATACACGCGCTGAGATCTCACAGTTTAGGGTATAGGTTACCATGTCCTTGCTCAGGTAATAACTACTGTGTAAGGCATTACATACACGTGCTGAGATCTCACAGTTTAGGGTATAGGTTACTGTGTGCTGGCTCAGGTAATAACTACTGTGTAAGGCTTTACATACACGCGCTGAGATATCACAGTTTAGGGTATAGGTTACTGTGTACTGACTCAGGTAATAACTACTGTGTAAGGCATTACATTCACGCGCTGAGATCTCACAGTTTAGGGTATAGGTTACTGTGTCCTGGCTCAGGTAATAACTACTGTGTGAGGCATTACATACACTTGCTGAGATCTCACAGTTTAGGATATAGGTTACTGTGTCCTGGCTCAGGTAATAACTACTGTGTAAGGCATTACATACACGCGCTGAGATCTCACAGTTTAGGGTATAGGTTACTGTGTACTGGCTCAGGTAATAACTACTGTGTGAGGAATTACATACACGTGCTGAGATCTCACAGTTTAGTGTATAAGTTACTGTGTCCTGGCTCAGGTTATAACTACTGTGTAAGGCATTACATACACGCTGAGATCTCACAGTTTAGGGTATAGGTTACTGTGTCCTTGCTCAGGTAATAAATACTGTGTAAGGCATTACATACACGCGCTGAGATCTCACAGTTTATGGTATAGGTTACTGTGTGCTGGCTCAGGTAATAACTACTGTGTAAGGCATTACATACACGCGCTGAGATCTCAAAGTTTAGGGTATAGGTTACCATGTCCTTGCTCAGGTAATAACTAATGTGTAAGGCATTACATACACGTGCTGAGATCTCACAGTTTAGGGTATAGGTTACTGTGTGCCGGCTCAGGTAATAACTACTGTGTAAGGCATTACATGCACGCGCTGAGATCTCACAGTTTATGGTATAGGTTACTGTGTACTGGCTCAGGTAATAACTACTGTGTAAGGCATTACATACATGCGCTGAGATCTCACAGTTTAGGGTATAGGTTACTGTGTACTGGCTCAGGTAATAACTACTGTGTAAGGCATTACATACACTCGCTGAGTCTCACAGTTTAGGGTATAGGTTACTGTGTACTGACTCAGGTAATAACTACTGTGTAAGGCATTACATTCACGCGCTGAGATCTCACAGTTTAGGGTATAGGTTACTGTGTCCTGGCTCAGGTAATAACTACTGTGTAAGGCATTACATACACGCGCTGAGATTTCACAGTTTAGGGTATAAGTTACTATGTCCTGGCTCGGGTAATAACTACTGTGTAAGGCATTACATACACGCGCTGAGATCTCACCGTTTAGGGTAAAGGTTACTATGTCCTGGCTCGGGTAATAACTACTGTGTAAGGCATTACATACACGTGCTGAGATCTCACAGTTTAGGGTATAGGTTACTGTGTGCTGGCTCAGGTAATAACTACTGTGTAAGGCATTACATACACGCGCTGAGATCTCACAGTTTAGGGTAAAGGTGACTATGTCCTGGCTCGGGTAATAACTACTGTGTAAGGCATTACATACACGCGCTGAGATTTCACAGTTTAGGGTATAGGTTACTATGTCCTGGCTCGGGTAATAACTACTGTGTAAGGCATTACATACACGTGCTGAGATCTCACCGTTGAGGGTAAAGGTTACTATATCCTGGCTCGGGTAATAACTACTGTGTAAGGCATTACATACACGTGCTGAGATCTCACAGTTTAGGGTATAGGTTACTGTGTGCTGGCTCAGGTAATAACTACTGTGTAAGGCATTACATACACGCGCTGAGATCTCACAGTTTAGGGTAAAGGTGACTATGTCCTGGCTCGGGTAATAACTACTGTGTAAGGCATTACATACACGCGCTGAGATCTCACAGTTTAGGGTATGGGTTACTGTGTCCTGGCCCAGGTAATAACTACTGTGTAATGCATTACATACACGCGCTGAGATCTCACAGTTTATGGTATAGGTTACTGTGTGCTGGTTCAGGTAATAACTTCTGTGTATGGCATTACATACACGCGCGGAGATCTCACAGTTTAGGGAATAGGTTACTGTGTGCTGGCTCAGGTAATAACTACTGTGTAAGGCATTACATACACGCGCTGAGATCTCACAGTTTAGGGTATAGGTTACTATACACTGGCTCAGGCAATAACTACTGTGTAAGGCAATACATACACGCGATGAGATCTCACAGTTTAGGGTATAGGTTACTGTGTGCTGGCTCAGGTAATAACTACTGTGTAAGGCATTACATACACGCGCTGAGATCTCACAGTTTAGGGTATAGGTTACTGTGTACTGGCTCAGGTAATAACTACTGTGTGAGGCATTACATACACGTGCTGAGATCTCACAGTTTAAGGTATAGGTTACTGTGTGCTGGCTCAGGTAATAACTACTGTGTAAGGCATTACATACACGCTGAGATTTCACATTTTAGGGTATAGGTTACTGTGTCCTTGCTCAGGTAATAAGTACTGTGTAAGGCATTACATACACGCGCTGAGATCTCACAGTTTAGGGTATAGGTTACTGTGTGCTGGCTCAGGTAATAACTACTGTGTAAGGCATTACATACACGCGCTGAGATCTCACAGTTTAGGGTATAGGTTACTGTGTGCTGGCTCAGGTAATAACTGTTGTGTAAGGCATTACATACACGCGCTGAGATCTCACAGTTTAGGGTATAGGTTACTGTGTGCTGGCTCAGGTAATAACTACAGTGTAAGGCATTACATACACGCGCTGAGATCTCACAGTTTAGGGTATAGGTTACTGTGTCCTGGCTCAGGTAATAACTACTGTGTAAGGCGTTACATACACGCGCTGAGATCTCACAGTTTAGGGTATAGGTTACTGTGTACTGGCTCAGGTAATAACTACTGTGTAAGGCATTACATACATGCGCTGAGATCTCACAGTTTAGGGTATAGGTTACTGTGTGCTGGCTCAGGTAATAACTACTGTGTAAGGCATTACATACATGCGCTGAGATCTCACAGTTTAGGGTATAGGTTACTGTGTGCTGGCTCAGGTAATAACTACTGTGTAAGGAATTTCATACACGCGTGAGATCTCTCAGTTTAGGGTATAGGTTACTGTGTGCTGGCTCAGGTAATAACTACTGTGTAAGGCATTACGTACATGCGCTGAAATCTCACAGTTTAGGGTATAGGTTACCGTGTGCTTGCTCAGGTAATAACTACTGTGTAAGGCATTACATACACGCGCTGAGATCTCACAGTTTAGGGTATAGGTTACCATGTCCTTGCTCAGGTAATAACTACTGTGTAAGGCATTACATACACGTGCTGAGATCTCACAGTTTAGGGTATAGGTTACTGTGTGCTGGCTCAGGTAATAACTACTGTGTAAGGCATTACATACACGCGCTTAGATCTCACAGTTTAGGGTATAGGTTACTGTGTACTGACTCAGGTAATAACTACTGTGTAAGGCATTACATTCACGCGCTGAGATCTCACAGTTTAGGGTATAGGTTACTGTGTCCTGGCTCAGGTAATAACTACTGTGTAAGGCATTTCATACACGTGCTGAGATCTCACAGTTTAGGGTATAGGTTACTGTGTACTGGCTCAGGTAATAACTACTGTGTGAGGCATTACATACACGTGCTGAGATCTCACAGTTTAGGGTATAGGTTACTGTGTCCTGGCTCAGGTAATAACTACTGTGTAAGGCAATACATACACGCGCTGAGATCTCACAGTTTAGGGTATAGGTTACTGTGTACTGGCTCAGGTAATAACTACTGTGTGAGGAATTACATACACGTGCTGAGATCTCACAGTTTAGGGTATAGGTTACTGTGTCCTGGCTCAGGTTATAACTACTGTGTAAGGCATTACATACACGCTGAGATCTCACAGTTTAGGGTATAGGTTACTGTGTCCTTGCTCAGGTAATATGTACTGTGTAAGGCATTACATACACGCGCTGAGATCTCACAGTTTAGGGTATAGGTTACTGTGTGCTGGCTCAGGTAATAACTACTGTGTAAGGCATTACATACACGCGCTGAGATCTCACAGTTTAGGGTATAGGTTACTGTGTGCTGGCTCAGGTAATAACTACTGTGTAAGGAATTACATACACGCGTGAGATCTCACAGTTTAGGGTGTAGGTTACTGTGTGCTGGCTCAGGTAATAACTACTGTGTGAAGCATTACATACACGTGCTGAGATCTCACAGTTTAGGGTATAGGTTACTGTGTCCTGGCTCAGGTAATAACTACTGTGTAAGGCATTACATACACGCGCTGAGATATCACAGTTTAGGGTATAGGTTACTGTGTACTGGCTCAGGTAATAACTACTGTGTAAGGCATTACATACATGCGCTGAGATCTCACAGTTTAGGGTATAGGTTACTGTGTGCTGTCTCAGGTAATAACTACTGTGTAAGGCATTACATACACGCGCTGAGATCTCACAGTTTAGGATATAGATTACTGTGTGCTGGCTCAGGTAATAACTACTGTGTAAGGCATTACATACACGCGCTGAGATCTCACAGTTTAGGGTATAGGTTAGTGTGTGCTCGCTCAGGTAATAACTACTGTGTAAGGCATTACATACACGCGCTGAGATCTCACAGTTTAGGGTATAGGTTACTGTGTCCTGGCTCAGGTAATAACTAATGTGTAAGGCATTACATACACGTGCTGAGATCTCACAGTTTAGGGTATAGGTTACTGTGTACTGGCTCAGGTAATAACTACTGTGTAAGGCATTACATACAAGCGCTGTGATCTCACAGTTTAGGGTATAGGTTACTGTGTGCTGGCTCAGGTAATAACTACTGTGTAAGGCATTACATACACGCGCTGAGATCTCACAGTTTAGGGTATAGGTTACTGTGTGCTGGCTCAGGTAATAACTACTGTGTAAGGAATTACATACACGCGTGAGATCTCACAGTTTAGGGTATAGGTTACTGTGTCCTGGCTCAGGTAATAACTACTGTGTAAGGCATTACATACACGCGCTGAGATTTCACAGTTTAGGGTATAGGTTACTATGTCCTGGCTCGGGTAATAACTACTGTGTAAGGCATTACATACACGCGCAGAGATCTCACCGTTGAGGGTAAAGGTTACTATGTCCTGGCTCGGGTAATAACTACTGTATAAGGCATTACGTACACGTGCTGAGATCTCACAGTTTAGGGTATAGGTAACTGTGTGCTGGCTCAGGTAATAACTACTGTGTAAGGCATTACATATACGCGCTGAGATCTCACAGTTTAGGGTAAAGGTGACTATGTCCTGGCTTGGGTAATAACTACTGTGTAAGGCATTACATACTCGCGCTGAGATCTCACAGTTTAGGGTATAGGTTACTGTGTCCTGGCTCAGGTAAAAACTACTGTGTAAGGCATTACATACACGCGCTGAGATCTCACAGTTTAGGGTATAGGTTACTGTGTGCTGGCTCAGGTAATAACTTCTGTGTATGGCATTACATACACGCGCGGAGATCTCACAGTTTAGGGAATAGGTTACTGTGTGCTGGCTCAGGTAATAACTACTGTGTAAGGCATTACATACACGCGCTGAGATCTCCAGTTTAGGGTATAGGTTACTATACACTGGCTCAGGCAATAACTACTGTGTAAGGCATTACATACACGCGATGAGATCTCACAGCTTAGGGTATAGGTTACTGTGTGCTGGCTCAGGTAATAACTACTGTGTAAGGCATTACATACACGCGCTGAGATCTCACAGTTTAGGGTATAGGTTACTGTGTACTGGCTCAGGTAATAACTACTGTGTGAGGCATTACATACACGTGCTGAGATCTCACAGTTTAGGGTATAGGTTACTGTGTGCTGGCTCAGGTAATAACTACTGTGTAAGGCATTACATACACGCTGAGATCTTACATTTTAGGGTATAGGTTACTGTGTCCTTGCTCAGGTAATAAGTACTGTGTAAGGCATTACATACACGCGCGGAGATCTCACAGTTTAGGGTATAGGTTACTGTGTGCTGGCTCAGGTAATAACTACTGTGTAAGGCATTACATACACGCGCTGAGATCTCACAGTTTAGGGTATAGGTTACTGTGTGCTGGCTCAGGTAATAACTACTGTGTAAGGCATTACATACACGCGCTGAGATCTCACAGTTTAGGGTGTAGGTTACTGTGTCCTGGCTCAGGTAATAACTACTGTGTAATGCATTACATACACGCGCTGAGATCTCACAGTTTAGGGTATAGGTTACTGTGTGCTGGCTCAGGTAATAACTTCTGTGTATGGCATTACATACACGCGCGGAGATCTCACAGTTTAGGGAATAGGTTACTGTGTGCTGGCTCAGGTAATAACTACTGTGTAAGGCATTACATACACGCGCTGAGATCTCACAGTTTAGGGTATAGGTTACTGTGTGCTGGCTCAGGCAATAACTACTGTGTAAGGCATTACATACACGCGATGAGATCCCACAGTTTAGGGTATAGGTTACTGTGTACTGGCTCAGGTAATAACTACTGTGTAAGGCATTACATACATGCGCTGAGATCTCACAGTTTAGGGTATAGGTTACTGTGTACTTGCTCAGGTAATAACTACTGTGTAAGGCATTACATACACGCGCTGAGTCTCACAGTTTAGGGTATAGTTTACTGTGTACTGACTCAGGTAATAACTACTGTGTAAGGCATTACATACACGCGCTGAGATTTCACAGTTTAGGGTATAGGTTACTATGTCCTGGCTCGGGTAATAACTACTGTGTAAGGCATTACATACACGCGCTGAGATCTCACCGTTTAGGGTAAAGGTTACTATGTCCTGACTCGGGTAATAACTACTGTGTAAGGCATTACATACACGTGCTGAGATCTCACAGTTTAGGGTATAGGTTACTGTGTGCTGGCTCAGGTAATAACTACTGTGTAAGGCATTACATACACGCGCTGAGATCTCACAGTTTAGGGTAAATGTGACTATGTCCTGGCTCGGGTAATAACTACTGTGTAAGGCATTACATACACGCGCTGAGATCTCACAGTTTAGGGTAAAGGTTACTATGTCCTGGCTCGGGTAATAACTACTGTGTAAGGCATTACATACACGCGCTGAGATCTCACAGTTTAGGGTGTAGGTTACTGTGTCCTGGCTCAGGTAATAACTACTGTGTAAGGCATTACATACACGCGCTGAGATTTCACAGTTTAGGGTATAGGTTACTATGTCCTGGCTCGGGTAATAACTACTGTGTAAGGCATTACATACACGCGCTGAGATCTCACCGTTTAGGGTAAAGGTTACTATGTCCTGGCTCGGGTAATAACTACTGTGTAAGGCATTACATACACGTGCTGAGATCTCACAGTTTACCGTATAGGTTACTCTGTGCTGGCTCAGGTAATAACTACTGTGTAAGGCATTACATACACGCGCTGAGATATCACAGTTTAGGGTAAAGGTGACTATGTCCTGGCTCGGGTAATAACTACTGTGTAAGGCATTACATACACGCGCTGAGATCTCACAGTTTAGGGTAAAGGTTACTATGTCCTGGCTCGGGTAATAACTACTGTGTAAGGCATTACATACACGCGCTGAGATCTCACAGTTTAGGGAATAGGTTACTGTGTCCTGGCTCAGGTAATAACTACTGTGTAAGGCATTACATACACGCGCTGAGATCTCACAGTTTAGGGTATAGGTTACTGTGTGCTGGCTCAGGTAATAATTTCTGTGTATGGCATTACATACACGCGCGGAGATCTCACAATTTAGGGAATAGGTTACTGTGTGCTGGCTCAGGTAATAACTACTGTGTGAGGCATTACATACACGCGCTGAGATCTCACAGTTTAGGGTATAGGTTACTGTGTACTGGCTCAGGTAATAACTACTGTGTGAGGCATTACATACACGTGCTGAGATCTCACAGTTTAGGGTATAGGTTACTGCGTGCTGGCTCAGGTAATAACTACTGTGTAAGGCATTACATACACGCTGAGATCTCACAGTTTAGGGTATAGGTTACTGTGTCCTTGCTCAGGTAATAAGTACTGTGTAAGGCATTACATACACGTGCTGATATCTCACAGTTTAGGGTATAGGTTACCGTGTGCTGGCTCAGGTAATAACTACTGTGTAAGGCATTACATACACGCGCTGAGATCTCACAGTTTAGGGTATAGGTTACTGTGTGCTGGCTCAGGTAATAACTACTGTGTAAGGCATTACATACACGCGCTGAGATCTCACAGTTTGGGGTATAGGTTACTGTGTGCTGGCTCAGGTAATAACTACTGTTTAAGGCATTACATACACATGCTGAGATCTCACAGTTTAGGGTATAGGTTACTGTGTCCTGGCTCAGGTAGTAACAACTGTGTAAGGCGTTACATACACGCGCTGAGATCTCACAGTTTAGGGTATAGGTTACTGTGTACTGGCTCAGGTAATAACTACTGTGTAAGGCATTACATACATGCGCTGAGATCTCACAGTTTAGGGTATAGGTAACTGTTTGCTGGCTCAGGTAATAACTACTGTGTAAGGCATTACATACACGCGCTGAGATCTCACAGTTTAGGGTATAGGTTACTGTGTGCTGGCTCAGGTAATAACTACTGTATAAGGAATTACATACACGCGTGAGATCTCACAGTTTAGGGTATAGGTTACTGTGTGCTGGCTCAGGTAATAACTACTGTGTAAGGCGTGCTGAGATCTCACAGTTTAGGGTATAGGTTACTGTGTGCTTGCTCAGGTAATAACTACTGTGTAAGGCATTACATACACGCGCTGAGATCTCACAGTTTAGGGTATAGGTTACCATGTCCTTGCTCACGTAATAACTACTGTGTAAGGCGTGCTGAGATCTCACAGTTTAGGGTATAGGTTACTGTGTGCTGGCTCAGGTAATAACTACTGTGTAAGGCATTACATACACGCGCTGAGATCTCACAGTTTAGGGTATAGGTTACTGTGTGCTGGCTCAGGTAATAACTACTGTGTAAGGCATTACATACACGCGCTGAGATCTCACAGTTTAGGGTATAGGTTACTGCGTACTGACTCAGGTAATAACTACTGTGTAAGGCATTACATTCACGCGCTGAGATCTCACAGTTTAGGGTATAGGTTACTGTGTCCTGGCTCAGGTAATAACTACTGTGTAAGGCATTACATACACGCGCTGAGATCTCACAGTTTAGGGTATAGGTTACTGTGTACTGGCTCAGGTAATAACTACTGTGTGAGGCATTACATACACGTGCTGAGGTCTCACAGTTTAGGGTATAGGTTACTGTGTCCTGGCTCAGGTAATAACTACTGTCTAAGGCATTACATACACGCGCTGAGCTCTCACAGTTTAGGGTATAAGTTACTGTGTACTGGCTCAGGTAATAACTACTGTGTGAGGAATTACATACACGTGCTGAGATCTCACAGTTTAGGGTATAGGTTACTGTGTCCTGGCTCAGTTTATAACTACTGTGTAAGGCATTACATACACGCTGAGATCTCACAGTTTAGGGTATAGGTTACTGTGTCCTTGCTCAGGTAATAAGTACTGTGTAAGGCATTACATACACGCGCTGAGATCTCACAGTTTAGGGTATAGGTTACTGTGTGCTGGCTCAGGTTATAACTACTGTGTAAGGCATTACATACACGCGCTGAGATCTCACAGTTTAGGGTGTAGGTTACTGTGTCCTGGCTCAGGTAATAACTACTGTGTAAGGCATTACATACACGCGCTGAGATCTCACAGTTTAGGGTATAGGTTACTGTGTGCTGGCTCAGGTAATAACTTCTGTGTATGGCATTACATACACGCGCGGAGATCTCACAGTTTAGGGAATAGGTTACTGTGTGCTGGCTCAGGTAATAACTACTGTGTAAGGCATTACATACACGCGCTGAGATCTCACAGTTTAGGGTATAGGTTACTATACACTGGCTCAGGCAATAACTACTGTGTAAGGCATTACATACACGCGATGAGATCTCACAGTTTAGGGTATAGGTTACTGTGTACTGGCTCAGGTAATAACTACTGTGTAAGGCATTACATACATGCGCTGAGATCTCACAGTTTAGGGTATAGGTTACTGTGTACTTGCTCAGGTAATAGCTACTGTGTAAGGCATTACATACAAGCGCTGAGTCTCACAGTTTAGGGTATAGTTTACTGTGTACTGACTCAGGTAATAACTACTGTGTAAGGCATTACATTCACGCGCTGAGATCTCACAGTTTAGGGTATAGGTTACTGTGTCCTGGCTCAGGTAATAACTACTGTGTAAGGCATTACATACACGCGCTGAGATTTCACAGTTTAGGGTATAGGTTACTATGTCCTGGCTCGGGTAATAACTACTGTGTAAGGCATTACATACACGCGCTGAGATCTCACCGTTTAGGGTAAAGGTTACTATGTCCTGACTCGGGTAATAACTACTGTGTAAGGCATTACATACACGTGCTGAGATCTCACAGTTTAGGGTATAGGTTACTGTGTGCTGGCTCAGGTAATAACTACTGTGTAAGGCATTACATACACGCGCTGAGATCTCACAGTTTAGGGTAAAGGTTACTATGTCCTGGCTCGGGTAATAACTACTGTGTAAGGCATTACATACACGCGCTGAGATCTCATAGTTTAGGGTATAGGTTACTGTGTCCTGGCTCAGGTAATAACTACTGTGTAAGGCATTACATACACGCGCTGAGATTTCACAGTTTAGGGTATAGGTTACTATGTCCTGGCTCGGGTAATAACTACTGTGTAAGGCATTACATACACGCGCTGAGATCTCACCGTTTAGGGTAAAGGTTACTATGTCCTGGCTCGGGTAATAACTACTGTGTAAGGCATTACATACACGTGCTGAGATCTCACAGTTTAGGGTATAGGTTACTCTGTGCTGGCTCAGGTAATAACTACTGTGTAAGGCATTACATACACGCGCTGAGATATCACAGTTTAGGGTAAAGGTGACTATGTCCTGGCTCGGGTAATAACTACTGTGTAAGGCATTACATACACGCGCTGAGATCTCACAGTTTAGGGTAAAGGTTACTATGTCCTGGCTCGGGTAATAACTACTGTGTAAGGCATTACCTACACGCGGTGAGATCTCACAGTTTAGGGAATAGGTTACTGTGTCCTGGCTCAGGTAATAACTACTGTGTAAGGCATTACATACACGCGCTGAGATCTCACAGTTTAGGGTATAGGTTACTGTGTGCTGGCTCAGGTAATAATTTCTGTGTATGGCATTACATACACGCGCGGAGATCTCACAGTTTAGGGAATAGGTTACTGTGTGCTGGCTCAGGTAATAACTACTGTGTGAGGCATTACATACACGCGCTGAGATCTCACAGTTTAGGGTATAGGTTACTGTGTACTGGCTCAGGTAATAACTACTGTGTGAGGCATTACATACACGTGATGAGATCTCACAGTTTAGGGTATAGGTTACTGTGTGCTGGCTCAGGTAATAACTACTGTGTAAGGCATTACATACACGCTGAGATCTCACAGTTTAGGGTATAGGTTACTGTGTCCTTGCTCAGGTAATAAGTACTGTGTAAGGCATTACATACACGTGCTGATATCTCACAGTTTAGGGTATAGGTTACTGTGTGCTGGCTCAGGTAATAACTACTGTGTAAGGCATTACATACACGCGCTGAGATCTCACAGTTTAGGGTATAGGTTACTGTGTGCTGGCTCAGGTAATAACTACTGTGTAAGGCATTACATACACGCGCTGAGATCTCACAGTTTGGGGTATAGGTTACTGTGTGCTGGCTCAGGTAATAACTACTGTTTAAGGCATTACATACACATGCTGAGATCTCACCGTTTAGGGTAAAGGTTACTATGTCCTGACTCGGGTAATAACTACTGTGTAAGGCATTACATACACGTGCTGAGATCTCACAGTTTAGGGTATAGGTTACTGTGTGCTGGCTCAGGTAATAACAACTGTGTAAGGCGTTACATACACGCGCTGAGATCTCACAGTTTAGGGTATAGGTTACTGTGTACTGGCTCAGGTAATAACTACTGTGTAAGGCATTACATACATGCGCTGAGATCTCACAGTTTAGGGTATAGGTAACTGTGTGCTGGCTCAGGTAATAACTACTGTGTAAGGCATTACATACACGCGCTGAGATCTCACAGTTTAGGGTATAGGTTACTGTGTGCTGGCTCAGGTAATAACTACTGTATAAGGAATTACATACACGCGTGAGATCTCACAGTTTAGGGTATAGGTTACTGTGTGCTGGCTCAGGTAATAACTACTGTGTAAGGCGTGCTGAGATCTCACAGTTTAGGGTATAGGTTACTGTGTGCTTGCTCGGGTAATGACTACTGTGTAAGGCATTACATACACGCGCTGAGATCTCACAGTTTAGGGTATAGGTTACCATGTCCTTGCTCACGTAATAACTACTGTGTAAGGCGTGCTGAGATCTCACAGTTTAGGGTATAGGTTACTGTGTGCTGGCTCAGGTAATAACTACTGTGTAAGGCATTACATACACGCGCTGAGATCTCACAGTTTAGGGTATAGGTTACTGTGTGCTGGCTCAGGTAATAACTACTGTGTAAGGCATTACATACACGCGCTGAGATCTCACAGTTTAGGGTATAGGTTACTGCGTACTGACTCAGGTAATAACTACTGTGTAAGGCATTACATTCACGCGCTGAGATCTCACAGTTTAGGGTATAGGGTACTGTGTCCTGGCTCAGGTAATAACTACTGTGTAAGGCATTACATACACGCGCTGAGATCTCACAGTTTAGGGTATAGGTTACTGTGTACTGGCTCAGGTAATAACTACTGTGTGAGGCATTACATACACGTGCTGAGATCTCACAGTTTAGGGTATAGGTTACTGTGTCCTGGCTCAGGTAATAACTACTGTGTAAGGCATTACATACTCGCGCTGAGATCTCACAGTTTAGGGTATAGGTTACTGTGTTCTGGCTCAGGTAATAACTACTGTGTGAGGAATTACATACACGTGCTGAGATCTCACAGTTTAGGGTATAGGTTACTGTGTCCTGGCTCAGTTTATAACTACTGTGTAAGGCATTACATACACGCTGAGATCTCACAGTTTAGGGTATAGGTTACTGTGTCCTTGCTCAGGTAATAAGTACTGTGTAAGGCATTACATACACGCGCTGAGATCTCACAGTTTAGGGTATAGGTTACTGTGTGCTGGCTCAGGTTATAACTACTGTGTAAGGAATTACATACACGCGTGAGATCTCACAGTTTAGGGTATAGGTTACTGTGTGCTGGCTCAGGTAATAACTACTGTGTAAGGCATTACATACACGCGCTGAGATCTCACAGTTTAGGGTATAGGTTACTATACACTGGCTCAGGCAATAACTACTGTGTAAGGCATTACATACACGCGATGAGATCTCACAGTTTAGGGTATAGGTTACTGTGTGCTGGCTCAGGTAATAACTACTGTGTAAGGCATTACATACACGCGCTGAGATCTCACAGTTTAGGGTATAGGTTACTGTGTACTGGCTCAGGTAATAACTACTGTGTGAGGCATTACATACACGTGCTGAGATCTCACAGTTTAGGGTATAGGTTACTGTGTGCTGGCTCAGGTAATAACTACTGTGTAAGGCATTACATACACGCTGAGATCTCACATTTTAGGGTATAGGTTACTGTGTCCTTGCTCAGGTAATAAGTATTGTGTAAGGCATTACATACACGCGCTGAGATCTCACAGTTTAGGGTATAGGTTACTGTGTGCTGGCTCAGGTAATAACTACTGTGTAAGGCATTACATACACGCGCTGAGATCTCACAGTTTAGGGTATAGGTTACTGTGTGCTGGCTCAGGTAATAACTATTGTGTAAGGCATTACATACACGCGCTGAGATCTCACAGTTTAGGGTATAGGTTACTGTGTGCTGGCTCAGGTAATAACTACTGTGTAAGGCATTACATACACGCGCTGAGATCTCACAGTTTAGGGTATAGGTTACTGTGTCCTTGCTCAGGTAATAAGTACCGTGTAAGGCATTACATACACGCGCTGAGATCTCACAGTTTAGGGTATAGGTTACTGTGTGCTGGCTCAGGTAATAACTACTGTGTAAGGCATTACATACACGCGCTGAGATCTCACAGTTTAGGGTATAGGTTACTGTGTGCTGGCTCAGGTAATAACTATTGTGTAAGGCATTACATACACGCGCTGAGATCTCACAGTTTAGGGTATAGGTTACTGTGTGCTGGCTCAGGTAATAACTACTGTGTAAGGCTTTACATACACGCGCTGAGATCTCACAGTTTAGGGTATAGGTTACTGTGTGCTGGCTCAGGTAATAACTACTGTTTAAGGCATTACATACACATGCTGAGATCTCACAGTTTAGGGTATAGGTTACTGTGTCCTGGCTCAGGTAATAACAACTGTGTAAGGCGTTACATACACGCGCTGAGATCTCACAGTTTAGGGTATAGGTTACTGTGTACTGGCTCAGGTAATAACTACTGTGTAAGGCATTACATATTTGCGCTGAGATCTCACAGTTTAGGGTATAGGTAACTGTGTGCTGGCTCAGGTAATAACTACTGTGTAAGGCATTACATACACGCGCTGAGATCTCACAGTTTAGGGTATAGGTTACTGTGTGCTGGCTCAGGTAATAACTACTGTATAAGGAATTACATACACGCGTGAGATCTCACAGTTTAGGGTATAGGTTACTGTGTGCTGGCTCAGGTAATAACTACTGTGTAAGGCGTGCTGAGATCGCACAGTTTAGGGTATAGGTTACTGTGTGCTTGCTCAGGTAATGACTACTGTGTAAGGCATTACATACACGCGCTGAGATCTCACAGTTTAGGGTATAGGTTACCATGTCCTTGCTCACGTAATAACTACTGTGTAAGGCGTGCTGAGATCTCACAGTTTAGGGTATAGGTTACTGTGTGCTGGCTCAGGTAATAACTACTGTGTAAGGCATTACATACACGCGCTGAGATCTCACAGTTTAGGGTATAGGTTACTGTGTGCTGGCTCAGGTAATAACTACTGTGTAAGGCATTACATACACGCGCTGAGATCTCACAGTTTAGGGTATAGGTTACTGCGTACTGACTCAGGTAATAACTACTGTGTAAGGCATTACATTCACGCGCTGAGATCTCACAGTTTAGGGTATAGGTTACTGTGTCCTGGCTCAGGTTATAACTACTGTGTAAGGCATTACATACACGCGCTGAGATCTCACAGTTTAGGGTATAGGTTACTGTGTACTGGCTCAGGTAATAACTACTGTGTGAGGCATTACATACACGTGCTGAGATCTCACAGTTTAGGGTATAGGTTACTGTGTCCTGGCTCAGGTAATAACTACTGTGTAAGGCATTACATACACGCGCTGAGATCTCACAGTTTAGGGTATAGGTTACTGTGTACTGGCTCAGGTAATAACTACTGTGTGAGGAATTACATACACGTGCTGAGATCTCACAGTTTAGGGTATAGGTTACTGTGTCCTGGCTCAGTTTATAACTACTGTGTAAGGCATTACATACACGCTGAGATCTCACAGTTTAGGGTATAGGTTACTGTGTCCTTGCTCAGGTAATAAGTACTGTGTAAGGCATTACATACACGCGCTGAGATCTCACAGTTTAGGGTATAGGTTACTGTGTGCTGGCTCAGGTTATAACTACTGTGTAAGGAATTACATACACGCGTGAGATCTCACAGTTTAGGGTATAGGTTACTGTTTGCTGGCTCAGGTAATAACTACTGTGTAAGGCATTACATACACGCGCTGAGATCTCACAGTTTAGGGTATAGGTTACTATACACTGGCTCAGGCAATAACTACTGTGTAAGGCATTACATACACGCTGAGATCTCACATTTTAGGGTATAGGTTACTGTGTCCTTGCTCAGGTAATAAGTACTGTGTAAGGCATTACATACACGCGCTGAGATCTCACAGTTTAGGGTATAGGTTACTGTGTGCTGGCTCAGGTAATAACTACTGTGTAAGGCATTACATACACGCGCTGAGATCTCACAGTTTAGGGTATAGGTTACTGTGTGCTGGCTCAGGTAATAACTATTGTGTAAGGCATTACATACACGCGCTGAGATCTCACAGTTTAGGGTATAGGTTACTGTGTGCTGGCTCAGGTAATAACTACTGTGTAAGGCATTACATACACGCGCTGAGATCTCACAGTTTAGGGTATAGGTTACTGTGTCCTGGCTCAGGTAATAACTACTGTGTAAGGCGTTACATACACGCGCTGAGATCTCACAGTTTAGGGTATAGGTTACTGTGTACTGGCTCAGGTAATAACTACTGTGTAAGGCATTACATACATGCGCTGAGATCTCACAGTTTAGGGTATAGGTTACTGTGTGCTGGCTTAGGTAATAACTACTGTGTAAGGCATTACATACATGCGCTGAGATCTCACAGTTTAGGGTATAGGTTACTGTGTGCTGGCTCAGGTAATAACTACTGTGTAAGGAATTTCATACACGCGTGAGATCTCTCAGTTTAGGGTATAGGTTACTGTGTGCTGGCTCAGGTAATAACTACTGTGTAAGGCATTACGTACATGCGCTGAGATCTCACAGTTTAGGGTATAGGTTGACGTGTGCTTGCTCAGGTAATAACTACTGTGTAAGGCATTACATACACGCGCTGAGATCTCACAGTTTAGGGTATAGGTTACCATGTCCTTGCTCAGGTAATAACTACTGTGTAAGGCATTACATACACGTGCTGAGATCTCACAGTTTAGGGTATAGGTTACTGTGTGCTGGCTCAGGTAATAACTACTGTGTAAGGCATTACATACACGCGCTGAGATCTCACAGTATAGGGTATAGGTTACTGTGTACTGACTCAGGTAATAACTACTGTGTAAGGCATTACATTCACGCGCTGAGATCTCACAGTTTAGGGTATAGGTTACTGTGTCCTGGCTCAGGTAATAACTACTGTGTAAGGCATTTCATACACGTGCTGAGATCTCACAGTTTAGGGTATAGGTTACTGTGTCCTGGCTCAGGTAATAACTACTGTGTAAGGCAATACATACACGAGCTGAGATCTCACAGTTTAGGGTATAGGTTACTGTGTACTGGCTCAGGTAATAACTACTGTGTGAGGAATTACATACACGTGCTGAGATCTCACAGTTTAGGGTATAGGTTACTGTGTCCTGGCTCAGGTTATAACTACTGTGTAAGGCATTACATACACGCTGAGATCTCACAGTTTAGGGTATAGGTTACTGTGTCCTTGCTCAGGTAATAAGTACTGTGTAAGGCATTACATACACGCGCTGAGATCTCACAGTTTAGGGTATAGGTTACTGTGTGCTGGCTCAGGTAATAACTACTGTGTAAGGCATTACATACACGCGCTGAGATCTCACAGTTTAGGGTATAGGTTACTGTGTGCTGGCTCAGGTAATAACTACTGTGTAAGGAATTACATACACGCGTGAGATCTCACAGTTTAGGGTATAGGTTACTGTGTGCTGGCTCAGGTAATAACTACTGTGTAAGGCTTTACATACACGCGCTGAGATCTCACAGTTTAGGGTATAGGTTACTGTGTGCTGGCTCAGGTAATAACTACTGTGTAAGGCTTTACATACACGCGCTGAGATCTCACAGTTTAGGGTATAGGTTACTGTGTGCTGGCTCAGGTAATAACTACTGTTTAAGGCATTACATACACATGCTGAGATCTCACAGTTTAGGGTATAGGTTACTGTGTCCTGGCTCAGGTAATAACAACTGTGTAAGGCGTTACATACACGCGCTGAGATCTCACAGTTTAGGGTATAGGTTACTGTGTACTGGCTCAGGTAATAACTACTGTGTAAGGCATTACATACATGCGCTGAGATCTCACAGTTTAGGGTATAGGTAACTGTGTGCTGGCTCAGGTAATAACTACTGTGTAAGGCATTACATACACGCGCTGAGATCTCACAGTTTAGGGTATAGGTTACTGTGTGCTGGCTCAGGTAATAACTACTGTATAAGGAATTACATACACGCGTGAGATCTCACAGTTTAGGGTATAGGTTACTGTGTGCTGGCTCAGGTAATAACTACTGTGTAAGGCGTGCTGAGATCGCACAGTTTAGGGTATAGGTTACTGTGTGCTTGCTCAGGTAATGACTACTGTGTAAGGCATTACATACACGCGCTGAGATCTCACAGTTTAGGGTATAGGTTACCATGTCCTTGCTCACGTAATAACTACTGTGTAAGGCGTGCTGAGATCTCACAGTATAGGGTATAGGTTACTGTGTGCTGGCTCAGGTAATAACTACTGTGTAAGGCATTACATACACGCGCTGAGATCTCACAGTTTAGGGTATAGGTTACTGTGTGCTGGCTCAGGTAATAACTACTGTGTAAGGCATTACATACACGCGCTGAGATCTCACAGTTTAGGGTATAGGTTACTGCGTACTGACTCAGGTAATAACTACTGTGTAAGGCATTACATTCACGCGCTGAGATCTCACAGTTTAGGGTATAGGTTACTGTGTCCTGGCTCAGGTTATAACTACTGTGTAAGGCATTACATACACGCGCTGAGATCTCACAGTTTAGGGTATAGGTTACTGTGTACTGGCTCAGGTAATAACTACTGTGTGAGGCATTACATACACGTGCTGAGATCTCACAGTTTAGGGTATAGGTTACTGTGTCCTGGCTCAGGTAATAACTACTGTGTAAGGCATTACATACACGCGCTGAGATCTCACAGTTTAGGGTATAGGTTACTGTGTACTGGCTCAGGTAATAACTACTGTGTGAGGAATTACATACACGTGCTGAGATCTCACAGTTTAGGGTATAGGTTACTGTGTCCTGGCTCAGGTTATAACTACTGTGTAAGGCGTTACATACACGCTGAGATCTCACAGTTTAGGGTATAGGTTACTGTGTCCTTGCTCAGGTAATAAGTACTGTGTAAGGCATTACATACACGCGCTGAGATCTCACAGTTTAGGGTATAGGTTACTGTGTGCTGGCTCAGGTAATAACTACTGTGTAAGGCATTACATACACGCGCTGAGATCTCACAGTTTAGGGTATAGGTTACTGTGTGCTGGCTCAGGTAATAACTACTGTGTAAGGAATTACATACACGCGTGAGATCTCACAGTTTAGGGTATAGGTTACTGTGTGCTGGCTCAGGTAATAACTACTGTGTAAGGCTTTACATACACGCGCTGAGATCTCACAGTTTAGGGTATAGGTTACTGTGTGCTGGCTCAGGTAATAACTACTGTGTAAGGCTTTACATACACGCGCTGAGATCTCACAGTTTAGGGTATAGGTTACTGTGTGCTGGCTCAGGTAATAACTACTGTTTAAGGCATTACATACACATGCTGAGATCTCACAGTTTAGGGTATAGGTTACTGTGTCCTGGCTCAGGTAATAACAACTGTGTAAGGCGTTACATACACGCGCTGAGATCTCACAGTTTAGGGTATAGGTTACTGTGTACTGGCTCAGGTAATAACTACTGTGTAAGGCATTACATACATGCGCTGAGATCTCACAGTTTAGGGTATAGGTAACTGTGTGCTGGCTCAGGTAATAACTACTGTGTAAGGCATTACATACACGCGCTGAGATCTCACAGTTTAGGGTATAGGTTACTGTGTGCTGGCTCAGGTAATAACTACTGTATAAGGAATTACATACACGCGTGAGATCTCACAGTTTAGGGTATAGGTTACTGTGTGCTGGCTCAGGTAATAACTACTGTGTAAGGCGTGCTGAGATCGCACAGTTTAGGGTATAGGTTACTGTGTGCTTGCTCAGGTAATGACTACTGTGTAAGGCATTACATACACGCGCTGAGATCTCACAGTTTAGGGTATAGGTTACCATGTCCTTGCTCACGTAATAACTACTGTGTAAGGCGTGCTGAGATCTCACAGTTTAGGGTATAGGTTACTGTGTGCTGGCTCAGGTAATAACTACTGTGTAAGGCATTACATACACGCGCTGAGATCTCACAGTTTAGGGTATAGGTTACTGTGTGCTGGCTCAGGTAATAACTACTGTGTAAGGCATTACATACACGCGCTGAGATCTCACAGTTTAGGGTATAGGTTACTGCGTACTGACTCAGGTAATAACTACTGTGTAAGGCATTACATTCACGCGTTGAGATCTCACAGTTTAGGGTATAGGTTACTGTGTCCTGGCTCAGGTTATAACTACTGTGTAAGGCATTACATACACGCGCTGAGATCTCACAGTTTAGGGTATAGGTTACTGTGTACTGGCTCAGGTAATAACTACTGTGTGAGGCATTACATACACGTGCTGAGATCTCACAGTTTAGGGTATAGGTTACTGTGTCCTGGCTCAGGTAATAACTACTGTGTAAGGCATTACATACACGCGCTGAGATCTCACAGTTTAGGGTATAGGTTACTGTGTACTGGCTCAGGTAATAACTACTGTGTGAGGAATTACATACACGTGCTGAGATCTCACAGTTTAGGGTATAGGTTACTGTGTCCTGGCTCAGTTTATAACTACTGTGTAAGGCATTACATACACGCTGAGATCTCACAGTTTAGGGTATAGGTTACTGTGTCCTTGCTCAGGTAATAAGTACTGTGTAAGGCATTACATACACGCGCTGAGATCTCACAGTTTAGGGTATAGGTTACTGTGTGCTGGCTCAGGTTATAACTACTGTGTAAGGAATTACATACACGCGTGAGATCTCACAGTTTAGGGTATAGGTTACTGTTTGCTGGCTCAGGTAATAACTACTGTGTAAGGCATTACATACACGCGCTGAGATCTCACAGTTTAGGGTATAGGTTACTATACACTGGCTCAGGCAATAACTACTGTGTAAGGCATTACATACACGCGATGTGATCTCACAGTTTAGGGTATAGGTTACTGTGTGCTGGCTCAGGTAATAACTACTGTGTAAGGCATTACATACACGCGCTGAGATCTCACAGTTTAGGGTATAGGTTACTGTGTACTGGCTCAGGTAATAACTACTGTGTGAGGCATTACATACACGTGCTGAGATCTCACAGTTTAGGGTATAGGTTACTGTGTGCTGGCTCAGGTAATAACTACTGTGTAAGGCATTACATACACGCTGAGATCTCACATTTTAGGGTATAGGTTACTGTGTCCTTGCTCAGGTAATAAGTACTGTGTAAGGCATTACATACACGCGCTGAGATCTCACAGTTTAGGGTATAGGTTACTGTGTGCTGGCTCAGGTAATAACTACTGTGTAAGGCATTACATACACGCGCTGAGATCTCACAGTTTAGGGTATAGGTTACTGTGTGCTGGCTCAGGTAATAACTATTGTGTAAGGCATTACATACACGCGCTGAGATCTCACAGTTTAGGGTATAGGTTACTGTGTGCTGGCTCAGGTAATAACTACTGTGTAAGGCATTACATACACGCGCTGAGATCTCACAGTTTAGGGTATAGGTTACTGTGTCCTGGCTCAGGTAATAACTACTGTGTAAGGCGTTACATACACGCGCTGAGATCTCACAGTTTAGGGTATAGGTTACTGTGTACTGGCTCAGGTAATAACTACTGTGTAAGGCATTACATACATGCGCTGAGATCTCACAGTTTAGGGTATAGGTTACTGTGTGCTGGCTTAGGTAATAACTACTGTGTAAGGCATTACATACATGCGCTGAGATCTCACAGTTTAGGGTATAGGTTACTGTGTGCTGGCTCAGGTAATAACTACTGTGTAAGGAATTTCATACACGCGTGAGATCTCTCAGTTTAGGGTATAGGTTACTGTGTGCTGGCTCAGGTAATAACTACTGTGTAAGGCATTACGTACATGCGCTGAGATCTCACAGTTTAGGGTATAGGTTGACGTGTGCTTGCTCAGGTAATAACTACTGTGTAAGGCATTACATACACGCGCTGAGATCTCACAGTTTAGGGTATAGGTTACCATGTCCTTGCTCAGGTAATAACTACTGTGTAAGGCATTACATACACGTGCTGAGATCTCACAGTTTAGGGTATAGGTTACTGTGTGCTGGCTCAGGTAATAACTACTGTGTAAGGCATTACATACACGCGCTGAGATCTCACAGTATAGGGTATAAGTTACTGTGTACTGACTCAGGTAATAACTACTGTGTAAGGCATTACATTCACGCGCTGAGATCTCACAGTTTAGGGTATAGGTTACTGTGTCCTGGCTCAGGTAATAACTACTGTGTAAGGCATTTCATACACGTGCTGAGATCTCACAGTTTAGGGTATAGGTTACTGTGTCCTGGCTCAGGTAATAACTACTGTGTAAGGCAATACATACACGCGCTGAGATCTCACAGTTTAGGGTATAGGTTACTGTGTACTGGCTCAGGTAATAACTACTGTGTGAGGAATTACATACACGTGCTGAGATCTCACAGTTTAGGGTATAGGTTACTGTGTCCTGGCTCAGGTTATAACTACTGTGTAAGGCATTACATACACGCTGAGATCTCACAGTTTAGGGTATAGGTTACTGTGTCCTTGCTCAGGTAATAAGTACTGTGTAAGGCATTACATACACGCGCTGAGATCTCACAGTTTAGGGTATAGGTTACTGTGTGCTGGCTCAGGTAATAACTACTGTGTAAGGCATTACATACACGCGCTGAGATCTCACAGTTTAGGGTATAGGTTACTGTGTGCTGGCTCAGGTAATAACTACTGTGTAAGGAATTACATACACGCGTGAGATCTCACAGTTTAGGGTGTAGGTTACTGTGTGCTGGCTCAGGTAATAACTACTGTGTGAAGCATTACATACACGTGCTGAGATCTCACAGTTTAGGGTATAGGTTACTGTGTCCTGGCTCAGGTAATAACTACTGTGTAAGGCATTACATACACGCGCTGAGATATCACAGTTTAGGGTATAGGTTACTGTGTACTGGCTCAGGTAATAACTACTGTGTAAGGCATTACATACATGCGCTGAGATCTCACAGTTTAGGGTATAGGTTACTGTGTGCTGTCTCAGGTAATAACTACTGTGTAAGGCATTACATACACGCGCTGAGATCTCACAGTTTAGGGTATAGATTACTGTGTGCTGGCTCAGGTAATAACTACTGTGTAAGGCATTACATACACGCGCTGAGATCTCACAGTTTAGGGTATAGGTTAGTGTGTGCTCGCTCAGGTAATAACTACTGTGTAAGGCATTACATACACGCGCTGAGATCTCACAGTTTAGGGTATAGGTTACTGTGTCCTGGCTCAGGTAATAACTAATGTGTAAGGCATTACATACACGTGCTGAGATCTCACAGTTTAGGGTATAGGTTACTGTGTACTGGCTCAGGTAATAACTACTGTGTAAGGCATTACATACAAGCGCTGTGATCTCACAGTTTAGGGTATAGGTTACTGTGTGCTGGCTCAGGTAATAACTACTGTGTAAGGCATTACATACACGCGCTGAGATCTCACAGTTTAGGGTATAGGTTACTGTGTGCTGGCTCAGGTAATAACTACTGTGTAAGGAATTACATACACGCGTGAGATCTCACAGTTTAGGGTATAGGTTACTGTGTCCTGGCTCAGGTAATTACTACTGTGTAAGGCATTACATACACGCGCTGAGATTTCACAGTTTAGGGTATAGGTTACTATGTCCTGGCTCGGGTAATAACTACTGTGTAAGGCATTACATACACGCGCTGAGATCTCACCGTTGAGGGTAAAGGTTACTATGTCCTGGCTCGGGTAATAACTACTGTATAGGGCATTACGTACACGTGCTGAGATCTCACAGTTTAGGGTATAGGTTACTGTGTGCCTGCTCAGGTAATAACTACTGTGTAAGGCATTACATACACGCGCTGAGATCTCACAGTTTAGGGTAAAGGTGACTATGTCCTGGCTTGGGTAATAACTACTGTGTAAGGCATTACATACTCGCGCTGAGATCTCACAGTTTAGGGTATAGGTTACTGTGTCCTGGCTCAGGTAATAACTACTGTGTAAGGCATTACATACACGCGCTGAGATCTCACAGTTTAGGGTATAGGTTACTGTGTGCTGGCTCAGGTAATAACTTCTGTGTATGGCATTACATACACGCGCGGAGATCTCACAGTTTAGGGAATAGGTTACTGTGTGCTGGCTCAGGTAATAACTACTGTGTAAGGCATTACATACACGCGCTGAGATCTCCAGTTTAGGGTATAGGTTACTATACACTGGCTCAGGCAATAACTACTGTGTAAGGCATTACATACACGCGATGAGATCTCACAGCTTAGGGTATAGGTTACTGTGTGCTGGCTCAGGTAATAACTACTGTGTAAGGCATTACATACACGCGCTGAGATCTCACCGTTTAGGGTATAGGTTACTGTGTACTGGCTCAGGTAATAACTACTGTGTGAGGCATTACATACACGTGCTGAGATCTCACAGTTTAGGGTATAGGTTACTGTGTGCTGGCTCAGGTAATAATTACTGTGTAAGGCATTACATACACGCTGAGATCTTACATTTTAGGGTATAGGTTACTGTGTCCTTGCTCAGGTAATAAGTACTGTGTAAGGCATTACATACACGCGCGGAGATCTCACAGTTTAGGGTATAGGTTACTGTGTGCTGGCTCAGGTAATAACTACTGTGTAAGGCATTACATACACGCGCTGAGATCTCACAGTTTAGGGTATAGGTTACTGTGTGCTGGCTCAGGTAATAACTACTGTGTAAGGTTTTACATACACGCGCTGAGATCTCACAGTTTAGGGTGTAGGTTACTGTGTCCTGGCTCAGGTAATAACTACTGTGTAAGGCATTACATACACGCGCTGAGATCTCACAGTTTAGGGTATAGGTTACTGTGTGCTGGCTCAGGTAATAACTACTGTGTAAGGCATTACATACACGCGCTGAGATCTCACAGTTTAGGGTATAGGTTACTGTGTACTGGCTCAGGTAATAACTACTGTGTGAGGCATTACATACACGTGCTGAGATCTCACAGTTTAGGGTATAGGTTACTGTGTGCTGGCTCAGGTAATAACTACTGTGTAAGGCATTACATACACGCTGAGATCTCACATTTTAGGGTATAGGTTACTGTGTCCTTGCTCAGGTAATAAGTACTGTGTAAGGCATTACATACACGCGCTGAGATCTCACAGTTTAGGGTATAGGTTACTGTGTGCTGGCTCAGGTAATAACTACTGTGTAAGGCATTACATACACGCGCTGAGATCTCACAGTTTAGGGTATAGGTTACTGTGTGCTGGCTCAGGTAATAACTATTGTGTAAGGCATTACATACACGCGCTGAGATCTCACAGTTTAGGGTATAGGTTACTGTGTGCTGGCTCAGGTAATAACTACTGTGTAAGGCATTACATACACGCGCTGAGATCTCACAGTTTAGGGTATAGGTTACTGTGTCCTGGCTCAGGTAATAACTACTGTGTAAGGCGTTACATACACGCGCTGAGATCTCACAGTTTAGGGTATAGGTTACTGTGTACTGGCTCAGGTAATAACTACTGTGTAAGGCATTACATACATGCGCTGAGATCTCACAGTTTAGGGTATAGGTTACTGTGTGCTGGCTTAGGTAATAACTACTGTGTAAGGCATTACATACATGCGCTGAGATCTCACAGTTTAGGGTATAGGTTACTGTGTGCTGGCTCAGGTAATAACTACTGTGTAAGGAATTTCATACACGCGTGAGATCTCTCAGTTTAGGGTATAGGTTACTGTGTGCTGGCTCAGGTAATAACTACTGTGTAAGGCATTACGTACATGCGCTGAGATCTCACAGTTTAGGGTATAGGTTGACGTGTGCTTGCTCAGGTAATAACTACTGTGTAAGGCATTACATACACGCGCTGAGATCTCACAGTTTAGGGTATAGGTTACCATGTCCTTGCTCAGGTAATAACTACTGTGTAAGGCATTACATACACGTGCTGAGATCTCACAGTTTAGGGTATAGGTTACTGTGTGCTGGCTCAGGTAATAACTACTGTGTAAGGCATTACATACACGCGCTGAGATCTCACAGTATAGGGTATAAGTTACTGTGTACTGACTCAGGTAATAACTACTGTGTAAGGCATTACATTCACGCGCTGAGATCTCACAGTTTAGGGTATAGGTTACTGTGTCCTGGCTCAGGTAATAACTACTGTGTAAGGCATTTCATACACGTGCTGAGATCTCACAGTTTAGGGTATAGGTTACTGTGTCCTGGCTCAGGTAATAACTACTGTGTAAGGCAATACATACACGCGCTGAGATCTCACAGTTTAGGGTATAGGTTACTGTGTACTGGCTCAGGTAATAACTACTGTGTGAGGAATTACATACACGTGCTGAGATCTCACAGTTTAGGGTATAGGTTACTGTGTCCTGGCTCAGGTTATAACTACTGTGTAAGGCATTACATACACGCTGAGATCTCACAGTTTAGGGTATAGGTTACTGTGTCCTTGCTCAGGTAATAAGTACTGTGTAAGGCATTACATACACGCGCTGAGATCTCACAGTTTAGGGTATAGGTTACTGTGTGCTGGCTCAGGTAATAACTACTGTGTAAGGCATTACATACACGCGCTGAGATCTCACAGTTTAGGGTATAGGTTACTGTGTGCTGGCTCAGGTAATAACTACTGTGTAAGGAATTACATACACGCGTGAGATCTCACAGTTTAGGGTGTAGGTTACTGTGTGCTGGCTCAGGTAATAACTACTGTGTGAAGCATTACATACACGTGCTGAGATCTCACAGTTTAGGGTATAGGTTACTGTGTCCTGGCTCAGGTAATAACTACTGTGTAAGGCATTACATACACGCGCTGAGATATCACAGTTTAGGGTATAGGTTACTGTGTACTGGCTCAGGTAATAACTACTGTGTAAGGCATTACATACATGCGCTGAGATCTCACAGTTTAGGGTATAGGTTACTGTGTGCTGTCTCAGGTAATAACTACTGTGTAAGGCATTACATACACGCGCTGAGATCTCACAGTTTAGGGTATAGATTACTGTGTGCTGGCTCAGGTAATAACTACTGTGTAAGGCATTACATACACGCGCTGAGATCTCACAGTTTAGGGTATAGGTTAGTGTGTGCTCGCTCAGGTAATAACTACTGTGTAAGGCATTACATACACGCGCTGAGATCTCACAGTTTAGGGTATAGGTTACTGTGTCCTGGCTCAGGTAATAACTAATGTGTAAGGCATTACATACACGTGCTGAGATCTCACAGTTTAGGGTATAGGTTACTGTGTACTGGCTCAGGTAATAACTACTGTGTAAGGCATTACATACAAGCGCTGTGATCTCACAGTTTAGGGTATAGGTTACTGTGTGCTGGCTCAGGTAATAACTACTGTGTAAGGCATTACATACACGCGCTGAGATCTCACAGTTTAGGGTATAGGTTACTGTGTGCTGGCTCAGGTAATAACTACTGTGTAAGGAATTACATACACGCGTGAGATCTCACAGTTTAGGGTATAGGTTACTGTGTCCTGGCTCAGGTAATTACTACTGTGTAAGGCATTACATACACGCGCTGAGATTTCACAGTTTAGGGTATAGGTTACTATGTCCTGGCTCGGGTAATAACTACTGTGTAAGGCATTACATACACGCGCTGAGATCTCACCGTTGAGGGTAAAGGTTACTATGTCCTGGCTCGGGTAATAACTACTGTATAGGGCATTACGTACACGTGCTGAGATCTCACAGTTTAGGGTATAGGTTACTGTGTGCCTGCTCAGGTAATAACTACTGTGTAAGGCATTACATACACGCGCTGAGATCTCACAGTTTAGGGTAAAGGTGACTATGTCCTGGCTTGGGTAATAACTACTGTGTAAGGCATTACATACTCGCGCTGAGATCTCACAGTTTAGGGTATAGGTTACTGTGTCCTGGCTCAGGTAATAACTACTGTGTAAGGCATTACATACACGCGCTGAGATCTCACAGTTTAGGGTATAGGTTACTGTGTGCTGGCTCAGGTAATAACTTCTGTGTATGGCATTACATACACGCGCGGAGATCTCACAGTTTAGGGAATAGGTTACTGTGTGCTGGCTCAGGTAATAACTACTGTGTAAGGCATTACATACACGCGCTGAGATCTCCAGTTTAGGGTATAGGTTACTATACACTGGCTCAGGCAATAACTACTGTGTAAGGCATTACATACACGCGATGAGATCTCACAGCTTAGGGTATAGGTTACTGTGTGCTGGCTCAGGTAATAACTACTGTGTAAGGCATTACATACACGCGCTGAGATCTCACCGTTTAGGGTATAGGTTACTGTGTACTGGCTCAGGTAATAACTACTGTGTGAGGCATTACATACACGTGCTGAGATCTCACAGTTTAGGGTATAGGTTACTGTGTGCTGGCTCAGGTAATAATTACTGTGTAAGGCATTACATACACGCTGAGATCTTACATTTTAGGGTATAGGTTACTGTGTCCTTGCTCAGGTAATAAGTACTGTGTAAGGCATTACATACACGCGCGGAGATCTCACAGTTTAGGGTATAGGTTACTGTGTGCTGGCTCAGGTAATAACTACTGTGTAAGGCATTACATACACGCGCTGAGATCTCACAGTTTAGGGTATAGGTTACTGTGTGCTGGCTCAGGTAATAACTACTGTGTAAGGTTTTACATACACGCGCTGAGATCTCACAGTTTAGGGTGTAGGTTACTGTGTCCTGGCTCAGGTAATAACTACTGTGTAAGGCATTACATACACGCGCTGAGATCTCACAGTTTAGGGTATAGGTTACTGTGTGCTGGCTCAGGTAATAACTTCTGTGTATGGCATTACATACACGCGCGGAGATCTCACAGTTTAGGGAATAGGTTACTGTGTGCTGGCTCAGGTAATAACTACTGTGTAAGGCATTACATACACGCTGAGATCTTACATTTTAGGGTATAGGTTACTGTGTACTGGCTCAGGTAATAACTACTGTGTGAGGCATTACATACACGTGCTGAGATCTCACAGTTTAGGGTATAGGTTACTGTGTGCTGGCTCAGGTAATAACTACTGTGTAAGGCATTACATACACGCTGAGATCTCACATTTTAGGGTATAGGTTACTGTGTCCTTGCTCAGGTAATAAGTACTGTGTAAGGCATTACATACACGCGCTGAGATCTCACAGTTTAGGGTATAGGTTACTGTGTGCTGGCTCAGGTAATAACTACTGTGTAAGGCATTACATACACGCGCTGAGATCTCACAGTTTAGGGTATAGGTTACTGTGTGCTGGCTCAGGTAATAACTATTGTGTAAGGCATTACATACACGCGCTGAGATCTCACAGTTTAGGGTATAGGTTACTGTGTGCTGGCTCAGGTAATAACTACTGTGTAAGGCATTACATACACGCGCTGAGATCTCACAGTTTAGGGTATAGGTTACTGTGTCCTGGCTCAGGTAATAACTACTGTGTAAGGCGTTACATACACGCGCTGAGATCTCACAGTTTAGGGTATAGGTTACTGTGTACTGGCTCAGGTAATAACTACTGTGTAAGGCATTACATACATGCGCTGAGATCTCACAGTTTAGGGTATAGGTTACTGTGTGCTGGCTTAGGTAATAACTACTGTGTAAGGCATTACATACATGCGCTGAGATCTCACAGTTTAGGGTATAGGTTACTGTGTGCTGGCTCAGGTAATAACTACTGTGTAAGGAATTTCATACACGCGTGAGATCTCTCAGTTTAGGGTATAGGTTACTGTGTGCTGGCTCAGGTAATAACTACTGTGTAAGGCATTACGTACATGCGCTGAGATCTCACAGTTTAGGGTATAGGTTGACGTGTGCTTGCTCAGGTAATAACTACTGTGTAAGGCATTACATACACGCGCTGAGATCTCACAGTTTAGGGTATAGGTTACCATGTCCTTGCTCAGGTAATAACTACTGTGTAAGGCATTACATACACGTGCTGAGATCTCACAGTTTAGGGTATAGGTTACTGTGTGCTGGCTCAGGTAATAACTACTGTGTAAGGCATTACATACACGCGCTGAGATCTCACAGTATAGGGTATAGGTTACTGTGTACTGACTCAGGTAATAACTACTGTGTAAGGCATTACATTCACGCGCTGAGATCTCACAGTTTAGGGTATAGGTTACTGTGTCCTGGCTCAGGTAATAACTACTGTGTAAGGCATTTCATACACGTGCTGAGATCTCACAGTTTAGGGTATAGGTTACTGTGTCCTGGCTCAGGTAATAACTACTGTGTAAGGCAATACATACACGCGCTGAGATCTCACAGTTTAGGGTATAGGTTACTGTGTACTGGCTCAGGTAATAACTACTGTGTGAGGAATTACATACACGTGCAGAGATCTCACAGTTTAGGGTATAGGTTACTGTGTCCTGGCTCAGGTCATAACTACTGTGTAAGGCATTACATACACGCTGAGAACTCACAGTTTAGGGTATAGGTTACTGTGTCCTTGCTCAGGTAATAAGTACTGTGTAAGGCATTACATACACGCGCTGAGATCTCACAGTTTAGGGTATAGGTTACTGTGTGCTGGCTCAGGTAATAACTACTGTGTAAGGCATTACATACACGCGCTGAGATCTCACAGTTTAGGGTATAGGTTACTGTGTGCTGGCTCAGGTAATAACTACTGTGTAAGGAATTACATACACGCGTGAGATCTCACAGTTTAGGGTGTAGGTTACTGTGTGCTGGCTCAGGTAATAACTACTGTGTGAAGCATTACATACACGTGCTGAGATCTCACAGTTTAGGGTATAGGTTACTGTGTCCTGGCTCAGGTAATAACTACTGTGTAAGGCATTACATACACGCGCTGAGATATCACAGTTTAGGGTATAGGTTACTGTGTACTGGCTCAGGTAATAACTACTGTGTAAGGCATTACATACATGCGCTGAGATCTCACAGTTTAGGGTATAGGTTACTGTGTGCTGTCTCAGGTAATAACTACTGTGTAAGGCATTACATACACGCGCTGAGATCTCACAGTTTAGGGTATAGATTACTGTGTGCTGGCTCAGGTAATAACTATTGTGTAAGGCATTACATACACGCGCTGAGATCTCACAGTTTAGGGTATAGGTTAGTGTGTGCTCGCTCAGGTAATAACTACTGTGTAAGGCATTACATACACGCGCTGAGATCTCACAGTTTAGGGTATAGGTTACTGTGTCCTGGCTCAGGTAATAACTAATGTGTAAGGCATTACATACACGTGCTGAGATCTCACAGTTTAGGGTATAGGTTACTGTGTACTGGCTCAGGTAATAACTACTGTGTAAGGCATTACATACAAGCGCTGTGATCTCACAGTTTAGGGTATAGGTTACTGTGTGCTGGCTCAGGTAATAACTACTGTGTAAGGCATTACATACACGCGCTGAGATCTCACAGTTTAGGGTATAGGTTACTGTGTGCTGGCTCAGGTAATAACTACTGTGTAAGGAATTACATACACGCGTGAGATCTCACAGTTTAGGGTATAGGTTACTGTGTCCTGGCTCAGGTAATTACTACTGTGTAAGGCATTACATACACGCGCTGAGATTTCACAGTTTAGGGTATAGGTTACTATGTCCTGGCTCGGGTAATAACTACTGTGTAAGGCATTACATACACGCGCTGAGATCTCACCGTTGAGGGTAAAGGTTACTATGTCCTGGCTCGGGTAATAACTACTGTATAGGGCATTACGTACACGTGCTGAGATCTCACAGTTTAGGGTATAGGTTACTGTGTGCCTGCTCAGGTAATAACTACTGTGTAAGGCATTACATACACGCGCTGAGATCTCACAGTTTAGGGTAAAGGTGACTATGTCCTGGCTTGGGTAATAACTACTGTGTAAGGCATTACATACTCGCGCTGAGATCTCACAGTTTAGGGTATAGGTTACTGTGTCCTGGCTCAGGTAATAACTACTGTGTAAGGCATTACATACACGCGCTGAGATCTCACAGTTTAGGGTATAGGTTACTGTGTGCTGGCTCAGGTAATAACTTCTGTGTATGGCATTACATACACGCGCGGAGATCTCACAGTTTAGGGAATAGGTTACTGTGTGCTGGCTCAGGTAATAACTACTGTGTAAGGCATTACATACACGCGCTGAGATCTCCAGTTTAGGGTATAGGTTACTATACACTGGCTCAGGCAATAACTACTGTGTAAGGCATTACATACACGCGATGAGATCTCACAGCTTAGGGTATAGGTTACTGTGTGCTGGCTCAGGTAATAACTACTGTGTAAGGCATTACATACACGCGCTGATATCTCACCGTTTAGGGTATAGGTTACTGTGTACTGGCTCAGGTAATAACTACTGTGTGATGCATTACATACACGTGCTGAGATCTCACAGTTTAGGGTATAGGTTACTGTGTGCTGGCTCAGGTAATAACTACTGTGTAAGGCATTACATACACGCTGAGATCTTACATTTTAGGGTATAGGTTACTGTGTCCTTGCTCAGGTAATAAGTACTGTGTAAGGCATTACATACACGCGCGGAGATCTCACAGTTTAGGGTATAGGTTACTGTGTGCTGGCTCAGGTAATAACTACTGTGTAAGGCATTACATACACGCGCTGAGATCTCACAGTTTAGGGTATAGGTTACTGTGTGCTGGCTCAGGTAATAACTACTGTGTAAGGTTTTACATACACGCGCTGAGATCTCACAGTTTAGGGTGTAGGTTACTGTGTCCTGGCTCAGGTAATAACTACTGTGTAAGGCATTACATACACGCGCTGAGATCTCACAGTTTAGGGTATAGGTTACTGTGTGCTGGCTCAGGTAATAACTTCTGTGTATGGCATTACATACACGCGCGGAGATCTCACAGTTTAGGGAATAGGTTACTGTGTGCTGGCTCAGGTAATAACTACTGTGTAAGGCATTACATACACGCTGAGATCTTACATTTTAGGGTATAGGTTACTGTGTCCTTGCTCAGGTAATAAGTACTGTGTAAGGCATTACATACACGCGCGGAGATCTCACAGTTTAGGGTATAGGTTACTGTGTGCTGGCTCAGGTAATAACTACTGTGTAAGGCATTACATACACGCGCTGAGATCTCACAGTTTAGGGTATAGGTTACTGTGTGCTGGCTCAGGTAATAACTACTGTGTAAGGTTTTACATACACGCGCTGAGATCTCACAGTTTAGGGTGTAGGTTACTGTGTCCTGGCTCAGGTAATAACTACTGTGTAAGGCATTACATACACGCGCTGAGATCTCACAGTTTAGGGTATAGGTTACTGTGTGCTGGCTCAGGTAATAACTTCTGTGTATGGCATTACATACACGCGCGGAGATCTCACAGTTTAGGGAATAGGTTACTGTGTGCTGGCTCAGGTAATAACTACTGTGTAAGGCATTACATACACGTGCTGAGATCTCACAGTTTAGGGTATAGTTTACTGTGTACTGACTCAGGTAATAACTACTGTGTAAGGCATTACATTCACGCGCTGAGATCTCACAGTTTAGGGTATAGGTTACTGTGTCCTGGCTCAGGTAATAACTACTGTGTAAGGCATTACATACACGCGCTGAGATTTCACAGTTTAGGGTATAGGTTACTATGTCCTGGCTCGGGTAATAACTACTGTGTAAGGCATTACATACACGCGCTGAGATCTCACCGTTTAGGGTAAAGGTTACTATGTCCTGACTCGGGTAATAACTACTGTGTAAGGCATTACATACACGTGCTGAGATCTCACAGTTTAGGGTATAGGTTACTGTGTGCTGGCTCAGGTAATAACTACTGTGTAAGGCATTACATACACGCGCTGAGATCTCACAGTTTAGGGTAAATGTGACTATGTCCTGGCTCGAGTAATAACTACTGTGTAAGGCATTACATACACGCGCTGAGATCTCACAGTTTAGGGTAAAGGTTACTATGTCCTGGCTCGGGTAATAACTACTGTGTAAGGCATTACATACACGCGCTGAGATATCACAGTTTAGGGAATAGGTTACTGTGTCCTGGCTCAGGTAATAACTACTGTGTAAGGCATTACATACACGCGCTGAGATCTCACAGTTTAGGGTATAGGTTACTGTGTGCTGGCTCAGGTAATAATTTCTGTGTATGGCATTACATACACGCGCGGAGATCTCACAGTTTAGGGAATAGGTTACTGTGTGCTGGCTCAGGTAATAACTACTGTGTGAGGCATTACATACACGCGCTGAGATCTCACAGTTTAGGGTATAGGTTACTGTGTACTGGCTCAGGTAATAACTACTGTGTGAGGCATTACATACACGTGCTGAGATCTCACAGTTTAGGGTATAGGTTACTGTGTGCTGGCTCAGGTAATAACTACTGTGTAAGGCATTACATACACGCTGAGATCTCACAGTTTAGGGTATAGGTTACTGTGTCCTTGCTCAGGTAATAAGTACTGTGTAAGGCATTACATACACGTGCTGATATCTCACAGTTTAGGGTATAGGTTACTGTGTGCTGGCTCAGGTAATAACTACTGTGTAAGGCCTTACATACACGCGCTGAGATCTCACAGTATAGGGTATAGGTTACTGTGTGCTGGCTCAGGTAATAACTACTGTGTAAGGCATTACATACACGCGCTGAGATCTCACAGTTTGGGGTATAGGTTACTGTGTGCTGGCTCAGGTAATAACTACTGTTTAAGGCATTACATACACATGCTGAGATCTCACAGTTTAGGGTATAGGTTACTGTGTCCTGGCTCAGGTAATAACAACTGTGTAAGGCGTTACATACACGCGCTGAGATCTCACAGTTTAGGGTATAGGTTACTGTGTACTGGCTCAGGTAATAACTACTGTGTAAGGCATTACATACATGCGCTGAGATCTCACAGTTTAGGGTATAGGTAACTGTGTGCTGGCTCAGGTAATAACTACTGTGTAAGGCATTACATACACGCGCTGAGATCTCACAGTTTAGGGTATAGGTTACTGTGTGCTGGCTCAGGTAAAAACTACTGTATAAGGAATTACATACACGCGTGAGATCTCACAGTTTAGGGTATAGGTTACTGTGTGCTGGCTCAGGTAATAACTACTGTGTAAGGCGTGCTGAGATCTCACAGTTTAGGGTATAGGTTACTGTGTGCTTGCTCAGGTAATAACTACTGTGTATGGCATTACATACACGCGCTGAGATCTCACAGTTTAGGGTATAGGTTACCATGTCCTTGCTCACGTAATAACTACTGTGTAAGGCGTGCTGAGATCTCACAGTTTAGGGTATAGGTTACTGTGTGCTGGCTCAGGTAATAACTACTGTGTAAGGCATTACATACACGCGCTGAGATCTCACAGTTTAGGGTATAGGTTACTGTGTGCTGGCTCAGGTAATAACTACTGTGTAAGGCATTACATACACGCGCTGAGATCTCACAGTTTAGGGTACAGGTTACTGCGTACTGACTCAGGTAATAACTACTGTGTAAGGCATTACATTCACGCGCTGAGATCTCACAGTTTAGGGTATAGGTTACTGTGTCCTGGCTCAGGTAATAACTACTGTGTAAGGCATTACATACACGCGCTGAGATCTCACAGTTTAGGGTATAGGTTACTGTGTACTGGCTCAGGTAATAACTACTGTGTGAGGCATTACATACACGTGCTGAGATCTCACAGTTTAGGGTATAGTTTACTGTGTCCTGGCTCAGGTAATAACTACTGTGTAAGGCATTACATACACGCGCTGAGATCTCACAGTTTAGGGTATAGGTTACTGTGTACTGGCTCAGGTAATAACTACTGTGTGAGGAATTACATACACGTGCTGAGATCTCACAGTTTAGGGTATAGGTTACTGTGTCCTGGCTCAGTTTATAACTACTGTGTAAGGCATTACATACACGCTGAGATCTCACAGTTTAGGGTATAGGTTACTGTGTCCTTGCTCAGGTAATAAGTACTGTGTAAGGCATTACATACACGCGCTGAGATCTCACAGTTTAGGGTATAGGTTACTGTGTGCTGGCTCAGGTTATAACTACTGTGTAAGGAATTACATACACGCGTGAGATCTCACAGTTTAGGGTATAGGTTACTGTGTGCTGGCTCAGGTAATAACTACTGTGTAAGGCATTACATACATGCGCTGAGATCTCACAGTTTAGGGTATAGGTTACTGTGTGCTTGCTCAGGTAATAACTACTGTGTAAGGCATTACATACACGCGCTGAGATCTCACAGTTTAGGGTATAGGTTACCATGTCCTTGCTCAGGTAATAACTACTGTGTAAGGCATTACATACACGTGCTGAGATCTCACAGTTTATGGTATAGGTTACTGTGTGCTGGCTCAGGTAATAACTACTGTGTAAGGCTTTACATACACGCGCTGAGATATCACAGTTTAGGGTATAGGTTACTGTGTACTGACTCTGGTAATAACTACTGTGTAAGGCATTACATTCACGCGCTGAGATCTCACAGTTTAGGGTATAGGTTACTGTGTCCTGGCTCAGGTAATAACTACTGTGTGAGGCATTACATACACGTGCTGAGATCTCACAGTTTAGGATATAGGTTACTGTGTCCTGGCTCAGGTAATAACTACTGTGTAAGGCATTACATACACGCGCTGAGATCTCACAGTTTAGGGTATAGGTTACTGTGTACTGGCTCAGGTAATAACTACTGTGTGAGGAATTACATACACGTGCTGAGATCTCACAGTTTAGGGTATAAGTTACTGTGTCCTGGCTCAGGTTATAACTACTGTGTAAGGCATTACATACACGCTGAGATCTCACAGTTTAGGATATAGGTTACTGTGTCCTTGCTCAGGTAATAAATACTGTGTAAGGCATTACATACACGCGCTGAGATCTCACAGTTTAGGGTATAGGTTACTGTGTGCTGGCTCAGGTAATTACTACTGTGTAAGGCATTACATACACGCGCTGAGATCTCAAAGTTTATGGTATAGGTTACCATGTCCTTGCTCAGGTAATAACTAATGTGTAAGGTATTACATACACGTGCTGAGATCTCACAGTTTAGGGTATAGGTTACTGTGTGCCGGCTCAGGTAATAACTACTGTGTAAGGCATTACATACACGCGCTGAGATCTCACAGTTTAGGGTATAGGTTACTGTGTACTGGCTCAGGTAATAACTACTGTGTAAGGCATTACATACATGCGCTGAGATCTCACAGTTTAGGGTATAGGTAACTGTGTACTGGCTCAGGTAATAACTACTGTGTAAGGCATTACATACACTCGCTGAGTCTCACAGTTTAGGGTATAGGTTACTGTGTACTGACTCAGGTAATAACTACTGTGTAAGGCATTACATTCACGCGCTGAGATCTCAGAGTTTAGGGTATAGGTTACTGTGTCCTGGCTCAGGTAATAACTACTGTGTAAGGCATTACATACACGCGCTGAGATTTCACAGTTTAGGGTATAGGTTACTATGTCCTGGCTCGGGTAATAACTACTGTGTAAGGCATTACATACATGCGCTGAGATCTCACCGTTTAGGGTAAAGGTTACTATGTCCTGGCTCGGGTAATAACTACTGTGTAAGGCATTACATACACGTGCTGAGATCTCACAGTTTATGGTATAGGTTACTGTGTGCTGGCTCAGGTAATAACTACTGTGTAAGGCATTACATACACGCGCTGAGATCTCACAGTTTAGGGTAAAGGTGACTATGTCCTGGCTCGGGTAATAACTACTGTGTAAGGCATTACATACACGCGCTGAGATCTCACAGTTTAGGGTAAAGGTTACTATGTTCTGGCTCGGGTAATAACTACTGTGTATGGCATTACATACACACGCTGAGATCTCACAGTTTAGGGTATAGGTTACTGTGTCCTGGCTCAGGTAATAACTACTGTGTAAGGCATTGCATACACGCGCTGAGATTTCACAGTTTAGGGTATAGGTTACTATGTCCTGGCTCGGGTAATAACTACTGTGTAAGGCATTACATACACGCGCTGAGATCTCACCGTTGAGGGTAAAGGTTACTATGTCCTGGCTCGGGTAATAACTACTGTGTAAGGCATTACATACACGTGCTGAGATCTCACAGTTTAGGGTATAGGTTACTGTGTGCTGGCTCAGGTAATAACTACTGTGTAAGGCATTACATACACGCGCTGAGATCTCACAGTTTAGGGTAAAGGTGACTATGTCCTGGCTCGGGTAATAACTACTGTGTAAGGCATTACATACACGCGCTGAGATCTCACAGTTTAGGGTATAGGTTACTGTGTCCTGGCTCAGGTAATAACTACTGTGTAAGGCATTACATACACGCGCTGAGATCTCACAGTTTAGGGTATAGGTTACTGTGTGCTGGCTCAGGTAATAACTTCTGTGTATGGCATTACATACACGCGCGGAGATCTCACAGTTTAGGGAATAGGTTACTGTGTGCTGGCTCAGGTAATAACTACTGTGTAAGGCATTACATACACGCGCTGAGATCTCACAGTTTAGGGTATAGGTTACTATACACTGGCTCAGGCAATAACTACTGTGTAAGGCATTACATACACGCGATGAGATCTCACAGTTTAGGGTATAGGTTACTGTGTGCTGGCTCAGGTAATAACTACTGTGTAAGGCATTACATACACGCGCTGAGATCTCACAGTTTAGGGTATAGGTTACTGTGTACTGGCTCAGGTAATAACTACTGTGTGAGGCATTACATACACGTGCTGAGATCTCACAGTTTAGGGTATAGGTTACTGTGTGCTGGCTCAGGTAATAACTACTGTGTAAGGCATTACATACACGCTGAGATCTCACATTTTAGGGTATAGGTTACTGTGTCCTTGCTCAGGTAATAAGTACTGTGTAAGGCATTACATACACGCGCTGAGATCTCACAGTTTAGGGTATAGGTTACTGTGTGCTGGCTCAGGTAATAACTACTGTGTAAGGCATTACATACACGCGCTGAGATCTCACAGTTTGGGGTATAGGTTACTGTGTGCTGGCTCAGGTAATAACTATTGTGTAAGGCATTACATACACGCGCTGAGATCTCACAGTTTAGGGTATAGGTTACTGTGTGCTGGCTCAGGTAATAACTACTGTGTAAGGCATTACATACACGCGCTGAGATCTCACAGTTTAGGGTATAGGTTACTGTGTCCTGGCTCAGGTAATAACTACTGTGTAAGGCGTTACATACACGCGCTGAGATCTCACAGTTTAGGGTATAGGTTACTGTGTACTGGCTCAGGTAATAACTACTGTGTAAGGCATTACATACATGCGCTGAGATCTCACAGTTTAGGGTATAGGTTACTGTGTGCTGGCTCAGGTAATAACTACTGTGTAAGGCATTACATACACGCGCTGAGATCTCACAGTTTAGGGTATAGGTTACTGTGTGCTGGCTCAGGTAATAACTACTGTGTAAGGAATTACATACACGCGTGAGATCTCACAGTTTAGGGTATAGGTTACTGTGTGCTGGCTCAGGTAATAACTACTGTGTAAGACATTACGTACATGCGCTGAGATCTCACTGTTTAGAGTATATGTTACCGTGTGCTTGCTCAGGTAATAACTACTGTGTAAGGCATTACATACACGCGCTGAGATCTCACAGTTTAGGGTATAGGTTACCATGTCCTTGCTCAGGTAATAACTACTGTGTAAGGCATTACATACACGTGCTGAGATCTCACAGTTTAGGGTATAGGTTACTGTGTGCTGGCTCAGGTAATAACTACTGTGTAAGGCATTACATACACGCGCTGAGATCTCACAGTTTAGGGTATAGGTTACTGTGTACTGACTCAGGTAATAACTACTGTGTAAGGCATTACATTCACGCGCTGAGATCTCACAGTTTAGGGTATAGGTTACTGTGTCCTGGCTCAGGTAATAACTACTGTGTAAGGCATTTCATACACGTGCTGAGATCTCACAGTTTAGGGTATAGGTTACTGTGTACTGGCTCAGGTAATAACTACTGTGTGAGGCATTACATACACGTGCTGAGATCTCACAGTTTAGGGTATAGGTTACTGTGTCCTGGCTCAGGTAATAACTACTGTGTAAGGCAATACATACACGCGCTGAGATCTCACAGTTTAGGGTATAGGTTACTGTGTACTGGCTCAGGTAATAACTACTGTGTGAGGAATTACATACACGTGCTGAGATCTCACAGTTTAGGGTATAGGTTACTGTGTCCTGGCTCAGGTTATAACTACTGTGTAAGGCATTGCATACACGCTGAGATCTCACAGTTTAGGGTATAGGTTACTGTGTCCTTGCTCAGGTAATAAGTACTGTGTAAGGCATTACATACACGCGCTGAGATCTCACAGTTTAGGGTATAGGTTACTGTGTGCTGGCTCAGGTAATAACTACTGTGTAAGGCATTACATACACGCGCTGAGATCTCACAGTTTAGGGTATAGGTTACTGTGTGCTGGCTCAGGTAATAACTACTGTGTAAGGAATTACATACACGCGTGAGATCTCACAGTTTAGGGTGTAGGTTACTGTGTGCTGGCTCAGGTAATAACTACTGTGTGAAGCATTACATACACGTGCTGAGATCTCACAGTTTAGGGTATAGGTTACTGTGTCCTGGCTCAGGTAATAACTACTGTGTAAGGCATTACATACATGCGCTGAGATCTAACAGTTTAGGGTATAGGTTACTGTGTGCTGTCTCAGGTAATAACTACTGTGTAAGGCATTACATACACGCGCTGAGATCTCACAGTTTAGGGTATAGATTACTGTGTGCTGGCTCAGGTAATAACTACTGTGTAAGGCATTACATACACGCGCTGAGATCTCACAGTTTAGGGTATAGGTTAGTGTGTGCTCGCTCAGGTAATAACTACTGTGTAAGGCATTACATACACGCGCTGAGATCTCACAGTTTATGGTATAGGTTACTGTGTCCTGGCTCAGGTAATAACTAATGTGTAAGGCATTACATACACGTGCTGAGATCTCACAGTTTAGGGTATAGGTTACTGTGTACTGGCTCAGGTAATAACTACTGTGTAAGGCATTACATACAAGCGCTGTGATCTCACAGTTTAGGGTATAGGTTACTGTGTGCTGGCTCAGGTAATAACTACTGTGTAAGGCATTACATACACGCGCTGAGATCTCACAGTTTAGGGTATAGTTTACTGTGTCCTGGCTCAGGTAATAACTACTGTGTAAGGCATTACATACACGCGCTGAGATTTCACAGTTTAGGGTATAGGTTACTATGTCCTGGCTCGGGTAATAACTACTGTGTAAGGCATTACATACACGCGCTGAGATCTCACAGTTTAGGGTATAAGTTACTGTGTCCTGGCTCAGGTAATAACTACTGTGTAAGGCATTACATACACGCGCTTAGATTTCACAGTTTAGGGTATAGGTTACTATGTCCTGGCTCGGGTAATAACTACTGTGTAAGGCATTACATACACGCGCTGAGATCTCACCGTTTAGGGTAAAGGTTACTATGTCCTGGCTCGGGTAATAACTACTGTGTAAGGCATTACATACACGTGCTGAGATCACACAGTTTAGGGTATAGGTTACTCTGTGCTGGCTCAGGTAATAACTACTGTGTAAGGCATTACATACACGCGCTGAGATATCACAGTTTAGGGTAAAGGTGACTATGTCCTGGCTCGGGTAATAACTACTGTGTAAGGCATTACATACACGCGCTGAGATCTCACAGTTTAGGGTAAAGGTTACTATGTCCTGGCTCGGGTAATAACTACTGTGTAAGGCATTACATACACGCGCTGAGATCTCACAGTTTAGGGAATAGGTTACTGTGTCCTGGCTCAGGTAATAACTACTGTGTAAGGCATTACATACACGCGCTGAGATCTCACAGTTTAGGGTATAGGTTACTGTGTGCTGTCTCAGGTAATAATTTCTGTGTATGGCATTACATACACGCGCGGAGATCTCACAGTTTAGGGAATAGGTTACTGTGTGCTGGCTCAGGTAATAACTACTGTGTGAGGCATTACATACACGCGCTGAGATCTCACAGTTTAGGGTATAGGTTACTGTGTACTGGCTCAGGTAATAACTACTGTGTGAGGCATTACATACACGTGCTGAGATCTCACAGTTTAGGGTATAGGTTACTGTGTGCTGGCTCAGGTAATAACTACTGTGTAAGGCATTACATACACGCTGAGATCTCACAGTTTAGGGTATAGTTTACTGTGTCCTTGCTCAGGTAATAAGTACTGTGTAAGGCATTACATACACGTGCTGATATCTCACAGTTTAGGGTATAGGTTACTGTGTGCTGGCTCAGGTAATAACTACTGTGTAAGGCATTACATACACGCGCTGAGATCTCACAGTTTAGGGTATAGGTTACTGTGTACTGGCTCAGGTAATAACTACTGTGTAAGGCATTACATACATGCGCTGAGATCTCACAGTTTAGGGTATAGGTAACTGTGTGCTGGCTCAGGTAATAACTACTGTGTAAGGCATTACATACACGCGCTGAGATCTCACAGTTTAGGGTATAGGTTACTGTGTGCTGGCTCAGGTAATAACTACTGTATAAGGAATTACATACACGCGTGAAATCTCACAGTTTAGGGTATAGGTTACTGTGTGCTGGCTCAGGTAATAACTACTGTGTAAGGCATTACATACATGCGCTGAGATCTCACAGTTTAGGGTATAGGTTACTGTGTGCTTGCTCAGGTAATAACTACTGTGTAAGGCATTACATACACGCGCTGAGATCTCACAGTTTAGGGTATAGGTTACCATGTCCTTGCTCACGTAATAACTACTGTGTAAGGCATTACATACACGTGCTGAGATCTCACAGTTTAGGGTATAGGTAACTGTGTGCTGGCTCAGGTAATAACTACTGTGTAAGGCATTACATACACGCGCTGAGATCTCACAGTTTAGGGTATAGGTTACTGTGTACTGACTCAGGTAATAACTACTGTGTAAGGCATTACATTCACGCGCTGAGATCTCACAGTTTAGGGTATAGGTTACTGTGTACTGGCTCAGGTAATAACTACTGTGTGAGGAATTACATACACGTGCTGAGATCTCACAGTTTAGGGTATAGGTTACTGTGTCCTGGCTCAGTTTATAACTACTGTGTAAGGCATTACATACACGCTGAGATCTCACAGTTTAGGGTATAGGTTACTGTGTCCTTGCTCAGGTAATAAGTACTGTGTAAGGCATTACATACACGCGCTGAGATCTCACAGTTTAGGGTATAGGTTACTGTGTGCTGGCTCAGGTTATAACTACTGTGTAAGGAATTACATACACGCGTGAGATCTCACAGTTTAGGGTATAGGTTACTGTGTGCTGGCTCAGGTAATAACTACTGTGTAAGGCTTTACATACATGCGCTGAGATCTCACAGTTTAGGGTATAGGTTACTGTGTGCTTGCTCAGGTAATAACTACTGTGTAAGGCATTACATACACGCGCTGAGATCTCACAGTTTAGGGTATAGGTTACCATGTCCTTGCTCAGGTAATAACTACTGTGTAAGGCATTACATACACGTGCTGAGATCTCACAGTTTAGGGTATAGGTTACTGTGTCCTGGCTCAGGTAATAACTACTGTGTGAGGCATTACATACACGTGCTGAGATCTCACAGTTTAGGATATAGGTTACTGTGTCCTGGCTCAGGTAATAACTACTGTGTAAGGCATTACATACACGCGCTGAGATCTCACAGTTTAGGGTATAGGTTACTGTGTACTGGCTCAGGTAATAACTACTGTGTGAGGAATTACATACACGTGCTGAGATCTCACAGTTTAGGGTATAAGTTACTGTGTCCTGGCTCAGGTTATAACTACTGTGTAAGGTATTACATACACGCTGAGATCTCACAGTTTAGGGCATAGGTTACTGTGTCCTTGCTCAGGTAATAAATACTGTGTAAGGCATTACATACACGCGCTGAGATCTCACAGTTTAGGGTATAGGTTACTGTGTGCTGGCTCAGGTAATAACTACTGTGTAAGGCATTACATACACGCGCTGAGATCTCAAAGTTTAGGGTATAGGTTACCATGTCCTTGCTCAGGTAATAACTAATGTGTAAGGCATTACATACACGTGCTGAGATCTCACAGTTTAGGGTATAGGTTACTGTGTGCCGGCTCAGGTAATAACTTCTGTGTAAGGCATTACATACACGCGCTGAGATCTCACAGTTTAGGGTATAGGTTACTGTGTACTGGCTCAGGTAATAACTACTGTGTAAGGCATTAAATACATGCGCTGAGATCTCACAGTTTAGGGTATAGGTTACTGTGTACTGGCTCAGGTAATAACTACTGTGTAAGGCATTACATACACTCGCTGAGTCTCACAGTTTAGGGTATAGGTTACTGTGTACTGACTCAGGTAATAACTACTGTGTAAGGCATTACATTCACGCGCTGAGATCTCACAGTTTAGGGTATAGGTTACTGTGTCCTGGCTCAGGTAATAACTACTGTGTAAGGCATTACATACACGCGCTGAGATTTCACAGTTTAGGGTATAGGTTACTATGTCCTGGCTCGGGTAATAACTACTGTGTAAGGCATTACATACACGCGCTGAGATCTCACCGTTTAGGGTAAAGGTTACTATGTCCTGGCTCGGGTAATAACTACTGTGTAAGGCATTACATACACGTGCTGAGATCTCACAGTTTAGGGTATAGGTTACTGTGTGCTGGCTCAGGTAATAACTACTGTGTAAGGCATTACATACACGCGCTGAGATCTCACAGTTTAGGGTAAAGGTGACTATGTCCTGGCTCGGGTAATAACTACTGTGTAAGGCATTACATACACGCGCTGAGATCTCACAGTTTAGGGTAAAGGTTACTATGTCCTGGCTCGGGTAATAACTACTGTGTAAGGCATTACATACACACGCTGAGATCTCACAGTTTAGGGTATAGGTTACTGTGTCCTGGCTCAGGTAATAACTACTGTGTAAGGCATTACATACACGCGCTGAGATTTCACAGTTTAGGTTATAGGTTACTATGTCCTGGCTCGGGTAATAACTACTGTGTAAGGCATTACATACACGTGCTGAGATCTCACCGTTGAGGGTAAAGGTTACTATGTCCTGGCTCGGGTAATAACTACTGTGTAAGGCATTACATACACGTGCTGAGATCTCACAGTTTAGGGTATAGGTTACTGTGTGCTGGCTCAGGTAATAACTACTGTGTAAGGCATTACATACACTCGCTGAGATCTCACAGTTTAGGGTAAAGGTGACTATGTCCTGGCTCGGGTAATAACTACTGAGTAAGGCATTACATACACGCGCTGAGATCTCACAGTTTAGGGGATAGGTTACTGTGTCCTGACCCAGGTAATAACTACTGTGTAAGGCATTACATACACGCGCTGAGATATCACAGTTTAGGGTATAGGTTACTGTGTGCTGGCTCAGGTAATAACTTCTGTGTATGGCATTACATACACGCGCGGAGATCTCACAGTTTAGGGAATAGGTTACTGTGTGCTGGCTCAGGTAATAACTACTGTGTAAGGCATTACATACACGCGCTGAGATCTCACAGTTTAGGGTATAGGTTACTATACACTGGCACAGGCAATAACTACTGTGTAAGGCATTACATACACGCGATGAGATCTCACAGTTTAGGGTATAGGTTACTGTGTCCTGGCTCAGGTAATAACTACTGTGTAAGGCGTTACATACACGCGCTGAGATCTCACAGTTTAGGGTATAGGTTACTGTGTACTGGCTCAGGTAATAACTACTGTGTAAGGCATTACATACATGCGCTGAGATCTCACAGTTTAGGGTATAGGTTACTGTGTGCTGGCTCAGGTAATAACTACTGTGTAAGGCATTACATACACGCGCTGAGATCTCACAGTTTAGGGTATAGGTTACTGTGTGCTGACTCAGGTAATAACTACTGTGTAAGGAATTACATACACGCGTGAGATCTCTCAGTTTAGGGTATAGGTTACTGTGTGCTGGCTCAGGTAATAACTACTGTGTAAGGCATTACGTACATGCGCTGAGATCTCACAGTTTAGGGTATAGGTTACCGTGTGCTTGCTCAGGTAATAACTACTGTGTAAGGCATTACATACACGCGCTGAGATCTCACAGTTTAGGGTATAGGTTACCATGTCCTTGCTCAGGTAATAACTACTGTGTAAGGCATTACATACACGTGCTGAGATCTCACAGTTTAGGGTATAGGTTACTGTGTGCTGGCTCAGGTAATAACTACTGTGTAAGGCATTACATACACGCGCTGAGATCTCACAGTTTAGGGTATAGGTTACTGTGTACTGACTCAGATAATAACTACTGTGTAAGGCATTACATTCACGCGCTGAGATCTCACTGTTTAGGGTATAGGTTACTGTGTCCTGGCTCAGGTAATAACTAATGTGTAAGGCATTTCATACACGTGCTGAGATCTCACAGTTTAGGGTATAGGTTACTGTGTACTGGCTCAGGTAATAACTACTGTGTGAGGCATTACATACACGTGCTGAGATCTCACAGTTTAGGGTATAGGTTACTGTGTCCTGGCTCAGGTAATAACTACTGTGTAAGGCAATACATACACGCGCTGAGATCTCACAGTTTAGGGTATAGGTTACTGTGTACTGGCTCAGGTAATAACTACTGTGTGAGGAATTACATACACGTGCTGAGATCTCACAGTTTTTGGGTATAGGTTACTGTGTCCTGGCTCAGGTTATAACTACTGTGTAAGGCATTACATACACGCTGAGATCTCACAGTTTAGGGTATAGGTTACTGTGTCCTTGCTCAGGTAATAAGTACTGTGTAAGGCATTACATACACGCGCTGAGATCTCACAGTTTAGGGTATAGGTTACTGTGTGCTGGCTCAGGTAATAACTACTGTGTAAGGCATTACATACACGCGCTGAGATCTCACAGTTTAGGGTATAGGTTACTGTGTGCTGGCTCAGGTAATAACTACTGTGTAAGGAATTACATACACGCGTGAGATCTCACAGTTTAGGGTGTAAGTTACTGTGTGCTGGCTCAGGTAATAACTACTGTGTGAAGCATTACATACACGTGCTGAGATCTCACAGTTTAGGGTATAGGTTACTCTGTCCTGGCTCAGGTAATAACTACTGTGTAAGGCATTACATACACGCGCTGAGATATCACAGTTTAGGGTATAGGTTACTGTGTACTGGCTCAGGTAATAACTACTGTGTAAGGCATTACATACATGCGCTGAGATCTCACAGTTTAGGGTATAGGTTACTGTGTGCTGTCTCAGGTAATAACTACTGTGTAAGGCATTACATACACGCGCTGAGATCTCACAGTTTAGGGTATAGATTACTGTGTGCTGGCTCAGGTAATAACTACTGTGTAAGGCATTACATACACGCGCTGAGATCTCACAGTTTAGGGTATAGGTTAGTGTGTGCTCGCTCAGGTTATAACTACTGTGTAAGGCATTACATACACGCGCTGAGATCTCACAGTTTAGGGTATAGGTTACTGTGTCCTGGCTCAGGTAATAACTAATGTGTAAGGCATTACATACACGTGCTGAGATCTCACAGTTTAGGGTATAGGTTACTGTGTACTGGCTCAGGTAATAACTGCTGTGTAAGGCATTACATACAAGCGCTGTGATCTCACAGTTTAGGGTATAGGTTACTGTGTGCTGGCTCAGGTAATAACTACTGTGTAAGGCATTACATACACGCGCTGAGATCTCACAGTTTAGGGTATAGGTTACTGTGTGCTGGCTCAGGTAATAACTACTGTGTAAGGAATTACATACACGCGTGAGATCTCACAGTTTAGGGTATAGGTTACTGTGTGCTGGCTCAGGTAATAACTACTGTGTAAGGCATTACATACATGCGCTGAGATCTCACAGTTTAGGGTATAGGTTACTGTGTGCTTGCTCAGGTAATAACTACTGTGTAAGGCATTACATACACGCGCTGAGATCTCACAGTTTAGGGTATAGGTTACCATGTCCTTGCTCAGGTAATAACTACTGTGTAAGGCATTACATACACGTGCTGAGATATCACAGTTTAGGGTATAGGTTACTGTTTGCCGGCTCAGGTAATAACTACTGTGTAAGGCATTACATACACGCGCTGAGATCTCACAGTTTAGGGTATAGGTTACTGTGTACTGGCTCAGGTAATAACTACTATGTAAGGCATTACATTCACGCGCTGAGATCTCACAGTTTAGGGTATAGGTTACTGTGTCCTGGCTCAGGTAATAACTACTGAGTAAGGCATTACATACACGCGCTGAGATTTCACAGTTTAGGGTATAGGTTACTATGTCCTGGCTCGGATAATTACTACTGTGTAAGGCATTACATACACGCGCTGAGATCTCACCGTTTAGGGTAAAGGTTACTATGTCCTGGCTCGGGTAATAACTACTGTGTAAGGCATTACATACACGTGCTGAGATCCCACAGTTTAGGGTATAGTTTACTGTGTGCTGGCTCAGGTAATAACTACTGTGTAAGGCATTACATACACGCGCTGAGATCTCACAGTTTAGGGTAAAGGTGACTATGTCCTGGCTCGGGTAATAACTACTGTGTAAGGCATTACCTACACGCGCTGAGATCTCACAGTTTAGGGTAAAGGTTACTATGTCCTGGCTCGGGTAATAACTACTGTGTAAGGCATTACATACACGCGCTGAGATCTCACAGTTTAGGGTATAGGTTACTGTGTTCTGGCTCTGGTAATAACTACTGTGTAAGGCGTTACATATACGCGCTGAGATTTCACAGTTTAGGGTATAGGTTACTATGTCCTGGCTCGGGTAATATCTACCGTGTAAGGCATTACATACACGCGCTGAGATCTCACCGTTTAGGGTAAAGGTTACTATGTCCTGGCTCGGGTAATAACTACTGTGTAGGGCATTACATACACGTGCTGAGATCTCACAGTTTAGGGTATAGGTTACTGAGTGCTGGCTCAGGTAATAACTACTGTGTAAAGCATTACATACACGCGCTGAGATCTCACAGTTTAGGATAAAGGTGACTATGTCCTGGCTGGGGTAATAACTACTGTGTAAGGCATTACATACACGCGCTGAGATCTCACAGTTTAGGGTAAAGGTTACTATGTCCTGGCTCGGGTAATATCTACTGTGTAAGGCATTACATACACGCGCTGAGATCTCACCGTTTAGGGTAAAGGTTACTATGTCCTGGCTCGGGTAATAACTACTGTGTAAGGCATTACATACACGTGCTGAGATCTCACAGTTTAGGGTATAGGTTACTGTGTGCTGGCTCAGGTAATAACTACTGTGTAAGGCATTACATACACGCGCTGAGATCTCACAGTTTAGGATAAAGGTGACTATGTCCTGGCTGGGGTAATAACTACTGTGTAAGGCATTACATACACGCGCTGAGATCTCACAGTTTAGGATAAAGGTGACTATGTCCTGGCTGGGGTAATAACTACTGTGTAAGGCATTACATACACGCGCTGAGATCTCACAGTTTAGGGTAAAGGTTACTATGTCCTGGCTCGGGTAATAACTACTGTGTAAGGCATTACATACACGCGCTGAGATCTCACAATTTAGGGCATAGGTTACTGTGTCCTGGCTCAGGTAATAACTACTGTGTAAGGCATTACATACACGCGCTGAGATCTCACAGTTTAGGGTATAGGTTACTGTGTGCTGGCTCAGGTAATAACTTCTGTGTATGGCATTACATACACGCGCGGAGATCTCACAGTTTAGGGAATAGGTTACTGTGTGCTGGCTCAGGTAATAACTACTGTGTAAGGCATTACATACACGCGCTGAGATCTCTCAGTTTAGGGTATAGGTTACTGTGTACTGGCTCAGGTAATAACTGCTGTGTAAGGCATTACATACACGCGCTGAGATCTCACAGTTTAGGGTATAGGTTACTGTGTCCTGGCTCAGGTAATAACTACTGTGTAAGGCATTCCATACACGCGCTGAGATCTCTCAGTTCAGGGTATAGGTTACTGTGTGCTGGCTCATGTAATAACTATTGTGTAAGGCATTACATACACGCGATGAGATCTCACAGTTTAGCTTGCCAAGCCTCCGACAGGGCAGACGGTCCGTTCAGAACTGCTGCCAGCGAGCTACTGAAGTGAAATTGGAGGGGCTTGTTCTGCTACTACCGATCCCACCCGAACGTTGCCGAAGATCTGCGCAGGATTAGTGGCAAGCCCATCTTGTGTGAATTCTATCAAAATACTTGCAGATATGAACTAAAAGTAAGAGAACATTGAGGATCTAAATAGAGAAACTGTCTGTGATTACATAAACCCATATGGACCTCGTAAGCTACAATGCTGTGCCTTTCTTTATACCTACTTGCAATCGCCTCGATGTCCATGGATAGAAGTTCTCGCCATATGTTGTATTAGAAGTTGAGTTGACTATGGCGAAGCAGAGGACATTGAACTGTATATATCAGGATCATCGGGAGTGTATATTCGCATTAAGCTGGGAGAGAATGGATAGGAGCACATTGACGATCGATATCCTCCTGTATCAGTTGCACTTCATTTGTATGTAAACACTGGAAAATCTTTATCACTGTATTTCTCATCATTAGTCATGTGTGATGTTCATTTATATTTTAAGATTAAACCCACTATGTTACTCTTTTGTCCGAGGGAAATATGGTCATTAGGTGGGATGTCCACAGCCTATGAGGAGGTACCGTCCCAGCATTCACCTGGAATTTATAATGAGAAACCCTGGTAAACCATTTAAACGATTGCCGACGGTGGGGTTCAAACACATTTGCTTTCAGAGGGTTGTAGTAGCCTGAAGACGTGGCCTTGAACTAAGTTTTATAGTATTTAAAATGAATTCGGCTCTAAGGCATGAAGACTAAGTCTCGAATCTAATTTTAAAATTTCAAGGTTTGATATCTGAATTACTGAAGAAGGTTTAATACACGATAAAAATATCCCTCTCGGCACGCCAGAAGGCGGAGATAGATTTCTCTGGGCAAACTAGAGGATAGGCGAAAATAGGCAAAATATGGATGTTTTCGTAGAAGTACCTGAGCTCATTCTATACCTCTCATTATGAGAAAGTGTTTTACAATTGGATCTAAATAAACTTTGTTTATCCTCTTATTATGCATATTTCTAATATTCTATTGTCTTATCTTCTTGTCATTTGGAATCTAATTTTATACTGGTGATCACACTGTACATATGTAAGGTTTTGACACTGATGTGTAACTATCTAAGGGTCTGTTACTTCTTCACGCAAAATTTTATCTTCCGCACAGACGCTGGTTCCTCAGTAGCCCCGTGTACTTAGGGTGTGTGTAGAATCTGTCTGATAACCGGTGTTAATTATGATGGCTGTATTAGTCTGTAATTCAGCAAAGGACTGCAGACTGTCAATTTCAAGTAGTATTTCCTAATTTTGCTACCCAATGCTACCGTCAACGACACCTAGATGTTAACTTGGCTACTCGATTCTACCGCAACCAGAACCTTGCAAAGGACGTTGGAACATACAGCATAAATCAAATCTAACCTACAAATTTTGCTTCACACTGTTGTAGTTGGTGAAAGGTTCTTTGACATGCCATAATTCTATGACATGGGCCCGCCACATTACTTCCCCTCCCGAGGAAGGCATACTGAGGGATTTGTAACGCTCTTAAAAAATCCGACGACTTCGTCCGTGTTTGAACCCGCGACCTTGGGCATAGAAGTTCAGCATACTACCAGTTACGCCACCGAAGCCGCTTCCCACAGAGACGTTCTAAGTGGCGTTGTCATGGCAACCTCTGATGGCTCTCCCCTCATCAATTTACTGGCGTCGTCATGGCAACCTCTGATGGCTCTTGGCATTTTCTTCTTATTCAGAATGTTTCGCTCATCCCTTGGCGTAATGGTGGGCCGTAACAAAAATTCTTTCAGACGAAAGTTTTATGTAATTATTAGGGGAATATTGTCATTTTAAAACGGTTTGATATTGTGCCTATTAAAAGAGATATGATTTTTGTTTCCCTAAAAACCCACTTTTTCCCACCACTTTGGTTAATTCTTGTTGCTATCAAAAAACTTTTCAAACGTACATTTTTGGCCTTTATCCGACTCATAGTATGAACTTTGAATTGATTCCATATTTCACATATTAAGAGAGTTATAGCAATTTTTCACTGTTTCGAAAAAGGCCCCCATTTTCACCCCTTTGTCCCGATTTTTCTCATTAACGAACTCGACCGAGATCTTCAAGGGATATACATATATAGAATGTAAAATATTCAAAGTGGTTGGTGCAAAATTCCGGTAGTTATCGTGTCCACAAGAAAGTGAAATACATACATATGATCCATACATACATATACTGTATATTGAGATCAGCTGATGACGATACCCGAGTCTGGGAAGTTAACTTTGAAAACAGAACTACCGTTCTGTACAACATTTCTTATCTAGGTTTTGTACTGTATGTCGAATTATGTTTGAAAGGAATTCAAAGTAGTTGAAACCTGTATACGATTTAATTCCACCTATGCAAAGGAACATGGGTGTGAAACAAGTAATTTCTCTGCAGGATGATACTGATCTCACTGAGGATATTAAGATTACTCCAATCAACATTAGCAAATGCCTTTTCTCAGACTACAAATGCCATGAACGTTCTCTTTCCCCCCCAAAATCACCCTAAGAATTAGTACACCTTCCCTTGTTCCTATGTTTCACATGAAGCCAAACCGGTCTTACCCAACTCTGTTTCGATCTGTCTTTCCATCATCTTGTAAATACCTTCGAAGTATGATTGATCAAGCTGATTGTACGGCAATCTTCACGTCTGTCAGCCTCTGCTTTCTTCGGTATAGGGATGATGACATTTTTCTTGCAATCATATGGTAACTTGTATCATGATCCCTACACTCCAAGTGAAATAAACTGATCAGACATTCATCACCTATGCTGCGTGGCAGTTCAATCGGTATATCATCTCTGCCTGGTGATATGTTTCTGCTTAAGTCTTCTAATGCTCTGCCAAATTCTGATTTAATTGACCTATAAATGGGGGATGTGTTTGATAAGTTTCAGATACATATGATCGAGAATAAGAAAGTAATTTCAGTAAGCTTTACAGCTGACAAATCCTTTCTTTAAGTTGAGCAGTGCTGTAAAGTTACATTATTTGTTATTGATTGTGTAGAAGCGTAATATGATAGCAAAGAAATTAATGATTCATTCTTGTTTCTAGGATATAAAAGGAGAAGCCCATGATGAAGAGAGTGATGCAAGTGGAAATCATATAAATGAGTAAGTGGAAAACATAATAAGGAAAAGTATTGCATGTATGATAACTAAAACTGTTGGATGTGAAGAAGATTTGTTGGAAAAATGAGTTATTGTCTTATTTTTCATCATTGAACGTTTTTGTATTTGTTTGTCTTAAGTGGATATTGATGTTCACTTTTTAGTTGGCAGCCCAAAAACTAACCTTTCTCAATCAGAGTTTTAACTGTAGGAAGTATTTCCGTATGAATGCTATTGAGAAGATGACCTACTAGTTGTTCTCGCCGTGCGTTGCATTGTCAATCAAAGAAAGAAAGTGTTTGAAAATGAAAATCCACAGCCTGCTTCCAGTCTTCGACCGGGTCAGGAATGGAATGAATGAAGCCCCCATCTAGCGGCGAGGATATGAACTGTGCCGGCTGCCGAGGCCCGACGCACTCCTCTGGGGCAATGATTAAATGCATGACAGATGAAATAAAATGATAGTGGAGAGTGTTGCTGGAATGAAATTTTGACAGGGAAAACCGGAGTACCCGGAGAAAAACCTGTCTGCCTCCGTTTTGTCCAGCACAGATCTCACATGGAGTGACCGGGATTTGAACCACGGACCCAGCGGTGAGAGGCCGGCGTGCTGCCGCCTAAGCCACGGAGGCTTTGCAAAAAGAAAGAAAGTGTTTCTGTAATAATTTGGTTTATTCAAATGTTTTTTGTTTTTCCGTCTGGTGCTTACATAAATAAATCAGAAGGCATTCCGACGCTTGAGCAAACCACATCAACTATCCATGTGAGAACATTTGTTGAAACGAAAGTCAAAAGTTACGTCTTAATGAAACCCCAAGTCGATTAGGGTTCTTGTTATGGAAACAAAGCTATGCACCACGTGACTCCTTCATTTCACGCTGATTGCGCGGGTTGTCCCGAACAGCAGGTTTCCATCATCGTCTCGTTTTAATGAACAAATCTGGGAATTACCGTGCAAAACATAATCCATAATTCATTTGTTGATATTGATCATAATACATGGGGTATACTAATGGATTTCCTGAAAATATTCAGCGAAGGTGTAAAATAAATATAATATATCAGCTATATACGGACAATGAATTGAAACACGGTTGGTACAATACAAAACCACCTACGGCATTATAACAATTACTCGCTGTTTCAGTACGGTACAGAATCACTTTAGTAATACCGAACCTTGTGTAGCAGAACTGACAAGAAATGGCTTCGTTTTCAACCCCAGCCATGCTGAAAGTAATTTTCCGTTGCTTTCCCACTTCTTCTTTAAGGAATTACTGGGATGGTACTGAGCCAGTATTTTGCATTGGATTAGAACCTGGACATTTTAGAAAGACACAGCTGGTATTTTTATGGCTATGTTTCAACTGCAAGCGGGAGCGATGACTCTGAGACGCGCACTTAGGGGTTGTACTAGCAACCTGCATTAAAACTTGACCATGTGACCGGCCGAGGTACAGTTATTTCTACAAGATAGACGCCGTGCAAACGTGACTCCGATATACGCTATTATAAAGCGATGATGATGAAACAACTTGAGAACAATTTTGGGATTATAAATGCACATCTTAGAATAGCAGATGATTATCGCAATCATTCTGTGTCGATTATCATATCGTTTGAACCATGGGAATTCTGGGTAGACTGGCAAGTCAGTTGGATGTATCTCGCTCGGGAGTGAGACATTACATTCATACTTCTTCAGAATCTGCTAAGGAACGTGTCCGCTGGCATGATTTGAAGTAAGCGTTTACGAGTGTGACTTTAACTTGTGCGAATTGTGGAAAAGTCCGGCACAAGACAGTTAGTCTTGACTTGTCATAGCAAGACACGGATGCGAGAAACACTTGGGACGGATGGCCACGTGTGCTAACTTCGTGTACGATGAAAGTGAACTTAGCTTTTCGTATAGACTTGTTATAATTCTACTGCCATGACAAGAGCCTTTGAAATAATACAGCCGTAGCTATCTAAGCTATCGAGCAAACTTAGGACGTGTCGGTGCGATAAACTTTGCGACGCGAACAGCTGTTTTCGAGCCGGATGGGAGCGGGGTTCGATCTCACGCCGTTCCAGGCGGTACGTGAACTACCCAGCGCAATGGACAAGGGTTCCCTACAAGAAATGTGTGTTCCAACATTCTTTTCCATTCTCATCGAGATGACTAAGAATAAGGTAGCTGGAAATATTTTCATATAAGTAGACAGTATGAATTAGTCATATTTTAGAATGTCCTTCTTTCACTAATTTTTATTCAGTAGACAGGAAGTGCATTCTAGGGCTAGATCTGATACTTTCGTCATTTCTGTCCAAGCATGTATTTTACCTTGTAGTTAATGTTAATGTGATGCTATTTTTAGAGCATTACATATCTTTTTCTAAATTACTTTGGCTATAAATTGAGCATTAAAATTAGTTGTGAGGATACACGATACAAGAAGAAACCGGGCCAAGACTACGGTAACATTGTATAAGAATAATAGTTAGCAAGAAGATGACCGATATTCCACGTACACTTGGACATTTTTCGGAATAAATATTTGTAATTATATGAGCAACGAAACAGAATATTTTGACATTCCATGAAACATTATTTGATAGATGTGACAGTCTATTATACGCGGAGTTCGATATAGAATTGGAAATATAGTAATTTTTGGTGTGAACAATTACGATTTTTGGATTAGGCTTTTGCAGTCTACATTTTTGAATTTCTTGTTGAATATAGACACTTTTCTAGTTCGTTCAGTTTTTCAACTTTCTTTACTCTTTTGTAATACTCCGACTTGGTTCAACGTATGATTCTAATGGATTATTTGTACCTTCTGAAGATAGGCTCTTTTTCATGGTGTAGTCTCATGCGAATTTTGTTTAACTGAATTGTTTCTTTCATAGTGATCAATCTATAATTCTCTGAAAGATATATTTTTGAAATATGAGTGCATAATGAAATGAAATATTGTTGAATGTCGTCATAAAACGAATTGACAGTTTGGAAAATTCACGAATACTACAGAGGTGGCCAAATTATTAGACTAAAGGTCTAAAAAGGCATTATCAATTTTTTCTGAGTACACATTTATTTGTGTTTCAATGGGAACTGACGCTGGGGATGTTACAATGATATAGGGACATTTGGATAATGATTTTAGGATATTCTGTCTCATAGTTTGGCAAAACTGTTACAATTGATTGTCTGCTGTCTCAAGGAACTATTTCTTTCTGTGCACATGTTGTTGTTTGTTTGAATTTTACAAATAATTTAGTGATTGTTTAGTTACTATCTTCACTTAATTCCATCTGCGGAGCTCTGGTGCTTTATGCTGACATATTTAAACCTGTATTTGCGACGTGATTGGAAGGCAGTTCAGAACATCGACCTATCAAAGGAATTTTATGTTTTGAACCACTTTTCAGAATTTATTGTAATTATTATTATCATCATGATTATTATTATTATTATTATTGTCATGTGTTGTGACATCTCTATATTACGCCTTGAGTGTTTAAAAGTGCGCAGATTGTCTGTATGTATCTCTCTGTCTAACGTTGTGCAACCCCTAGCTACATACTACCTAGTTCTCTCGTATTGGCTAGTGTTGTTGCTACCTTGCATTTTGTTGTGCAATTCGTTCTGTCATTGGCTCTGACAATATTTGACGCGAGTTTGGTGCCACTCCCAAACTACGCATTTGATATTTCTGAGAGGCTTCTCTCCTCTCTGGGGGAGAGAAGCTTATTCAGTCTTGGACGTGCCGAGATGTAGGGCGAACGTTTGTATTCGGGCAGAGGCCCGCCCTCATGGCGCAGCGGAATGTGAGTACGGCTCAATGTATTTCTATCTAACGCAATGTAATGGTTTTTGTTAAACGTTCCTTCTTTTGCATAATTCTCTTTCCTTTTCAAGATGTTACTGTTAGTATTTTAATCCTTGAACCAGATCTCCGGGACCTTGCGTAATGTCATACGGCGGAGTTCTTTTTGTTGCTTTTGTTATGTGCCCTCCTCACAGTTTTATTATTTTGGTTAATACCTGTAAGATTCGAAAGTATTGCGTTTCTGCGTCTTGGCTTATGTATATTCCCTGTCGGGCCTTGGTGCTCGTCTTTTGCGTCGGTGTCTCTTTTGTACCACAAATGTTTCATTTGATTGGTAGCAATTGGACCTTTGTTTGCGGACAGTATGTGTGAGGTAACGGGACTTATGTCCAACGTCCCACTAATACATGTCCCTTTTGTTTATAGAATATATGTGACGGTGGTTAACTGGGATTTCTCCAGCTCCGATGTCATATTATTCTTTTTTTTATATGTCGCGTTGGTGCGGCATTATGTAGGGAGTATAAGCCTATTTTTTATAGCGTGCTTTCGACTTTTACCGGTCTCTTTCGTCCCAAGTCAATTGTAATGTAATGTATCTCCGTATATCTCTTTTTCCTTTTGTTTTGTTCTTTCTCTTTCGATTTTCGCCGTATTACGTAACTTAATGATATTCCCCCTTTTCTTCCCCTTCTTCCTACCTCCGTGAAATCTATCTTCCCTTTGTTCTACTCCCCTCACTCCTCCCCCAACCCTCAGTTATGTTTACATAAAATCATGAAAAGCTTCGCGTCTCGTTAACGTTCGATTTTTGAATTTCTGCAAGTTTGGCGTTTCTCTCTGGCTTTCGTAAGTTTCATTTTATTTTATTCCATGTTCGTATCTTTTCGTTAGATTCATGTAGTTGAGCTGTTACTCAGGTTCTGTCGTGCTTTTTAGTTTTTAAGTCTTTATTCTTGGTATTGGGTTTCTTTTGTATTATTGATCTTGTCTTAGCTTACCTTTTTCTTTGTTTTAAATAATTTGTTTATTTCGTGTACACGCTCTTTCTTTTATCCTTAATACATTTTTATATTTTAAGTAATATAGCTCCTTTGTCTTTTCATTTCTTATATTTAAGTTCCCCTTCCTTATCCTTATCCTTATCTCGATTTCGTCAATCTTGTCTTTGTGACGTAACAAAGGCACGATTAACACGCCTCTGGGATTTCTTTAATTAATTTTATGAGAATCTCGTTTTTGCACTTTTGATTGTTGCATTAAGCAATTATTTGTTTCCATTTGGTTTTTTGGAAATCACCTTTTGCTCGCTCCGAAAACCTTGGGCCCAGCACCGGGTCGAGCAAGACGTCTTTTCCCCCGTCCATTTGCGACCTTGTCGATTTTATCTTCCACTGCTACTCTGACGCGCATTATTATTATTATTACCTAGACCTGTAGTGGCGCAGTTTATGGGGAGGAAAAGTGATAAGTCCCCAAGGAAAATTGGGATAAAAGAACATTGCTTCCTGAAGGACACTACACACCGCAGGAGATACCAACAAGACTTAATATTGCACAAAAATCAGTAAGTAGAATTAAGAAAATGGAAGAATACTGTGAGGCTTACCAGTTACAACGAAAATAAAAATGTGGTGGGAAAAGTAAATTAAGTCCTAGAGGTGTACGGAAACTGATGTCAAATTTACGAAACCATCGCTCAGCTACTAGCAATGAAGTAAGGCATAATTTGAAGAGTAGTGGCAAAGATGTATCTGCAAGAACTGTAAGAAGAACTGTAAAGGGCAAAGGGCCTGCAAGATTGCTCTACAGACGACTTGAACGCACATGTAACATGAAAATAATAGTTTTACAAACATTAACTACTCTTATCATAAATTTAACAATGTTCACTGGAAACTTTAAAAAAATGTTGTTATTATTGTTCCTTTATCGATAGTAATAATGCCGCCAATGCACTACTAAAATGAGAATCTGACTCTAGATTTGCTTCAGTGATGAATCCATATTTGAAGTAAGTGAAGAAACAAGTCAGTACGTTCTTAGGAGGGCAGAATAAGAGTTTCATCACCATTGCATACGACAGACAGTAAAATATCCATTAAAAGTTATGGTCTGGAGTATGATGTCTGTGTATGGAGCCAGAAGATTATATATTGTAAAGGGTACCATGATGCAGGACCAATATATAAAAACCCCTGAGAACCGTCTCTTACCTCAGATAAGAGATTGGTTTGTGGAAAATCCTTGTGTCTTCATGCATGAAGGTGCACCCTGTCATGCGGCCAAGAAAGTGGCTCAATTCCTCAGTGATAAAAACATTTCTGTACTTCCGTGGCCCAGAAATAGCCTGGACATGAACCCCATTGAAAATTTGTGGGCTATTGTAAAGAAAAAATCAAGAAAACCACTGTTACAATAAAAATTGGTCTGATTGAAACTTTGATACAGATTTGGTGCCATGACAGTGACATCAAAAACAATTGCCAAACACTCATTAAATGTATGCCCAAAAGGATGAAAATTATTATTTCCAACAAAGAAATGCATACAAAGCATTGAGGCACATGCATGTTTAATTTTCATTTGTAAGGCTAGCCAGGAAAATTAAATATGTTATTTTCCAAGCTTAAGTCTAATAATTTGGCCACCTCTGTATTATTCAAGCATGTAAATACAACATTATTAACACAGTTCTGATAAAAATTGTCCATAACACTCTAACTTTTTGTCTAGTATGAAACATGGTATTTTACCATGATTGTATAAAAGCTTCTGGATTTTTAAAAGGTTTGGTAATTATTGATAGCTATTGAGAGCGAATATGCGTGTAAAGCAATTAATGTTTGCGTGAAATGATGAAATGAAGTATTTTGAGGCAGATATTTGACATCGATGGATGATCAATATCGAATTTTCAGTATTAAATTAACTGATAAGCTATTGCTGGTTGAATTAATAAGGTATTATTGAACGTGAATTAGAGTCATGATTACAGTTACTAGAAAGCTAGTAGACTTCTGAATCCAACATTTAAAACCAATTTTTGCATTGTAACAATTTATCTAAAATGGATTGCAAATAGTGACACATGTTTCAGTGGAAAGCTACGATTTGAAAGACTTGAAATAATTGTATAACATTGTAATAATAAGTGATAGTTTAATTGAAGATATTTTAAACATTTATGTGAAATGATTTAACCTGATTGAAATAATTCACTGGAGCGATAATACATTCGATTACCTTCATTGTTTGTCGGATATGACCGAATAAGACTGTAACAAAACTAAAATAATATACTTGTCAATGGAATAATGAAAAGCAACTGAGTAATTCGAACAACGAATTAATTGTACATTTGTAACTATATTAATATAAATTTATTAGGGTTTTTGTGTGTGTAAAAATAACTTGTACGATATTGTTAATTTTAATAACTTTCTCGATTTGAATTTCATGTAATGCTGAAATTTACTGGCAGCATAACTTAGCCAAATTCGAGGCTAATGGCATATTTGACTACCATGTGCTTCAGCGAAGCAAATTTATATTTTTGTTAGGTGGATGAAGTTTCCACAAAGCGACAGTTTTCAGGCAATACACTGTTGATTCAATTTCAAATTTTCTACGGATGACTTGGTGATTTATATTAGAACCAGGATGTGCTACGAGGACCAGTGGGTTATTTTAGTGAATACTTAGCCTTATGCCCGAGATTAATTTAACTTTTAAGAGTATTGTTAGTTCTTTTTGAGGCGATCTTCATTTTCTTTTCTTCAACCACTGGCATCTTCTTATCGCATTATTTTATATTGTGGTATCCTTATCCCTGTTTGATCCTAGTTGGTAGAGTTTTGGGGGTTATTTCAGCCGGGTACTTCCAGATTCTACGATCCAGCTCTTCCATCGGATTTCAACAGGTAAGACCACGTGGATACGGGTACACATTTATATGGCGACCCAACCTCTGGGCCGATCGAACAGCTTTATTCGAATGCCGTAGTGGTTAGCCACATTTATATGGCGACCCAATACATGGGGCATTTGAATTAGCATTTTCGAATACTCCAATGGAAGGCCATCTTCGTTTGAAGACCCATTTTCATGTGGTTGTCAAGTTGGCATTTTCGGATAATCTAGTCGTTAGCAATTTTTCTTTGGCACCGCTACGATTATAGAATTCGAATTCGTTGGGAATTCGCGTTTCTTAGAAACGTGGATATGAGTTAACTTGTGGTTTTAATGATGTCGTACTCACATTTCTTTGGCACATTTATTAAGAGGGAATGACATTCACATTCTATAAGAAGAACTAGTGTGGATTTCTGACTATGAGACCAATAATAATGAAACAAAACAAAGTCAGAGATAAAATATATACAAGTACAGGTTCTCTTTTCGTCAGAGATAAAACATATACAAGTAAAAGTTATTCCCGCTAGATGTCTCCGCCTCATACTCCCTCCCCAGTGACAACGGAGAGATATCGTGATGGGAATCGAACAATTCTTCCAGAACGGGTGTAGGACTCTTTCAGTTGAGTCTGTGGGATGCAGATGTCCCTATGAATCTGCTGTTGGCTACTGGCACAAGTTGTGGTAGCTGTGCCAGTGTATTCACTATTTAGTAGAAATGCTGGTTTAAGTCTATCAATACAAATAGTCTCTTCACCATGGTTGGTAATAACCACAAAGTGTTTGTCGGAGCGAGATATTACACGGAATGGTCCATCGTAGATAGACTACAAGCGTTTACGATGAGAGTCATGCCGGATGAACACATGAGAAGAACGCAACAGTTCAGGATGTATAAATGTTATTTTAACAGCATGATGTTTTGGTTGGACTGGGCGTAAGGATTGAACTTACTGTTTGAGCTTGAGGACGAAAGCAGGAAGTTCTGTCGGTGGTGATTCTTTAAAGAAGTCTTCTGGTAGGCGAATAGGCTCTCCATAAATGACTGCAGCTGAGGAGGAATTTAGGTGAGGTATGATGAGTGATCTGAGGCCCAGCAGGACTGTTGGAATTTGGGGTACCCAGCTGTTGGTTAACTGAGTCCGAAGTGCGCCTTTGAGCTGGCGGTGCAAACGTTCTATTTTCCCATTTGCTGCAGGATGGTAAGCTGTCGTTTTAATGTGGTGTATGCCCAGTATTTTCATCAGATGACTGAATAACGAGCAGTCAAACTTCTTGCCACGGTCAGTTGTGATGACGGCTGGTACACCAAATCTAGCTATCCTAAAGTATAGGATGGCATGAGCTACTGATTCTGCTGTTATGTCCTTTAATGGTATAGCCTCTGGCCAACTTGAAAATCAATCAATGATTGTAAGGATATATGTATATCCTTCAGATTGTGGAAGGGGGCCAACAATATCCGCATGTATGTGAAAGAAGCGTCGTTCCACTGGATCATATGTATTAATTGCACTGTTGGTATTGTACCCGATATCCGGATAGTAGGCTGTCAGATATCCGCCCCCTCAATCGGATTGCCAATAATCAAACGCACCGGCACAGCTACATCAATGAAAATGGCACTGACAGATACTATCGAGATTAGAGCACAATAGTTAACAAGAAAATTATTGTGGAACACACCAAAATATACGGGGGTCCATACTTACCTTTACTTACCTCTTAAATTTATCTCGGGGACTGGGTTGTCAACTGGATCACATAAAGTATGCCCACACAATAACCTCCACCATGATATTTAAAATGAACCAGAACGGAGACGAGAAACTTTAAACTGCACAATAATTTATTTCACATAAAGAATGATTTTAACAAAAATGAAACAACAAAATCCACGTGGCAATCAGAAGCCATCGACCCCATAACCATGTCCTCCTGTAGGACTTGTATTCTCTACATAAAATGTTTCAGCTTTCTCAAGCTCATAGCAACGTAAAAATAATAATGCATATGGAATGGAAACGGGATTTGGGATGAGACACATATATCAATTGTTTTGCGTGTTTATATACTTCACATTTTATTTATAGCCACAAGGCTATTATAGAACGTCCTTGGCCTCTGTAACACAGTTGTCCGGGCCAGCTGCAATGCACCTGCACCGTCAAAGTGGACTCCCGTTCGTTCTACCCTAGCATAAGCGTGTTACCTCAGAGCTTGGCTCTCCTTTTTCAAACACGTAAATGTTCACATCTCAACTGAAATATTATCACGCAAATGTTTTCAATGCTTCATTCAAACACCAGTGGATTACTCCAACAATCCCAAATCATGATTAATTGTTCAAACCACTTGCTTAATTAGCGTTGTTTAGAGTATAAAAACAAAACTCTAAATGTTAATTAATTATTTATAACAATAATAAATTGTTTATAACAATGTCAAATGACAATTGAAAATATTATACACGCCTGTATTAATCACTATCATTTCAAATTATTTAACAAAGATATTTACAAAATTATTTTACAATGTTATATTGTTTATATTATTTATACAAGAAATACATTAAACCACACGTTTATCCGGTTGATAATTACTCAAATCGTGATGATATAATCGACCAATGAAGGTTAGTTATATTTAACTGTCAAATTCAGGTTTAATAAGGTTTAATAATAATTATTAATATTTGTGACGGTAACCTCCATTCAAAATCTTTATCTCAAATTATTTAACACTCTTGTTAATTTTAACAGTATCTTCATATGAATAACTTTCAAAGAACAATACAATCAGCGGGAAAATTCTTCGCTTATAACGCACAAAATTGCACAACAATTGGCCCAAAATTCATCATATATCTTCATATATATGGCATAAAAATCTTCCAAACTACACACAAAAACCTCCACTTATTAATTCATCAACTTCATTAATTATTGTGGGAACCTCCTTCATTATTCAAGGGCATTATTCAACAGCGACTTTTACATGTCCACTGAACTAACGATTATACATCCATTGTTCCTCTTTAAAAATTCTTATATTCATCAATTGTAATAATGACTGTTATTATTTAACCTTCGTGGGTTTCATTCATGAATCGATATGAAGTAAAAATTTGCCAATCACAAATAAATTTAATAGCAAATACGATTAGATACTCCTGCCTGGTCTATCAAAATTGAGATTAATATCTTCAAAGTAACGCAGTATAAAAATACTATCTTCAAACAAAGTTCATCTAAACTGCAAAATAGTCGAATAGAATACAATTAGACTGTGGAATGCAAACATTATTATTCCAATCTATAATTGAGAAAAACTCCTATCAAATGTTCATTACTATAGTGTATTCAATAAATTGTAATCAAATTTCATATTTCATAAAATTGTCTATAATGCAATGATAAATGTCTATGTTGCAATCATGTTCATAAGACGACTAGTATTTCAAAGATCTCGATATCGTAATAGATTTTAACGCTCTAAAATCATTTAATCATTCTTTTTTCTTGGGATGACAGAAAATTGGTCAAAGTAATTTACTGAATAGAATTACTTTAATAAAATGACACGCTGTCTGAATTCAACTCTGCCATAGCAAATCATTAACTTTACAGTCAAATCGTGACTACAAAAATATGCAAATTACTGAAAGAATCTAAATCATCAGTCTCAACTGATCCAAAATTATTAAGTATGCCAATGACATAGCAATGTCTCAACAAATCGAAGAAAAAGGCATAAATCATCGAAGTGTACTGAGTACAGAAATATCAATCAAGAAAATGGGGCAAAAGATAGGACAGAAAATGTGGGAAGAATGGTTGCTCAGATATCGCTACAAGACTCAAATAATACAAGAAACGTTCACGACTACCTTATCTGTTGATTGAAGATCTAGAGGAAAGTTTTCAAAGAAAACTGCTGTTGGTTCCATTTCACCAGCGTAAAGATGTGCTCCGTCCTCGAACCTGGAATCAGCGTCCTCGGAGAATCGAACTGCTTCCTCCTCCGAAATTGCACTGCTCCGTGGATACGAAAAACATCCTTCTGGCAAAACTCTTCTTTGTGCGCCGGGACAACCCTGGCCTCTCTTGAAAGTTCCCTGAAGTTCTTGCAGGAATTCGCCATGAAGTTTATTGTAGTTATTTCCGCAGAAATATTCATAGTTGTGGAGTATGAAAATATTTCCACTGCCATCTGGTATAATTCAGCGATGGATTCACGATGCATGAGTGTAGTTGGATGTTCACTACATGCTCGCTTTTGTAGAAAGACGATTAACGAAGTTCCATGCTGTTACTTTACTCCAACGATATATGTCCCAATTGCATTAAAGCCTTAGCCTTCCATCTCAACTACTGTTATAATCATCGAAAGCACTGCAAGATTATAATGTTCCATAGTCGAATGTATCTTTGTAATACCAAACGTATTCTCCAATATCACTGTTGCACTCCACGTGTCAGCCGTAGTGTATAATGTGGAATTTTAAAAGTGTTTCTCATGTGGCGAGAAAATCACTTTTGTTGGCAGCCTTAAAGTTTCAATATCTTTCGAAGTATAACTGTGAAATTGTTCAAATCTTCTACACACCTCAATGTTATACTGCCCAATAGAATTATAATGCAGGCTGAAGTTAGCGCTTGATATCTTGACTGGTGGAAACGTTAATGTGAGCGTTTCAACTTCACCTAGTTTCGAGCAGCGTAAAATGGAACTGCTCCGAGTTCGTTCGATGCGCCGGGCTTTAACCTCGCTAAAGACAACTTACTTCACTGAATCACTTGAAAATAACTATATATCACCAGAAATATATATGCGATCTGACATATGAGATCTGAGAGCTCCTCTCTCCTGTGCACGACCTTTTATCAACTTCTTAAGGGGCGTATCCATCCCTTCCATAGCCTGTTGCTGCGTCATTGCTAGAAGTTTTAACTTTGGCTATACTTGACGGATTTTCAAATTTCAAAAACTCAAAATTAATTTCATCAAAATTCCAAATCGATGCCTTAACTGAAAATAGTTTTCCACAAATCTGCATGCCAAAAGTAATCAAATATCGTAGTTTCAGCAATCTCCGTCTTCCTTCCAAACTATCGTTCATTGGTTCGAGTCTCTCCTCCAATAGCGTAGCTTCTTCCTTAGCACAATACCTTGTTTCCTGCGACTGCGTCGTAAATCTAAGATCTTTCTCGAACAAAATCATGACGTCACCAAGAATCTCAGCTCAACCAGCCTACTTGCCTCAAGTCTGTGTCATCCGTGCCTACGTCATGAGTATCCACGTCATAACTATGACATTCATAACTTTACTCATATTTGCCAATACAGCCACCGTGGTCTCAATATAATTCAAATTACGGGGGCAGTATGTCTGGTAACCTTGGAGCGCTGGCAGGCTATGCAGCATATTGTCCAGAGTTTGACATCTGCCTTGAGTGATGTCCATACATATCTTTTTTGTAGAAGTGTGGTAGATGCGTAAATTCCTGGGTGCGTCATATTATGAAGCATTATTTTCAAATGCAAGCTTGCGGAATTGGATAGGTAAATATGGCCGCACCTCTCCTGTTGAAACATTAGTGACTAGTTCTGCTCCGGATGGTAAATTGATGGTCTTGAATTGAAGAGATGTGGTAGTTGAATGTAGCAGAGCTTTTAGGTCTTCATCGGATGCCTGTGCTTTAGCTACATCATCAAATGACAATTGTGATGTAATGATGATAGATGAGATGCGGGAGAAAAAATCTGCTGGAATGTTTTCCTTTTCTGGAAGATACTTCAAGTCAGTTGTAAATTGGCCTATAAAATCCAACTGTCCGAGTTGCCGTGGAGATGCTTTACCTAGGCGCTGCTGAAATGCGAACGTTAGAGGTTTGTGGTCTGTAAAATGTGTAAAATTTCTACCTTCCAATAAATGGCGGAAGTACTTTATTGCAGAATAGGCAGCGAGAAGCTCACGATCATATGTGCTGTACCTTTTTTGTGTGTCATGTAGAGTATTTGAGGAAAAGGCAAGAGGTTCTGCTGTACCATCACGGATTTGATGCAGGGAGGCTCCAATCGAAAAGTCAGAAGCGTCAACCGTCAATGCCAATGGTAGATCACTTGAGGGATGTGCAAGTAGGGTAGCATCAGCAATTTGTTTCTCGAGGTTGTTAAAAGCTGGAACAGCCTCTGGTGTCCATTTAACTGCTCTGCGGTCACGCTTGCATGTGTACTTACATAGGCTGAAGAGGCTCTGCTGGGTCTTTGCCGCATTGGGAAGTGACCGACGATAAAAGTTTACCAATCCTAGGAATCGTCTTAGATCAACGATTGTACTAGGTTGTGGATATGAAAGGATAGCTTCAACTCGATGAGGTAATGGTTTGAATCCTGTAGACGTAACAGAGTACCCTAAGAAGGAAATTTCTGAGGCCCCTAAAATACATTTGAACAGATTTACATTGATAGAATATTTATCTAGGTGTTTCAGAAGCAATTTCAGGTGAATCTCATGCTCCTGCTCATCGACAGACGCTATGAGAATGTCATTAAGGTAGCAGAAAACAAAGCCTAAATCTCTCAAAACACCTTTGAAATGATTGTGCTGCATTGCAAAGCCCAAATGGAAGTTTAAGAAATTCAAATAGGCCGAAAGGAGTGATGACAGCAGTTGTAGGTATATCCTCTTCAGGGACTGGAATGTGGTGAAAATCTCGAATCAAATCTATTTTGGAGAAAACTGTTTTGCCACATAAGCGGCTGTTGAAGTCCTGTAGATGTGGAATAGGGTAGTGGTCTGGAACAGTTTTTGCATTTAGGGCCCTGTAGTCTCCAAAAGGTCGCCAGGAACCATCACTTTTAGGATCTAAATGGAGTGGGCTGGACCAAGGGCTCTTGGAAGGTCTATATATACCTAGATTTAGCATTTTCTGAAACTCCATCTTTGCTTGTGCTAGCTTATCTGGGGATAGTCGTCTAGCCTTGGCCGAAACTGGAGGGCCTATCGTTGAAATGGTATGAATGAATGTGATATCGGGTGCACAATAATTGGAATTTTCACGAAATATATTTGGATAATTTCCCAATAGTTCTGGATACTTATTCTGAGGGTCAAGTAAATGATGCTCTCTGAAATTAGACGTTTAACTGGCACTGCAGAGGTGGACATACTGGTGGTGCTATCGATAAGACGTTTATGTTTGACATCGATAAGCAGTTCATAGTTGTTGAGGAAATCAGCCCCATTGATAGCGTGTTGGACATCAGCGATGATGAATGGCAAGCAAAATGGACGTCTTAGATTGTGGTTAAGTCGCATTAAACGCTCGCCCTAAGTTTTAATTGGTGTGCCGTTAGCCGCATAAAGTATGCGTTTACAGGTCTGTTTTCAGTCAAGTGCAGTGGGCGGTAGGACTGACACATCTGCTCCTGTATCAACCAGGAATCGTGTACCATAGGAACGGTCTGTTACAAATACACGGCGAGAATTTCCTTGGCCCACATCACTATGTGCCGCGTCTAGCGAGGGGCCTGAGCATTTCCCGAACTAGAGGAGGCTGTGTTATATGAGCATGGGTTGACCCACTCCCTAGCTTTGTCTTGGTATGTGAAATGGTACCAACATAATGAACTATCTGGTCGATATTGGCGATAAGGTGATCTAGGTCTAGATCGAGATCTCGTTCGATGACGGGTTGTATGTGGGTTCGAAATCAGACTGTTTATAGATAACGTAAGTTGTTCTAATTGTGACTCTAGTCTGAAAATCCTGTCCACCTGCTGCGTAGAAGGGTCTGCGGCGGGTTGGCGAGATTGAATCAGCGATAGAAATTGCGAGGGGTTTGAGAAATCTGAAATTCTATCAGCTAATGTGGCCAGGTTGTCTCGAGTATCGTTGCAGGATGCTAGTATCGATCTTAAATTAACTGGGAGTCGTTGCAGAAAGATTGTGTGTAGAAAATCATCCTTGACCTGTGTCCCCGCAAGGGCGCGCATTTCTCGTAAAAGCTGGCTTGTCTTTCTGTCCCCTAAGTCAAGCTCTGTGAGTAATTTCGTCACTTTCCGTCCTTCTGATTCTTCAAATTCAGCTATTAACCGGGCCTTCAGGTCTATGAAAGGCGTATTCGAAAGTGGTCTTACTAACAAATCACTTATAAGTTCGGCAACGTCTGGCTCCAGTGAGCCGATAACATAGTTGAACTTCGTAAGCTCTTGTGTGATGTTAGCTGTAGCAAATTGGGCCTCGATCTGCAGTAGCCAAACTTTAACATTTTTACGCCAAATTGGTGGGATTTTAATTGACACTCGTGAAATTTCAGGTTCGTTATGAGATGTAGGCATAACTGAGAGCGTCGCATCGGTTGGAGTGTTGTCCGCGAGGCTTGGTCAAATTCGTTATTTTATTACACGATAATTTAACATTCACTCAAATATCACGTCGGGGTCACCACTGTGGTTTTAATGATGTCGTACTCACATTTGTTTGGCACATTTGTTAAGAGGGAATGACTTACACATTTTATAAGAAGAACTAGTGAGGAATTCTGATTGGAGTTCAACAATAATGAAACAAAACAAAGTCAGAGATAAAATATATACCAGTAAAGGTTCTCTTTTCGTCAGAGATCAAACATATACAAGTAAAAGTTATTCCCGCTAGATGTCTGCGCCACAAACTCAATCTACCTGGCATACAGATAGAATTATCGCCATTAATTTAAATTCATTTAATATTTTATCTGTGCCTTTAAAATGTAATTTTACATGATTACATCATCATAAGAGAGATTTCTTGGAAACTTTTATAGATCAGCGTGGTCATATGGGGCATGGCATGGGGCCATTTTTCACTTTATGCTTGTCGGCCATTTTATGCTTGTCACCGGCAATGATATTTGGAAGATCATCTGTAATACTAAACTCATTTCTTTTTATAAAAAGTTTAATAATTAGGACTTACGATTGTAACTTAAACCATTTTAATATGAATCACCATACGCACATACCTCCTATTTTCTAGTAGATTTAAATTAGTTACTAAGTTAAAAAGCCAAACTGATTATAATGCTCATATTGGTGAAAAGGGTCATTCTGAGTGTGTCAATTCTGCTATAAATGTGTTGCATTCCTGTATTTCTCTGTACATTGTATATACAGCTACTATGGACGATGTTTTGGCTTTGCTACAGGCCATGCAGGAAAAGTTGAGCAAGCATGAACAGGATTTAGCTGAAAGCTGGTCAAATACCCTAATTTAGATAACATAAACGAAATGGTTATCATGAACACTGAATTAGTTAACAAGAACACGGAATTAGTACAGGAGTCTAGAGGAGAGAATCTAAAGGGAGATATGGCTCAACTCCATTTATCTCTCAAACGTCTCCAAGACAGTAACCGCAAAATCTCAGATACGTCTAAAGAGATAAAGGAAAAAAATGTAGATGTAGAGACAAGTGTAGATGATGTTCAGGGAGACGTTAGACTTGTTCAACTGGACATTAGTAATGTGAACGTAGAAGTAAGTCACGTGCGTTCCAATGTAACATCTTTAGAAGCAAAAATTATTAGCACTGAGGCCAAGCTTGATGCAACTCAGGAGAAAATTATTAGCACTGAAGCTAAAATAAATGCAGCTCAGACTGACATCACAGCTACACAGGAAAAATTATTAGCACTGAGGCTAAATTAGATGTAACTCAAGAGAAAATAATTAGCACTGAAAATCTTGTAACCAGTATACAATCTAATGTTTCTGGCATTAAGGAGGATGTCAGAAATATTAAATTGTAACTGGACAATAACCAGAAAGAAAATCAAAATAGTTTAGATGCTCTCCAATTTCAATTTACAAACGAAGCGATTGCAACACAAGGAACTTTGTCTAGATTAGATGGAGATATGGCTCTTCTCAAGGAAAAGGTAGATGATCAAACAAAGTCTTGAGGAAAGACTTTGAAATCGACCATAAGGCAATTGTTTAAGATCAAGTGGCGATCATATAAGGAGAGATCACTAAAATTAATGAGGATATTGTCAAAAATATAAGATCTGACTTAGAGTTAAAAATTTCCAAGTCGGAAATAAGACTTAATAAGGATATTTCCCAGGCTAGAGAGAACACTGAAAATAGAATCAATTCAGTTCAGACTAAGCAAGTAGATAATGTTAATGTAGGGAAGACTTAAAGTCTCAGATTAAGAGCGTAACCCTGAAAATAGATCAAGTTAAGTTAGATGTTAATTCAGAGCGTGAGAAAAAGACATCAGAATTAAATGACATCAGGCAGGAGTTAAATAAATTCAATTTAAAAGATCATGTGGATGTAGACGCATTAAGAAACGAATTTAAATCGCAATTCGAAACACTAAAGACTTCTATAAATTCCGTTAGGGAAGGGACAGTTCCCCAGGTTAGGGAGAGGATAGACACGACATCTCCAGCGAGGAATTATTTGGCACGGTCTAATGGGGCAGGTGAAACTGAACACATACGATATAGGTCAGAAGTTCTGAGTACGAGCATTCCTGAATATAATCCTAGAGATTTTAGAACATCTACACCTACCGACAGATCTAACGTGATGAACGTTAGGAATTATGAAGAGAAAATAAAAAACTTTTCAAACACCGAGGGTTTAACTCCGATCGAGTTTATTAGAAATCTCCAGGACTATTTTACGGAACATCACGTAGCTAGGGATAGAGAACTACGAGTTGTGGAGAGACATCTCGCTGACGGACCTTGAATTGATTCAGGGCATTCCGTTATACCTTCGACAATTTCGAACAGTTCTCTGATTCGTTTATAAAACGATCTTGGTCTATCGAGATTCAGTACGCTGTGAGGGCTGAAATATACTCTAGAAAGTTTAGTAGTACTGGTCCGACTAGCTATTCAGAGTCTTTCACCTCACAGTTAGCCCGTCTTCGTTTCCTTCAACCCCCCCTTGACACAGGAGGAAATACTTGAAACGATATCACGTCAGTTACCAGTAGAGGTTAGACGTAATATAATTTCGTCTGGGGTAGCGGATCTAGCCACTATGGATGATCTACTCCGTAGGTTAGATCATACATCTATTCCACCTACGATAGTAAAAAGCGGAAGGACGGAAACTAAGACAGTGGACGCTGCGGTGATGGATAGAACCCAACCGACAGAAAGATCCAATCAGACCGAGTCAAAATGGGTAGGCCCTATTAGAAACAATGGGTACAACGATCAACGGTACGACTCAAGGAACAATCGAGAACCTTACCGGAATTATCAATCCAGATACAATTAAGGACAAGATAGGTCTTATCAGTCCAATAGAGATCATAAGAGATATAGACCGTATCAAGATAGGGATAGAAACGATAGATTCGGAAATAGGAATCAGGAAAGAGAACAGTACCAGCCAAGAAATAATCGTTATCAGAACTATAACGCTGATAATAGAACCTATGGCAACAGGGAAAGGCAAGGTTACATTCAGAGACAGGAAAGAAACCAACAGGGATTCTCTAGATACAAGAACTATCCAGACATATATTACCAGAGTCAAGAAGAAAGAGAACAGTCTAAGAAAGACAGGGAAAAGAAATAACTCAAGGAAATAACAGAAGACGAGACACAGAAATTGAACCTGAACCAGGGACTAGCCAGCAAGCTGATAGGCAGGAAAGGCGTCCCAAAGAAGAAAAAACTCCGATTTTGAATTTTCAACAGAATTAAAATGCTATTCATCTCCATTCGACATAGTGATTCAGGATGTATACGAAGTAACAGACGAGGATCTGTTATCTGAGGAAAATGAAGGACTAGTCAAGAATAGACCTGAACTACTGATTATCGAAATCTCCGTGGTAAACCATAACTGTAAATCTCTTATTGATACGGGAGCGGTCATTTCTTTAATGTCTGAGGATTGCTTCTTGAAATTAGAAAAGGAACAGCAATTTGTAACATTACCGGCTTCGTCAGTGAAAATCAGAGGCTTATTCCAAGACAAGTCTATTAAATGCAAGCGGCAAGTTCTGCTGAAGTTCAGAATTAATGAAAAAAAAATTAACTTGTTTTTGTGGTTATCAAGAATATAAACTTTGAAATTATTCTGGGGATTGATTTTATCACTCGAGCCAGGATGATTATAGATATGGACAAGAGGATAATCAAATTCCAGGAGAAAGCTATTAGGAAGATAGCATCCGAGGATCTTGATCCCGATGAAGACGTAGAAAACTTAGTCAGGGAAGAAATCTTAGAGAACGTGATAAACCAGATTGAGCATGAGAGAGAGAGCATTATGGCCTTCAAGCCGAGGGATTCACTGAGATAGAGCAGAAATTTAGTGATTTGATCAAGGAATTTGCCGATGTGTTTGACGACAAGCCAGGCCTGATTAAGGATGTTAAGTATCAGATTAGGTTGAATGACGATACTCCTTACCAGGCAAAATTATACGCGATTCCTGACAAGTATTATGAAGAGGTCAGAGAAATTATCAAGAAGATGGAAGCAGAGGGTATTATTAAGAAACAAGCTTCCTCTTATTTAAACCCGATTACCGTGGTTAAGAAGAGCAATGGTCAGTTACATCTATGTCTAGACGCGAGGACAATTAATTCCCGCATTTTTTTAGAGATGGGCCGACGTCCCAAGTCAGAGATTTACTGAGAAAGTTCAAAGACAAGGCATGCTTCAGTGTACTAGACCTGACAGCGTCATTTTATCAGGTAGAGCTTACTGAGGACAGCGGGCAATACACGGGGTTTCTGTTTGACCAAACAACCTTCGTGTTCTGTCGCGTTCCATTCGGAATGATCAACAGTGGTCCAGCTCTCATCAGAGCACTACATAGTAAGCTGTCTGACGAGGTAAAACGTAGTGTCACGTGCTACATTGACGACCTCATTATTGCTTCTGCTAATGTTGAGGAACATTTAGGAAATTGTTCCTAGAGCTCCGTGAGGCCAATATAAAAGTCAATTATGACAAATGTCATTTCATGAAAGAAAGAATCATTTTCTTAGGTCATACTATTGATCAATTCGGTTACCATTCCAATCTCAAGAAGATTGACGAGACTGCGAATTTTCCTAGACCTAAGGGAATAAAACACCTACGCCAATTCCTAGGCATGTGTCAATTTTTGAGTAGTCACTACCCGGGATACTTAGTGACCATGGCACCATTATACGATCTGCTGAAGAAAAATAATCGATGGAAGTGGACGGATCTAACTGAACAGGCCTTCGAGAATGCGAAGACTATGCTGAAGGAATGTATCAAGTTAGAATATCCGGAATTTAGCCGCACGTTCTATATTGAATCAGACGCATCCAGAGTAGATTTGAGCGCGGTCCTGTATCAAAAGGATGAAAAGGGAAATAAACACTACATCAATTTTTGTAGCAGAAAATTGAGGCCTCACGAGGAAAAGTATTTCACGACAGAGCTTGAGGCTTTAGCTTTTGTCTCAGTTCTGCAGAAATGGAAAAAAGATACTTTTGGGACACCAAATAGTAATACTAACAGACCACAGAGCTTTGCAATTCATGCTTCAATCGGATCTGTCAAGTGGTCGTCTGACGAGATGGACGTTATTTATCCAGCAATTTAACGCCACCATCAGACATCAGCCTGGCAAGGATAACCTTCTTGCGGATGGTCTTTCGAGGAATCCATTAAATAAATTAGCAGTAAACCTTGTACAATTGGAGGGGGAAGATGAGGTGACGCTGGAAAAACTACGCAAGTTAGCTGTTTCACAGAAAAGACACACTCCAATCAGACATATGTACAGATATTTAAAAGGCTACATGGATAACTTGGATGAGTATTATCTCGCAAATAGGCGAAGTTCTGATCGTCATGCTCTTTGTGGAGAAGTAGTTTGTAAATATACGGATAAGCACAAGAATAAACTTAGAATAGTAGTGCCTCCCAAATTAATTGTGCCTTTAATATGGCTAACGCACAGAAGTATAGGCCATGGTGGTTTAGATAAGACCATGGGAATACTTCAGGAAACGTTCTCCTGGCCTAAACTACGTCAATCTGTTGCGAGAGTTATTAGGTCTTGTGACAGCTGCCAGAGAAACAAGTATTCATCTGCGTTGTCCAAAGAGGAACCTAGGGCTATTATTCCATATAAACCCCATGAATTGATGGCATGCGACCTGTTCGGGCCGTGTCCGAAGGGTGTAAGGCGTAACCAATTCTTGCTTGTTACACTGGATGTATTCTCAAAGTTTGTGACCCTAGATCCCATGCAGAATGCAACATCAGCTCAAGTTATCAGTCGTTTGGTGAAGAGTGTATTTAGGAAGGCTGGAAGGCCTGAAACGATTCTTTCTGATCACGGATCCCACTTTAGTTCACAGGAATTTAAGGTTGCGATGCAGAGGTTTGGAATACGCCATGTGTTTTCTAGTGTCAGGTATCCAGGGTCCAACAGCTCGGAACGCCTAATGTCCGAGGTGTCAACATTCGCACGCCTTTATTGTCCAAATGATCACCCCTGCTGGGTGAAGTATGTACCTCTGATGGAGACTTGTCTGAAATCGACACATCACGAGAGTTAAGTGACATTCCAGTGTTAGTCCACCACAATAGAAAGCCAGAGAGAGCGTGGGACGATATAACACAATTCCTCACTAAGGATGCCGAACCGTCAGAGCAGGAAAGGGTGGATAGTGCCCGAGAAAGCCTGATGGATGCTGCGGAGAAAAGGCAGAAAAGAAATGTAGGATAGCGCTATAACCCGCCTCTAGAACAGAATGACTTAGTTCTTGTACGCAAGTCCACTAAAACAGAAGTAGCGAGGAAAATATACACCAAGTTCAGTAACCTGTATATTGGCCCCTACAAGGTAGGCAGAGTGTACGGGAACAAGAGCTATCAGATTCCGGACATCCTTACTAACGAGGAGTGGGGAGATTCAACGCGAAAATCCTCAGGAAATATTTTAAAAAGGTTGAATAATAACAAAATACTGTTCATTTAGTGAATATCTAGAATGATAAAATAAAAGTATTCGCATACTTTTATTTGCTGAGTTGGGAGAGGGATGAGTCAGTATTTTGCATTGGATTGGAACCTGGACATGTTAGAAAGACACAGCCGGTATTTTTTTCAACTGCAAGAGGGAGCGATGACTCTGTGACGCGCACTTAGGTGTTGTACTAGCAACCTGCATTACAGACTTGACCATGTGACCGGCCAAGGTACAGTTTTTTCTACAAGACGGACGCCGTGAAAACGTGACTCCGATATACGCAGTTATAAAGCACTACTGAGATCACAGAAGGGATCGACAACTGCATTACAAGTAGAAACAACTTGAGAACAATTATGGGACTATAAATGCACATCTTAGAATATCAGATGATTGTCGCAATCATTCTGTGTCGACTTCGATTATCATATCGTTTGAACCCAAGGTATTCTGGGTAGACTGACAAGTCAGTTGGATGTATCTCGCTTGGGAGTGAGACATTACATTCATACTTCTTCTTCTTCTTCTTCTTCTTCTTCTTCTTCTTCTTCAGAATCTGCTAAGGAACGTGTCCGCTGGCATGATTCAAAGTAAGCGTTTACGAGTGTGACTTTAACTTGTGTGAAATGTGGAAAAGTGCGGTACTAGACGGTTAGTCTTGACTTGTGATAGGAAGACACGGGTGCGAGAAACACATGGGACGGACGGATAGCCACGTGTGTTAACTTCGTGTACGATGAAAGTGAACTTAGCTTTTCGTATAGACTTGTTATAATTCTACTGCCATCACAAGAGACTTTGAAATTATACAGTGGTCAATATATATTGTAGCATGAACATTGAGATTACAATGTTTTGACTTGCACTATAATATACTACAAATATGATGATGAACTGCTAAATGAATAACAGGAATGCAACAGGCTAGCAGGATTGAACATTTAGAATGACGACAAAGCTGAATTATGGATTTCGCTAGCAGAATGCTATACAAGGAAAGACTGAAGGCACTTTTGTAATATTGACATTGCAATTTATACTTCTACAAATATGAACTTCCAATGGTATTTACATCTAAGCTATCGAGCAAACTTAGGACGTGTCGGTGCGATGAACTTTGCGACGCGAACAGCTGTTTTCGAGCCGGTTGGGAGCGGGGTTTGATCTCACGCAGTTCCAGGCGGTACGTGAACTACCCAGCGCAATGGACAAGGGTTCAGTCCCTACAAGGAATGTGTGTTCGAACACTCTTTTCCATTCTCATCGAGATGACTACGAATAAGGTAGCTGGAAATATCTTCATATAAGTAGACAGTATGAATTAGTCATATTTTAGAATGTCCTTCTTTCACCAATTTTTATTCAGTAAACAGAAAGTGCATTCTAGGGCTAGATCTGATACTTTCGTCATTTTTGTCCAAGCATGTAAGTAGGGGAGTGATGAGAGTTCTAACCAGTGTCATGGCCGCCGCGTGAGTCCAAGCCAATATCTCGTGAACCCAAGGTCGAATGTTGACAAATGAGGTGTCGTTGGATTCTGGCTGACGTCCTCTTTCCTATGGACCACGTATTATATTTTTCAATTTTTTTTTTGAAATTTTTTGTTTTTGAAAGTAGGTGATAGTTTGAAAACCAAACATGATAGAACGTTGTGCCATGGTTCAAACGAATGGTCTTTATGTCCTTTATTTTTTATAATAACACTTTTTTATTTTTTATGTTTTTTTGAAAACAGTCCAATTTTGAAATTCCTATATTTTGGAATCTAGGAACTTTACAAAAAAAATTGTGACATAAATGAATGGCCCTGAACCCTTCTACCCGCAAAATAAATTTCAAGCCTCTAGGACTAAAACTGTGTAGTAGTGGGGTAAGGGGGTTCTGTTTAGTCGCCTACTTTCATATAAACTTTGCCGATATCTCCTGAACGCGTGGTCGGATTTTAGCGAACGAGGTATTGTTGGCGTTGGGATGACATGCACTTGATTAAGCATGTGTGTAGGTATTTTTAAAAAAATTAGAAAATTTTTGGTTTTTGGATTGGCGCTATTTTGGAAACGGTGAACTTTGGAAAAAAGTTTGTTTGACGTTAATGAAAAGTGGGTATGCCCTCTAGGAGGACAGCAAGTTTTAAGGGTGTAGGAGGAAAAACAAAATGACAGCCTACTTTCTAGCGAACATTGGTGATCATTGTCGAACGGATGGTCGGATTTTAACAAATGAGGTGTCGTTGGACTCGAGTTGATGTCCTCTTTCCTATAGACCACTCGCTATATTTTTCAATTTTTTTTGAAAAATTTTGTTTTTAAAAGTAGGCGATAGTTTGAAAACCAAACATGATAGAATATTGTGCCATAGTTTAAACCAATGGTCTCTATGACCTTAAATTTTTATAATAAAACTTTTTTATATTTTGAGATTTTTTGAATTTTTTAAATTTTGAATTTTTACTATTTTGGAAACTAACACATTGACAAATAAGTTTGTATGACATAAATGAAAGGTCCCTACCCCCTCTACTACGAAAATAAATGTCAAGTCTCTAGGACAAAATAACTAGGCATTTTTTATAAAAAAAATAAAAGCGTGTTTGTAGACAGAGAGCCGGTGGCGCTTGACGTATGTTACAACGAGGCTATGACTGAGCATGGTGAATACTGGAAATGGCTATTTCGACGGGGGAGATGTATGGCAAAACGAGGGGTTGCTTTTCGATATTTTTTCCTATGACGAATGAATGATGGCGAATATTTTGAAATGTGACATGCATGCTATGAATTTTTACCCCTAAAGGGGATCTTTAACGTTTTAGTTATCTGTGATGAGCGAGATCGCTCTCTGACACAACAGACGGTTGTAGGATATGACCAAGTGATTCTTAGACGTTGGCGATCTCGGTGACCGTGCCGGGAAGAAATGAATTGCTATTTTGGTGGGATGGCGGGGCAGCTTATGACGGTTGGTTTATTGATATTTCCTATGACGGATAGAGGTGAATATTTGAAATGTGTTAAGTGTGCTAGGAATTTTTTTACCCCTGAAGGGGATCTTTAACATGCTAGTAAACGGTAATAAGCGAGACTGCTGTCTGGCACAGTAAATGGTTTTAGAATATGGGAACCTATAACATTTGCTCGACCAAGTCATGTGCTTGTATGCAAAGAGCCAAAACGGTAAGGTCATTGGTCTGAAATGTTATAAACTAAATATTGAACTGGGTAAAGTCATGTGTTTTAGGGTGAAAGTATGTGGTTAACATGATCATGTATTGAAGATGGCCGCTTGCTAGTAATTATTATTATTATTACAGTAAAATGTTTAAGAATAATAATAATAATAAGAAGAAGACACACATGTTTTCAATGCTAACACACACACACAGTCCTGCTCACTGGTGACTGAATATTGTACCTAGCCAGAGGACTCGTGAGAGAGACTGCTGATAAGACAAAAAATGTCTACGTCAGCAGGAAGTGTGATATCAGCTTACTTGCCTCGTGGTGGCTAGCAGGTGTGCTGTTTAAGCAGAGAACGCCATTTTGGTTCTGAGACAGTAGGACTACCCATGTATAAGAGGCAGCCATTTTTGTTCCTTATTAAAAACATGAAACTAGTATAAGGTACACGAATATTATTCAGATTGAGGAATGTGAAGAGGCGTGGGAACACGTGTGAGAGGGACAACATTTCAAGGCCAAAACGCTGAGAAAATGCAACTCTCTCTGTTGCTAGGCTAACTGATAACGATTGCGTTAGTCATGCACTTGCCATTTTAGCACACGGACGTATACAGTAGAGCTCTGAACTGAACTTTGGAAGAAAAATCCTTTTATTTTTTTGGTAAGTACCTATGAATGATTATTTTAATAATGTCATGCTAATGAACCTTAAATTTGTAGTTATTGATTAGGTAATTAATGATTTTTTATTTATTTGTTTGCAGATAACCGGTATACCTTACATGTCAGAGATACAAGAAACCATTGCGCTTTTGGGCCCACTAGAAGGAAACAGTAACAAGCCACTGCAAGTGAAGGTGAGATTATTTTTTTAAACTAACTTGTTTCATTTTTGTTTGTTTGATGAAATGAAATGAAATCCACAGCCTGCTTCCAGTCTCCGACCGGGTCAGGAATGGAATGAATGAAGCCCCCATCTAGCGGCGAGGATATTAACTGTGCCGGCTGCCGAGGCCTGACGCACTCCTCTGGGGCAATGATTAAATGAATGACAGATGAAATGAAATGATAGTGGAGAGTGTTGCTGGAATGAAATTTTGACAGGGAAAACCGGAGTAGCCGGAGAAAAACCTGTCTGCCTTCGTTTTGTCCAGCACAGATCTCACATGGAGTGACCGGGATTTGAACCACGGACCCAGTGGTCAGAGTCCGGCGTGCTGCCGCCTAAGCCACGGAGGCTTCTTTTGTTTGATATTATTTTATTTTATTTTATTTTATGAAATGCATGTATTAAACTGAATTTAGGTATTTATAGCGATTTATTTTATTTATTTTTAGAAACTTGGAAAGAAAAGCCTTACCACCGTAGCAGTTGCTGATAACCCAAGACGCAGTAGAGTGCAACCATTGTTTCCTGGCAGTGAACTATTGAAAACTCAGGTAAGTCTAACTTAAAAATGCTATGCCATTTTACCACTAATGAAAAACCATAGCCAAAAAAAAAATATTCATTTCTTGTTCATGACTGGTACAATGATAGCTTTCTTGAATAATGGCCATGTATTGACAAACGGTACAAGACTATATTGGTCGTTAACCGGGGAAAGTACAGGGCCATATTGGATTTTCTAAAAACAAAACAAAAAAAATAATTTAATTTATGGGTGGTTCCCTATGGACTCAACAAACATCCACAGGTTTGAACAAGATAATCTGAACAAACTGACATGACATTCATTTTTGTTTATATATTGGTTAAAGGGGGATGTAAATGACTAAAGCTTTATAAAAAGAAAATAAGTGCATGGGTTACTGTTAGTGCCAACATACAGTTTATTTTAATGGTGTTTTGATATATTAATGTCAATTAACGTTAAAGTTTAATTACAAGTATTGATTGATTGATTGATTGATTGAGTGATTGGTTATTTTGTTTGATTTAGGTGTGGTCATGCGCCATTAACGTAGTGAACAGACAGTGAACAAGCATACATTATGCTTTAAAGTACTCTTTGCTCTTGTGCAACGTTAATAACTTGCAATTTTTTTATTTTTATTATAACACATGGCGTTAGTACCAAATACAACAAGTGAGAAAGTTGGTTTACCACGTGGTTTAAATTTAAAATCAGAACATGATCGCTGGTTAACATTTGAATCCTGGTCTGTAGGCTTTTTTTCGACACATGAACTTGCAAAAGCCGTTTTTTTATTTGAACCGAGAAGATGTGGTGCGCTGTGTGTTTTGCCGTATTAAAGTTTCACACTGGGAAGAATGGGATGATCCCTTTAGAGACCATTTGCGATGGTCTCCTTGTTGTCCTTACATGCTTGGAAAACAAGTGGGTAACATACCCGTGTATCCATTTTACCGAACCACAAGACCATTGGCCGCTACTTACGTTGCTGAATCACAAATAAATAATAATAATAATGATATAAATAATTCATGCTTTTGGGCTAATGCCGTGTGTATTTTTAATTTGAACCATACGTTTCGGAGAAACCTTGCCTCCTTTTTCAATGGAAATAAACAATGTGGCCATAGAAAGTAAATCAATGAGATTACAAAAAATATAGATAAATTCCTCTGTTCGTCACCAGAGAGCAGCTGCCAGAAATTACTGTATGGACCATGGTGGAACGGCGGACAGATTAGTAAGTAACGAGAAGGTAAAGGGGGCGGTGTGGAAATATAGAAACTCCTCGAAGAATGAGGAGGGGGGGGGGGAGAGGTGGGAGGGTTAGATGGATATATAGGGAAACATAAACAAAAGGGAAGTGTATCTGAACGATACCTAACGTCATACAGTCAATGCGAAAAAACAGATGGAAACTCCCCCAGTGATGAACAAAGGAGATCAAATCCAGGCTCTGAGCCCTAGAGGGAAAATGTACAATTTTAAATATGTGAAGAACAGAGAGACTGAGAGGAACTATCTCCCTAGATCCTTAATAACTGGTAGCCAAGTGTCACTTAGCTGATATCCAGCGTCTCTGTTAAAATTATTGGGATTTTTACGAATTTCAACTGCCTCCCTTATAATTCTAGACCAGTTGTGCTTAACAAGGGCAAGCGCATGAGCATCCTTGAAACAAACATCGTGCCCAGAAGACAGGGCATGTTCAGCTATAGCTGATTTGTCAGGTTGGTTTAGACGGATGTTCCTTTGATGCTCTTTGATGCGAGTTGCAATGGACCGTTTTGTTTGTCCAATGTAGACTTTTCCGCAAGTCCATGGGACTTCATACACCCCAGGTTGTAGTGTTGGGGACAATTTATCTTTGTTTAATGCTAAACGTTGACCAATTTTCGTCATAGTGCCGAAAACTGTTTTTATCTTGTGCTTGCGGAGAATCTTAGCAACGCGGTCAGTGGTGTTGTGAATATAAGGGAGGTAAGCAGTTCCTCTCACGTCGGAGCTCTGAGAAGGTTGTCTATCCCTCCTTCTGGGATGTAGGGACCTATATATAGTGGATTCATTATAGCCATTACCCTTAAAGATGGTTTGTAAGGCATATAACTCTTCCTGAAGAGTTGATGCCTCACAAATACGTTCCGCTCTTTTGGCTAGAGTTGTTATAATTCCTTGTTTTTGTGCTGGGTGATGGTGGGAGTCCGCATGTAAATAACGGTTAGTGTGAGTTGGCTTACGGTAGACGCTGTGCCCCATGGAGCCATCCGCCTTCCTCCTCACAAGAACATCCAAAAAAGGTAAGCATCCACCCGACTCTAGCTCCATTGTGAAGTGGATTGAAGGATGCAGCTGATTTAGGTGGTTCAGAAAGTGGTTCAGTTTCTCAGAACCCTCCTCCCACACCACGAACGTATCATCCACATACCTCCACCAAATCACAGGTTTGAAAGACGCCGAAGATATAGCCTCCCCCTCAAAATGTTCCATGAAAAAATTTGCCACGACAGGCGAGAGTGGACTTCCCATGGCCACACCATCAGTCTGCTCGTAATATTTACCATCCCACAAGAAATAACTGGAACACAAGCAGTGGTGGAATAATCGGGCAATGTCCTCAGGAAACAAATCCTTGATGAGTGACATGACCGAGTCCACCGGCACTCTGGTAAACAAGGACTCTACATCAAAACTCACCAAAATAGCATTTGGTTGAACGGCGATGGTTGACAATTTTTCGACGAAATGGGTTGAATCCCTCATGTAGGACTGTGTGCGCCCCAAGTGTGGCTGAAGCAACTTGCTGAGATATTGCGCAAGAGCATAAGTTGGAGAACCTATTGTGCTAACAATTGGTCGAAGAGGGACGTCTTGCTTATGGATTTTTGGAAGACCATACAATCTCGGAGGAACAGCATCTCTCGGAATAAGACATCTTCCCTCTTCTTTTGGAATAGATGACAGTTTAACAAGCTTAGCAGTGGCATTGGATACACGAGTGGTTGGATCACGAGTGCACAGTCTGTAGACAGGATCAGATAACAAAATCGAGATTTTACTTTTATATTCAACGGTATCCATCACCACTGTCGCATTTCACTTGTCAGCATGAAGAATAGAAATGGTGTCATTATTTCTTAGTTCCTTCAATGCCTTTCTTTCACCCCGAGTTAAATTGGGTGCGGGTACTTTAGAGGATCTTAATATCCTCACACTTTCTTGTCTAACTTCTTCAGCTTTATCTGGAGGTAAATTGTAGATGGCAGCCTCAACGGATGTGATCAACTCCTCTGTAAGAATTTTGGAGGGTGCGAGTGCAAAGTTGAGACCTCTGCTTAGTAAAGTTGTTTGATAGTCATCTAAAGGGGTATTAGAAAGATTGACTACAACTTTACTAGTATCAAGAACCGTTCGAGGAGCTGTTTGTCTCGAGGAGAATCGAAGGAACTTAGCTCTTTGTCTATCTACAGCCCGACAAAAATTATTCTCGGCCTGAATAGCGGAGATACGTTCAAAGAACAGCCACAATTCCTCTGAGAGAATGCTACTAAGAAGCAGATGTAAGTGTAATAACTCACGGGAAACTGCGTCCAATTCAGTACGAGAGTTCTGGATCCTCTCGATAACGAGTGCCTTGCTAGCGCGCTGATAAATTCTCATAGCTTTATGAGTGTGTATAGTTTGCTTCAATTTTACACAGTTGGGAATGATGTTATGATCCCTGCACCTAAGAAAGAAGGACAACGATGAAAGGAGAGAGCTCCTTCTTCGCCTCAACTTACTAAATTTAGATGATTGTCGAACAACTTCCTCCCAAAAGCATGAATGATTTATATAATAATCCGGGCCGTGAAAGCCTTAATATGCAAAATAATAATGATGTATTACCAGCCAACAACGGTAGTGTCGATATATGTGGTCCATATGCCATAGACAGTGTTGGATTGGCATGTGCTTTTGAAAAATTGGGAGTTTGCAAGACTAAAGCACTAGCACACCCGGAGTACAGCTCTGTTGAAAAACGTTTAGAATCTTATAAAAATGTTTGGCCATTAATATTAAATCACCTTACGAAACAGCTAAGTGAAGCTGGATTTTTTATACTGGTGAAGGGGATAAAACAATATGTTTTTATAGTGGATTTGCTTTAAAGGATTGGCAAATGACTGATGACCCTTTTGTGCAACACGATCGTTGGTTACCTGTCAATACATGGTGTTGCTTAAAGGTTAGGAATTTGTGAACACTATTCGTAAAGAAAACGTGATTGCAGCACAAGACATAAAAGTGCCTTTAGAGTTAGAACACGCGGAGAAAATACATGAGGCTGAAAAAAAGTCTTGTCTCACGAACAGATACAAAAGTGTGACCAACAATTATGTAAAATTTGTTATCAAGATGGACTAGGTGTTGTATTTTTGCATTGTGGACACATGATAGCCTGTGTCAAGTGTGCGTTAGAACTTAACACTTGTGCTATATGCAGAAAAGTAGTATCTGCTACAGTTAGGGCATTTCTTGCATACCTTGTATAATTTATTAGCCATGTATAGTGCAAAATCCCTAATTGCACAATATTATTAAAGCTGTTTTAGAGTGTAACAGATATGCTTTTGTTTTGTTTATAGACTACTACAATGAATGTTTTGAATGCTGTGGGACAATCGTGTGGCTTAGAGACAAAGAAGCTCAGCGAATTGCCAACGCATATTCCATTCCGCATTATCAAGATTCGGAAACTGAAAACAGCATACGGTGATCGTGTACTTTGTGTATGTGAAAACTTTGAGACATTTCTGCCTATACGGTTTAATGATATGTCGGAGAGTGTTTTCGATGAAGTCACTAATGCTGTACAACCTGTACACTTAATTTATGAAGGTTTTAAAAACAATAAGTGCATGGTTCGTTTTAATTAAATAAAAAAACAAATGTGAATGAATAATGGAAAAATATAAGTGATGACAATAGACTGAAAGAAAAAATATGTGTATAGAACAATAATGTTTTAGTTTTTAGTATTGCCTTTAAAATATTATGATGAAACAAAAAAAATGTATATAAAGTTTGAAAATAAATGTAAATAATGGTACAATGCTGTTTTATTTTTTACAAAGTTAGAATATTTAACATTGCAGAGTATACATGATTATGACAATAAATGCATAATTAATACAAGTATTTGCCTTTACGATAGTGTGATATAGTTTTAAAAACAAAACTTGTTGCAGATCGTTTTTCTAAAATAGTAAAAATTCAAAATTTAAGGGTTTTCAAAAAATCTCAAAATATAAAAAAGTTTTATTATAAAAAAATAAAGGTCATAGAGACCATTGGTTTGAACTATGGCACAACTTTCTATCATGTTTGGTTTTCAAACTATCGCCTACTTTAAAAACAAAATTTTTCAAAAAAAAATTGAAAAATATAACGAGTGGTCTATAGGAAAGGGGGCGTCAGCTCGAGTCCAACGACATCTCATTTTTTAAAATCCGACCATCCGTTCACCAATGATCACCAATGTTCGCTAGAAAGTAGGCTATCATTTTGTTTTTCCTCCTACACCCTTGAAACTTGCTGTCCGCCTAGAGGGCATGCCCCCTTTCATTAACGTCAAACACACTTTTTTCCAAAGTTCACCGTTTCCAAAATAGCGCCAATCCAAAAAACAAAAATTTTCTAAATAAAAAAAAAATACCAACACACATGCCAAGAGCATGTCATCCCAACGCCAACAATACCTCGTTCGTTAAAATCCGACCACGCGTTCGGGAGATATCGGCAAAGTTTATATGAATGTAGGTGACTAAGCAGAACGCCCTTACCCCACTACTACACAATTTTAGTCCTAGAGGCTTAAAATTTATGTTGCGGGTAGAGGGGGTCAGGGCCATTCATTTATGTCAAACAATTTTTTTGTTAAGTTCCTAGTTTCCAAAATATAGGAATTTCAAAATTGGAGTGTTTGCAAAAAAATAACGAAGTTTTATTATTAAAAATAAAAGAGATAAAGACCATTTGATTGAACCATGGCACAACGTTCTATCATATTTGGTTTTCAAACTATCGCCTACTTTCAAAAACAAGAATTTTGAAAAATATAATACGTGGTCCATAGGAAAGAGGACGTCAGCCAGAGTCCAACGACACCTCATTTGTCAACATTTGACGTTGTGTTCACGAGATATTGGCTTGGATTCACGCGGCGGCCATGACACTGGTTAGAACTCTCATCACTCCCCTACTCATGTATTTTACCTTGTAGTTAATGTTAATGTGATGTTATTTTTAGAGCATTACTTTTCTTTTCTAAATTACTTTGGCGATAAATTGAGCATTATAATTAGTTGGGAAGATACACGATATAAGAAGAATCAGGGCCAAGACTACGGTAACATTGTATAAGAATAATAGTTAGCAAGAAGATGACCGATGTTCCACTTACACTTGAACATTTTTCGGAATACATATTTGTGATTATATGAGCAACGAAAGAGAATATTTTGACATTCCATGAAACATTATTTGATAGATGTGACAGTCTATTATACGTGGAGTTCGATATAGAATTGGAAATATAGTAATTTTTGGTGTGAACAATTACGATTTTTGGATTAGGCTTTTGCAGTCTACATTTTTGAATTTCTTGTTGAATATAGACACTTTTCTAGTTCGTTCAATTTTTCAACTTTCTTTATTCTTTTGTAGTACTCCGACTTGGTTCAACGTATGATTCTAATGGATTATTTGTACCTTCTGAAGATAGGTTCTTTTCCATGGTGTAGCCTCATGTGAATTTCCTTGGAGGAGGAACTACATTTCGAATTTTGTATAGGCGAAAACTGAATTGTTTCTTTCATAATGATCAATCTATAATTCCCTGAAATATATATTTGTGAAATATGAGAGCATAATGAAATGAAATATTGTTGAAAGAAACGCAAATTTATTTATAAAATATTGTCGTCAGAAAACGAATTGAGAGTTTGGAAAATCACGAATACTATTATTCAAGCATGTAAATGCAACATTATTAACTCAGTTCTGAGAATATTGTCCATGACAGTCTAACTTTTTGTCTATTATGAAACATGGTATTTTACCATGATTGTATAAAAGCTTCTGGATTTTAAAAATGTTTGGTAATTATTGAGAGCTAATATACGTGTAAAGCAATTAATGTTTGCGTGAATTAAAGTATTTTGAGGCAGATATTTGAAATCGATGGATGATCAAAATCGAATTTTCAGTATTAAATAAGCTGATAAGCTATTGCTGATTGAATAAATAATGTATTATTGAACGTGAATTACAGTCACGATTACAGTTACTTGAAAGCTAGTTGACTTCTGAGTCCGACATTTAAAATCAATTTTTGCATTGTAACAATTTATCTAAAATGGATTGCAAATAGTGACACATGTTTCAGTGGAAAGCTACGATTTGAAAGACTTGAAATAATTGTATAACATTGTAATAATAAGTGATAGTTTAATTGAAGATATTTTAAACATTTATGTGAAATGATTTAACCTGATTAAAATAATTTACTGGAGCGATAATACATTCGATTACCTTCATTGTTTGTCGGATATGACCGAATAAGACTGTAACAAAACTTAAATAATATACTTGTCAATGGAATAATGAAAAGCAACGGAGTAATTCGAACAACGAATTAATTGTACATTTGTAACTATATTAATATAAATTTATTAGGGTTTTTGTGTGTGTAAAAATAACTTGTACGATATTGTTAATTTTAATAACGTTCTCGATTTGAATTTCATGTAATGCTGAAATTTACTGGCAGCATAACTTAGCCAAATTCGAGGCTAATGGCATATTTGACTACCATGTGCTTCAGCGAAGCAAATTTATATTTTTGTTCGGTGGATGAAATTTCCACAAAGCGACAGTTTTCAGACAATACACTGTTGATTCAATTTTAATTTTTCTACGGATGACTTGGTGATTTATATTAGAACCAGGATGAGCTACGAGGACCAGTGGGTTATTTTAGCGAATACTTAGCCTTATGCCCGAGATTAATTTAATTTTTAAGAGTCTTATAAGTTCTTTTTAGGCGATCTTCATTTTCTCTTCTTCAACCAATGGCATCTTCTTATCGCATTCTTTTATATTAGGTATCCTTATCCCTGGTTGTTCCTAGTTGGTAGAGTTTTGGGGGTTATTTCAGCCGTGTACTTCCAGATTCTACGATGCAGCTCTTCCATTGGATGTCAACAGGTAAGACCACGTGGATACGGGTACAGTACCTTAGTTAAAGTGACGGCCGCATCCAACCAAACCATTTCCGCAATCACAAATACACTAGATCAGCCGTCACAATCACACTGGTTATCAATCTTGTTCACGGGACTCGATGAGCATAATGGTAACCAAATTATCATTAACATTCACCAAGGAATATACTCAATTGGCCTACTAATCCAAAGCAGCACTAGAAAATGAAGTTGCCAGTGTCGAAAATTATATTGTAGATAGTGGTCCATGACTTGGGCTGAGGCATCTGCGGGTTCATGAACCCAGGACCAATGGGTGGTGTGCCCAGCAAGTTTACTGGAGAACTGTTTTTGTGCTGGAGGTGTTGGCTCAGGTCCTGGACCGAAACCTGTGTTCCGGCTGCGCGAAGAGGCGGCTGCGTTTCCTGGGTACAATATAAAGGCGCGGCACAAACCTCACAACAGAGGTCGTGGACAATAACCTGTGTTGCGGCTGCGCGAAGAGGCGGCTGCGTTTCCTGGGTACAATATAAAGGCGCGGCACAAACCGCACAACAGAGGTCATGGACAATAACATGTGTTCCAGCTGTGCGAAGAGGCGGCTGCGCTTTCTGGGTACAATATAAAGGCGAGGCACAAACCGCACAACAGAGGTCGTGGACAATAACCTGTGTTCCGGCTGTGCGAAGAGGAGGCTGCGTTTCCTGGGTACAATATAAAGGCGAAGCACAAACCTCACAACAGAGGTCGTGGACACTAACCTGTGTTGCGGCTGTGCGAAGAGGCGGCTGCGCTTTCTGGGTACAATATAAAGGAGAGGCACAAACCGCACAACAGAGGTCGTGGAAAATAACCTGTGTTCCGGCTGTGCGAAGAGGCGGCTGCGTTTCCTGGGTACAATATAAAGGCGCGGCACAAACCGCACAACAGAGGTCATGGACAATAACCTGTGTTGCGGCTGCGCGAAGAGGCGGCTGCGTTTCCTGGGTACAATATAAAGGCGAGGCACAAACCGCACAACAAAGGTCGAGGACAATAACCTGTGTTGCGGCTGTGCGAAGAGGCGGCTGCGTTTCCTGGGTACAATATAAAGGCGAGGCACAAACCGCTCAACAAAGGTCGAGGACAATAACCTGTGTTGCGGCAGCGCGAAGAGGCGGCTGCGTTTCCTGGGTGTAATATAAAGGCGAGGCACAAACCGCACAACAGAGGTCGTGGACAATAACCTGTGTTGCGGCTGGGCGAAGAGGCGGCTGCGCTTTCTGGGTACAATATAAAGGCGAGGCACAAACCGCACAACAGAGGTCGTGGACAATAACCTGTGTTGCGGCTGCGCGAAGTGGCGGCTGCGCTTTCTGGGTACAATATAAAGGCGAGGCACAAACCGCACAAAAGAGGACGTGGACAATAACCTGTGTTGCGGCTGCGCGAAGTGGCGGCTGCGTTTCCTGGGTACAATATAAAGGCGAGGCACAAACCGCACAACAGAGGTCGTGGACAATAACCTGTGTTGCGGCTGCGCGAAGTGGCGGCTGCGTTTCCTGGGTACAATATAAGGGCGAGGCACAAACCGCACAACAGAGGTCGTGGACAATAACCTGTGTTGCGGCTGGGCGAAGAGGCGGCTGCGCTTTCTGGGTACAATATAAAGGCGAGGCACAAACCGCACAACAGAGGTCGTGGACAATAACCTGTGTTGCGGCTGGGCGAAGAGGCGGCTGCGCTTTCTGGGTACAATATAAAGGCGAGGCACGAACCGCACAACAGAGGTCGTGGACAATAACCTGTGTTGCGGCTGCGCGAAGTGGCGGCTGCGCTTTCTGGGTACAATATAAAGGCGAGGCACAAACCGCACAACAGAGGACGTGGACAATAACCTGTGTTGCGGCTGCGCGAAGTGGCGGCTGCGTTTCCTGGGTACAATATAAAGGCGAGGCACAAACCGCACAACAGAGGTCGTGGACAATAACCTGTGTTGCGGCTGCGCGAAGTGGCGGCTGCGTTTCCTGGGTACAATATAAGGGCGAGGCACAAACCGCACAACAGAGGTCGTGGACAATAACCTGTGTTGCGGCTGGGCGAAGAGGCGGCTGCGCTTTCTGGGTACAATATAAAGGCGAGGCACAAACCGCACAACAGAGGTCGTGGACAATAACCTGCGTTGCGACTGTGCGAAGAGGCGGCTGCGTTTGCTGGGTACAATATAAAGGCGAGGCACAAACCGCACAACAGAGGTCGAGGACAATAACCTGTGTTGCGTCTGTGCGAAGAGGCGGCTGCGTTTCCTGGGTACAATATAAAGGCGAGGCACACACCGCACAACAAAGGTCGAGGACAATAACCTGTGTTGCGGCTGCGTTTCCAGGGTGCAATATAAAGGCGAGGCACAAACCGCACAACAGAGGTCGTGGACAATAACCTGTGTTGCGGCTGTGCGAAGAGGCGGCTGCGTTTGCTGGGTACAATATAAAGGCGAGGCACAAACCGCACAACAAAGGTCGAGGACAATAACCTGTGTTGCGGGTGCGCGAAGAGGCGGCTGCGTTTCCTGGGTACAATATAAAGGCGAGGCACAAACTGCACAACAGAGGTCGTGGACAATAACCTGTGTTGCGGCTGGGCGAAGAGGCGGCTGCGCTTTCTGGGTACAATATAAAGGCGAGGCACAAACCGCATAACAGAGGTCGTGGACAATAACCTGTGTTGCGGCTGCGCGAAGTGGCGGCTGCGTTTTATGGGTAGAATATAAAGGCGAGGCACAAACCGCACAACAGAGGTCGTGGACAATAACCTGTGTTGCGGATGGGCGAAGAGGCGGCTGCGCTTTCTGGGTACTATATAAAGGCGAGGCACAAACCGCACAACAGAGGTCGTGGACAATAACCTGTGTTGCGGCTGCGCGAAGTTGCGGCTGCGTTTTCTGGGTACAATATAAAGGCGAGGCACAAACCGCACAACAGAGGTCGTGGACAATAACCTGTGTTGCGGCTGTGCGAAGAGGCGGCTGCGTTTCCAGGGCACAATATAAAGGCGAGGCACAAACCGCACACCAAAGGTCGTGTACAATAACCTGTGTTGCGGCTGCGCGAAGAGGCGGCTGCGTTTGCTGGGTACAATATAAAGACGAGGCACAAACCGCACAACAGAAGTCGTGGACAATAACCTGTGTTGCGGCTGTGCGAAGAGGCGGCTGCGTTTGCTGGGTACAATATAAAGGCGAGGCACAAACTGCACAACAGAGGTCGTGGACAATAACCTGTGTTGCGGCTGCGCGAAGAGGCGGCTGCGTTTCCTGGGTACAATATAAAGGCGAGGCACAAACCGCACAACAATGGTTTTGGACCGAAACCTGTGTTGCGGCTGCGCGAAGAGGCGGCTGCGTTTCCTGGGTACAATATAAAGGCGAGGCACAAACCACACAACAGAGGTCGTGGACAATAACCTGTGTTGCGGCTGCGCGAAGAGGCGGCTGCGTTTCCTTGGGTAAAATATAAAGACGAGGCACAAACCGCACAACAGAGGTCGTGGACAATAACCTGTGTTGCGGCTGCGCGAAGAGGCAGCTGCGTTTCCTGGGTACAATATAAAGGCGAGGCACAAACCACACAACAGAGGTCGTGGACAATAACCTGTGTTGCGGCTGCGCGAAGAGACGGCTGCGTTTCCTGGGTACAATATAAAGGCGAGGCACAAACCGCACACCAAAGGTCGTGGACAATAACCTGTGTTGCGGCTGCGCGAAGAGGCGGCTGCGTTTCCTGGGTACAATATAAAGGCGAGGCACAAACCACACAACAATGGTCGTGGACTATAACCTGTGTTGCGGCTGCGTGAAGAGGCGGCTGCGTTTTCTTGGTACAATATAAAGGCGAGGCACAAACCACACAACAATGGTCGTGGACTATAACCTGTCTTGCGGCTGCGTGAAGAGGCGGCTGCGTTTTCTTGGTACAATATAAAGGCGAGGCACAAACCGCACAACAGAGGTCGTGGACAATAACCTGTGTTGCGGCTGCGCGAAGTGGCGGCTGCGCTTTCAGGGTACAATATAAAGGCGAGGCACAAACCGCACAACAGAGGACGTGGACAATAACCTGTGTTGCGGCTGCGCGAAGTGGCGGCTGCGTTTCCTGGGTACAATATAAAGGCGAGGCACAAACCGCACAACAGAGGTCGTGGACAATAACCTGTGTTGCGGCTGCGCGAAGTGGCGGCTGCGTTTCCTGGGTACAATATAAGGGCGAGGCTCAAACCGCACAACAGAGGTCGTGGACAATAACCTGTGTTGCGGCTGGGCGAAGAGGCGGCTGCGCTTTCTGGGTACAATATAAAGGCGAGGCACAAACCGCACAACAGAGGTCGTGGACAATAACCTGTGTTGCGACTGTGCGAAGAGGCGGCTGCGTTTGCTGGGTACAATATAAAGGCGAGGCACAAACCGCACAACAGAGGTCGAGGACAATAACCTGTGTTGCGTCTGTGCGAAGAGGCGGCTGCGTTTCCTGGGTACAATATAAAGGCGAGGCACACACCGCACAACAAAGGTCGAGGACAATAACCTGTGTTGCGGCTGCGTTTCCAGGGTGCAATATAAAGGCGAGGCACAAACCGCACAACAGAGGTCGTGGACAATAACCTGTGTTGCGGCTGTGCGAAGAGGCGGCTGCGTTTGCTGGGTACAATATAAAGGCGAGGCACAAACCGCACAACAAAGGTCGAGGACAATAGCCTGTGTTGCGGCTGCGCGAAGAGGCGGCTGCGTTTCCTGGGTACAATATAAAGGCGAGGCACAAACTGCACAACAGAGGTCGTGGACAATAACCTGTGTTGCGGCTGGGCGAAGAGGCGGCTGCGCGTTCTGGGTACAATATAAAGGCGAGGCACAAACCGCATAACAGAGGTCGTGGACAATAACCTGTGTTGCGGCTGCGCGAAGTGGCGGCTGCGTTTTATGGGTAGAATATAAAGGCGAGGCACAAACCGCACAACAGAGGTCGTGGACAATAACCTGTGTTGCGGATGGGCGAAGAGGCGGCTGCGCTTTCTGGGTACTATATAAAGGCGAGGCACAAACCGCACAACAGAGGTCGTGGACAATAACCTGTGTTGCGGCTGCGCGAAGAGACGGCTGCGTTTCCTGGGTACAATATAAAGGCGAGGCACAAACCGCACACCAAAGGTCGTGGACAATAACCTGTGTTGCGGCTGCGCGAAGAGGCGGCTGCGTTTCCTGGGTACAATATAAAGGCGAGGCACAAACCACACAACAATGGTCGTGGACTATAACCTGTGTTGCGGCTGCGTGAAGAGGCGGCTGCGTTTTCTTGGTACAATATAAAGGCGAGGCACAAACCACACAACAATGGTCGTGGACTATAACCTGTCTTGCGGCTGCGTGAAGAGGCGTCTGCGTTTTCTTGGTACAATATAAAGGCGAGGCACAAACCGCACAACAAAGGTCGTGGACAATAACCTGTGTTGCGGCTGTGCGAAGAGGCGGCTGCGTTTGCTGGGTACAATATAAAGGCGAGGCACAAACCGCACAACAGAGGTCGTGGACAATAACCTGTGTTGCGGCTGTGCGAAGAGGCGGCTGCGTTTGCTGGGTACAATATAAAGGCGAGGCACAAACCGCACAACAGAGGTCGTGGACAATAACCTGTGTTGCGGCTGCGTGAAGAGGCGGCTGCGTTTCCTGGGTACAATATAAAGGCGAGGCACAAACCACACAACAGAGGTCGTGGACAATAACCTGTGTTGCAGCTGTGCGAAGAGGCGGCTGCGTTTCCTGGGTACAATATAAAGGCGAGGCACACACCGCACAACAAAGGTCGAGGACAATAACCTGTGTTGCGGCTGCGCGAAGAGGCGGCTGCGTTTCCTGGGTACAATATAAAGGCGAAGCACAAACCTCACAACAGAGGTCGTGGACACTAACCTGTGTTGCGGCTGTGCGAAGAGGCGGCTGCGCTTTCTGGGTACAATATAAAGGCGAGGCACAAACCGCACAACAGAGGTCGTGGAAAATAACCTGTGTTCCGGCTGTGCGAAGAGGCGGCTGCGTTTCCTGGGTACAATATAAAGGCGCGGCACAAACCGCACAACAGAGGTCATGGACAATAACCTGTGTTGCGGCTGCGCGAAGAGGCGGCTGCGTTTCCTGGGTACAATATAAAGGCGAGGCACAAACCGCACAACAAAGGTCGAGGACAATAACCTGTGTTGCGACTGTGCGAAGAGGCGGCTGCGTTTCCTGGGTACAATATAAAGGCGAGGCACAAACCGCTCAACAAAGGTCGAGGACAATAACCTGTGTTGCGGCAGCGCGAAGAGGCGGCTGCGTTTCCTGGGTGTAATATAAAGGCGGGCACAAACCGCACAACAGAGGTCGTGGACAATAACCTGTGTTGCGGCTGGGCGAAGAGGCGGCCGCGCTTTCTGGGTACAATATAAAGGCGAGGCACAAACCGCACAACAGAGGTCGTGGACAATAACCTGTGTTGCGGCTGCGCGAAGTGGCGGCTGCGCTTTCTGGGTACAATATAAAGGCGAGGCACAAACCGCACAACAGAGGACGTGGACAATAACCTGTGTTGCGGCTGCGTGAAGTGGCGGCTGCGTTTCCTGGGTACAATATAAAGGCGAGGCACAAACCGCACAACAGAGGTCGTGGACAATAACCTGTGTTGCGGCTGCGCGAAGTGGCGGCTGCGTTTCCTGGGTACAATATAAGGGCGAGGCACAAACCGCACAACAGAGGTCGTGGACAATAACCTGTGTTGCGGCTGGGCGAAGAGACGGCTGCGCTTTCTGGGTACAATATAAAGGCGAGGCACAAACCGCACAACAGAGGTCGTGGACAATAACCTGTGTTGCGGCTGGGCGAAGAGGCGGCTGCGCTTTCTGGGTACAATATAAAGGCGAGGCTCAAACCGCACAACAGAGGTCGTGGACAATAACCTGTGTTGCGGCTGCGCGAAGTGGCGGCTGCGCTTTCTGGGTACAATATAAAGGCGAGGCACAAACCGCACAACAGAGGACGTGGACAATAACCTGTGTTGCGGCTGCGCGAAGTGGCGGCTGCGTTTCCTGGGTACAATATAAAGGCAAGGCACAAACCGCACAACAGGGGTCGTGGACAATAACCTGTGTTGCGGCTGCGCGAAGTGGCGGCTGCGTTTCCTGGGTACAATATAAGGGCGAGGCACAAACCGCACAACAGAGGTCGTGGACAATAACCTGTGTTGCGGCTGGGCGAAGAGGCGGCTGCGCTTTCTGGGTACAATATAAAGGCGAGGCACAAACCGCACAACAGAGGTCGTGGACAATAACCTGTGTTGCGACTGTGCGAAGAGGCGGCTGCGTTTGCTGGGTACAATATAAAGGCGAGGCACAAACCGCACAACAGAGGTCGAGGACAATAACCTGTGTTGCGTCTGTGCGAAGAGGCGGCTGCGTTTCCTGGGTACAATATAAAGGCGAGGCACACACCGCACAACAAAGGTCGAGGACAATAACCTGTGTTGCGGCTGCGCGAAGAGGCGGCTGCGTTTCCAGGGTGCAATATAAAGGCGAGGCACAAACCGCACAACAGAGGTCGTGGACAATAACCTGTGTTGCGGCTGTGCGAAGAGGCGGCTGCGTTTGCTGGGTACAATATAAAGGCGAGGCACAAACCGCACAACAAAGGTCGAGGACAATAACCTGTGTTGCGGCTGCGCGAAGAGGCGGCTGCGTTTCCTGGGTACAATATAAAGGCGAGGCACAAACTGCACAACAGAGGTCGTGGACAATAACCTGTGTTGCGGCTGGGCGAAGAGGCGGCTGCGCTTTCTGGGTACAATATAAAGGCGAGGCACAAACCGCATAACAGAGGTCGTGGACAATAACCTGTGTTGCGGCTGCGCGAAGTGGCGGCTGCGTTTTATGGGTAGAATATAAAGGCGAGGCACAAACCGCACAACAGAGGTCGAGGACAATAACCTGTGTTGCGTCTGTGCGAAGAGGCGGCTGCGTTTCCTGGGTACAATATAAAGGCGAGGCACACACCGCACAACAAAGGTCGAGGACAATAACCTGTGTTGCGGCTGCGTTTCCAGGGTGCAATATAAAGGCGAGGCACAAACCGCACAACAGAGGTCGTGGACAATAACCTGTGTTGCGGCTGTGCGAAGAGGCGGCTGCGTTTGCTGGGTACAATATAAAGGCGAGGCACAAACCGCACAACAAAGGTCGAGGACAATAACCTGTGTTGCGGGTGCGCGAAGAGGCGGCTGCGTTTCCTGGGTACAATATAAAGGCGAGGCACAAACTGCACAACAGAGGTCGTGGACAATAACCTGTGTTGCGGCTGGGCGAAGAGGCGGCTGCGCTTTCTGGGTACAATATAAAGGCGAGGCACAAACCGCATAACAGAGGTCGTGGACAATAACCTGTGTTGCGGCTGCGCGAAGTGGCGGCTGCGTTTTATGGGTAGAATATAAAGGCGAGGCACAAACCGCACAACAGAGGTCGTGGACAATAACCTGTGTTGCGGATGGGCGAAGAGGCGGCTGCGCTTTCTGGGTACTATATAAAGGCGAGGCACAAACCGCACAACAGAGGTCGTGGACAATAACCTGTGTTGCGGCTGCGCGAAGTTGCGGCTGCGTTTTCTGGGTACAATATAAAGGCGAGGCACAAACCGCACAACAGAGGTCGTGGACAATAACCTGTGTTGCGGCTGTGCGAAGAGGCGGCTGCGTTTCCAGGGCACAATATAAAGGCGAGGCACAAACCGCACACCAAAGGTCGTGTACAATAACCTGTGTTGCGGCTGCGCGAAGAGGCGGCTGCGTTTGCTGGGTACAATATAAAGACGAGGCACAAACCGCACAACAGAAGTCGTGGACAATAACCTGTGTTGCGGCTGTGCGAAGAGGCGGCTGCGTTTGCTGGGTACAATATAAAGGCGAGGCACAAACCGCACAACAGAGGTCGTGGACAATAACCTGTGTTGCGGCTGCGCGAAGAGGCGGCTGCGTTTCCTGGGTACAATATAAAGGCGAGGCACAAACCGCACAACAATGGTTTTGGACCGAAACCTGTGTTGCGGCTGCGCGAAGAGGCGGCTGCGTTTCCTGGGTACAATATAAAGGCGAGGCACAAACCACACAACAGAGGTCGTGGACAATAACCTGTGTTGCGGCTGCGCGAAGAGGCGGCTGCGTTTCCTTGGGTAAAATATAAAGGCGAGGCACAAACCGCACAACAGAGGTCGTGGACAATAACCTGTGTTGCGGCTGCGCGAAGAGGCAGCTGCGTTTCCTGGGTACAATATAAAGGCGAGGCACAAACCACACAACAGAGGTCGTGGACAATAACCTGTGTTGCGGCTGCGCGAAGAGACGGCTGCGTTTCCTGGGTACAATATAAAGGCGAGGCACAAACCGCACACCAAAGGTCGTGGACAATAACCTGTGTTGCGGCTGCGCGAAGAGGCGGCTGCGTTTCCTGGGTACAATATAAAGGCGAGGCACAAACCACACAACAATGGTCGTGGACTATAACCTGTGTTGCGGCTGCGTGAAGAGGCGGCTGCGTTTTCTTGGTACAATATAAAGGCGAGGCACAAACCACACAACAATGGTCGTGGACTATAACCTGTCTTGCGGCTGCGTGAAGAGGCGGCTGCGTTTTCTTGGTACAATATAAAGGCGAGGCACAAACCGCACAACAGAGGTCGTGGACAATAACCTGTGTTGCGGCTGCGCGAAGTGGCGGCTGCGCTTTCAGGGTACAATATAAAGGCGAGGCACAAACCGCACAACAGAGGACGTGGACAATAACCTGTGTTGCGGCTGCGCGAAGTGGCGGCTGCGTTTCCTGGGTACAATATAAAGGCGAGGCACAAACCGCACAACAGAGGTCGTGGACAATAACCTGTGTTGCGGCTGCGCGAAGTGGCGGCTGCGTTTCCTGGGTACAATATAAGGGCGAGGCTCAAACCGCACAACAGAGGTCGTGGACAATAACCTGTGTTGCGGCTGGGCGAAGAGGCGGCTGCGCTTTCTGGGTACAATATAAAGGCGAGGCACAAACCGCACAACAGAGGTCGTGGACAATAACCTGTGTTGCGACTGTGCGAAGAGGCGGCTGCGTTTGCTGGGTACAATATAAAGGCGAGGCACAAACCGCACAACAGAGGTCGAGGACAATAACCTGTGTTGCGTCTGTGCGAAGAGGCGGCTGCGTTTCCTGGGTACAATATAAAGGCGAGGCACACACCGCACAACAAAGGTCGAGGACAATAACCTGTGTTGCGGCTGCGTTTCCAGGGTGCAATATAAAGGCGAGGCACAAACCGCACAACAGAGGTCGTGGACAATAACCTGTGTTGCGGCTGTGCGAAGAGGCGGCTGCGTTTGCTGGGTACAATATAAAGGCGAGGCACAAACCGCACAACAAAGGTCGAGGACAATAGCCTGTGTTGCGGCTGCGCGAAGAGGCGGCTGCGTTTCCTGGGTACAATATAAAGGCGAGGCACAAACTGCACAACAGAGGTCGTGGACAATAACCTGTGTTGCGGCTGGGCGAAGAGGCGGCTGCGCGTTCTGGGTACAATATAAAGGCGAGGCACAAACCGCATAACAGAGGTCGTGGACAATAACCTGTGTTGCGGCTGCGCGAAGTGGCGGCTGCGTTTTATGGGTAGAATATAAAGGCGAGGCACAAACCGCACAACAGAGGTCGTGGACAATAACCTGTGTTGCGGATGGGCGAAGAGGCGGCTGCGCTTTCTGGGTACTATATAAAGGCGAGGCACAAACCGCACAACAGAGGTCGTGGACAATAACCTGTGTTGCGGCTGCGCGAAGAGACGGCTGCGTTTCCTGGGTACAATATAAAGGCGAGGCACAAACCGCACACCAAAGGTCGTGGACAATAACCTGTGTTGCGGCTGCGCGAAGAGGCGGCTGCGTTTCCTGGGTACAATATAAAGGCGAGGCACAAACCACACAACAATGGTCGTGGACTATAACCTGTGTTGCGGCTGCGTGAAGAGGCGGCTGCGTTTTCTTGGTACAATATAAAGGCGAGGCACAAACCACACAACAATGGTCGTGGACTATAACCTGTCTTGCGGCTGCGTGAAGAGGCGTCTGCGTTTTCTTGGTACAATATAAAGGCGAGGCACAAACCGCACAACAAAGGTCGTGGACAATAACCTGTGTTGCGGCTGTGCGAAGAGGCGGCTGCGTTTGCTGGGTACAATATAAAGGCGAGGCACAAACCGCACAACAGAGGTCGTGGACAATAACCTGTGTTGCGGCTGTGCGAAGAGGCGGCTGCGTTTGCTGGGTACAATATAAAGGCGAGGCACAAACCGCACAACAGAGGTCGTGGACAATAACCTGTGTTGCGGCTGCGTGAAGAGGCGGCTGCGTTTCCTGGGTACAATATAAAGGCGAGGCACAAACCACACAACAGAGGTCGTGGACAATAACCTGTGTTGCAGCTGTGCGAAGAGGCGGCTGCGTTTCCTGGGTACAATATAAAGGCGAGGCACACACCGCACAACAAAGGTCGAGGACAATAACCTGTGTTGCGGCTGCGCGAAGAGGCGGCTGCGTTTCCTGGGTACAATATAAAGGCGAAGCACAAACCTCACAACAGAGGTCGTGGACACTAACCTGTGTTGCGGCTGTGCGAAGAGGCGGCTGCGCTTTCTGGGTACAATATAAAGGCGAGGCACAAACCGCACAACAGAGGTCGTGGAAAATAACCTGTGTTCCGGCTGTGCGAAGAGGCGGCTGCGTTTCCTGGGTACAATATAAAGGCGCGGCACAAACCGCACAACAGAGGTCATGGACAATAACCTGTGTTGCGGCTGCGCGAAGAGGCGGCTGCGTTTCCTGGGTACAATATAAAGGCGAGGCACAAACCGCACAACAAAGGTCGAGGACAATAACCTGTGTTGCGACTGTGCGAAGAGGCGGCTGCGTTTCCTGGGTACAATATAAAGGCGAGGCACAAACCGCTCAACAAAGGTCGAGGACAATAACCTGTGTTGCGGCAGCGCGAAGAGGCGGCTGCGTTTCCTGGGTGTAATATAAAGGCGGGCACAAACCGCACAACAGAGGTCGTGGACAATAACCTGTGTTGCGGCTGGGCGAAGAGGCGGCCGCGCTTTCTGGGTACAATATAAAGGCGAGGCACAAACCGCACAACAGAGGTCGTGGACAATAACCTGTGTTGCGGCTGCGCGAAGTGGCGGCTGCGCTTTCTGGGTACAATATAAAGGCGAGGCACAAACCGCACAACAGAGGACGTGGACAATAACCTGTGTTGCGGCTGCGTGAAGTGGCGGCTGCGTTTCCTGGGTACAATATAAAGGCGAGGCACAAACCGCACAACAGAGGTCGTGGACAATAACCTGTGTTGCGGCTGCGCGAAGTGGCGGCTGCGTTTCCTGGGTACAATATAAGGGCGAGGCACAAACCGCACAACAGAGGTCGTGGACAATAACCTGTGTTGCGGCTGGGCGAAGAGACGGCTGCGCTTTCTGGGTACAATATAAAGGCGAGGCACAAACCGCACAACAGAGGTCGTGGACAATAACCTGTGTTGCGGCTGGGCGAAGAGGCGGCTGCGCTTTCTGGGTACAATATAAAGGCGAGGCTCAAACCGCACAACAGAGGTCGTGGACAATAACCTGTGTTGCGGCTGCGCGAAGTGGCGGCTGCGCTTTCTGGGTACAATATAAAGGCGAGGCACAAACCGCACAACAGAGGACGTGGACAATAACCTGTGTTGCGGCTGCGCGAAGTGGCGGCTGCGTTTCCTGGGTACAATATAAAGGCAAGGCACAAACCGCACAACAGAGGTCGTGGACAATAACCTGTGTTGCGGCTGCGCGAAGTGGCGGCTGCGTTTCCTGGGTACAATATAAGGGCGAGGCACAAACCGCACAACAGAGGTCGTGGACAATAACCTGTGTTGCGGCTGGGCGAAGAGGCGGCTGCGCTTTCTGGGTACAATATAAAGGCGAGGCACAAACCGCACAACAGAGGTCGTGGACAATAACCTGTGTTGCGACTGTGCGAAGAGGCGGCTGCGTTTGCTGGGTACAATATAAAGGCGAGGCACAAACCGCACAACAGAGGTCGAGGACAATAACCTGTGTTGCGTCTGTGCGAAGAGGCGGCTGCGTTTCCTGGGTACAATATAAAGGCGAGGCACACACCGCACAACAAAGGTCGAGGACAATAACCTGTGTTGCGGCTGCGCGAAGAGGCGGCTGCGTTTCCAGGGTGCAATATAAAGGCGAGGCACAAACCGCACAACAGAGGTCGTGGACAATAACCTGTGTTGCGGCTGTGCGAAGAGGCGGCTGCGTTTGCTGGGTACAATATAAAGGCGAGGCACAAACCGCACAACAAAGGTCGAGGACAATAACCTGTGTTGCGGCTGCGCGAAGAGGCGGCTGCGTTTCCTGGGTACAATATAAAGGCGAGGCACAAACTGCACAACAGAGGTCGTGGACAATAACCTGTGTTGCGGCTGGGCGAAGAGGCGGCTGCGCTTTCTGGGTACAATATAAAGGCGAGGCACAAACCGCATAACAGAGGTCGTGGACAATAACCTGTGTTGCGGCTGCGCGAAGTGGCGGCTGCGTTTTATGGGTAGAATATAAAGGCGAGGCACAAACCGCACAACAGAGGTCGTGGACAATAACCTGTGTTGCGGATGGGCGAAGAGGCGGCTGCGCTTTCTGGGTACTATATAAAGGCGAGGCACAAACCGCACAACAGAGGTCGTGGACAATAACCTGTGTTGCGGCTGCGCGAAGTTGCGGCTGCGTTTTCTGGGTACAATATAAAGGCGAGGCACAAACCGCACAACAGAGGTCGTGGACAATAACCTGTGTTGCGGCTGTGCGAAGAGGCGGCTGCGTTTCCAGGGCACAATATAAAGGCGAGGCACAAACCGCACACCAAAGGTCGTGTACAATAACCTGTGTTGCGGCTGCGCGAAGAGGCGGCTGCGTTTGCTGGGTACAATATAAAGACGAGGCACAAACCGCACAACAGAGGTCGTGGACAATAACCTGTGTTGCGGCTGTGCGAAGAGGCGGCTGCGTTTGCTGGGTACAATATAAAGGCGAGGCACAAACCGCACAACAGAGGTCGTGGACAATAACCTGTGTTGCGGCTGCGCGAAGAGGCGGCTGCGTTTCCTGGGTACAATATAAAGGCGAGGCACAAACCGCACAACAATGGTTTTGGACCGAAACCTGTGTTGCGGCTGCGCGAAGAGGCGGCTGCGTTTCCTGGGTACAATATAAAGGCGAGGCACAAACCACACAACAGAGGTCGTGGACAATAACCTGTGTTGCGGCTGCGCGAAGAGGCGGCTGCGTTTCCTTGGGTAAAATATAAAGGCGAGGCACAAACCGCACAACAGAGGTCGTGGACAATAACCTGTGTTGCGGCTGCGCGAAGAGACGGCTGCGTTTCCTGGGTACAATATAAAGGCGAGGCACAAACCACACAACAGAGGTCGTGGACAATAACCTGTGTTGCGGCTGCGCGAAGAGACGGCTGCGTTTCCTGGGTACAATATAAAGGCGAGGCACAAACCGCACACCAAAGGTCGTGGACAATAACCTGTGTTGCGGCTGCGCGAAGAGGCGGCTGCGTTTCCTGGGTACAATATAAAGGCGAGGCACAAACCACACAACAATGGTCGTGGACTATAACCTGTGTTGCGGCTGCGTGAAGAGGCGGCTGCGTTTTCTTGGTTCAATATAAAGGCGAGGCACAAACCACACAACAATGGTCGTGGACTATAACCTGTCTTGCGGCTGCGTGAAGAGGCGGCTGCGTTTTCTTGGTACAATATAAAGGCGAGGCACAAACCGCACAACAAAGGTCGTGGACAATAACCTGTGTTGCGGCTGTGCGAAGAGGCGGCTGCGTTTGCTGGGTACAATATAAAGGCGAGGCACAAACTGCACAACAGAGGTCGTGGACAATAACCTGTGTTGCGGCTGTGCGAAGAGGCGGCTGCGTTTGCTGGGTACAATATAAAGGCGAGGCACAAACCGCACAACAGAGGTCGTGGACAATAACCTGTGTTGCGGCTGCGTGAAGAGGCGGCTGCGTTTCCTGGGTACAATATAAAGGCGAGGCACAAACCACACAACAGAGGTCGTGGACAATAACCTGTGTTGCAGCTGCGCGAAGAGGCGGCTGCGTTTTCTTGGTACAATATAAAGGCGAGGCACAAACCGCACAACAATGGTCGTGGACTATAACCTGTGTTGCGGCTTCGTGAAGAGGCGGCTGCGTTTCCTGGGTATAATATAAAGGCGAGGCACAAACCGCACAACAGAGGTCGTGGACAATAACCTGTGTTTTGGCTGCCCGAAGAGGCGGCTGCGTTTGCTGGGTACAATATAAAGGCGAGGCACAAACCGCACAACAGAGGTCGTGGACAATAATCTGTGTTGCCACTGCGCGAAGAGGCGGCTGCGTTTCCTGGGTACAATATAAAGGCGAGGCACAGACCGCACAAGAGAGGTCGTGGACAATAACCTGGTTTGTGCCACCGCGGAGTCGCCTCCTAGCATGTGGCGCGCAGGTTTGCCTAGTGATGGGTCCAGTAGTCCGTAATCCTGCCTCGTCCTACTCTAGACTGAGCAATTGCTTGTCGCCCTGAGACTTCGCGCAAATCCAGCAGAGCTGGTAGAACGCAACTACATTCGCCATCGGAGGTAGGTGAACACAGCTGCGGGTTTTCTTTCGTCTGCATTCCAATACTTTTTTTTCATTTAATAATTTTCATCTTGAATTCTTTCCTCAAGACAGAATCCATACCACTAAAAACTCATTCAACTGCTCTGGTGTGTTCGCTAAGATGACGATGTCATCAGCAAATCTCGGAGTTGAAATTATTTCCTCTTGAATCTTTACTCCTATTTTGAATTCTTCTCCAATTTCTTTCTTTGCTTGTTTAATGTATAGATTGAAAAGTTTGGTATTAAGTTGCAGCCTTGCCTTACACCTATCTCAATACCAGCTTCTCTCTCATGTCATTTGGCTCGAATAACTGCTGCCTGGTTCCATTATAGATTGTAGAGCACCTTCCTATACCTGTACTTTATTCCAATCATCTTCAAAATGACAAACAACTTACTCCAATCAACGTTATCAAAAGCATATTCTAAGTCTACAAATGCCATGAACGTTCTCTTATCCTTCCTTATTCTATCTTCCGAAACAGCTTCCCTTGTTCCTACGTTTCTCCTGAAGTCAAACTGGTCTTCACTCACCTCTCTTTCTATCTGTCTTTCCATCCTCTTGTAAATTATTCTAGTCAGGATCTTTGAATCATGAGTGATTGAGCTGTTGTTGCGGTAATCTTCACATCTGTCAGCTCCTGATTTCTTCGGTATACGGATGATAACATTCTTCTTGAAATCAGAGGGTACCTCCCCTGTCTCATAAATCCTACACACCAAGTGAACGTGGCTTCCTTCCTTTCATGATTCCTTACATTTACAACATTGGTAAAATAATACGTTAGTCGTAATTTGATTTAAGCTTTGAGTGGCCGCCATTCCGTTTCCGTCAAGATGCCGGTGATATAAAACATGACACTGTGGTGTCCTTTGCTAGTGCTACCTATGTACCAAATTTGGTTCAATTCGGTTTCGTCATGTTTGAATTGATAGCGGAGATCAGATATACACACACACATACGCTCAGACAGACTGACTACTTTTGGCCGGTGTAGAACTCATAAGTCTACTTTAATTATTTGCAAAAATGGAAAGTAGGCTAATAATGATAATAATATCGTATGGGCTCGGGTGCCGGGTGCAAGCTTTGTTATTTGACAGCCAGAGAGTAGCTTGCATGTCGAATTTCGATGTTCCTTGAAGCACTATGAAAGTCAAGCAAGTTAGATATCTATGCTCCTCGAACACTATAGAGCTTTGTAGTAGAGAAATGATGAACTTTGGGTTGGCGGAAACCCCCAAGATTAAATTTGCCAGTGTGAACACGAAAGTAGGCTAAAAATGGAGGATTCACCACTATATGGCATAAGAGTTTAGTGCTTTTCAGTCGGTCAACACGAATGTACCCAAAAGAGCTGGGTTATGCCCTAATCCTGAAATAAATTACATGAGATTAATAAAACACTAGGATGACCAGTTTCGATCGTCAAGCGATCATCATCAGATCCATTACACTTAGGCTATAAAATCTATGTTTGAAATACAGGTGAAAATATTTACAATATGTACAATTATTTAGTTGCAGTATTGGTACTGCAACTGTCAGTGTATGCTAAATGCAGTATATATGTTAGGTGAAATGCTAAATGGTGATAGCTATCCGGAGATTGTACTTTAGAGAGATTATATGGTTGTAAACTATGGTTAAACTATAAAATTTTAGGCTAACTACTTATCTGATTGTCTTCCGTACTACAGCTACTCGCAGTTTTCGTGCTCACTGGAACTCACTGTGCGGTCGACTGCCAAGCCTAAGTGTAATGGATCTGATGATGATCGCTTGGCGATCGAAACTGGTCATCCTAGTGTTTTATTAATCTCATGTAATTTATTTCAGGATTAGGGCATAACCCATCTCTTTTGGGTACATTCGTGTTGACCGACTGAAAAGCACTAAACTCTTGTTTACTAAGGCAACACTGAAAATATGGCTTCAAACACCACAACTATATGGCATTATCTTAAAACTTTTTTTCAGAAGATTTGCAGATGTTTAATTAAATTTTATGTGGTATATTTTTATTTGACTGGTGATGTAAGTTTGTTCGTAGTAAATGTTTACTAACGTTGGTGGTGAAGTTTGTGTGCTAATGGTTGAACTTTAATATAATACGTAATTGGTTAGATTTTAATAGTTCTTTCTGAAGGGGAGTAACAGTACAGAATTAGCCATGCTTCACTTGTCCCATAGATGGAAGAGACATTTACAACAATAGTAAAATAATATCTAATCTGCGCACTGCTACACGGCTGAAATCATCGGGAAACTACAGCTCATAACGTTCTTCTCAAAGATATGCACCTCTCTATAGATCCGTTTTGACAATCTCCAGTTAAATTCGTAGTGACACTTTTACGGCATGTTTACTGGAACCTGATTCTTACAATGCCCGATTAGCGGCAAACTGATATTAAAATAAGCCTTAACTGTCAGTGAACTTTACCGGAGCGTAAACTGCATTACTGTCAGATTTCCTATTATGATCTTAACGCCAGCTGATTACAAACATCGTCAATATGCCTAGAAATATCCGTAATTTCATGGGTTTCGTAAATTCTGATGCAGCTCTAAGAAGGCGATAAGTGATTATTATGAGAACAAGACTTTTTAGAGGATTCCGTTTGACGAAGATTTCTGCTCCACTAGTTCTTGGTTGTATAAATGCAGAGATTCTTCATAGGACCGAAAGGTAAGTTCAAAGTTACTGTAGGCCATATTTATATACAAGATAATTTCTAGAATGCGATACGTTTGTGTATATATCTAATATTAAACAATTTACCAGTCGCAGACTCTTGCCTTAATCTTCCTCTTCCAGAAATAATGCGATGATACCATTGTTCCAACTGTTACATTTACTCTTCGATTTTATCCATCAGGAAGTATGATGATTGCACTTGGGGATTTTATTGGACTAAGTACAGCAGCAGCTTCTGAGATAGCGAAGAGAGTGAATGTGGCAATCGCAAGGCTTGCGGAGGAATAGATCTGACTTCCGGAGATAGAAGGCTAATTACAAGCCAGAAAACTTGTTCTTTATCAAGTAGTGAGGTTTCCTAAAGTTCTGTGAGCTCTGGAGTGCACGCATGTACGAATTCAGTCACCCAGTGGAAATGATGCTGAAATTTATAGAAATAGGAAATGAAACTTTTGCATGAATGTGCAGGTTATGGCTGATATGAATCTCTGCATTGATGACATTGGTGGGCTGGCTCATCGCATGATAAACAGGTGGTCAAGATCTCGATTGGAGAGAGGGGATTTTAAAGACTCCGCAGTTCTTGGAGACTGCGCTTATGACTTATTGACACCACTTGATAACCGCTCAAACAGGACTAAAAATCTGTACAATGAATCACACATCCGTAAACAAAATGTTGTAGAGCGTGTTTTTGGAGCTTGGAAAGGAAGATTTCCTGTCTTATAGCTGGGACTCAGATCTAAAGTCGACACGACAATGGCCGTTACTGTTGCTTGTGCGGTACTTCATAACGTTGCTCAACAGCAAGGTGATTATTAATCTCACCTGGGGAGACCAATTGTTGGTGAATTCTAAACAGAATTACCATTCCTTCAAGATCAACATTCGCACACTCTAGTATGAGACACTTTCACTCAGGAATAATACTCACATCTTTAGCTTCCCAGTCTTAAAAACAATGAAAGGAACTCTGCAAATAGAGATTGTTTTATGTAAATTATTATAGATAGTTGTGACATAAATTACGTGTAGTATCTAATTACAGTGGTATCTATGGATGAGATATTTTCTAATTTAATTTGAAGCAAGTTCATTCTCAAAGTGTGCTCTTCCAGTTCCCAGTTGGGCTTCTCCCGTTCCCACTCGTGTCTCTCCTGTGCTCTCTTCTGTTCTTCTGCGAAGTACACTCTCTGTTCCTCTAGAATATATCCTCGACTGTATTGCCCTGATCCTTTTTCCTTTTTATCTTCGATTGCCCATCGTGTTGTGAACATAAGAGTTTGGTCGTAGCAGCGCAGGCGACCAGCTGGACCATGAAGTTTGAGCTTCACCTAATGAGTCCACCTATGAACAAAAAAAATTATATAAGAAGAAACATAATCTCTTATATAAAAACAAGTGTCCTGACTGACTGACTGACTGACTGACTCATCATCGCCCAGCCAAAACTATTAAAGTTAGAAACACGAAATTTTGGGGATATGTTCGTTGTAAGTCTAAAATGCCCACTAAGGAAGGATTTTCGGATATTCAGGTTCTAAAGGGGTGTTAAGGGGGTACACCTGCATTTCATTGAATAACAATATCTCCGGCTTGGTTTCATTGAGGGATGTGATACTCGGCATATAAACTCACCATTAAAAACAAGTAGTTCCGTGAAGAACTATACAGCCTATTTTCATATATCCTGCTCATGTTAATTGCCACTATCAACATACAAAATGTCAGTTTAATTGCTGTAACAGATTCGTAGATATTGAGAACCGTCTAAATATTTCAGATTGTCGCCAGGTTGGATTTTTATTTTTGTACTATTACATTAAGATTATTGTGTACGTGTGGTATTCAAACTTCAATCGCATGATTAGAACACAAGAAGTAAAAACGATATTTTAAAATTACGCACAGCAGCCATCTTGTGATTATGCAAACAATTGAAATAAATTAGATGCCAGTGGATCAACATTTGTATAAGCATTTAACGTGCAACGTTTCACAGCACTCGGATAGTTAATTCGCGAGAATCGTCCATTTAAATATTTATACTTCGCGTCGCCGCCATGTTGGATTTGTGCTCATCAGGTTAATGAAAGTCCTATAAGTGAACATATGTTCATAGTCTCTATGAACATTAAAAAAAATCAGTTTGGTTGCTGTAAAAGATTCATAGATATTGAGAACCGTCTAAATATTTCGGAAACTCGCCATTTAGGATTGTTATATGTATAGGCCATAGTATTATGTACCATTCAATGACAATTATTGCCTAGGTTCATTATTCAAACATTCACTTCGATCGCATGATTACGACACAAGAAATAAAAACTTAATTTTAAAATTTCGCACAGCCGCCATATTGAGGTTATGTAAACAATTGATTTAAATTAGATGGCAGTGCATTACAATCTGCAAAATCATTTACTGTACCACATTTCACTGCGCTCAGAGAGTTAAATCACGAGAAAAATCTATTAAAATATTTCAAATTCGCTTGGTCGCCATGTTCGTTTTTTACTTTACAAGTATATGAAATATACATAAATAAACTTGTACCAGTACCCTTTATCACCGTACAAAATTGCAGGGTAATATCTGTAATAGTTTCGGAGATATATAATGTCAGTGAAATATTTCGCACAGCCGCCATTTTGAGGTTATGTAGACAATTGAACTAAATTAGACTCCAGTGCATTACTATGTGTATAAACACTTGCTGTACCTAGTTTCATTACGTTTGGATGGTTAAATCGTGAGAAAAGTCTATTTAAAAGTCTCAACTTCGCTTGGTCGCCATGTTCGTTTTCTGCTTTACAAGTTTATGAAATATACATGGGTAAATTTGTATCAGTACCCTTTATCACCGTACTAAATTGCAGGGTGATATCTGTAATAGTTTCGGAGATATAGAATGTCAGTGAAATAATTCGCACAGCCGCCATTTTGAAGTTATGTAAACAATTGAACTAAATTAGACTCCAGTGCATTACAATGTGTATAAACATTTGCTGTGCCAAGTTTCATTACGTGTGGATAGTTAAATCGCGAGAAAAGTCTATTTAAAAGTCTCAAATTCGCTTGACCGCCATGTTGGTTTTGTAGTCACCAGGTTTTTGAAAGTCTCATAGGTGAACTTCTAGTAGTACCCTTTATCACCGTACCCAATTTCAGGGCGATATCGGTAATAGTTTCGGAGATATTGAATGCTAGTGAAATATTTCGCACAGCCGCCATTTTGCATTGGTGAGACGTAACAAAATTTGAAGGGCACGGTCGAGGTCGCCGGGAATACTGCTATGAACATACCGAGTTTCATTGAAATCGCTCCAACCGTTTAGATTTTATTAGGGGGGACACACACACACGAATCACACACACACACACACGCACGCACACACACACACGGACAAAAGGTGATCTCATAAGCCTATTTTTTCAAAATTGAAAATAGGCTAATAACAAGTCACGTGTCTGAGGATTTTTCGATGAGGTGCATATTATGAGGTGAAAGGGGTGAAAAGTGGGGGTTGAAGGATTCCTAACGGAGCGTGTATCTCTTAAACGACATAGGCGAGGAGTTTGGAACTCAGCCGAAAAAAATCAGCATTAAAAATAACTAAACAGGTGTTTGACCGTTTTTTCATAAATCCAATTTATGGGGCCCATGGGGAGGGTGAAATTCTGGAAGAAAAACGTCCACTAAGGAAGGATTTTTGGATATTCACTCTCATCGACCAACCATAACTATCAAAGTTAGAAAAATGATATTTTGGGGATAGGTTTGTTGTGTGTCGAAAACGTCTACTAAGGAGGGATTTTTGGTTATTCATGTTCTAAAGGGGTGTAAACGGGGTTAAACCTGCATTTCATTGAATAACAATATGACACGACTATGACGCGAGCGAAGCCGCGGGTACCTGCTAGTATACTATAATAACCAAGGAAAAAGTTTACATAATATCACTATTCGTACGTCATCAAGAACACTCTAGGTCTAATCCACTACCTAGCATTTAAGAAATATAATCAATATATATTTACCAACCTCCTACTTAGGTCTATCACTATACTGTATTTCTAACCATAAAGCCACCTTATGTGGCTCAGCGATTACTTACTGAGACTGCTGGGTTATCCAGAGCTAAGGCATTAAATAAAGGAATCATCCTAATCAATATCATCAATGAATGTATATCTGAAAAATGAAACCACAGCTTTATATTTGTTAAGTAAAATGTAAAATGTACTTTTACATGCTGACCTTAAAACAATTTTAAATTGCCAGAGTACATTCATAACCTTATCTTTAAACTTACCTATTCTATCTCCATCAAACGGATTGCACAGTCCTTTAGCCGATGTTCCCATTAAAGAAATACGTTTTTTCTACATGGGCAGTTCTTCCTCCACCCGTCAGAAAAACCTGTTTTTTTTTTCTTCAGTCAGCTCCACCTTCACTTTCTTCTTCATGATTTCATACGTATCCCGTAAATATTTGACAGGCCTTCTTTAACCTGTCAATGCCTCAATGTTCGGGCTACTTCCCATGCCCTATACTTCTGTTCCCATGGAACGGCATCGGACTTCTTATTTTCAATTACTGATTTCTTTCCTTCCACCACCTTGATGAGGACATCCTTATTCTGACGAAAAGAAATTGTTTAGACCGTGGGCTTTGTGGCCGATGTCTAGTTTATTATCTAAGCTTGCTGGATGGAGCCGCGTCGTGTATTAGTGATTGTTTCTGCACGTCATTGCTGCAGCTTGTATCATGGACACGAGTTCGTGTCTGTACTCAAACTAACCGTTGGTTGGTATATTGGCTTTCGCATTCCTTGAATTAATACTCAGCAATTTTTTCTAGTTTTATGCCGTATCTTATGTGTGGTTTTGCCCAGGTTTACCAAGCAGGCTCATCAGCAGGCTCATGATGTTTCGTGGCCGGACCCCCACAGGAGTAGCTAACTGTTGATCTTATCGTATCTTGAGTTATTTCATTCCCGCTCACCGTCAAGCGGTAGCAATAACAAATAAACACTTAAGCAAAAGTACCGGGAAGAGAACAAAACACAAAAGTGGATAAAGGAATGGGCAATACAAGTGCGAAAGTCAAGCACAGAGAAAAGAGAACTGTCAACAAAGTTTGTATAATGTTCAGTTCGTGAACGATGGGTTGCGGTGTAAGGGGCACTGTGACGGTAATCGAGCATTTGTATTCGTAGACTCTGTGATCTTGGGGCGAGCAGTAAGTTAGGGTGACGTGCAATTTAGAGAGTGGAGCCTAATACTAGGGGCAGACACCCCCAGGAGCGCCATACGTAGCAAAGAATTATAAGGAAGGAGGATGCACATTAGAGGCAGGGGTGGGAGAAAGATTGGGGGGGGGGGAGAGATGTGAGTGGGTGGGTGTGACACACGGTCATGAAGGACATTCTGGGTGAGAGGGGAAAGAGGAGGAGCTTCTGTGAAGATGGAAGGGAAATACGTTGGGTGCGAGTGAGGTATTTCAAACGAAGGGAATAAATGTGGCTGAGAATAGAAGGGATAGTGTAGTAGGGTGTGAAGTGGGCCAAATGGGTGTCAAGTTTAAGGTGATAGGCGATGCGAGTGGCATGGCGGTCGAGGATGGACAGCTTGAAATAGATGTGAGGTTTGGCGGTAATCCAGGCAAGACAGGCATAGAGAAGGATGGTACTGTTAAAAGTTTTGTAGAGATTGATGAGTTGGGGGGCTTAAGGCCCCAGGTGTGGCAGGTGAGGGTACTGCAGCCGAAATTTGAATGTTGTATGATAAAAATGATGATATTTTTCGAGCCCAATGCTAAAATTTAACGTTGAAATATGAATGCTGGAGCACGGCTCAAAACGAATATTGTTAGCAAGCACGGGCGAGGGTGAGAGCGCGATCACGTGATTTGTGACGCCTAAGAATGATCTAGAAGGTTGGTAAGTTCCTAGCAACAAGATTTTACCGCGGATTATGACCAACTAATTGTTATAAAATATATCATTGGATATATGCCCACAGCCAATGAGAAGAGGGTTCATGGAAGCAGATGTGGATATTATCTAGTTAATTTCATTAACTATTCCATTCAAGCCCCATGTAAGACTTCTATTCGATTGGAATAATGAAGAAAATTACGAGAGGATATTTGGAGTCTTTGAAAGTCGCAAGATGGAAGAAATTCACTGTAATAAGCATTCTTCAAGTGCGTGCTATTATTTTTGCGGGAGCAAAAATGGCGCTGAGGAAAATTTGAGCTGGAGAGGGGACAGCAGTAAGGAGCGTTATTATTCCTTCAGACGTCGGAGAGTTAAGACGTATATTCCGGGAGAGTTCAGTCCCGTGGATGTTATCCGAGTGCGGTAGTAGACCACTCGAGGGTACAGTGCCGATGCAGGCCAAGTCATATTAGAAGTCCCGCTAGTAAATCTACGTGAAGTTGAGTAGAGGCCTTATTAGTTTTTTATAAATTACTCTTCGATATTAGATCAACGAAAATGTATACAGAATATACTGATAAGCATATAGTATCAGTCTATAAAGATTTTAAGTTTCAAATTCGCATATTTAGGCAGTTTTCAGACATAATATATCTGCTGAAGAATTTTATGCATTTCATTTGAGAGAAACACTTTTAGTTCGACAAGATTGCAGCGAATACAAGTACATGTTACAGAGATAACGTGTGTTATAGATGAACCTTAAGACATTCTATTACTTCAACACTATATTGGCTACTAATATGTATCGAGAAGAAATATAATTTACTATATTGAAGTTGTTTGAGATGATGGACTAAAATCTTGATGCGATTGGGATATGTTAATGCAGAGTTGTGATTATGCAACATGGAGCATCGTTAAATAACAACAGAAATATATACAACATCTAGAATGTCTACAAAGTCGAGTATACATGAAACATTATGTACATTACCATCCAGTACAATTAATGTATTATCATGTACATATACTTTCGAGTACGAGCAATTATTATCATTCATGGACCAACTACATGAACATTAATAACTACGATTGTGATTCGATGTACACTTACAAATTTCATTTTTAACTATGAATCTATGTCGACAATATTGCTCGAGAATAATGTGGGAAATTCGAATTGATTCGGCGAATGAAGAGTCATCATCAGGAAGAAAGAATATGCCAGGGACTAGACCCGGCAATTGTTCGAAACTTGGGATCCATGTTCGAGAGACGCAGTTCGATGTTCGGCGGAGACGGGTGTTTTCCCGAGAGTAAATCCTTCCTTATCCGAGGTCGCTGTTCTTCCACTGGCGTGGACGGATTGGGTTTTAACATTTCGTTCTTGGGAAGATGAAACATCTAGGTATTTTCCGAATACCTGATATGAGCTTCCGAATTCTTCACACAAGGTAGAAGTGCTCAACATTATTATGTAGTTACAGTATTGTGATGGCATTTTTGAGCAACAATTCCCCATATTTCATTTATGTATTTTCACTTTGATGTTTAACAAGTTTATTCTACAAGATCGTGTAGGATGATTGTCTTTAGTCATCCATACATGAAAGATCAACGATTCAGTTTATGAACTGAAGTTTATTTGTTAGAGAATTTATTTTCCAATTTGGAAAAAAATAAGAAGTTAATATTCGACGTTTTTCGATTTTTGAGTTAGGATTTCAGACAGTTTTGTCTTAGATGTCTATTAAATCCACTTTGAGTAAAATGATTTGGGCGTCTTATTGTAAGAAGAAGATTAGTACAGGAGAAGAAATCTACGTGTGGCATATTGTGAAATATCACTGATTACTATGAACATTTCGTCGATCTGGCAAGTAATATTCGTCATGATTATGATATAAAGGCATGTACTTATTAACATTCTTTGTATTGATTGGAGATACATTCAGGAGTTGTCATACCCATTTATTTGAAGGAATGTAACATTATTTGAGCCATGTCTTCTTAGAAGATTATTTATCCGACAGCAGGGGATTTAGATAGAATCTATTCCAGTCGTGATTGATATTTATTGGACACGTAAATAACACTTGTCGTTATTTTTACACAAATGTAATGCTACGTTATTGTGTGGACGTAATATTGCAACCGTGTAACTTTTAAACGAATTTATGTATATCTATTAAATGTAATTGATATCAGAGTAAAAATTTACTAAACCAGCGGAGATATTTCACAAACAACTTCTATGATCGTTTTGAGAACGAAAGTTAAGTCATTAGAACAGATATTGCTGTTAATATTGTAAGCAGTTGGTTGGAATAACGCTAAAATGAATGCTAGTTGGAATTAATGCAAGTACTACCGGATAATATTTGGAAACAATTCAATTGATGTTATAAGAGTTGTTTATTGAATATACGAGGAGATTCATGCCGTATATAGAAGATAGTGGAGTCTGCGAGGAAATATTTGTTGGAATACAAAGGTGTTGCCGTATTTTTGCAATGTAGTACTGTTGAGCGGAGATTAAAGCATTGTTTTGTGTTAGTAGAGTTATTGAGAACTCCTACGTGTATAGATCCACAATTTAGAGGGAGAGATAGAAGCGGAGTAGGCGGAACGATGTTTGGGAAACGTTATCAATCTTTGTTCTCTAAACTTTTATTTAAACTGTATTAAACCAATAATAATATGAACTTATCTTTGATGATTGGTCATATGAGACCGGAGATGACGATAAACCCATTACAGACTTAAATGGTATAGCATTTTAACAATAATTGTGTCATAGTAACTCAAGAATAGACAAGGCATAGTATCTTATATACAGTATCGTGTATATTGCCTCCAATATAAAAGAGAAGAACAGAATTCTATCCAGAATAGAAATATAGAAGGAAATAGTATATGAAATACTATTGTATGTAGTATATGTATATATATATAAACAATTTCGAGTTTAGTTAATTTTTATTAAACAATTAAACATAACATTTGATGGTAGTTTGTTGTAAATATTTGACATTCCAAGTGTATTTTATTGTTTTTGAATGCCTTGCAGGACGGTAGAGTAAGCGTGTATATAACATTGTGTATAATTGGATGAATGAATGTGAAGTTCCGTTACGAGGCCAGTAACGTGAATGGAAATTGTAAGTATGTGTGTGTATTAAAAGCTTTTATAATGTGTGTGCAAAGCTGTAACACTTCGCTTTGAAGAAGGAAGTTGACAGGCGTGTGTTATCATTGGAAATACTAGTCGAGTGTGTTACGAGCTCGTTCACGGGAGCGATGAACGGAAGCCTGCCAGGTGTTAAGCGCGTGGAGCTCCGTTATGTCACAGACCCATTATGAAACGAGTTTTCAGGTGTCCCGATTATGAATGAAAATCTGAATGAGCTTGTCTTGGCAGACATAATATGCCACTACGTGATCCTGCACGCGTAGAAATTTTAAACGATTGTAACATTGACCGTTTTAATAGGTTGTTGTTAATTCTTTTTGTATATCCAGTACAAGGCTCAGGCCAATGCAAGTGTAACTAATACATTCAGGACGTCACAGAGACTTCATTTTTGAGTGTGTATGAGTAAGTGTATTTGTTATTAATTTTTTTTTATTTCGTTAGGGCCATCTATGGACCACGGTGCTTGTGTTTTAGCTGTTTCTTGGTGTCATCGTCAGGCTTGCCACGATTGGTGTTCTTAGTGGTGGGTTTGGCAGCTGCTTTCATGTTGGTACCTCGAGCTTTTCTGATGGCCCAGTAGTCCTTCATTTTCCGGCTAAATTGAATCTTACGTTCCTCAGACCATTTCCTAGTCTCGTCTTTTGGTCTGTGGGTAACTTCTGTGAGGGATGTTACGAAGGATTTAATTTTAAGAACTGTATGATAGTTACTCCGGTCGGCTATGTCATTTTCATTTATATGGAGTTCTGAAAGATCCTTTTCCACTTGCTTCTTCCACAAGAATCCAGTAGCTTTGCTCTTGTTAGCAGCCTTGAAGATCCTATGGGATAACCTGTTTGAGTCCATTCTGAATAGATGTCCGTAAAAAGCCAGTCGCCTTCTTCTGATGGCATCTATGAGATTTTCTTGGTGTTTATATAGCTCACGATTTGGTTGATACCATCGGCTTCCATCTGGTAGAATTCTTGGTCCTACTATCCGTCTCAGGAACTTTCTTTCTTGTACCTCGAGGGCTCTTAATGGGGTCTTCTTAGTTAGACATAGGCACTCTGCTGCATAGAGGACTGAAGGTCTGACTACTGTATTGTAGTGTCTTAGTTTGACATTCATCGACAAATTTTTTGAAGCATATAGTTTTCTACAGGCATGGTAAGCTCTATCTAGTTTGAGTCTCCTGTGTTCAAGAGCCACTGTTTCGCTGAGGTCCTCTGAAAACCATTCCCCAAGGTATTTTACACTTTTGACTCTCTTGATGTAGATGTTATCACTGACTCTCTTCATTCTAGGGGCATCCTTGATGTTAGTAACAAACTCGGTCTTTCCTATGTTAATCAAAAGACCCGTTTTAGCCGCTATTGAGTGCAGTGTTTGGAGCTGAGTAGTAGCCTCCTGTATGTAATTTGCCAATAAAGTCAGATCGTCTGCAAAGGCTAGGCATGGAATCCTTAGGTTGTCAGCTTTAATCCCCATCCGTAATCCAGTATTCTCTGGTAGGATTCTCGTCCACTCTCTAATGATCTTTTCCAGAACACAATTAAATAATATGCATGAGATGCCGTCTCCTTGTCTCACCCCTGTTTTAATGGTGAAACTCTCCGAGAGCTGTCCTCTAAACTTTACTCTGGCTGTGGTGTTGTGCAGGGTGGCTTGCACCAGCCTATTGATCTTGTCGTTGAGTCCTAGTTCTCTCAAGGTGTTAAAAAGAGTAATTCTGTCCACTGAGTCGTATGCTTTCTGGAAGTCGACAAATATAGCTACCCATTGTCTAGCTCTTGACTTGCTGTATTGAAGGATGGTCTTCAGATTGTGTATCTGCTCGGTACAGGACCTCGATGCTCTGAACCCTGCTTGATATTCTCCTAACTCTTTATCCAGCAGTCTCGTTACATGGCGTTCCAGAATCTTGGAAAATATCTTATAGGTAACAGCAATGTGTGATATTCCTCTGTAGTTACTGGGATCTGTTTTGCTTCCCTTCTTGTGTATTGGATGGATAATGGCTGACGTCCAATCATCTGGGAGCCTCTCACTAGTCCATATGTCCAGAATTACTTTATGTATGCTCCTGAAGGTGTGTTCTCCGGCATGTTTTAGCATTTCTGCTACTATCCCGTATTCCCCAGAAGCTTTATTATTCTTGAGTAGTTTAATTATACCTCTGACTCCTTCATAGGTTGGAGGAGCGATATACTCAGTATTAGGGTTAGCTGGTTCTGTAACTTGGAGACGCTCAATAGGTTCTTCTGCATTTAAGAGTCCTTTGAAGTAGTTAGCTAGCGTCTTGGTACAATCGCTGTCATTGAGACACAGGGATCCATCTGGTCTCTGGAGGTGTAAGGTAGGGGACGCAAATTGGGTTGTTTGTTGCTTGAGGCTTTTGTATAAATCTCTAGAGTTGTTCCTTACAAAATCCTCCTCTGCCTGCTTAATCAGTTCCTGCTTGTGCTTCCTCTTGGCCCCTCTTATGATGCTCGACGTAGTTTTCCTTTGTGCAATAAAGGCTTGCAAATTAGCTTCGTTCTTATGTACATTCCATTTGATCCACGCTAGTCGCCTGGCTTCTATAGCTTTATCACAATCGCTGGACCACCACGGATGCTTGTTCTCTTTAGGTCTATTGGGGATTGTTTCCTGAGCCGCTACTGTTATGGCATCCCTAAGCGGATCCCATTTTGTAGATGTGTTAATCCTGTTGGTATTATGAATCAGCCTCTCTTGGTAACTAGTGCTGTCTTCTTTAAGTTTGGTGATATCAAACCTAGGGATCTTCGTGTTCTTTGCTAGCATACCAGTGGTCTTTATTAGTGGTTTCAGGTTCGTCTTAAGCAGAGACAGGTAGTGATCAGAGTCAATGTTGGCTCCTCGTAGCATCTTGACATTCATAATATCCCTATGGTGAAGCTTGTCTATTGCTACGTGGTCGATTTGGAATTCACCCAACATGCTATTTGGGATCGCCATGTCATGGCCTTCCTGGGAAGGTGTTTGAAAGCTGTAGACATCAAACGTAATCCATACTTGGTGCAGACACTGATTAATCGTTCCCCATTGGTGTTGGTTCTCTTATGGGCAGGATATCTTCCTACAATCTTCCGGTGTTTCTGTTCTCTACCGATCTGGGCATTGAAATATCCTAACAATATAGTCGTATGGTGATCTGGGACCTTGTCTAGGGTTTCCTCAAGGGCATCCCAGTAATGGTTTGTCATTTCTGGGTTTTTCCTGTTAGAGTCATTGGTAGGAGCGTGGAAGTTAATCATAGAGTATCCTCTATTCTTACATCTGAAGGAAAGCACCGATGTTATATCGTTTGGTGAGGAAAAGTCAAGAATGCTTGTAACCAGTCGACGGTGTACTGCAAACTCAGTCCCAAGGAATGGTATATTTTCCATTACTCTATTACCAGGTTTCCCTTTATATATTCTATATCCTTGAGACTCTATGGATTCTTCGTCCGGAAACCTAGTCTCTTGGAGAGCTGCTATACTGATGTTCTTGTCGTTCAGTACTTCAAGCGTATGCTTAAGCTTTCCTGTCTTGATCAAGGTGTTTATATTGATTGTGGCTAGGTACGTAATATTCCTTTTAAAGTTTCGTTTAGATCCGACTGGGTCACATGAAGGTGTAGGTCCCCCAGACTCCGATGACCTACTTGTGGTTTGTCTACCACCTGAGGTATTATGTTCATTAAGTTTGTACTTCATGTTTGATACAGTCTATCACACAAGTGATTAGGTTAGGTCACCCGAAGGTAACGAGTTGTTAACTATCAGGGTTGTAAGCCCTGAAGCCCCCAGCACTGATCGGTTCACTGACCCAGCTTCCCGCTGGGATTGGTTACCCAACCTTCCACTGGGTTGCTCAGTTTAGCAGGGACACCTCGTGCAGGTTACGTGCTGGAGTTGGAGTGAAAGAGGCTAGTTGGATTCTCTTGCTGAATCCAATATGTTATGTTGCAGATGGCTGGCAACGACGCATTTCACTCCCTTTTGTCCGGAGCCACAAGAACTCCCCCCAGGTTATATTAGGATTTTTTATTTTATTTATATTAGGTTTTTGTTAATAAATTTATTTCGTTTTATAAGTTCTGTCTCGAGTGACTTATTTTAAACTATAAGCTGAGATGGTGTTATGGAGCAACCTAATTAAGGTAAGAAGCCCGTTTTCCCCCTACATAGCTCCGAGATGTAAGGTAAGTTATCTCACTCTACAAGTAGTATATTTTTGTTTTATCCATAACACGATCGTATAATCCCGAAGAGCTTTTTGGTGCAATATTGAAACTTTCATATTTTCAAGATCCAGCTGTGCTTGGGATTCCAGCAAGTAACTTCTCGATTTTTACGGGTGCAGTATGGAGAACAGGTAGACGATGATAGGCACGGCGGTTTAGGGCATTGAGGTGGTGTTTCCAGTGAAGGTCATTCTGAAAGGTAATGCCAAGATCGACGGTGGTGGTGAATTCAGGAATAGGAACATCGTGAAGGGTAAGAGGAACTTTGTTACAAGGACTACAGATACGGGATTTAAAGCGGAAGACCACAAGTTGGGGTTTGCGGGTATTAACAGTAATGTGGGAGGAGAGGAGCCAATATTCCAGGGTAAAATATAGGGTTGGATGTGACGGGTAAGGGAAGGAGCAGAACGGGCTAGGGCGAGAATTGGTACAGGTGGGGGATGGGGAACATCGTAGGTAAAGAGGAGATATAGGAGGGGGATAGATGTGATTCCTGAGGGAAAAGGTGTAAGAGGAGGCGTTGCTAATGCGGACAGAAGCAGTACGATGGTGGATGAATTTGTAAATAGGACGAATAAGGGACGGGGGTGGAGGTAGATGACGGAGTTTATACATGAGGACGGGATGGTAAACGGTAACGGTGGCACAGGCTTTCTCTACATCTAAGCAAAGAAGGGCGCCGGTATGGCGAGGTTTCACAAATGCATGAAGAGAAGAGGTGATCATGAGTTGTGCGATGGGTGTGAAAATCAGCTTGGGATTCCATGAGGAGGTGAATGAATTTAGGGTTGGGGCCGGGGGAGAACACAGTATACAAATGAGCGGCAAAGAGGTCGGGACGACAGTGGGAGGACGGATGTGGTCGATGGGACGGGGGGTTGGATTTTGGTGAGACGACGAAAGGTGGGCTAAAATTGGGAAGGATTAGTAGTTTGGGAGAGTTTGGTACAGGCATTGTTCCGATAGGACCATTTAATTGCTTTGATGAAAGATTTTGCATGGTGGAGGTGGAAACGATGTTGGCGAATATGATCGGGATCACGGGTTCGAACATAGAAGCGATAGTATAGAGGAGCGAGTTGGAGGAGACGTAGGGCGTTTGGTGGATAGGAGGTTTGGTAGGATAGAACGAGTGACGAGGGATATGGAGACGATCAGCGGTGAGAATAGCAGTTTCAGTAACAAGGGCATGATGGTTAGTAAGGAAAATAGGATGGTTAGGATGAGAGAGAAGTGAGGTGATGGTAGAGAGGTAAGCGGGCCAATCGGTTTGGGTAAAGTAGCGGGAAGGGGGAGGTCGGGGTGGGGCAGTGGAATGGGGGAAGATATTGGGGACGGTGATAAGAGCCGGTATGGTAAATGTATTGGACGGGGCAAAGACTTCTAAAATCAAATACTCGGAGAAGTGGTGAGGGAAATTATAGTGTTGCTGAGTGATGGTAACATTCCGATGGAGTCCAACAGCCACACCTCCTCGAGCTGCGAAATGTGGATGATCAGCCCGGTAGGCATTGTACGGAAATAAGTGTAGCTGTTGGGAAGGAAGAAGAAAGGTCTCATTAACGACGACAGCACCCGGGGAGTGTTGGAGAAGGGAGAGGTCCTTGTGGGGGTCCGGGTGCAGAACACCATTTGCCCGCTGATGAGCCAGCTTGGTGTTCCTGGCCGAAACCCCACACAAGACACGGTGTAAACCTAGAAAAATTGCTGAGTTTGAATTCACGTGCCATGAAGGCCAATATACCATATTTTTGGAAGCCTTTATAGGGAGGTGAAAGGCTGCTTGAGCTTTTAGCTCTCGCAGTTAGAGGCGCACGTGCGCTTCATAAGAAGGGAGGTAGTGCGCAGTTCGCTACTCCTGGGCGTGGTATAACAAGAGCTCACTGATGAGCCAGCTTGGTGTTTCTGGGCGAAACCACATACAAGACATGGCATAAACCTAGAAAAATTGCTGAGTTTTAACCGTTGGTTGTCAGTCAGGCACTGTTTGATAAGCATTTCCCTCTTGCTGCTCCCTGGTTGGCCGGAGCCCTAGCCAGTCACGCCGTTAGAGAACTCTCTATGTATTGCTAAGCCTGAATATATCATCGCGATTGAAATTATTAAGATGCTTCAAGGTCTCTAATGTTTCTTTTATTATCCTGTTTTGATATCTAGGAATTTTAGAAACAGTTTCGGTCTTATCAAATTATATGGTTCAACCATTTCAGATTTGTAGTTTTTTGTGTCTGAAATGTGCTCGGATCTGCTAATGGAAATGCGACTTTTTGTATACCCTATGTATATCTTTCCACAGGAACAAGGCGTTTTGTAAACCTCTGTGTCCTGGTTTTGGCTCCTTTAACTCTTGTGTTCGCTTGGCCAGTGGTTGCTTAACCGTTGTCACGTTGTGTTCCTTTAGCCACTTGACGATTCTATTAGTCAACCCCTATATATTGGGATGAAAGGATTTAAGGTGGGGTCGATCTTCGTTCTTTCAGCAGTTTTTCGGCTTTGTTCTTTATTTCGTATGACCCTCTTTATCTGTCCTTTAATGTATCCATTAGCTAGGATCGTATTCCTAAATCGTTCATTCTCTTCATTTACGCTATCCTTATAGCAAATGCTGTTGGCTCTGGTGAGGAGTGTCCTAGCTACCATGTCCCTCTGCGACGGTGGATGGCTTGAGTTGGCATGTAGATACCGATCGGTAGGAGTGCCTTTCCTATAGACCCTGTGTCCGAGCGTGTTGTCAGTTCGTTTATAGACCAGAAGTTCTTCTTAAGCCATTGGATTATTTTCATCTACTTCCGTTGTTAAGTTGATGCTCAGATGTCAGGAGCACATGAAGTCTAGGAAGTCCTGAAGTGAGTTGCGTTCATGTTTGGATATCAAAAAATCTCGTTTACGTGTCTGAACGAACACTCAAGTTGCAATGGGCTCTCCTTTACAGCTTCTTTCTCGAATGTGTCATTGAAGCGTTGGCCAATACTGGAGAGAAGGGGGATCCAATGGCTGTTCCCTCCATATGTTGAAACATCTGCCAATTGAAGACGATGAATGTGGAGTTAACGCAGAGTTCAACTAAGTCCGTTGATCCTTCTGCCGTTGTAAGCTTTTTCCTGATTATCTGTGTGGCGTCAGGTACAGGAACCTTCGTAAATAAGGACTCCACATTGAGGCTTGCCAGTAGATCGCCGTAACTAAAGTTTATTCTCGCTATGATATCTACGAAGCGTTGGGAATGTCTGACGTGAGAGGGTGGCGGAGGAAATAATGGATGCAGGACCTGATTCAAATATTTAGAAAGACCGTGATTAGCGGACGCTATGGCGCTAAATATTGGTCTCAGAAGCACACCGGCCTTGTGTATTTTAGGTAGGCATAGAAAGTTGGAGTTTTGAGTAGCGAAGTTCTAGTGATTTCTAATTCTCTTCTGTAATTGAGGACTCGTTGATTTGCCCCATCTTCGTCTTCTCTATTCTCCTTGGGATCGCCTTATAAGCTGGGTCTGATCTACAGGCCTGACTTGTTTGATGTCCTTAGATGCCTCTTTTCTAATATATTCTGCTTCGAAGGCTGGCAGATGACGGATAGAAGCTTACAGCCTACAGGTAATATCTTCCGTAGGAAGACGTCTCGTCGTTATATGGAGTGCTGCATTGTCTAATGACTGATTACTCAAACAAAAACAACAACGATATTGTATCCTTGTCACTCATCAATTTAGCCGTCTCTGTGAAATCTCATACAACGAGGCGAGTCCGGTACTTCTTGAAGAATATTTTTCCGGTTATTTCATTTATAAACGTAGTTCCAATCATATTTTTACTTCTTAGATCTCTAAAATACTATTATTCTTCTTCCGTGGTAATATACCGCCCTATAAACTGTTCTACTAATTATTTCAGGCCGATATATCCAGACATAACGTATCATGCTGTCAGGAAATATGCTAACAGTGCATCTAGTGGAATATATACTACCAAACAAAAATTAAAGTCAGCAATTCCTAGTCATATCGGTAAGGAATGTAACGAATGTGAATCCAAGTTTACCCGGAGAGCAAGTTTGAAGAGACACATGCTCGTCCATAGCGGCGAGAAGGCATTTTCTTGTAGCATATTTGAATACAAGTGTACCACGAGGGGACGTTTGAAAACACACATGTTCATCCATAGCGGCGAGAAGCCTTTTTCATGCAGCATATGTGAATACAAATGTACAACGAAAGGAGGTTTGAAGACACACTTGATCATCCATAACGGCGAGAAGCCGATTTCTTGTAGTGACTGTGAATACAAGTGTACGACAAGAGGACATTTGAAAATACACATGCCAGTCCATGGCGGCGAGAAGCTATTTTCTTGTAGCGTATGTGAATACATGTGTACTACGAGAGGAGGTATGAAGACACACATGATCATTCATACAGGCGAGAAGCCGTTTTTATGCAGCCTGTGTGAATCGAAGTTTACCCAGAAAGCAAGTTTGAAGAGGCACATGTTCGTCCATAGCGGCGAGAAGCCATTTTCTTGTAGCGTATGTGAATACAAGTGTACGACGAAAGGACATTTGAAAATACACATGCTCGTCCATGGCGGCGAGAAGCCATTTTCTTGTAGCGTATGTGACTATAAGTGTAGTACCAGAAGTGGTTTGAAGGCACACATGCTCTTCCATAGCGGCGATAAGCCGTTTTCATGCAGCGTATGTGAAAAGAAGGTTACCCACAGAGCAAGTTTGAAGACACACATGCTTGTCCATAGCGGCGAGAAGCCATTTTCTTGTAGTGTATGTGAGTACAAGGGTACCACTAGAGGAAATTTGAAAAAACATATGCTCTTTCATGGCGACGAGAAACCCTTTTCATGCAGCGTATGTGATTCCAAGTTTACCCAGAGCGCAAATTTGAAGAAACATATGGTCCTTCATAGCGGCGAGAAGCCCTTTTCATGCAGGATATGTGATTCCAAGTTTACTCAGCAAGGAAGTTTGAAGACACACATGCTCATCCATACCGGCGAGAGGCCATTTTCTTGTAGGGTATGTGAATCCAAGTTTTCCTTGAGAAAAAGTTTGAACAGACACATGAAAATCCATAGCGGTGAAAGGCTTCATTTATGTACTGCAATGAACCCTAATTTATCCGGAGAGGGTATTTAAAGACTTACTTGTAAATCCATAGCGGCGAGAAGCTATATTCATGTTGCATAAGTGAACCTGAGTTCTCCCAAAGTGTATCTTTGAAGAAGAGGATGCTAATTCAGAGAGATACTTCCCAAACGTCAGAGGCGAGAAACCATTCTTATGCATAGTGCGTATCTACCTTAAAAGACAGTATGGAATTAAATGTAGTATTTGCCTCTCACTCTTATGTCCTACAATTTGCTTCGTCCTCTTCTACCCCGGCGATGTTTCCATTTCCAAATAATTGAATGTGGCAAATTTAAGAAAATGTTTCCGTCGTCTTATAGAGGATTTTCCGCTCTTTATGATGATGTAAAAATAAATGCCATAAATAATTAGCACATGCCCCAATTTTCACAATGTCGATATTCTAGCGCGATTCTATATTTTTGCAGGTATAAAACTTATCACGCCATAGATAATGAATTAATGATAGCAACAGATCAAAAATGTATTTATAGATTGCCCGATGTTGGTAGAAGATGCCCTATTTCTGAGGGCAGTAATTATTTTCATAAGAAGAAAGTTATGATTTTTTTCTTAAATGTTACTCGAAACATCTGGGACGGTGTCGCAGGAAAGTTACGTAGCGAGAATTTTTTTTCTGTTAACTTTACGTTGGTGAATAAGCGAGAAGAAATGTTAACTAATGTCTGACATAGTTTTTAAAACAAACTAGAGCTCGATATCAGATAGCATTCATATGTTTTCGCACTTCGCGTAGTTCTCCCGCCCAGCGCAGCGCTGCTGCAGCGCACGTTTGTTTATTACTCAGGTGAAGCGTATATCCCCGACTGCGTTTTATGGAGGGTAGGTGAAGTTAAACTGTGAAATGTAGAGGAGGTTGTGTTCTTTACAAATTGTCCGCCTCGTTGCATAGTGGCTAGCATTCTAGGCTGTCACCATGGAGGCCCAGGTTTGAATCCCGGCTCTGCCAAAAATTTAATTCTGATCTGAGAGCTGGAATGGAGTGTACTCAACTTCATGAGACAAAACTGAGAAGAGGCGGGTTCGATTCCTACCTCGGCCATCCTCGAAGTAGTTTCCATAGTTTGCGTTTGTTCATCTCGGGAATGAGCAAAGGCTCGTTAATGGTGCAGAATGAACGTTTCTGTGCCAAAAGAACACGGCAGACACTCACGACGAAATGACAAGTGAAGTGTATGAAAAGAGGTTCGCCGAGAAATATTTGCCCAATGTTCCCGAAGGATTTATCCTAATAACAGACAATGTTGGCTATCAGAGCAGAAAAATATTCCTTGCTTGCCACCATACCACACCTCCATACCACAGTGAACTTAACCTCATCGAAATGGTATGGGCGCAAGCGAAGAACTATATAAAATTGAACAACGTTTCATTCAAGAAATGAATAATTTAATTTCGGCTGCATACCACCACTTGACCACACAAAATTATCATATTCATGAATAATTTGAAATTATAAATTATTATAATGAGTGCATTAGAATCGCGCTCTGAGCTTCGGTGTAACATATCTACATATTGTACCGTCGTTCGCTTCAAAGCATGAGGTACAGTTATATAGAACAAACAAATATTTTCCAAATTTCCCGAGTTTTGCCTAAAAGCACGCCTGTATACGAGTTATGGTACATCATGTGCCCGGCCTTGCAGAACTTGTATATGCAGCAGATCTGGCATCAGCACGCTCCATTTAATGCGTACTGTCTTTTAAGGTAGAGACGCACTATAGTAAACCTTAAATGTGAACATTTTCTGACATAACTTATGGTGGCAAGAAGCGATATTAATATATAGGGAGATTCTTCTGCTGAAGTGCGGCATTCGGCCAGCTACCAGGGGCGCATGCCTTCCGCCAGCCAACCGAATACGGGTCGGAAATTGCGCGCAGGTAAAACCAGTAATATAGAACCTAATGGTAATTTCACCCAGCAAATCAAGATTAAAGAACTTACCTTTTCGTAGGAGATACTGAAATTGTTCTTCTTCAGCTGACAGACAGACGTTGTATCATGTAATATAGTGTATACAGGTTGTAATTCTCTTTTGATGTGAGGGATATTTGCTGCCGTATATTGTTCTCCAGCTTCACTAGTGTGCGGGAAATTGATTTGTACAGCCTAAGGTCCGTGCTTTGAATACTTACAGTAAACACGTTGGGTGGTACAGGAGTAGTTACATAATGTAATGCAGTCACTTTCAAAAGATTTTCAATTTTTTTAGTGTTGAAGAATGTTGGCTATTGTCATTCTTAAGCTGGGAATCTAGGCCTTATCGATATTTTGAGCATATCGTCTGAACCCAACCAATTATTCTGGCTGCCGGGAGTGGCAAGCCAATCCTTTAAGTTCAGGCGACGACAGATACAGACCAGTAGGTGTGCTTGCTGCAACAGCTACGAAGAGTTAGGAATGATTAGTTTTTATCTAGTCGCACACAAGTATGGCTGTAAGGTTCACAACACAAAAATGACTTTCCATTTGCTGTACATTTATTAAGAGCGTGTCTGCTCCTGTTACTCGCAGAGCATTTCAACAGGAATTTCTGGTGTTAAGGTGCCTACGAAGACTGCAGTTTGGAATGTTGTGACGAAGTTCAGGTCTGCGGCATCAGTTTTAAATAAAAATTTAAACGGAGACGTCACGTATGGACAGAAGGGAAATTAGAGATCATTTTTGCTCGATTATTATGGTCAGCAAGAAAACCCTTGTGAAAACAACTCAGCAATTCTTCTAGGCTTGAGCCGTGTCTTGTGTGGGGTTTCGCCTAGGACACCAAGCTGGCTCATCGGCGGGCTCTTGGTGTCCCCGCCCGGACCCCCCGCAGGAGTAGCATACTGCGCGCTACCTCCCTTTATATAGAGTGCAACTGCACTACTTAACTGCGAGAATCTTAAGCTCAAGCAGTCTTAACCTCCCTATGAAGGCTTCTAAAAACATGGTGTATTGGCTTTCAATGCCGGTGAATTAAAACTCAGCTATTCTTCTAGGTTTGTGCCGCGTCCGGGCGGGGACACCAGGAGCCCGCCGATGAACCAGCTTGGTGTCCTAGGCGAAACCCCACACAAGACACAGCTCAAACTGGAAGAATTGCTGAGTTTTAATTCACTGGCCGTGAAAGCCAATATACCATCTTTTTGAAAACAAGCCAACGTGACATATTCCAAACTAATTATTGCCTGTACGAAATTACTCAGGTTCAAACCTTAAGTCCATGAGGCCCAGTGGCAGGAGACAACTACTGTAATTGTTTTTTCCAGTCCGGCACGAACGAATGTTAGATTCATAGTTAGTGTTTTTCAGTGACGAGGCATGGTTTTATTTACATGGACGTGTGAACTTTCAAAACAATCGATACTGGTCACCTGCGAACTCAAGACTGATCCACCAAATCCCCCTGCATGACCCAAAAATCGGTTTGTGGTGAGTAGTATCCACAAAAAGCATTATTGGCCCAATTTCTTTCCCGTGAAACTATTAATTCTGCTCGATACATTCAGGTTATTTTGAATAATATATTTGCCCGGTTAACAAACAGGGAAATATTTGAGGTTTTTTTTTTCAGCATACCGCATACTGCGCATAGTTCATTGGCCAACATAAGTACTGTCTTTGTTGACAGGATGATTAGTGCTGGATTGTGGCCGCCTCGAAGCCGGGATTTAACACGGTGTGATTTTTCTTTGTGGGGACGCTTAAAACACAAAGTGTATCGTTCTAATCCTTGTACCCGAAAGGAGCTGGAGAACAATATACGGCAGCGGATATCCCTCATAATGGAAGGAGAATTACAACGTGTAAACGCTACTTTATTTACACGATACAACGCCTGTCTGTCAGCTGAAGGAGAACATTTTCAAAATCTTCTGTGAAATGGTAAACTCTTTAATCATCAGTTGCTGGTAAATTTACAATTAATTAATGTACCATGTTACGTTTTTACCTGCGCACAATCTGCGACTTGTGTTCGGTTGTCTGGCGAAAGGCATTCGTGTGTCTGGTAGCTTGCCTCTGGCCCCGCTTCAATCAAATAATCTCACTGTATATGCGAAAACAACTCAGATCTAAGGAGATATTTGAGGACATACGATCGAATCTCTAGAGTCTAGAAACCATGTTTCTGTAGCAATTGTAAAGTTTCATTTGCCAAGAGAGAACATTAAATAATCACATTCTAATTCATTGTGGCAAGTTCAGACTTTTAATTTGTAGTTGTTGTTGTTGTTGTTGGAGTCTTAAATTTGTTGACTGGTTTGATACCGTCCCCCGTACCTTTATGTCTTGCGTCAATCGTTTCATTTCTACATCCCCCTACCGTGGCAATCGTTTAAACATATTCTAACCTTCGACTGTCCCTATAGTTTTAAGCCTATTTTCAATTTTGAAAAAATAGGCTTATGTGATCACCTTTTGCCCGTGTGTGTGTGCGTGTGTGTGTGTGAGGAGTGTGTGTGTGTGTACCTCTAATAACTTCTAAACGGCTGGAGCTATTTCAATGAAACTTGGTAAGTACATAGCCCTATTCCGGATGACCCCGGCTGTGCCCTTCAAATTTTGTTACGTCTCACCAATCCAAATGGCGGCTGTGCGTAATATTTCACCAGCATTCAATATCTCCGAAATTATTACCGATATCACCCTGGATTTTTACGGTGATAAAGAGAACTACTAGAAGTTTACGTATGTGACTTTTGAAAAACTGGTAACTACAAAACCAACATGGCGGCCACGCAAATATGTGACTGTTAAATAGACGTTTCTCGCGATTTAACCAACCAAACGCAATAAAACTTGGTACAGTATATGATTATACACATTGTAATGCACCGACATCTAACTTCGTTCAATTGTTTACATAACCACAAGATGGCGGATGAGCGAAATATTTCACCGGCATTCTATATCTCTGAAACTATTAGCGGTATCACTCTGAAATTCTGCACGGAGATAAAGGGCACTACTGGAAGTTCGTCTATAAGACTTTCAAAAACCGTTTAAGTACAAAACAAACATGGCGGCCTAGCAAATTTGAAAATTTTAAATAGACCTTTCTCGCGATTTAATGTTCCAACCGCAATGAAATCTGGTATAGGAAATGTCTGTACACATTGTAACACACTGGTATATAATTTAGTTCAATTGTTTACATAACCTCAAGATGGCGGCTTTGCGAATTTTAAAATTAAGTTTTTCTTCTTGTGTCGTAATCATGCGATCGACGTGAAAGATTGAATAATGAACCTACGCAATAATTTTCCTTTAATGGTACATGACTCTATGAACTATACATTTAACAATCCAACATGGTGACCATCCGGAATATTTAGACGGCTCTGGATATCTACCAATCTATTATAGCAATCAAACTGAATGCTTATGTTCATAGGGGATAAGAACTTAAGTTCACCTATAGGACTTTCAATAACCTGGTGATCACAAATCCAACATGGCGGCGACGCGAAATATAAATATTCACTTCGACGTTTCTCGCAATTTAATCATCCGAGTGCAGTGAAACTTGGTACAGTAAATCCTTATACGAATGTTAATCCACTGGCATCTACTTTATTTCAATTGTTTCCATAACCTCAAGATGGCAGCTGTGCGAAATTTTAAAATCTCCTTGTTACTTCTTTTGTCCTAATCATGCGATTGAAGTTTGAATGCTAAACGTACACAATAAGCTTCATGTAACAGTACATAACTCTAGGACCTACATATATAAAATCCAACATGCCGACCATCCGTAATATTTAGTCGGTTCTCAATATATACGAATCTATTACAGCAATCAAACTGAAATTTTGTATGCAGATAGAGGCAATTAATATAAGTAGGATATATGAAAATAGGCTGTATAGTTCTTCACGGAACTACTTGTTAATCTCGACATTTCCTTCCTTAACTGAGTTGGCTATTCCTGGGTGTCTTAGAATGTGTCCTGCCAACTCATCTCATGTCTTCATTGGTATTCGCCAGAAATATCTCCTCTCGCCTACACATTTAAATACCTTCCAATGTGTTGTTCTACTTCCCATTTCATCCTCAATAGTCTCCTGGAACAGCGCATTTCAGGATCTTATATTTTCCGCTTTTATCCTGCTTCAAGGGTCTAAGTTTTACTTCCTTAGCGTGCAGTGCTCCAGGAAAAAAATCCACAGTGACATTATTTTACTTAAATCTATATTTGGTGTCAACATGATTTTATACTACAGATATGCCTTCCTTGCCTCAGCCAACCTAATTTTCATTATCCTCTTTGCTTCGTTCATCACTGGTTATTTTGCTCCTACTTAATTTAGCTTTTCACTTTCCAATTGGACGTCAAAATGGGTTTCTGATTTCTTTAGGCTGCATTTCATGATTTTGGTTACATTTATTGAATGTAATCATGATTTACGTTCTTAATGCGAAGTCCCTGCCATTCAAAACTTCTGGTGAATCGGCTATGATGACAACGTCGATAGCAAATCTCAGATTTGAGATTATTTCTCCATGAATATTTAGTCCTACTTGAAATTTCACTCTAATTATCTCTATAGGCCTATTGCTTTTTCAATGAATAGATTAAAAACTAGAGGTGATAAGTTAGCCTCGCCTTTAGTATAGATTGCTGACCAGCCTCTCATCCCCGTACTTGATTCCAATCTCTTTCAATATGTCAAACAACTTAATCTGATCAACGTTATCAAAATCTCATTCGATGTTCACAAAAACTACGAGCGATCTTTTATTTTTCCGTATTCTGCCTTCCAGGATCAGCCTGTTATTTGAGTACAGCATCCCTTGTTCTCACCCAACTCCGTTTCTATCTGTCTTTCGATGCTCTTGTAAGTCATTCCAGTCAGGATCTTTGAAGCTTGAGTCATCAAGCTGATTGTGCGACAATCTTACTATATTTCAACTCCTGTATTCTTTGGTATAGGGATTACAACGTTCATCTGAAAACCAGAGGGTTTTTCACCTGTCCCATAAACCCTAGTGCTCTATCAAATTCAGATATCAATATTAAATATCCTTTCCCATCGTCATCAATTTCCACCTTGCTTTCCATGATATGATTCTCTTGTAAATACCTTCATACAAATGCCCTTTGTAGGTTTTGTGTCTCTCTGGATTTCTTCTCTTCTTGTTACAGGTTTTCCATCTGACGCCTTAATATTACAGAACTTAGTCTTCCTTTCCCCACAAATACTCCTTTCAGTAAGCTGTAAATACTCCTCCAATCTTTAGACAATTTTCTATAATGATACATTTATTTTTCCAATATTCTTCGTTTGCTTCCTGCACTTGCTTACCTGATTTTTCAGACATTTGTATTCTGCCTTACATTTTTCAATACCCAAATTCACAGGATCGCATTCTGGCGCAGTCAGCTGGTGTTAGAGGGTGCGCAAATGTGAGGGAGCCGAGTCAGTATAATTAATGATCCCTTTCGGGACTAAATTCTGGCCGCCCGGTGTCTCTAAAAACCGCAGTAGTTAGAAGGGACGTAAAACAAATGACGTTGTTTTTATCTTCTGCATTTTTGTGCTTCCTCGTTTCGTCCAATAATTCTAGTGTATTCTAAGTGATCCGCAGCTCTCTACCTATTGTTTCCTCTCTACCAATGTTTCACCTGAGGATTTTCTTATTTCTTTTTTCAAAAGCAGCCGTTCCTCTGCATTTGAAGTTTGTTCAGAATTCTTTAACAGTCCATACGCGACGACACCGCCGTAAAGAACAATACAGTCCACGTTGAAGTATTGTGATGCGGAAGTACACGTAACATAGTTATGAACAGAACACCACTCTATTTGCCAATGACTGTACTTCAGCAGTAGCGTGAGATCCTGTCATGGGTCAGGTGACAACAACACAGGTACTGTAGTAACTGGCCTGCAGGCTTCCATTATGATTTTTCACTCGTCTAAAACACTTGGTGTCGCACCGATCTCTGACAAGATGCTGGAAGCTCGCCTGCGTTGGTACGGACATGTACTAAGGTTTTGCGAGGACACAGTGGCTAACGTAGCACTGCAACTAGATGTAGAAGGCAATCGACCACAAGGAGGGCCCAAGAAGCGGTGGCTTGACCAAATCAAGGAGAAAATGAGGGCAACCAATTTTGAGAAGAAGGACGCTGCAGACCGTGCAAGATGGAGGCAATTGTGCAGAAGAGCCGACCCTGCTCTGCGGGACAAAGGCTAGAACAAGAAGAAGACGATGTGAGTTTGTCAACAAGGAGTGGGTCACGCAAGAGAATCATGCACTCCACATTCCAGTGGCTGGCACATCTAATGTCGACACACATGGAAACCTTTAATATATCAAAAAGTACTCATTGAATTTGCGAAATAAGCACATCACTGATATTTTCACTCGATTCTTAATTGTTCCAGTGGGTGAAATTAGTATAGTCTCATAAAAAAAAGTTGCTACCGTTTTTCTTAATACGTATGTGCTGGGGGCCAAATGGATTGTGTTGCATGAGTCTCTCAGTACGACTTAAGAACTTGAAAACAGAATGACGATATCTTAAACGGTTCCGTAGATATTTGAGGTGGTCTTCTTAGCTGAAAATGATTGGTATTATTAACCATCCAGAAACGAAAGGAAGAAAACTTCGTAAACCTTACGGTCATGAGCCACGGGACCTTCTTTTTAGGTAGAATCCGAAGCAAATGACATTTCATTTCAAAGAACCCAAATGAATTGACTGGGAATGGAACCCGGTCTACCTTGGTGAGAGGCTAACGGCTAGAATTAATGTCTCTTACTGTCTCTCAGCCATGGATGGCCAGTGCACGGCTCGGCACCGAACTTAACTATGATTTCTATCTCTGCTTACTTTTAACTACCATACATTCCTTGCACACGGCGTTAGGAAGGAACAATTGTAAAATTCAAGAAGAAAAGAAGCCTTTTTAAGAAACAGTTTATAACATAGGGATATTATTTGTGTTTTTGATTTTTTTTAAATAGACATCATCAGAGAGGAAATATTCTATGAAAAAATTAGACATGGCGACACCGGACACGAGCAATGAAGAAAGACGGGAACTAGCAACTAACATTATTTATTTAATTTGTTTTTTTTTTAGCTCTGTTTGCTGTTGCCTATTTGTTAATGCAGTGTTGGAACACTAATTTACTTAGTTAATTGATTATACTGGGCGTTTATAAATAGATCAAACTATATAACTCATGGGTTAATAATATATATTCTGCAACATAGCGCTGTGTGCTAATCGAATTAGCTGATTTTAAACTCGGCAACGCAGCTCAGTGGTTCCGTGCTCGTGCCATATCCTTAACGTTCTATCTTTAGAAAGACGAAGAGCCAACAGAGAATCGAGGGTCGACTCTTTATTTTGAGAGTTGTAATTATTATTTTGATTCTTTATTCAGTAAATTCACGGAATCAGCTTATTTATATTTATGGATATAGTGATTTATGTGAAATATCTTTCCTAAATCTTTTACCAGTGATTTTCTTACATCGTTCCTATCAATCTCCAGTATTTCGTGGTTTGATTTTTTGATCAGTGCGATTTAGCGACTCCACCGCTGCGAATCATATCATAGGCTACACGTGGTTTGATTTGTTTGATGTGTGCTATTTAGCGACTCTTCCTCTTCAAATCGTAGCATAAACTAGGTTTGAATTGTTTGATGGGTGTAATTTTGCAATTCCACCGCTGCGAATCATAGCATACACGATGTTTGAATTGATTGATGGGTGTGATTTAGCGACTCCACCGCTGCGAAGGATCGCATACACGTGGTTTGAATTGTTTGATGGGTGTGATTCAGCGACTCCACCGCTGCGAAGGATCGCATTCACGTGGTTTGAATTGTTTGATGGGTGTGATTTACTAACTCCACCCCTGCAAATCATAGCATAAACGTGGTTAGTAGTGGAGTAGTGGTGCTTCCAAATAGTGTCATGGCCGCCGCGTGAGTCCAAGCCAATATCTCGCGAACCCATGGTCGGATGTTGACAAATGAGGTGTCGTTGGACTCGGGTTGACGCCCTCTTTCCAATGGACCACTCATTTCAACCCCTAAATAAAACCTACCCCTACTAGGGGGTGAAATTGTAATTTTTTAGTGAAAGCCTCTTTTCAAATGGGACATGTATAAGCTGCACTGCTAAAATGAACTTAAACGTGGTTGCTCATATCGCGCATGCATTTTACGAGATGCCGCTATGGATGAACATTTTTGTTTTTGTTTTTTACGCATGCGCACTGGGGATTTTTGTAAGAGGGCGAGCTCTTTGAAAAAAAATGATTGATAAGAAGAGGTTTTGGTGGTGAGGAGAGAGCCAGATAGTCGCCTACTTTCCTACGACGTTTGCCGATATCTCTCGAACGCAAGGTCGGATTTGGACGTGTGACGTGTCAAATCGCTTGTTTCAAAGCCCTATATATGTTATTAATAGGTTAAAGTTTTGAGAATGAGGGAAACAGGCGTTTTGGGGTAAAATTATGATTTTAGACTTTTTCTGATATTTCACGAATGCCTGGTCGGATTTGGTCCTATGACGTGTCAAATGGCTTGTCTCGAAACCCTCTTTATTTTGGTAATAGGTTAAAGTTTTTGAGAATGAGGGAAACAGAATTTTTTGTTGTAAAACCGTGATTTTAGACTTTTTGTTATATCTCACAAACCAATAACGCCAGAGACGTATACGAGGGGTCGTAGGACTCGGGGTGACGCCCCTCCCCTATCTCCCTTTCGAATATAGTATTTATGTTTAAAAAAATGCGAAAGAGCCTAACGACACTTATGTTGAAAACATTTCAGTTTTTAAAACTTTTCTTAAATTTGTCTAAAATGTTCATGACGAGTGGTTGTAGATAGAAAGAGACGATACCACTGGACACGTGTTTCAACGAAGCTATTACTGGCCACGGTGGTGATATACCAATACAGTATTCGCTATTTCGATGAGACGGCGGGTCGAGGGTTCGTTTTCTGATTTTTCCTATGATGGAATTCCTAATTCCTAAACCCCCTGAAGGGGGTCTTTAACGTGTAAACGATTATGAGTGACATGACAAATGATAATTCCTTGATTCGATGAAGTTGGCTTTAGATAGAACAAACAGAACTTGGTTATATGTTGCTTGAAGTGAGTATAGAAAACAAACTTGCTGGGGCAGACTGACAGGATGTGAATGTTATTTGATCTTATTGGAATGCATTGACTTGACAGGGCAATGAAAAAAAGCACAGAGATGCTGAGGACACTTGAAGGTCAAACGATATGGCAACCATGGTGGGAGGGGGAAGCTAGGATGATGTCGCCGATCATGTTCAATGGATGAATTTATATTTTGCGAAGCATTGTTCGGAGAGGGTCATGGGACGACTTGTTTTAAGGGTATTTATTTTTTCGATGTTTCCTATGGTGGACTCATTGATTGAAATAATCCAAAACTGCTAGGGCATGGCCTTGAGATTTTATAAACCGATAATGGGATTTTGACATACAAGATCCACTCAGAACTTGACATGATGTCATTCTTTTTATGGCTTATGAATTTCCCCAAAAAAGACCCAAAACAACAAGATCATGGACTTTTGCTTTTCTTAATATATTGCAAACCCATAATGTAAGATGTTTACTGTGAGTGACGAAATCTAGCTAGGTAACGAAAGAATTATTGTAGGATATATGTATGGTGACTGACACGTCTTTGACCATTGGAACTTGTTTTCAGATCTGACTGTAGTACATAGGGAGTATAGGTTGTAGGCATGGATTGACAAACGGTGCACACAAAATTCAATTTATCGATTCAAGAATTAAGAGTAGACTATCATTAATTAATTGGTTAAAGAGTGTAGCTAAAAATAAAAAAATGGTGACTACATTAAACTAAACTGAACCAAGTCGAATCAAACCCAACCGAACCAAACCAAGCCTAAAGCAAACCAAACCTAATCAAGAACAAGCCAAGGGCTTAAGTGTAAAACTTGTGGGGGAATGCAGTCATTGGCAATGTCCAAAGGAAGGGATAACGCTCTACCTCTAGAGGGTAAGGTAAAGCTAGCGCATGGTGCTAATGCATATTCCCAAGTACATGAACCACACACACACACAACTATCCTATGCTGTTTTTATGAGTTAACTGTTAAAACTTACTCAGTGGTTAGTGAGCAAGATGGTCGCTACACACAACAAGCTTTAAATACTTGAGGCTAATAATCTATACACACACACACACGCTTGTTCTAAACTAAACTGTCTTGCTGGCAGTGCTCACACAGTAGGCAAATGACAGAAATGCTTGGCTAACAGAAATACAATCATTTTCGTTTGTCTAATGTTACCAGCTAACCATTACATGCTATAGTGGTGAGCACATGTGCCTCTTGCACTGGAGATCGTAACTCGATTTCTAGCTCTAAGGCCTAGAATGAATCAAACTAAGAAAGAAGGGTATGGTGACGCAGTGGTTAAACTGTTAGCCTTTCACTAAGGTAGACTAGGGTTTGATTTTAGGTTAATATACATGTCATAAACAAACAAACAAACAAACAAACAAACAAACAAACAAAAAAAGCAGAGATAATGTTTAAAACTGATTACACTTGTCTCTTTTCAAATTATTACTTAGATTGCAAATACAAAGGTGGACTGGGTTTGATATTCAGTTAATGCTGCCTATCGCATACTAGCCTGTAAGAAAGCCAAACAAGCAAAAGGCGTAGGTAGAGCAGTGGTAAAATCGCTATGTGTAGAGAACTACCTAACGGTTTTATGAACTGGCAATGGTATGTCGCATAAACAGTGCAGGATACAATCCAGCAACCATAATTTGTATCTTGTGGAGCAGAGAAAACATATATATAGAGAAAGATATAGAAAGCTAGTGTATGTATGGGTAGCATTGATAATTTGACCAGAGAAAATACGATGAGGTAGGGTGGGGAGAGGGAGAATTAACACTTATATATGAATGAATGGTAAATAGTATTTTAGTTTTTTTTCCCCAATAGTTTTGTTTTTTAAATGCAGTGGTAGATAGTCGTTATTTTGTAAAACATTCTTACTTGCAGTAGTAATAAGACTCTATGGTTTCGCTAACACATAGATAGACTGTATTATTGCCATGGTCAAGCACTCACATTAAGATCATTTACAAAATCATAAAATGAAAAATAAAAAATCTTGTTTTGGAAATATCGTTTTTCAACATACACAAAATAAATATATAAAAAATTTGTAAACAGCAAAATGGAAAATCCATGGTCAAGCACTCACATTAAGATCATTTACAAAATCATAAAATGAAAAATAAAAATCTTGTTTTGGAAATATCGATTTTTTTCAACATACACAAAATAAATATATAAAAAATTTGTAAACAGCAAAATGGAAAATCCATGTTTCCATATAGACAAAATTTAAAAACCTTAAACGGACATTTAAGAAAATATATATAAATGGGAAATTGACAAATGTGTAAATATGAAAATGGAAAAATCCATGTTTCCATATCATGAAATTGAAAAACATCAAACTGTCATTTTAAAAAATGCAAATGGAAAATTGACAAATTGCAATGTGTGAAATGTGAAATTGAACAAATGGCTATCATTATTTAAAAAAAAAAAAAGAACATGGTGCTCTATGGTTGAGGTGTGAATCAAACCCTTTCTACTTATTTGGACCACCCGAGACTGAGTAGACTAGTTTAAGTTGTCATACCACTTTTAAAAGTTTGTGTTAAATCTAGGAATTGAACCCAAGAGCTTGTAGGGGAGATCAAAGGTTATAATATGTTAAACAGATAGCCTTGAATGAAGGGTGTGGTAGCTATATAGAGATGAGACGTTTCGCTCGGGGCAGGGAGGCATGGAGATCTGCATCAAACCAGTCAAAGGACTAAAGACTCAAACAACAACATGTACGTTCACCAAAATAATGTTGTGTAACGGTAAATGTTAGTCAACGAACAGTAATGCATTACTAAAACCCATGACACGATACCTAAGAGCTTTTCTAAAATGATTTTAAAATGCCTTTAACCCTATATTGAACACCCAGTTCACAAAACTCATAACTGCAATGTTATGGTAAAACAAAACAAAATCTATATTTCAAAACAAACAAGTGGTTTAGTCAATGTATACTGGAAAAAGTTTTGTAAACACTCAAGTCCTCAAGACCAATTAAATTAGTAACTGTCAGGTTGGCCGAGTGGTTAAGGTGTTTGACTTAAGATCAAATTTCTGTATAAGGAAGCAAGGGTTCGAATCCCTTACCTGACATAACTATTGCCTTAACATGGCTTGGCCACACTGTATTATTATGATACTCAGTACACAAACCATAGATATAGTGTATTGTTTAAGGCCACTCTCTTTCTGAACATAGTCAGAGACTGTTGATGGTTAACAATTGTATTAATAGTGGGACATGGGGATAGCAATTAAGAAAAAACAGCCAATACCCATACAATATTTTTATTCATTTTAGTTTTTTTTTTACAATAGTTACACACTGAATACAACTTTTTATCTCTTTACCATTGTTTGATATAGATTTTAAACACAACGCTTGTTGTAGATCCTTTTACAACTTTCTCTAGGTACTCTTGTTCTTAAAAACTGGGGAAGCCGCAATGGTTTTATAGACATTAAACCCTCATTCTCTTCTTTTTCATCATTATCATCATCATTATTATAAATATTATCTTTATAATTATTATAGTCATTGTCACCATCATTATCATCATCATCATCCTCAACATCACTAGAACTATCCAATTCCATTTTTTCCTTTTCAAAAGGGATCTCTTGAAGAGTCTGTGTTGCTTTTGATAGTGTTACGGGTTTATTGAACGTTGACAACTGTCCTAACATGACTTTTTGAGGAGATAAATGTTTTTTCATAAGGAAGTCACTATGTTGAGTAACACTATGTTTTTGTCGGACTTGCTTTTTCTTGTTCTTTTGATCATGTTTTGTTAACACTAACGGTGTTTCATTTGGTATACCACATTGATGAGTACCCACACTTAAGACCTCACCATGTTTACTTTTTAGATGACCTAGACATTTTGTTGTTCTTTGTTTTGAGCACTGCCAAAATATGATGCCATTCGCATTTTCTCGCTTATAGTTATAAGAGTACCCATGATACAGGGCACGTGGTTTACCTTTATTGGTTATAGTATATTCCATAGTAGTCACTGACTTGTATAGTCGATCCGCCTACTACAAAGGTCTGAACACTTGTGGTGAAAGAATGATGTTGTGTTGACGTTTTATGCAGGATAATGTTGGTGGCATATGTGGGTGGCTTATGTTGATGACATGTGTTGTTGGCTGATTTTGGTGGCTTATGTTGATGGTTTATGGTGGTGGCTTATGTTGATGGCTTATGTTGGTGGCTTATGTTGATGACATATGTTGGTGACTTATGTTGATAGCTTATGTTGGTGGCTAATGTTGATGACATATGTTGTTGGCTTATGGTGGTGGCTTATGTTGATGGTATATGTTGCTGGCCTATGTTGATGGTTTATGTTAATGGCTTAGGTTAATATCTTAGGTTGATGGCATAAGTTGATGGCTTATGTTGGTGGCTTATGGTGGTGGCTTATGCTGGTGGCTTATGCTAGTGGCTTATGGTGGTGGTTTATGGTGGTGGCTTATGTTGATGACATATGTTGGTGGCTTAAGTTGGTGGCTTATGTTGGTGGCTTATGGTGGTGGCTTATGGTGGTGGGTTATGGTGGTGGATTATGGTGGCTTATAGTGGTGGCTTATGGTGGTGGTTTATGGTGGTGGCTTATGTTGATGACATATGTTGGTGGCTTATGGTGGCTTATGGTGGTGATTTATAGTGGTGGCCTATGTTGGTGGCTTATTTTTGGTGGTTTACGTTAATACCTTATTTGTAATGGCTTATTTGACAAGTTATTGTTGTCAATGTATTTAGAGGATTTTTCTCTTGGTTTTGGAAAGTATCTCAACTCTTTTTTATGGTAGCATAATGCTTACCGCCATGTTTGTAAGCAACAACAACACACTAAAATTCCAAGAATCCAAAGTACTCTAAGGTTAATGATTGTCTCTCAACTCCATTCAACGTCTAGTCAAAAAACATTATATATTTTTCACATTTTACAAAAAAGGTAAATTGGGAAAGTAAGCTATATGTTTAAACTAAAAATCATATCAAATCATATGCTAACTCCAACACCTACGTCTACCCCAATCTCAGTCAAAAAAATATAATATTCTTCAAATTTTTCCAAAACAGTATTTGGAAAGTAGGCCATATTTTGAAAACTAATCATCCTATAAAGTCATATATATATATATACTGAAACCAATGGCTTTTATATCCTCAATCTTAAGAACAAAATATGGAATTTTTGACATTTTTTCCAAAAATGTTCATTTTAAAACGGGGCTATATTTTGGAAACTAGGAATTTTACAAGAAAGTTTGTTTAACGTAAATGGCAGGTATTTACCCCCACTACCCGCAAACCAAGTCCCAGGTCTCTGGGGAAAAATCCAAAAAAAGTTCAATTTGGAAAGTAGGCAATATTTTGAAAACTAATCATCCTAAAAAGTCATATATAGACTCAAACCAATGGCTTTTATGTCCTTAATTGGTAGAACAAAACTTAACATTTTTTCAGTTTTTCCAAAAAAGTCCAATTTTCAAAAATTGTCTATATTTTGGGAACTAAGAATTTTACAAAAAAGTTTGTTTAACGAAAATGAAAGGTCTTTACCCCCCTCTACCCAAAACATAAATTTCAGGTCCCTAGGACAAAAACTGTGCAGTATATATATATATATATATTTTTTGGGGAGGGGGTCTATATTCACTTTACCTCCCCACTTCACAAGATGGCGGCCATAGCTTAACTTAACCTAGCCTAACCTAACCTGACCTACGAGGTGTGATCAAAAAGTTCCAAAAATGTGGCTGCAACTTAACCAAACCTAGCCTAGCCTAACCTAACCTCCCTGTTGACTAGCCCCCTTTGGACGGGTCCTTTTTGAAGGGAGTCATTTTTTTTACGTGTCCCGGAGGACGGGTCCTTGTTGACGGGTCCCAGTGGCGGGTCCCCTTTGACATAATTTGGATAAAATGCAAGGCCAGTCCATAGGGATCAGTCCAAAGGACCCGCCACAGGGACCCGTCAACAAGGACCCGTCCTCCGGGACACGTAAAAAAATGACTCCCTTCAAAAAGGACCCGTCCAAAGGGGGCTAGTCAACAGGGAGGTTAGGTTAGGCTAGGCTAGGTTTGGTTAAGTTGCAGCCACATTTTTGGAACTTTTTGATCACACCTCGTAGGTCAGGTTAGGTTAGGCTAGGTTAAGTTAAGCTATGGCCGCCATCTTGTGAAGTGGGGAGGTAAAGTGAATATAGACCCCCTCCCCAAAAAATATATATATATATATATACTGCACAGTTTTTGTCCTAGGGACCTGAAATTTATGTTTTGGGTAGAGGGGGGTAAAGACCTTTCATTTTCGTTAAACAAACTTTTTTGTAAAATTCTTAGTTCCCAAAATATAGACAATTTTTGAAAATTGGACTTTTTTGGAAAAACTGAAAAAATGTTAAGTTTTGTTCTACCAATTAAGGACATAAAAGCCATTGGTTTGAGTCTATATATGACTTTTTAGGATGATTAGTTTTCAAAATATTGCCTACTTTCCAAATTGAACTTTTTTTGGATTTTTCCCCAGAGACCTGGGACTTGGTTTGCGGGTAGTGGGGGTAAATACCTGCCATTTACGTTAAACAAACTTTCTTGTAAAATTCCTAGTTTCCAAAATATAGCCCCGTTTTAAAATGAACATTTTTGGAAAAAATGTCAAAAATTCCATATTTTGTTCTTAAGATTAAGGATATAAAAGCCATTGGTTTCAGTATATATATATAAGACTTTATAGGATGATTAGTTTTCAAAATATGGCCTACTTTCCAAATACTGTTTTGGAAAAATTTGAAGAATATTATATTTTTTTGACTGAGATTGGGGTAGACGTAGGTGTTGGAGTTAGCATATGATTTGATATGATTTTTAGTTTAAACATATAGCTTACTTTCCCAATTTACCTTTTTTGTAAAATGTGAAAAATATATAATGTTTTTTGACTAGACGTTGAATGGAGTTGAGAGACAATCATTAACCTTAGAGTACTTTGGATTCTTGGAATTTTAGTGTGTTGTTGTTGCTTACAAACATGGCGGTAAGCATTATGCTACCATAAAAAAGAGTTGAGATACTTTCCAAAACCAAGAGAAAAATCCTCTAAATACATTGACAACAATAACTTGTCAAATAAGCCATTACAAATAAGGTATTAACGTAAACCACCAAAAATAAGCCACCAACATAGGCCACCACTATAAATCACCACCATAAGCCACCATAAGCCACCAACATATGTCATCAACATAAGCCACCACCATAAACCACCACCATAAGCCACCACTATAAGCCACCATAATCCACCACCATAACCCACCACCATAAGCCACCACCATAAGCCACCAACATAAGCCACCAACTTAAGCCACCAACATATGTCATCAACATAAGCCACCACCATAAACCACCACCATAAGCCACTAGCATAAGCCACCAGCATAAGCCACCACCATAAGCCACCAACATAAGCCATCAACTTATGCCATCAACCTAAGATATTAACCTAAGCCATTAACATAAACCATCAACATAGGCCAGCAACATATACCATCAACATAAGCCACCACCATAAGCCAACAACATATGTCATCAACATTAGCCACCAACATAAGCTATCAACATAAGTCATCAACATATGTCATCAACATAAGCCACCAACATAAGCCATCAACATAAGCCACCACCATAAACCATCAACATAAGCCACCAAAATCAGCCAACAACACATGTCATCAACATAAGCCACCCACATATGCCACCAACATTATCCTGCATAAAACGTCAACACAACATCATTCTTTCACCACAAGTGTTCAGACCTTTGTAGTAGGCGGATCGACTATACAAGTCAGTGACTACTATGGAATATACTATAACCAATAAAGGTAAACCACGTGCCCTGTATCATGGGTACTCTTATAACTATAAGCGAGAAAATGCGAATGGCATCATATTTTGGCAGTGCTCAAAACAAAGAACAACAAAATGTCTAGGTCATCTAAAAAGTAAACATGGTGAGGTCTTAAGTGTGGGTACTCATCAATGTGGTATACCAAATGAAACACCGTTAGTGTTAACAAAACATGATCAAAAGAACAAGAAAAAGCAAGTCCGACAAAAACATAGTGTTACTCAACATAGTGACTTCCTTATGAAAAAACATTTATCTCCTCAAAAAGTCATGTTAGGACAGTTGTCAACGTTCAATAAACCCGTAACACTATCAAAAGCAACACAGACTCTTCAAGAGATCCCTTTTGAAAAGGAAAAAATGGAATTGGATAGTTCTAGTGATGTTGAGGATGATGATGATGATAATGATGGTGACAATGACTATAATAATTATAAAGATAATATTTATAATAATGATGATGATAATGATGAAAAAGAAGAGAATGAGGGTTTAATGTCTATAAAACCATTGCGGCTTCCCCAGTTTTTAAGAACAAGAGTACCTAGAGAAAGTTGTAAAAGGATCTACAACAAGCGTTGTGTTTAAAATCTATATCAAACAATGGTAAAGAGATAAAAAGTTGTATTCAGTGTGTAACTATTGTAAAAAAAAAACTAAAATGAATAAAAATATTGTATGGGTATTGGCTGTTTTTTCTTAATTGCTATCCCCATGTCCCACTATTAATACAATTGTTAACCATCAACAGTCTCTGACTATGTTCAGAAAGAGAGTGGCCTTAAACAATACACTATATCTATGGTTTGTGTACTGAGTATCATAATAATACAGTGTGGCCAAGCCATGTTAAGGCAATAGTTATGTCAGGTAAGGGATTCGAACCCTTGCTTCCTTATACAGAAATTTGATCTTAAGTCAAACACCTTAACCACTCGGCCAACCTGACAGTTACTAATTTAATTGGTCTTGAGGACTTGAGTGTTTACAAAACTTTTTCCAGTATACATTGACTAAACCACTTGTTTGTTTTGAAATATAGATTTTGTTTTGTTTTACCATAACATTGCAGTTATGAGTTTTGTGAACTGGGTGTTCAATATAGGGTTAAAGGCATTTTAAAATCATTTTAGAAAAGCTCTTAGGTATCGTGTCATGGGTTTTAGTAATGCATTACTGTTCGTTGACTAACATTTACCGTTACACAACATTATTTTGGTGAACGTACATGTTGTTGTTTGAGTCTTTAGTCCTTTGACTGGTTTGATGCAGATCTCCATGCCTCCCTGCCCCGAGCGAAACGTCTCATCTCTATATAGCTACCACACCCTTCATTCAAGGCTATCTGTTTAACATATTATAACCTTTGATCTCCCCTACAAGCTCTTGGGTTCAATTCCTAGATTTAACACAAACTTTTAAAAGTGGTATGACAACTTAAACTAGTCTACTCAGTCTCGGGTGGTCCAAATAAGTAGAAAGGGTTTGATTCACACCTCAACCATAGAGCACCATGTTCTTTTTTTTTTTTTAAATAATGATAGCCATTTGTTCAATTTCACATTTCACACATTGCAATTTGTCAATTTTCCATTTGCATTTTTTAAAATGACAGTTTGATGTTTTTCAATTTCATGATATGGAAACATGGATTTTTCCATTTTCATATTTACACATTTGTCAATTTCCCATTTATATATATTTTCTTAAATGTCCGTTTAAGGTTTTTAAATTTTGTCTATATGGAAACATGGATTTTCCATTTTGCTGTTTACAAATTTTTTATATATTTATTTTGTGTATGTTGAAAAAAATCGATATTTCCAAAACAAGATTTTTATTTTTCATTTTATGATTTTGTAAATGATCTTAATGTGAGTGCTTGACCATGGATTTTCCATTTTGCTGTTTACAAATTTTTTATATATTTATTTTGTGTATGTTGAAAAACGATATTTCCAAAACAAGATTTTTTATTTTTCATTTTATGATTTTGTAAATGATCTTAATGTGAGTGCTTGACCATGGCAATAATACAGTCTATCTATGTGTTAGCGAAACCATAGAGTCTTATTACTACTGCAAGTAAGAATGTTTTACAAAATAACGACTATCTACCACTGCATTTAAAAAACAAAACTATTGGGGAAAAAAAACTAAAATACTATTTACCATTCATTCATATATAAGTGTTAATTCTCCCTCTCCCCACCCTACCTCATCGTATTTTCTCTGGTCAAATTATCAATGCTACCCATACATACACTAGCTTTCTATATCTTTCTCTATATATATGTTTTCTCTGCTCCACAAGATACAAATTATGGTTGCTGGATTGTATCCTGCACTGTTTATGCGACATACCATTGCCAGTTCATAAAACCGTTAGGTAGTTCTCTACACATAGCGATTTTACCACTGCTCTACCTACGCCTTTTGCTTGTTTGGCTTTCTTACAGGCTAGTATGCGATAGGCAGCATTAACTGAATATCAAACCCAGTCCACCTTTGTATTTGCAATCTAAGTAATAATTTGAAAAGAGACAAGTGTAATCAGTTTTAAACATTATCTCTGCTTTTTTTGTTTGTTTGTTTGTTTGTTTGTTTGTTTGTTTGTTTATGACATGTATATTAACCTAAAATCAAACCCTAGTCTACCTTAGTGAAAGGCTAACAGTTTAACCACTGCGTCACCATACCCTTCTTTCTTAGTTTGATTCATTCTAGGCCTTAGAGCTAGAAATCGAGTTACGATCTCCAGTGCAAGAGGCACATGTGCTCACCACTATAGCATGTAATGGTTAGCTGGTAACATTAGACAAACGAAAATGATTGTATTTCTGTTAGCCAAGCATTTCTGTCATTTGCCTACTGTGTGAGCACTGCCAGCAAGACAGTTTAGTTTAGAACAAGCGTGTGTGTGTGTGTATAGATTATTAGCCTCAAGTATTTAAAGCTTGTTGTGTGTAGCGACCATCTTGCTCACTAACCACTGAGTAAGTTTTAACAGTTAACTCATAAAAACAGCATAGGATAGTTGTGTGTGTGTGTGGTTCATGTACTTGGGAATATGCATTAGCACCATGCGCTAGCTTTACCTTACCCTCTAGAGGTAGAGCGTTATCCCTTCCTTTGGACATTGCCAATGACTGCATTCCCCCACAAGTTTTACACTTAAGCCCTTGGCTTGTTCTTGATTAGGTTTGGTTTGCTTTAGGCTTGGTTTGGTTCGGTTGGGTTTGATTCGACTTGGTTCAGTTTAGTTTAATGTAGTCACCATTTTTTTATTTTTAGCTACACTCTTTAACCAATTAATTAATGATAGTCTACTCTTAATTCTTGAATCGATAAATTGAATTTTGTGTGCACCGTTTGTCAATCCATGCCTACAACCTATACTCCCTATGTACTACAGTCAGATCTGAAAACAAGTTCCAATGGTCAAAGACGTGTCAGTCACCATACATATATCCTACAATAATTCTTTCGTTACCTAGCTAGATTTCGTCACTCACAGTAAACATCTTACATTATGGGTTTGCAATATATTAAGAAAAGCAAAAGTCCATGATCTTGTTGTTTTGGGTCTTTTTTGGGGAAATTCATAAGCCATAAAAAGAATGACATCATGTCAAGTTCTGAGTGGATCTTGTATGTCAAAATCCCATTATCGGTTTATAAAATCTCAAGGCCATGCCCTAGCAGTTTTGGATTATTTCAATCAATGAGTCCACCATAGGAAACATCGAAAAAATAAATACCCTTAAAACAAGTCGTCCCATGACCCTCTCCGAACAATGCTTCGCAAAATATAAATTCATCCATTGAACATGATCGGCGACATCATCCTAGCTTCCCCCTCCCACCATGGTTGCCATATCGTTTGACCTTCAAGTGTCCTCAGCATCTCTGTGCTTTTTTTCATTGCCCTGTCAAGTCAATGCATTCCAATAAGATCAAATAACATTCACATCCTGTCAGTCTGCCCCAGCAAGTTTGTTTTCTATACTCACTTCAAGCAACATATAACCAAGTTCTGTTTGTTCTATCTAAAGCCAACTTCATCGAATCAAGGAATTATCATTTGTCATGTCACTCATAATCGTTTACACGTTAAAGACCCCCTTCAGGGGGTTTAGGAATTAGGAATTCCATCATAGGAAAAATCAGAAAACGAACCCTCGACCCGCCGTCTCATCGAAATAGCGAATACTGTATTGGTATATCACCACCGTGGCCAGTAATAGCTTCGTTGAAACACGTGTCCAGTGGTATCGTCTCTTTCTATCTACAACCACTCGTCATGAACATTTTAGACAAATTTAAGAAAAGTTTTAAAAACTGAAATGTTTTCAACATAAGTGTCGTTAGGCTCTTTCGCATTTTTTTAAACATAAATACTATATTCGAAAGGGAGATAGGGGAGGGGCGTCACCCCGAGTCCTACGACCCCTCGTATACGTCTCTGGCGTTATTGGTTTGTGAGATATAACAAAAAGTCTAAAATCACGGTTTTACAACAAAAAATTCTGTTTCCCTCATTCTCAAAAACTTTAACCTATTACCAAAATAAAGAGGGTTTCGAGACAAGCCATTTGACACGTCATAGGACCAAATCCGACCAGGCATTCGTGAAATATCAGAAAAAGTCTAAAATCATAATTTTACCCCAAAACGCCTGTTTCCCTCATTCTCAAAACTTTAACCTATTAATAACATATATAGGGCTTTGAAACAAGCGATTTGACACGTCACACGTCCAAATCCGACCTTGCGTTCGAGAGATATCGGCAAACGTCGTAGGAAAGTAGGCGACTATCTGGCTCTCTCCTCACCACCAAAACCTCTTCTTATCAATCATTTTTTTTCAAAGAGCTCGCCCTCTTACAAAAATCCCCAGTGCGCATGCGTAAAAAACAAAAACAAAAATGTTCATCCATAGCGGCATCTCGTAAAATGCATGCGCGATATGAGCAACCACGTTTAAGTTCATTTTAGCAGTGCAGCTTATACATGTCCCATTTGAAAAGAGGCTTTCACTAAAAAATTACAATTTCACCCCCTAGTAGGGGTAGGTTTTATTTAGGGGTTGAAATGAGTGGTCCATTGGAAAGAGGGCGTCAACCCGAGTCCAACGACACCTCATTTGTCAACATCCGACCATGGGTTCGCGAGATATTGGCTTGGACTCACGCGGCGGCCATGACACTATTTGGAAGCACCACTACTCCACTACTGTGGTTTGAATTGTTTGATGTTTGCCATTTAGCGACTCCACCCCTGCAAATCACGCTCAGTTTTTAACATGATTTAGAAGATCTGGACGTCAGAAAATGTCAATTTGTGATATTTAAACATATACAACTATTTTGGGTTATCATCCGCCTATCAATATCGTTAATTACTATGATAATTAATAAATATTTTGAAACTCCAAGGATCCTTCATCCACTAAGACATTTAATTGTAAAATGCCAGAATAAGTTCATAATTATTGTAAAATACATGGAATGCTTCCTAGGTTGCGCATTATTCCAGAGAATTAGGTTGAATATTTGTGATATTGCGGTTAATGTGCATTCTGCATTGTTTGTAAACAGTGTTTATGCCTACATGTTCTTAGCTATTGCCAAATTAAATGCAATCATTTCTGTTTCTTCACGATATATCAGATCACCTCATAGTGTAGCGGCTACCATTCTTAGCTGTCACATCGGACGTCCGGGTTCGATTCCCAGATCAGTTATACTGGAAGTCTTTTTCCGTTGTTTACCTACTCCTATTCCAGGGAAATGCTGGGATAGTTCTTTACTTAGGACCACGGCCGCCTCCTTACCATTCCTATCCCCAATTTTCAAATACACACACATGTACAGCCATCAAAATTACACAGGTCATTACACAAATTCTACAACCACACCCAAAACTACACGGGGCTCTAGAGCAAGAATCCCAACTAAGATTTCGCATATTAAGAAATCCATTTATAATAAACTATTTATTACCTTAAGTCAATACATTGTACATTGTGACCTTCCTCAGCGTGGTATAGGATAAGTAAATGTGCAATAACATACACTTAATAACATAACAGAGGATTCTTAAAATATTTTTGTTCCACTAGCTCACAAAGTAAAATTTGAAAAACCAGATTTGTTACAAAATGAAAAACATGAAAAATCTTGTTAAAACAGCGTTGAATTGAAGAGATCTAAAAAGAAGAAATTAAACTGACAAAGAAAAACACAGAAAAAGAACGGAAAAGATATAAAAACTATAAAACGTGGGTGTGAAAATAGAAATGTCGAATAAGTTAGGTTATAAATGATGGTTGATATATATATATATAGTTGCATTCTAAATGAAAAGAATAGCTGTTTGTGCTGAAGTAATATGAGTATATTACAAGAAGTACACAGTATCAGCCATCCAATATAGAATTCCATATGACTAAACATACAACACGCAGGATTATTGCTCAGCAGATATAGTTGTATAAAATTATGAATGGTATCTCAGACACGAGTGAAACTTCAGGGCAAATAAATTTCTACGGAAGAAAGTAATGTCTCAGAAAACGAGAACTCATAATAGTTAAAAAATGCAATACAAATTTCCATAAAAATTCACCTATATTGAATAAGTGCTGTACTTACAACAATTTGGATTTCGGGATGTCCTTGCTAAATTATATAAGTAAATTACACTTTATGTATGTATGTATGTATGTATGTATTCTTTATTGTCAGACAGATAGACTCCACTAGTGACAATATAATAATTAACAATAAAATTTACAATTATAAACAAAACAAAAACAGCAAACACGTACAAAAATAGCAATACACTAATCTATTATAAATCAGCAACCACAACCATACAGACACGCACTCAAACATCCTATCTCAAGCGTTCATTCATGCAATCCTTTTGTACAAGAAACATTACAAATAATTATTACAGAAAAAAAAACTATCAACAGTAAACAGAAACAGGCAAAAATATAAAATATAAGATAAGAAGACAAAGTTCAGAAACTAGGGAAAGTAATACAAGAGCGACATTCAAGGCTCTAGATAACAGCAAACAAAAAATACATTACTACATTCACTCGTACATTCAATCAAAAAATCAATCAACCATTCATTCGACCACATGTTCAATCAATCAACGCAAATAGAAATTAACACAATATGCAATACACTATTTTACAGCCCACTTGAGATATCTCTCATAACAGTTAATAGAGAGTCGAAGTGAATATCAGTAGCACTTCTACTCTCCATCAAGCTGTATGTTGACTGCAACCGGATCAGACATGAATTTTTGTGCACATTAATTCTCGATCTGACCCCATCGAACGTGTGCTTCCGTCTGGTGGTTCTCTGAGGGACGTGAAAACCCAAGTCAGCTAGCAACTGATTAGAGTCAATTCCGCCATTTACCAGCTTCCAAAGGAATCTCACGTCACCCACTGTGCGCCGACTGCTAAGTGGAGGAAGACTGTACACGTTGCAATAACTCTCATACTCAGCTCTATGGTACGGTCGTCCACCCCTGTAACAGAGCCATTTAATAAATCTCTTTTGCACACGTTCGATGGCGTCAATTTTATTACTGTGAAAGGGATTCCAGATCACACTACAGTATTCTAATTTAGGCCGAATGAGTGACTTAAATCATTTGGATAGAGTTATGTCCGAAAAATAATTTAAACAATTTCTTTTCAAAAATCCCAGGATCCGGAAACTTTCACGACATATTTTTGAAATATGTTCATCGAACGAGAAATTATTAGTGATTGTCACCCCTAGATCCTTAATGGTTGACACTCTACGTAGCGTTTCATTTTTAATACAGTAATTAAACCGGGGTAGGAGGTTACGTTTCAATGAAACTGACAAAACTTTACACTTTTCAGTATTCAGTTTCAGTTTCCATGTTTCACACCATTCACTTAGTTTTAGCTGTCAAATGATTCACTGTTACAAAGATATTAAATTTGGCTGCTATTAGTTTTAGGTTTCACTTTATTACTAATTACCAATAATGCCAACCTTACAGCATTGTATTAGTTTTACATTATGTGACCAAATGATCATTTACTGTTATTGCGACTAGAACGTGTGGATATTACTTGTTAACAATTTTTTCAAATTTAAATTTATAATTTTTAATTTTCAATTTTTATATTGTATTTTAATGTATTTTGTATTTCCATGTATTATCCGGGTGTAAACAATTGGAGCACTGAACTGCTGTGGCAATAAATAAATAAGTAGGATATATGAAAATAGGCGGTATAGCTATTCACGGAACTACTTGTTTTGTATTGTGTTGAGTGCATTTAAAATGGATACGACAATGGGTGTGATTGGCTAGAGCCCAGGATGGGGTGAGTCAAATTGTTGACCTAAGGCTGCCATGTAGGGGTTTTCATCTAAATACTCAGCCCCATACTGAGGAGGTAGGTGTAATGGGTAACTGTAAATTTAAATCAGTAAATTATTTATCCCACTTTTCTGTTGGTGACCAGTTTGTTCAAGTCATAAGATGTGTCTTATCTTGTGTCGTGGTTCGCGCGTTTTGTAACAAAATGTGTTATTTTATGTGTGTGTGCTTGTTGAATGAACCAGCATTCCCCCTTTGTTTAATCTGTGAGCATCTTTGGTTTTTGGAGTCGCCATCCACATTAGAATGCATGGTTTTGGCTTTGTGAGGCAGGTTTTTGTGGATGGCCGAGAGTAAAGTAATATCGAGAAGTTAGTTTTGTGTGTGTAAAGTGGCTGGTTAGTTGAGTTATTTTGGAGAGTTGTGAATCAGGTTGAGGGAAGCTTATTATATTATTTTATTTTACAAGTAAACGGTCGGCGGATAATTGCATCCAGTAAAGATAATTTCATTCAGGGCAATTTAGCCGCTGATTATTGAACAGGGTTGATTTTTGAGCATTGGCTGGGGCCAGGTGCGAGTTAGAGTGCATGTTTTTGTTCCCCTGTGAAATGTCTTCCGTCATCGGAGTAATCTGTGCCGAAGTTGGGGTCTAGTGAAGAATAATTGTGTATCGCCCAGAGTAAGATGTGGTTTGTTTCAGTATTGCGGCCATGACGAGATACACAAGAATGCACACAGTTTGAACGTGAAGAGGATTGAAACCCCGCTTGTCTTACTAAGCTAGGGGGGCATTATCTTTAAATGTTTTGTAAGGCTAGTTACCCTTTTCAAGCCATGTCCTTTATGTTTCAAAGCCGGATAGTTGACATACGCGCCTGTAAGGTTGCATTGTGCAGTGTGGAGGTTTATGATACTCTAGCCTTGGCCATCATCAAATGGCACTTTTAAGATAATCCTCGGGGAAGGATTCCGGCACCCCTGCGTCTCTAAAAGCCTCTGTAGTTAAAACGGACGTAAAATCAGTAACATTATTATTATTATTCAAGATTCTTACCTCTTCTTCCTCTCCATCAATGCAACGGCTTCTGTACCATTCGTCATTCAAGATAAATGAACGCCTCACTTAGGCTTGATGCGTTTAACAAGTGTCTCTCCTGCATCATTTCACATATGAAAACTAAATCTTGCTCCAAGATATTTTTAAACACACATTATTTAATTCAGGACATTAATATCTGTCCTACCTGTTCACGAAAATTATACTTTAACGTTCCAAAATAACATACATACTCCCTACGTAATACAATCGTTAAAGTCCTTTAAATATGATGTCAAGTTTCAAAATGGTTGATAATAATGATAATAAAATATTTACATTTATTTACATGATCAGGACCCGCACGATTTCATAGTATCTGTCTCCAATTTACTAAGAGTTCATTTCACAACTTTTCTCCGTATCTCACAACTATTTCTCCCTATTTCACACAATAAAACTGGTCATATAAGTATTTATGCGTCAATTCCAGGTGAATCATGGACACAAACAAAAAAAGTTAATATCTCATCACTTAAGTGTACAACTCCGGTATCCAATAATTTAATAATTATACAAACTTGCAACGCATGACTATTCAGATAAGCTCTCAAACCAAATATCGAGTGTGTGTGGCATTAACCCTCACTTCCCATACTCCCATCTTCTCAAAATACAAAATACGGCTTCTCTTAATCAACACAAAATATTTCAAAACCTTTCCACTTAAATTTTTAATCTCACATTTCATATCATCGCGTCTCTGTTACGCCTCCATCAATATAATTGCATCTCTTTAATATTTCCTATTTAGCACTTTCACAAAACTTCTACGGTTCCATATCAACTACTTTCATCAAAGTATGATATTCTGTATTCCTACTAGAAATCACAAATACAATATCTTTCATGAATACACTACCCCTCCTTTTACAAAATCCTCTATCGATTATACATTTCCATGCTATGTTTAAGACCTATCCACTCAACTTCTCTATCTCGTAATTTTATCGCACAACCTCTCCACAATCCTTACTACCATAACTCATCTCATATTTCCTTCTCTGCTTCAAATACAGCCTTGTTACAATTTCTCGCTTAACTCTGAATTTAAAGTCTGCTTGCGTCATTTATGTAAATAACAATTACCTTTCCTCACGTTTCTGTTAACAATAGATGCCAATATCCTTCCTTCCATTTCACATTATCATTTATAGCAAACATATATTCATAACATTCTATAATAGCGTTTCTTATTTAGTTATGCCTTCAACTATCGCATACTGTCCTTTTCCGTACAACAAAGCTTCTGTGTTTTACAATGTCATTATCTTCCTTTCATACTCGAGTTCTTTCAATGCCAATATTGAATACTCCGTTCACAATTTCGTTTTATACATAGTATTTTCGTTTCTGAGATAAATAAACTCTTTATTGTAGGATTCTCATGTCCTTCCTTTCTCTGATATTACATTATAAACTATTTACATTTGTCAAGCACATGACTGTTCTCTTTCTCTGATACATTATTCATTTGTCACAAATTTACGCTTCTCCTCTCATGTTCCAATACATACATAATCGTTCTCCGATGTTACAACAAATCTAACGGAATATACGTGAGCAATCGCAACTAAATTAACTGTAAGTAAAATCTAAACGTTCTAAAATGACAGTGAAATATACTGACGATGTCTAAGATCATCGAACAAGCCTTCAAAATACGTCGGAGTAACGTAAGAAAATAACTATAGAAATTACCAAAAGCATTCAAGACATACTATAATATGGGTTATAAATGCAAATATGTTGTTCAAAATTCTGGAATAACGTGGACAAGAACTAACTACAGATGTGTGTAAAATTGTACTGGTCTACCTTCACTTTGAGATCGCTGGTGACAGACCTGATGATGTATCTGTCCATGGAATTTCTCCCGTCTCCGGTATGCGGCATGCCTCCGCGGACTGGTTTCGTTATGTCATCTCTGCTATGTCTGGACTTCGCTGCAGGTGAATGCCCTGGGATATAGTCTCCAAACCGGTTCCCAGCTGGAAACTCGTCTGCCTGCTTGCTTCCTCCGTCCTCGGCGATGATACGACCCCCTCGCAGCTCTTGGTTGTTGGCGCTCCCCAGCTACAGATTCTCCGCTTTCTCCATCTCGAATCCCGCTCGTCTCTTCTTAGATCTCGATGTTGATTGAAGTCGGTAGCCTGCGGTGTCCTTTCCAACACAAGAAATCACCTCCATAGTGTGAATTTCTTTGGTAGTAGCTTGTAACGTTATGTGAGCGAAAACTGCGATGTTCTGCAGCTCCCTGCTCATATTGCTATGTTATTTGGTCATTTCTGGATTTCGCTAGTTAGCATAGCTCTACGTTCCCAACATAATGACGTTAGAACATTCTCCTCATTGCTAAATTGTGTGTAGTCGTAGCTTCTCCCCTCCAACCTGTTTCTTTATACATTCTTGTGTAGATTGATGAAATTCTTACTAGATAAAGTCTCACTTCTTCTGACTTCCTTCCTGTGTAGTTACGTATTCGATGTTTCACTTGAAACATTCAAATATCATATCACGAGGTATATCTCTTCTTCAAATGCAGGGAAAATACTTCTTCTTAATACTGTTAAATAATGATGCTTATTTTTCCAGTTCGATAGCTTGTTGCTTCATCTTGAAGTCTCAGGTTCACAAAGACCTTTGTCTGTATACTTCTCGAAGAGTAAAATTATAACGTCTCGCCTCCTCTACTGTCCAAATAGAAAGAGCCTCGTCTCTTGGCGTCTGCTAGCCTCGTCGATCAAATTTCGCCCGCAAATCTGGTCAACTAGCCTCCAACCGCTATGAAAATTGACTGATTTATACATAACTTCTCTCTCAGCCATTTAATTCAATATCCGAGTTGCCAATTAAATTTCCTTTTCTCTGCTGGTGAATTCAATATGTAACACTCTCATATATTATTAAAATGATGATTTTAATATTTATCCATTCCTTAGTATTCAAACTGTTCTCTCATTGGTTATCAACTAATTCTGCTGCGCTCTCGACACAGATCTGTTCCGCCACTCTAGACTGTGGCGCGTGTCTGTCCTCAAGTCGACCTTGCTACCTCTCCCTCGGCTGAAAGCAGGTTTCTCGCTTAACCTCGACTAAAGTGTACATGTCCAGGAATGTTCTCTAATCATTTATGCTTGGTTAAAAATTAGCAAGTCATAAAATTTCCATTATTTCTCGAAATAAAAATATTTCTGTAGGCGAAAATTTTTCCAAATGCTTATTTAATCATGATCTTCCATCCAGACTGCAAATTATATCCATAATTCCAAATTTTAAATATGCCCTTCTTCCAAGGTGGTCCTCAGTTCATACCTCATCCTGTCTTCTTCACTCAACTAGACATCATTTCGAGCGCATTTCCCCATCCGACCATAATAGAAAGTAAAGAATGGACTTTCTTTTACTACATGTGATTCCTACACATAGATATGCTGTCGAAAGTGTGTCACTATTGAATCTTGGGGTAAAATCTCTTTAACTTTGAGTGATTGTATTTTCCAATAATACGATCATCGCTCAGTCTAGCTATGGCATAGCAATTATTTCCGTAAACCTTCGCTACCTTGAAAGGTCCCCTGAAGATGTTACTAAACTTGACGAATACCTTCATCAGGACATCAGCTTTCACATTTGTTCTAGTAAGTACCAAATCTCCCTCTCTCAGTGGTCTGCTGAATCGCTTGCCTCTCGTTCTCTTCAACCGTTTTTCTGCCTGCTTATTTGGGTGTTCTCTGGCCTCTTCTATTATTCTGCTTCTTTCTTTCATATAACAACTCATCTGTGACCTCGTACAGTTCATTTATGGCGATCTCATGCCTCATTATTGTGTTATCTACGCTTTCTCTTACTTTCTTTTCTGAAATGGCGTTTTTTTTTGTCCATTCCTGTCGTGATTTTGACCTGACTAGTTCCTGGTTGAGGTTCATCACTCACTTGTGCCTGTTGTTGGGGTTGTTCCTTTCTTTCTTCTCTTTCCCCCTTGTTACGTGCAAAAGCCCGTCCCAACGTTTTTAAAATGTGTCACCCCTATATGTGTCTTCCAGACCTTTAAAACGCCCGCGTGGTTGGCTTGGTTGGCCTTATGAACTAGAGATAGCAGCATCTATCGGACTTTGGCGCTTCTAGCCGTGGTTGTATCTTTGACCGAAAGAGTGAGTGAGTGGTGTCTTCTGATCTCATCCTAATCGAGTCATGTTTGAGGGATTTTGTATTCTACGTCATTGAACAAAAGACTGTATGTACATCATGCCGCCAAAATAATTTTTGTATATGCACATTGTTACATGATGTGTCAAGCCTTGATTGGACAAAAACAATTAACATGAATGCAGTGCGGGCTTTGACTTTGGATTCTCCGCCATCTTGTGATCTTCATAGTCTGTCGTCAAGAAAGCATCAAGCCGGCTGCTGGTCAAAGAGTATCTCTCCGTGTGCTGGGGGCTTGGGCCCCTAGCCTTTACGAAATATGAATATATTCAAGAAAAGAAAACGCCTGTGCTCCTAAGGATTTTATTTCTTCTTTTCGCCTTGAAGATGAACTGTGGTATATTTATTTTGACGGGCTACAATTAGTGAAGCTTCATGGGTGATCGAAAGCGGCGTGTGTGCTCTCGTGGCCATTTTGAGGCAGTTCATGTCTTTTAAATCATTTAAAGTGTGTTAATTATTTTATTATTATTGTGTCTCCTCAGAGAAGTTTTTAAGGTACGTAATTATTTAAAATTTTATATATTGTTATGGAGCTCCGATATTGGCCTTATATTAATGTTTTTATACTGTATTTTATTTTGTTTTATAGGCCTAATATTTCTGTTTGTCAACGTTACCTGATATGTAAATATTGGTTTTTCTGTACCTTCTGGAGACACGCTTCTAGTTTATTTTACGTTGTAATTTTTTATTTATTTAGTTTTTGGCAGTCCTTGGAATTGCCCTATTATTAATTTATTTTACGATCAGTGCAGCCTAATATGCCTCATGTCAATAGCGTTAAGGCGTAATTATTTCCTCCCTTTCTGTTATCTCTGGTGATTTTAAAATTAATTTTATGCTAATTGTTTGCCGTAATTCGATTGGAAATGCGGTCATCTATTTGGTGGCCATGTTTGTTTTTTTGTTTTGCCCGAGTGCATTCTGGTCTTGTGAGTGCATTCTCTAGGCGCTGAGCGGGAGACTCAAAACGTGTTGTGGTGTTAGCTTAGTATGTTTTTGTTAATCTTGTTGGTTTAACTTTGTGTTTTTGTGAGTGCTCCCGAGTTTTTCTCCGTCTTGCAATTTGTGGATTTGTTAATTGATCCAATTTTTATTTTATTAATTTAATTTTAAATTTTTCGATTCATCGTGGCCTAGATCTCTGCATGTCGGGTCGGTATTGCGTGCCTTAGTAAATTATCAAGCCCTTTCTCATTTGGTAATACCTGTATTCTGTTTTTTTTTTATCTTTTGGGCGTTTTTATTTTAATTTTAAATTAAATGTTTTCATTTCGCTCAGCAAGCATGTTAAACCGTCTCTTGCCTACTTATGTAAATAACTTATGTTGGCCTTAAGCCATATGCATCACCAGAGAGAGGTTGTTATGGCCATAGAGTTTCTTCTTTTTTATGATTTTGTTAAATTTTGTTTTTTCTCTTGCCCCCTTTGATATTAAATTCTCTTTTAGTTTTTTAAGCAACTGTTGTGGCTTCATTTCGTTGGGGACAGTTCTATGTGTAATCGGAATGGGTCTGTAGATGAGCCTGTGCGTTTCCCCTTCTCCACCTTCCTTCCACCCCTTTAGGTGTTCTTCTGTTGGGGCATGTCATCTGGCGGTGATTTTGCAGTGGAAGCGACGCGGACCTCTGAAGAAAAGGTAAGTTGGCCCATCATCCATTCCAGAGCCTAGCACCTCTGATTTCTTCTATAATCCTGACTTTCTCTTTCTCGGTCTTCGTAGTACCTCTGAACATTTCCATCATCTCTCCATCTGCTTCTTTGATAGTTGTACCTCGGTTGTTGTTGTTGTCGTTGTGGCATAGGACGTCGCTGTTGTTGTTGTTGGTTCCCTTCATTCCAGTTTCTGTATCGGGAAAACCTTCTGGGATCTCCTTCGTTTTCTCTTTCAGGATAGTTATTCCTGTGAAATCCATTGTTATTATTATACTGTTATCTAGACCTTCTCTGTCTATCATTCCAGTAACGGTTCTTGTAAGGCCAACCTTCTCTAGCTCGGTTATACCCTGGATCATACCTGGTCCTACCATTATTATTATGCCTGATTGGTCCTATCATAACTGGTGTTACATCAGTTTGTTGTTGTTGATCAACCAATACTGTATGTATTTCTCTATTTTCATGTCTGGCTCTTGAATTTTGATTGTGAATTTGCCCTTGAGGTTGCGCTATAGAACTTGTGTGGTCTAATCGTCGCAGCAACTCTGCCATGTCTTCTACTGTATTCACATTTGACGAAAAAAGGTGTTTGCAAACCTCGGCTGGTAACTGTCTGGATATGACGTGTATCAGCTCCGGTTCTGCCAATGGTGTATGAGGATGTTGTAGACGGGCTAACTGATTTGTAGAATAGCTCGCATAACATGTCGGTACAGAGTATGGGTATTCCTATAATAAATCTCGGCTCTGATATCTTGTTGCAACTCTTCACTCCAGAATCGTTTCAACAGTGCCTCTGCAAATTCATCGAACGTGTTGTAAGTGTATCTAAATGCTCTGTGCCAAATTAATGCCTCTGATGACAAATATTTTTCCACCACTCTCATCTCTCTCTTTCTCCAGGAATTTTGTTCTCCTCCAGGTAATATCGCATGTCCCTCAAGAATTCGATGGCTGCGACATTTCTTTCCCCCGTGAACTTGTCAGGTTTTTCCTCATGGCTTTTTATTACCACTACGTTTTGATTGTTCCAACTAGCACCCTGATCGTATGTTCTTTCTACCGGTTCTCTTGTGTTTCTTTCAGTGCGTTCTGTTCCAATAATATTGCGTGACCTACCAAACATGTGAGTGTCTACGCTCTTCCTGTCATCTTCCTGTTCACCTTGACCAAATATTAATCGGTTCAGTTCTCCTCTCAATTTACTATCTCTTTCTCTAAAGAAATCTTGAAGATCTTGCTTCATATTAGATGTTTCCCTCATCGACAGCGCTTTCATCTGTTCATTCAGCTCACCTATCTCTTTCTCTTGTTTAGACTTGACTTTCGCTATCTCAGTATTGACCTCATCGACTAATTTCCTAATTTTAACTAATTCTTTAAAATTAATCTACTCAGTTTTACTCGTTATTTCGCTTATTGTTGTAACATTGGATTCCTCTAAAGAGTCAATCCGTTTAGTTAATTCCTCTCGCAACCCAGTTACATGAACGTTTGTCTTACGTTCTATATCCTTTACCTCTTTCATGATTTTACCATGCATTTCATAGATATGATCACTACTGCTCTTTAACACTTCCTCTTTCAGTTTCAATACAGCATCAGCAATACATTTATTTAAGTCAACATTGATACCCTCAGAGATCAACTTTTGTTGATTAATTACCTTTTGTTGGAGCTCGTCAACTGTACCATGTAAGGTAGTCAGCTGATTCTGCAATTTACCTTGGGATCCTGAAATAGTGTTAAAATGGTTTGTGTTGTCAACCTTTTTAGTGTCTATACTATTCTGTAGAGTCTGATGTAGCTCTTGTAGTCGTTTCTCCGCATCTGCTTGTGCCTTTTCTTGTGTCTTTCTAGCTTCTTCTTGCGCCAGTCGACTTTCTTCCTGAGCTAGTCTACTCATTTCCTGTGATACCTTTCCTTCGTTCTGCGCCTTTTTTAAAGCTATCTTGATCTCCTCCTGTAATTTCTTGGCTTCTTCTTGCGCCAGTCGACTTTCTTCCTGAGCTAGTCTACTCATTTCCTGTGATACCTTTCCTTGGTTTTGCGCCTTTTCTGAAGCTTCTTTCATCTCTGCCTTAGTGTTCTTAATTTCTTTCCCTAACTTTTTAGTGTTATCATGAGTGATAGTGTGTCGGGCTTCAAGTTCGGCAGTCAAACCTGCCTGACTGGTCCTCATCTGCTCCAAGATGGACCTGATGTAGGTCATGTCCTCAGACGACATAATCTTAATACATTGAGAAATATGGGGAGTATCACCATACTAAACACAGCGAAATTCCAGAATGAACAACACTTTAAATTACCTATGATATGCTCACGTAGTCCGTAGATATGTTTTCCTTCCTAACCTACGTCTGTACTAACGCTAACGGTATCTTCACTTTAAATAACCAACGCTGAACTTATTTCAACACTTAATCCTAACCAAAATTTATTTAAACATGACATCAATTTACATTTCCGTTTTACTTGACCAAAAGGTATTTCGCCGGAACAATGCGAGATATGCCTCACAAGAAATTGTACTCCACATATCAGACAACGGGAATTCATCTTCTCAACTTGTCAGATTGGGGTCGGCATTTAAAATACAAACAAAACACGACTGTGTCGTACACCAAACATCCTTAAAATAGCCGTGATTACGAAATATCTACTAGTGTAACAAACTCCACACAACCGCTGGTCACTCAGCACTGCGAATTCAAATTTACAAATTCGAGGGACCCAGGCAATCGACGACGTCGAAGCCACACTAGTTGGGCGACCATTAATTAGACATGTTATATATGCAACCGAATTCCTCTAGACCACAGTCCCAAATCCACGCAGATGGTAAAAGGATCGTAGGAAATTCAACACCCGGCTAAGAGTTGAACAACTCCTACCGGACCAATGGCTAGGGAACCCTAGGAACACACATATACACCTCTAACTATACTACTAACTAGTTGCATACAGAACAGAAAAATAAAAGATAGAGCACTAATGAGCAACTCGGCTCTCGGGCGTTAAGATAAAGTGTCGAACGGCTGTCTGCATCTAGCTAGCGGTATCGTCATAGCGTAATTAAGCATTGTATCAAGAATCAGTTCAAGAAAATTTAGCAAAAATAAAATATTACGCTTGCCATTTATTGACAAAATAAGAAACGGCATAACAATTTATGTCCCCAACACCAATAATAAAATAGAAATAACATCACTATTTAAAACAAAATATCAACGCCTCACTTAGGCTTGATGCATTTAACAAGTGTCTCTCCTGCATCATTTCACATATGAAAACTAAATCTTGCTCCAAGATATTTTAAACACACATTATTTAATTCAGGACATTAATATCTGTCCTACCTGTTCACGAAAATTATACTTTAACGTTCCAAAATAACAGACATACTCCCTACGTAATACAATCGTTAAAGTCATTTAAATATGATGTCATGTTTCAAAATGGTTAATAATAATGATAATAAAATATTTATATGATCACGACCCGCACGATTTCATAGTATCTGTCTCCAATTTACTAAGAGTTCATTTCACAACTTTTCTCCGTATCTCACAACTATTTCTCCCTATTTCACACAATAAAACTGGTCATTATAGGTATTTATGCGTCAATTCCATGTGAATCATGGACACAAACAAAAAAGTTAATATCTCAACACTTATGTGTACAACTCCGGGATCCAATAATTTAATAATTATACAAACTTGCAACGCATGACTATTCAGATAAGCTCTCCGACCAAATATCGAGTGTGTGTGGCATTAACCCTCACTTCCCACACTCTCATCTTCTCAAAATACAAAATACGGCTTCTCTTAATCAACACAAAATATTTCAAAACCTTTCCACTTAAATATTTAATCTCACATTTCATATCATCGCGTCTCTGTTACGCCTCTATCAATATAATTGCATCTCATTAATATTTCCTCTTTAGCACTTTCACAAAACTTCTGCGGTTCCATATCAACTACTTTCATCAAAGTATGATATTCTGTATTCCTACTAGAAATCACAAATACAATATCTTTCATGAATACACTACTCCTCCTTATACAAAATCCTCTATCGATTATACATTTCCATGCTATGTTTAAGACCTTTCCACTCAACTTCTCTATCTCATAATATTATCGCACAACCTCTCCACAATCCTTACTACCATAACTCATCTCATACTTCCTTCTCTGCTTCAAATACTGCCTTGTTACAATTTCTCGCTTAACTCTGAATTAAAAGTCTGCTTGCGTCTTTTATGTAAATAACAATTACCTTTCCTCACGTTTCTGTTCACAATAGATGCCAATATCCTTCCTTCCATTTCACATTATCATTTATAGCAAACATATATTCATAACATTCTATAATAGCGTTCCTTATTTAGTTATGCCTTCAACTATCGCATACTGTCCTTTTCCGTACAACAAAGCTTCTGTGTTTTACAATGGCCTTATCTTCCTTTCATACTGGAGTTCTTTCAATGCCAATATTGAATACTCCATTAACAATTTCGTTTTATACATAGTATTTTCGTTTCTGAGATAAATAAACTCTTTATTGTAGGATTCTCATGTCCTTCCTTTCTCTGATATTACATTATAAACTATTTACATTTGTCAAGCACATGACTGTTCTCTTTCTCTGATACATTATTCATTTGTCACAAATTTACGCTTCTCCTCTCATGTTCCAATACATACATAATCGTTCTCCGATGTTACAACAAATCTAACGGAATATACGTGAGCAATCGCAACAAAATTAACTGTAAATAAAATCTAAATGTTCTAAAATGACAGTGAAAAATACTGACGATGTCTAAGATCATCGAACAAGCCATCAAAATACGTCAGAGTAACGTATGAAAATAACTATAGAAATTACTAAAAACATTCAAGACATACAATAATACGGGTTATAAATGCAAATATGTTGGTCAAAATTCTGGAATAACGTGGACAAGAACTAACTACAGATGTGTGTAAAATTGTACTGGTCTACCTTCACTTTGAAATCGCTAGTGACAGACCTGATGATGTATCTGTCCATGGAATTTCTCCCACGTCTCCGGTATGCGGCATGCCTCCGCGGACTGGTTTCGTTATGTCATCTCTGCTATGTCTGGACTTCGCTGCAGGTGAATGCCCTGGGTTGCAGTCTCCATACCGGTTCCCAGCTGGAAACTCGTCTGTCTGCTTGCTTCCTCCGTCCTCGGCGATGATACGACCCCCTCGTAGCTCTTGGTGGTTGGCACTCCCCAGCTACAGATTCTCCGCTTTCTCCATCTCGATTCGCGCTCGTCTCTTCTTAGATCTCGATGTTGATTGAAGTCGGTAGCCTGCAGCGTTCTTTCCAACACAAGAAATCACCTCCATAGTGTGAATTTCTTTGGTAGTAGCTTGTAGCGTTATGTGAGCGAAAACTGCGATGTTCTGCAGCTCGCTGCTCACATTGCTATATTATTTGGTCATTTCTGGATTTCGCTAGTTAGCATAGCTCTACGTTCCCAACATAATGAAGATAGAACATTCTCCTCACTGATAAATGATGTGTTGTCGTAGCTTCTCCCCTCCGACCTATTTCTTTATACATTCTTGTGTAGATTGATGAAATTCTTACTAGATAAAATCTCACTTCTTCTGACTTCCTTCGTGTGTAGTTACGTGTTCGATGTTTCACATGAAACATTCAAATATCATATCACGACGTATATCTCTTCTTCAAATGCAAGGAAAATACTTCTTCTTAATACTGTTAACTAATGATGCTTATTCTTCCAGTTCGATAGCTTGTTGCTTCATGTTGAAGTCTCAGGTTCACAAAGACCTTTGTCTGTATACTTGTCGAAGAGTAAAATTATAACGTCTTGCCGCCTTGACTGTCCAAATAGAAAGAGCTTCGTCTCTTGGCGTCTGCTGGCCTCGTCGATCAGATTTCCCCCACAAATCGGGTCAACTAGCCTCCAACCGCTATGAAAATTGACTGATTTATACATAACTTCTCTCTCAGCCATTTAATTCAATATCCGTGTTGCCAATTAAATTTCCTTTTCTCTGCTGGTGAATTCAATATGTAACACTCTCATAAATTATTAAAATGATGATTTTAATATTTATCCATTCCTTAGTATTCAAACTGTTCTCTCATTGGTTATCAACTAATTCTGGCGCGCTCTCGACACAGATCTGTTCCGCCACTCTAGACTGTGGCGCGTTTCTGTCCTCAAGTCGACCTTGCTACCTCTCCCTCGGCTGAAAGCAGGTTTCTCGCTTAACCTCGACTAAAGTGTACATGTCCAGGAATGTTCTCTAATCATTTATGCTTGGTTAAAAATTAGCAAGTCATAAAATTTCCATTATTTCTCGAAATAAAAATATTTCTGTAGGCGAAAATTTTTCCAAATGCTTATTTAATCATGATCTTCCATCCAGACTGCAAATTATATCCATAATTCCAAATTTTAAATATGCCCTTCTTCCAAGGTGGTCCTCAGTTCATACCTCATCCTGTCTTCTTCACTCAACTAGACATCATTTCGAGCGCATTTCCCCATCCGACCATAATAGAAAGTAAAGAATGGACTTTCTTTTACTACATGTGATTCCTACACATAGATATGCTGTCGAAAGTGTGTCACTATTGAATCTTGGGGTAAAATCTCTTTAACTTTGAGTGATTGTATTTTCCAATAATACGATCATCGCTCAGTCTAGCTATGGCATAGCAATTATTTCCGTAAACCTTCGCTACCTTGAAAGGTCCCCTGAAGATGTTACTAAACTTGACGAATACCTTCATCAGGACATCAGCTTTCACATTTGTTCTAGTAAGTACCAAATCTCCCTCTCTCAGTGGTCTGCTGAATCGCTTGCCTCTCGTTCTCTTCAACCGTTTTTCTGCCTGCTTATTTGGGTGTTCTCTGGCCTCTCCTATTGTTCTGCTTCTTTCTTTCATATAACAACTCATCTGTGACCTCGTACAGTTCATTTATGGCGATCTCATGCCTCATTATTGTGTTATCTACGCTTTCTCTTACTTTCTTTTCTGAAATGGCATTTTTTTGTCCATTCCTGTCGTGATTTTGACCTGACTAGTTCCTGGTTGATGTTCATCACTCACTTGTGCCTGTTGTTGGGGTTGTTCCTTTCTTTCTTCTCTTTCCCTCTTGTTACGTGCAAAAGCCCGTCCCAACGTTTTTAAAATGTGTTACCCCTATATGTGTCTTCCAGACCTTTAAAACGCCCGCGTGGTTGGCTTGGTTGGCCTTATGAACTAGAGATAGCAGCATCTATCGGACTTTGGCGCTTCTAGCCGTGGTTGTATCTTTGACCGAAGGGGTGAGTGAGTGGTGTCTTCTGATCTCATCCTAATCGAGTCATGTTTGAGGGATTTTGTATTCTACGTCATTGAACAAAAGACTGTATGTACATCATGCCGCCAAAATAATTTTTGAATATGAACATTGTTACATGATGTGTCAAGCCTTGATTGGACAAAAACAATTAACATGAATGCAGTGCGGGCTTTGACTTTGGATTCTCCGCCATCTTGTGATCTTCATAGTCTGTCGTCAAGAAAGCATCAAGCCGGCTGCTGGTCAAAGAGTATCTCTCCGTGTGCTGGGGGCTTGGGCCCCTAGCCTTTACGAAATATGAATATATTCAAGAAAAGAAAACGCCTGTGCTCCTAAGGATTTTATTTCTTCTTTTCGCCTTGAAGATGAACTGTGGTATATTTATTTTAACGGGCTACAATAAGGGAAGCTTCATGGGGGATCGAAAGCGGCGTGTGTGCTCTCGTGGCCATTTTGAGGCAGTTCATGTCTTTTAAATCATTTAAAGTGTGTTAATTATTTTATTATTATTGTGTCTCCACAGAGAAGTTTTTAAGGTACATAATTATTTAAAATTTTATATATTGTTATGGAGCTCCGATATTGGCCTTATATTAATGTTTTTATACTGTATTTTATTTTGTTTTATAGGCCTATTATTTCTGTTTGTCTACGTTACCTGATATGTAAATATTGGTTTTTCTGTACCTTCTGGAGACACGCTTCTAGTTTATTTTACGTTGTAATTTTTTATTTATTTAGTTTTTGGCAGTCCTTGGTATTGCCCTATTATTAATTTATATTACGATCAGTGCAGCCTAATATGCCTCATGTCAATAGCGTTAAGGCGTAATTATTTCCTCCCTTTCTGTTATCCCTGGTGATTTTAAAATTAATTTTATGCTAATTGTTTGCCGTAATTCGATTGGAAATGCGGTCATCTATTTGGTGGCCATGTTTGTTTTTTTGTTTTGCCCGAGTGCATTCTGGTCTTGTGAGTGCATTCTCTAGGCGTCGAGCGGGAGACTCAAAACGTGTTGTGGTGTTAGCTTAGTATGTTTTTGTTAATCTTGTTGGTTTAACTTTGTGTTTTTGTGAGTGCTCCCGTGTTTTTCTCCGTCTTGCAATTTGTGGATTTGTTAATTGATATTTTTTTTTTATTAATTTAATTTTAAATTTTTCGATTCATCGTGGCCTTGATCTCTGCATGTCGGGTCGGTATTGCGTGCCATAGTAAATTATCAAGCCCTTTCTCATTTGGTAATACCTGTATTCTGTTTTTTTTTTATCTTTTGGGCGTTTTTATTTTAATTTTAAATTAAATGTTTTCATTTCGCTCAGCAAGCATGTTATACCGTCTCTTGCCTACTTATGTAAATAACTTATGTTGGCCTTAAGCCATATGCATCACCAGAGAGAGGTTGTTATGGCCATAGAGTTTCTTCTTTTTTTATGATTTTGTTAAATTTTGTTTTTTCTCTTGCCCTCTTTGATATTAAATTCTCTTTTAGTTTTTTAAGCAACTGTTGTGGCTTCATTTCGTTGGAGACAGTTCTATGGGTAATCGGAATGGGTCTGTAGACGAGCCTGTGCGTTTCCCCTTCTCCACCTTCCTTCCACCCCTTTAGGTGTTCTTCTGTTGGGGCATGTCATCTGGCGGTGATTTTGCAGTGGATGCGACGCGGACCTCTGAAGATAAGGTAAGTTGGCCCATCATCCATTCCAGAGCCTAGCACCTCTGATTTCTTCTATAATCCTGACTTTCTCTTTCTCGGTCTTCGTAGTACCTCCGAACATTTCCATCATCCCTCCATCTGCTTCTTTGATAGTTGTACCTCGGTTGTTGTTGTTGTCGTTGTGGCATAGGACGTCGCTGTTGTTGTTGTTGGTTCCCTTCATTCCAGTTTCTGTATCGGGAAAACCTTCTGGGATCTCCTTCGTTTTCTCTTTCAGGATAGTTATTCCTGTGAAATCCATTGTTATTATTATACTGTTATCTAGACCTTCTCTGTCTATCATTCCAGTAACGGTTCTTGTAAGGCCAACCTTCTCTAGCTCGGTTATACCCTGGATCCTACCTGGTCCTACCATTATTATTATGCCTGATTGGTTCTATCCTAACTGGTGTTACATCAGTTTGTTTTTGTTGATCAACCAATACTGTATGTATTTCTCTATTTTCATGTCTGGCTCTTGAATTTTGATTGTGAATTTGCCCTTGAGGTTGCGCTATAGGACTTGTGTGGTCTAATCGTCGCAGCAACTCTGCCATGTCTTCTACTGTATTCACATTAGACGAAATAAGGTGTTTGCAAACCTCGGCTGGTAACTGTCTGGATATGACGTGTATCAGCTCCGGTTCTGCCAATGGTGTATGAGGATGTTGTAGAGGGGCTAACTGATTTGTAGAATAGCTCGCATAACATGTCGGTACAGAGTATGGGTATTTCTTTGAATAAATCTCGGCTCTGATATCTTGTTGCAACTCTTCACTCCAGAATCGTTTCAACAGTGCCTCTGCAAATTCATCGAACGTGTTGTAAGTGTATCTAAATGCTCTGTGCCAAATTAATGCCTCTGATGACAAATATTTTTCCACCACTCTCATCTCTCTCTTTCTCCAGGAATTTTGTTCTCCTCCAGGTAATATCGCATGTCCCTCAAGAATTCGATGGCTGCGACATTTCTTTCCCCCGTAAACTTGTCAGGTTTTTCCTCATTGCTTTTTATTACCACTGCGTTTTGATTGTTCCAACTAGCACCCTGATCGTATGTTCTTTCTACCGGTTCTCTTGTGTTTCTTTCAGTGCGTTCTGTTCCAATAATATTGCGTGACCTACCAAACATGTGAGTGTCTACGCTCTCCCTGTCATCTTCCTGTTCACCTTGACCAAATACTAATCGGTTCAGTTCTCCTCTCAATTTACTATCTCTTTCTCTAAAGAAATCTTGAAGATCTTGCTTCATATTAGATGTTTCCCTCATCGACAGCGCTTTCATCTGTTCATTCAGCTCACCTATCTCTTTCTCTTGTTTAGACATGACTTTCGCTATCTCAGTATTGACCTCATCGACTAATTTCCTAATTTTAACTAATTCTTTAAAATTAATCTACTCAGTTTTACTCGTTATTTCGCTTATTGTTGTAACATTGGATTCCTCTAAAGAGTCAATCCGTTTAGTTAATTCCTCTCGCAACCCAGTTACATGAACGTTTGTCTTACCTTCAATATCCTTTACATCTTTCATGATTTTACCATGCATTTCATAGATATGATCACTACTGCTCTTTAACACTTCCTCTTTCAGTTTCAATACAGCATCAACAATACATTTATTTATGTCAACATTGATACCCTCAGAGATCAACTTTTGTTGATTAATTACCTTTTGTTGGAGCTCGTCAACTGTACCATGTAAGGTAGTCAGCTGATTCTGCAATTTACCTTGGGATCCTGAAATAGTGTTAAAATGGTTTGTGTTGTCAACCTTTTTAGTGTCTATACTATTCTGTAGAGTCTGATGTAGCTCTTGTAGTCGTTTCTCCGCATCTGCTTGTGCCTTTTCTTGTGTCTTTCTAGCTTCTTCTTGCGCCAGTCGACTTTCTTCCTGAGCTAGTCTACTCAATTCCTGTGATACCTTTCCTTCGTTCTGCGCCTTTTCTAAAGCTATCTTGATCTCCTCCTGTAATTTCTTGGCTTCTTCTTGCGTCAGTCGACTTTCTTCCTGAGCTAGTCTACTCATTTCCTGTGATACCTTTCCTTGGTTCTGCGCCTTTTCTGATGCTTCTTTCATCTCTGCCTTAGTGTTCTTAATTTCTTTCCCTAACTTTTTAGTGTTATCATGAGTGATAGTGTGTAGGGCTTCAACTTTGGCAGTCAAACCTGCCTGACTGGTCCTCATCTGCTCCAAGATGGACCTGATGTAGGTCACGTCCTCAGACGACATAATCTTAATACATTGAGAAATATGGGGAGTATCACCATACTAAACACAGCGAAATTCCAGAATAAACAACACTTTAAATTACCTATGATATGCTCACGTAGTCCGTAGATATGTTTTTCCTTCCTAACCTACGTCTGTACTAACGCTAACGGTATCTTCACTTTAAATAACCAACGCTGAACTTATTTCAACACTTAATCCTAACCAAAATTTATTTAAACATGACATCAATTTACATTTCCGTTTTACTTGACCAAAAGGTATTTCGCCGGAACAATGCGAGATATGCCTCACAAGAAATTGTACTCCACATATCAGACAACGGGAATTCATCTTCTCAACTTGTCAGATTGGGGTCGGCATTTAAAATACAAACAAAACACGACTGTGTCGTACACCAAACATGCTTAAAATAGCCGTGATTACGAAATATCACCTAGTGTAACAAACTCGACACAACCGCTGGTCACTCAGCACTGGGAATTCAAATTTACAAATTCGAGGGACCCAGGCAATCGACGACGTCGAAGCCACACTAGTTGGGCGACCAATAATTAGACATGTTATATATGCAACCGAATTCCTCTAGACCACAGTCCCAAATCCACGCAGATGGTAAAAGGATCGTAGGAAATTCAACACCCGGCTAAGAGTTGAAAAACTCCTACCGGACTAATGACTAGGGAACCCTAGGAACACACATATACACCTCTAACTATACTACTAACTAGTTGCATACAGAACAGAAAAATAAAATATAGAGCACTAATGAGCAACTCGGCTCTCGGGCGTTAAGATAAAGTGTCGAACGGCTGTCTGCATCTAGCTAGCGGTATCGTCATAGCGTAATTAAGCATTGAATCAAGAATCAGTTCAAGAAAATTTAGCAAATATAAAATATTACGTTTGCCATTTATTGACAAAATAAGAAACGGCATAACAATTTATGTCCCCAACACCAATAATAAAATAGAAATAACATCACTATTTAAAACAAAATATCAACGTCTCACTTAGGCTTGATGCGTTTAACATATGTCTCTCCTGCATCATTTCACATATGAAAACTAAATCTTGCTCCAAGATATTTTTAAACACACATTATTTAAATTCAAGACATTAATATCTGTCCTACCTGTTCACTAAAATTATACTTTAATGTTCCAAAATAACAGACATACTCCCTACGTAATACAATCGTTAAAGTCCTCTAAATATGATGTCAAGTTTCAAAATGGTTAATAATAATGATAATAAAATATTTACATGATCACGACCCGTACGATTTCATACTATCTGTCTCCAATTTACTAACAGTTCATTTCACAACTTTTCTCCGTATCTCACAACTATTTCTCCCTATTTCACACAATAAAACTGGTCATTATAGGTATTTATGCGTCAAAACCATGTGAATCATGGACACAAACAAAAAAGTTAATATCTCATCACTTAAGTGTACAACTCCGGGATCCAATAATTTAATAATTATACAAACTTGCAACGCATGACTATTCAGATAAGCTCTCCGACCAAATATCGAGTGTGTGTGGCATTAACCCTCACTTCCTACACTCTCATCTTCTCAAAATACAAAATACGGCTTCTCTTAATCAACACAAAATATTTCAAAACCTTTCCACTTAAATATTTAATCTCACATTTCATATCATCGCGTCTCTGTTACGCCTCTATCAATATAATTGCATCTCATTAATATTTCCTCTTTAGCACATTCACAAAACTTCTACGGTTCCATATCAACTACTTTCATCAAAGTATGATATTCTGTATTCCTACTAGAAATCACAAATACAATATCTTTCATGAATACACTACTCCTCCTTATACAAAATCCTCTATCGATTATACATTTCCATGCTATGTTTAAGACCTTTCCACTCAACTTCTCTATCTCATAATTTTATCGCACAACCTCTCCACAATCCTTACTACCATAACTCATCTCATACTTCCTTCTCTGCTTCAAATACTGCCTTGTTACAATTTCTCGCTTAACTCTGAATTTAAAGTCTGCTTGCGTCTTTTATGTAAATAACAATTACCTTTCCTCACGTTTCTGTTCACAATAGATGCCAATATCCTTCCATCCATTTCACATTATCATTTATAGCAAACATATATTCATAACATTCTATAATAGCGTTCCTTATTTAGTTATGCCTTCAACTATCGCATACTGTCCTTTTCCGTACAACAAAGCTTCTGTGTTTTACAATGGCCTTATCTTCCATTCATACTGGAGTTCTTTCAATGCCAATATTGAATACTCCATTAACAATTTCGTTTTATACATAGTATTTTCGTTTCTGAGATAAATAAACTCTTTATTGTAGGATTCTCATGTCCTTCCTTTCTCTGATATTACATTATAAACTATTTACATTTGTCAAGCACATGACTGTTCTCTTTCTCTGATACATTATTCATTTGTCACAAATGTACGCTTCTCCTCTCATGTTCCAATACATACATAATCGTTCTCCGATGTTACAACAAATCTAACGGAATATACGTGAGCAATCGCAACAAAATTAACTGTAAATAAAATCTAAATGTTCTAAAATGACAGTGAAAAATACTGACGATGTCTAAGATCATCGAACAAGCCTTCAAAATACGTCAGAGTAACGTATGAAAATAACTATAGAAATTACTAAAAACATTCAAGACATACAATAATACGGGTTATAAATGCAAATATGTTGGTCAAAATTCTGGAATAACGTGGACAAGAACTAACTACAGATGTGTGTAAAATTGTACTGGTCTACCTTCACTTTGAAATCGCTAGTGACAGACCTGATGATGTATCTGTCCATGGAATTTCTCCCACGTCTCCGGTATGCGGCATGCCTCCGCGGACTGGTTTCGTTATGTCATCTCTGCTATGTCTGGACTTCGCTGCAGGTGAATGCCCTGGGATGCAGTCTCCATACCGGTTCCCAGCTGGAAACTCGTCTGTCTGCTTGCTTCCTCCGTCCTCGGCGATGATACGACTCCCTCGCAGCTCTTGGTGGTTGGCACTCCCCAGCTACAGATTCTCCGCTTTCTCCATCTCGAATCGCGCTCGTCTCTTCTTAGATCTCGATGTTGATTGAAGTCGGTAGCCTGCAGCGTTCTTTCCAACACAAGAAATCACCTCCATAATGTGAATTTCTTTGGTAGTAGCTTGTAGCGTTATGTGAGCGAAAACTGCGATGTTCTGCAGCTCGCTGCTCACATTGCTATATTATTTGGTCATTTCTGGATTTCGCTAGTTAGCATAGCTCTACGTTCCCAACATAATGAAGTTAGAACATTCTCCTCACTGATAAATGATGTGTTGTCGTAGCTTCTCCCCTCCGACCTATTTATTTATACATTCTTGTGTAGATTGATGAAATTCTTACTAGATAAAGTCTCACTTCTTCTGACTTCCTTCGTGTGTAGTTACGTGTTCGATGTTTCACATGAAACATTCAAATATCATATCACGACGTATATCTCTTCTTCAAATGCAGGGAAAATACTTCTTCTTAATACTGTTAACTAATGATGCTTATTCTTCCAGTTCGATAGCTTGTTGCTTCATGTTGAAGTCTCAGGTTCACAAAGACCTTTGTCTTTATACTTGTCGAAGAGTAAAATTATAATGTCTTGCCTCCTTTACTGTCCAAATAGAAAGAGCTTCGTCTCTTGGCGTCTGCTGGCCTCGTCGATCAGATTTCCCCCAAAAATCTGGTCAACTAGCCTCCAACCGCTATGAAAATTGACTGATTTATACATAACTTCTATCTCAGCCATTTAATTCAATATCCGTCTTGCCAATTAAATTTTCTTTTCTCTGCTGGCGAACTCAATATGTAACACTCTCATAAATTATTAAAATGATGATTTTAATATGTACCCATTCCTTAGTATTCAAACTGTTCTCTCATTGGTTATCAACTAATTCTGGCGCGCTCTCGACATTGGTCTGTTCCCCCAATCTAGACCGTGGCGCGTGTCTGTCCTCAAGTCGACCTTGCTACCTCTCCCTCGGCTCAAAGCAGGTTTCTCGCGGCTAAGCTCGACTAAAGTGTACATGTCCAGGACTGTTCTCCAATCATTTATGCTTCGTTAAAAATTAGCAAGTCATAAAATTTCAATTATTTCTCGAAATAAAAATATTTCTGTAGGCGAAAATTTTTCCAAATGCTTATTTAATCATGATCTTCCATCCAGACTACAAATTATATCCATAATTCCAAATGTTAAATATGCCCTTTTTCCGAGGTGGTCCTCAGTTAATACCTCATCCTGTCTTCTTCACTCAACTAGACATGATTTCGAGCGCAATACCTAACCAGAATCTCCAAAATGATTTATAATTTCTCTTTTCAGGTTTCTTGCCACATCTGTTTTTGCACTGGGGAACTGCAAAATGTTGAACCATTATTCTAAAAGATATAAAACAACGAATATTTAAACCTAATTCCTAACTACAACGCACTGTTGGATGCGAAATGGCAGACATATCTTGTATTTGTTTGATTGAGTACCGGCACTCATTATTAGACCTACTTTCCACAGTGTGGCAGACATTTTCAAATGCAGCATCTCTTCCATCATCAGCCCTGCTCCCTCCTCTCTTGCCCCCTTCTCCAGGTTTTTAGATACTTTCCTTTAGAAAGTACTTAAGCATTATCGGTGGTATATTACCCCGCAACTACAAGATCAATTGTAGCCTACCACTCTGTCTATGAAGTACGGTACTTCATTTCCCCACTCACAGTTTCACTCAAGTGCAGTTTTACATACGTTGTTGATGAATTCTATAGTTGTGACGCTCTTCCGTTCTTCCTTTGTAGCATTGCTGCATTTGGTGCAGTCAATGTACTCACGGGTACAATACAAACAAAGAGTTTCGAACGAGAATTCAGCTCGTTTTCTTGCTAATAAATAATATCGTATGGCCTCGGGGCGGGTGCAAGCTTTGTTATTTGACACCCAGAGGGTAGCTTGCATGTCGAATTGTGTTGTTCCTTGAAGCACCATGAAAGTCAAGGAGGTTAGAAAGCTAAGCTCCCTGACACTGTAGCGCTTTCTAGTAGAAATATGAGGAACTTTATGTTGGCGGAAAATCCCAAGATTAATTTTGCCATAATGCACACGCCCTAATGCATTCAAATGGGTTCTTTATCATGCCAACAACTTATGACATGCTTGTCGCAATTTTTGCCGCCTTAAGAAAATCACTTATCACGCCAGGAGCGTACCTGTAGGCTTGGGGTAAGTAATCCGGCACAATAACCACTCACCCACCATCGTTGAACCACAGCACATTCCTTTGATGAGGGAGGTTTTTGGCGACAGATGCAGAGACGGCCCTAGCAATGTTTTCAGGGGGTGCGAGATCTCATTGCGGCGCCCCCTACCCTATGAAGACAACAACGTACTTAGACTGAAGATAACATACATTTTTTACATTATTTGTAAGTCGCACCTCCGATAGATTAGTATAGTAGAAGTGTGGATGAAAACCAATAAAAGTACAAAGAATTATTTTTTGAAGATTTATATTTCAACTGCTATGTCGCAGACAACGCTCACATCATACTGTACCCGAATCACGGACGCTTCTGTGACGTAGAGACGTCGGGAACATGTTTACAACGAAGCGGAAGGTTTTGAATCGCGCGCTGCAATCCTTCGAACAGCAAGTGGAACATGACGTGGAACCTGTGACGCGCACATTGCCTACGTGATTGCATAATTTTGAAATTTCCTCAAGACGACGGATTTGAGTTTTTGAAATTAGTACAGTTTTCTTGAAATTAAATTTGCAGAAGATAGAGCTATCTATGAAGGAGATGCGTTCACTAGGAGCCGTGATATGACAATCGAATGTTCGAGAAGGTTTGATCGCCGTGACGCGTGAGCCTGTGACGTATCGCCGGAATCAGTATAAAAGAAGCAAGATATATCACTGAGACATGTACTTCGTCCGAGCAACTTCTCGGGTAAGCATCATCGCCGGCTGTGAATCTATTAAGATACTGTTACTAAAGACGACGAAAGAACATAGTCGCTGGACTAGTGTTCAGGACTTAGTTTATTGTCAGTGAACAAAGCACTTGCACTATTCACGATTTTGCCTGTCTGGGTGGAACTTAGCCAACGTCTGGTCCCGTCTGTTTTACAGATTGAGGTGGAGCTTTTCTAACATGACAGTTTATAGGATATTAGAGGGGACTATCTACATGGTAGAGACGTCTGAGAAGTACCCATTACCCGAAAAAGTTTAGCCTACGATGCGGGACAAGTGTTGCCTAGCGCACTTGTTGCAGATAATATCTGATTACTCGCTGAGGAACTGACTTATATTAGGCATTCTTCGACATCCACAGATACCAGATTGTTAGTGCAAAACTCACTGAATTTCATGCTGCTAAAAGTTTTTCCTGTCATAACTAGTCAAATACAGAACAGTGAAATCACAGTCTACGAATGATCATTTTAACAGTGAACAAGTCGTGTTCAGAAATTGATCATTTCGTAATGTTGGACAGTAGAATGTATAACGGGAGAGTTAATGTACGCACATTTATAGCCGCCAGTATGTGTCGTTAAATCGTGCGAGGATAGGTTTGCAATGAAGACGAGGCAATGGAGTCGCTGATGACCAAGGGAGATCGCAATGCTAATAGTTAGTGGCGAACACCAAGGACACGCATTACCATCACATCAAGAATGAAGTAAGCTGATATTGTACATGTATTTATTACTAGGCTAATGTAGTTGAGAATTTCTTTTTACCATTCATAACACCAGAAGACTCTGATCGCAGAACGGAGTGCCGGTATGGAGAGTCGAAGTTGAGTCAGCACGAAAATTAGCCTCAATTGTTTCACAACATCCTTTGAAGTGCCAAGGCTTTATTCCATTTGGGAGGTTCCGTAAATCGGCGCAATTGCCATTACTGGGTGGCACAGCATCCTGCAGTTACGGGGGAGAAGATGCAGTCTCGTCCAAAAGTGTGGTGTGAAATATTGGCTAAAATGTCATCAGGCCCCTCCTGCGTGACACAATGAACGGGGAAAGCAACCTTCAAATGCTTCAGGATTACGTTTGGCCTACGGTGTCTGCATGGAAAAATACCGCCGGCATTATCTTCGTGCAAGATAGCGCAAATGTCGTGAGGAACTGGTAGGATGAGAAGTTTCGAGGACGTTTTCTAGCGAGACGTGGACCTCATTGATGGCGTGCAAGAAGTATATACCGGACACCCTGCGATTTTTTATGGGGCTGGACAAAAGAGGGGGTGTACCGGATGAAACCTCACCCTTTGGACGAATTGATAGCACGGATTCGGGAAGTTCTCACCAAGGTCCTACACAACTTCCTCCAGATATCTGTGGATTCTATTACAGGTCGCTTGAGGAGATTGGTCGACGCCACAGGTGCCTACATCGAAATTTAATGATCTTGATATTCCCATATAATAGTGTAGATACTGAATTAATTTAAAATAAATCTTATATATAAAAGTGTAAGTATGTATGTACTGTATGTGGGTATGTGGGTTTGTTCCGTATACAAATCTACACCGTTCCACCAATCTCAAACAAATTTTGCATACACTTAGCTTAGGACCCAGAAGGAACGGCTGCCTACATGTATTTTCGATAGTCTTTCTCATTCTTCTGATATCGGCCTATTTACACTCGAGCAAAGGCTAATAAATCCAGAAAATTAACTTATGAAGGAACGGCAGGGCCGGCCATGTCTATGGCAACAGTAGCACAAGACGGGTCGACCAAATTTCATTCTTTCTTGGTTAGAGGCCATGCCACTCAATTTTCTCAACGGCAACACTAACTCAAGAAGTGATCACCAGGTTTCCACCTGTCTCTGCAGGGGGCCATGCTACTCCATTTTCTCCATGACTACCGTCAAGACGTAAACACCAGGTCATGGGCCTCCATTTTCTATCCAAACCACGATAAGAATATTAGGAATCTGAACGCCTTAAAAATCCGAATACGTAGTGTACCCCAAATACCTACCAATACCTGTTGGAATCCTTCGATGACAGCCGGATCGTAGAACCTGAAATTCCCCGGCAATAAAAACCCCCAGGTTCTACCAACAGATAGAGGAGTAAAAGGGTAACCAGAAATCCTAACAGGTTGTATTAAGAAGAACCATAGTTACATGAAAATAAACTAGCTCGAAAAGACACGAGATTCCTCCAAAAGGACAATCTCTGAGGGTGGAATACCGTGTAAAGTCCTAGTGATTGCCCTCTTAATACTACCTTCCATCACTTTACTAAAACATCACGCAATCAAATTTTAAAATGGATTGCAAATTTATTCAAAAAAGAACAGGACTAAAAGAAATGAATGCACTGTCGTTAAAACAACCCAAGAAAATTTCAAGAAAAGGAATGTAATAAAAAAATATTAACTGGACCACCTCAAAATTGAGTGTCCATAATTGGAAACTCGTTCCAATTCGAAGCAAAATAATCTTACATGATCCTAGAATAATTAAATTGGACTGTATAACTAACAACAAATAAAATCACCACAGTGATCTTTCGCATATTACATTCTAATAAATTTTAATTAATATCAACACTGGCGGTTAATTAGAACTGTGGCTTCAATTTACGCTATATACAATAAATTGCAAATTATATACAAGTTTACTCTAGGACACACTCAATTGCTCCTAAAATACTGACATTAAATAAAATATTCGCTTCTCTATGGTTATAATTAGAGGCAAATTCTCTTAATACTGGGTAAATTCCGCCAAGCAGCCAAGCTAAGCGAAATGTCAGCTCATAATTATAATTCAAATAATTAGTTAATTACTTATGGTCTTAATGATTGTATAGGCATTGATAACGAGACTGCAAAAATACTAATCTGTTTTATCATACAACTTATCCGAGCATTGCTTTAGAATGGTCCATTATCAAGACGAAGGTATTTGTAAGACCTGATAAATAGCTGAATAAGTCTAAACGAACATCAGAAAACGAACCTGCATTTGTTCAAGAACACCGAACAGCTGATGAAAGACTACGACCAGTCTAACAACGATTGGCACTTACTGGCTAAAAAAGCACTCACTGGCACAATCCCAAAAATACAAACATGCTTCACTAAGCATTACATCCGAAAGAATCAGCTTTATCACAAAAATCCTAATATGCACCACTGTGCTCCTAACTTAGGTTCTCAATACCTTGATATGGCTTATTTATCAAGCAAAAGTGTGGTCTGCAAAACATCTAAATGACCACAAAATCACCATAGTCTTATAAAATGCATCCGAAAGCGCTTGAAAACAAAACCTATACCATTGCACGTCGTTCATCAATATGATCCGCAAATATATATTAAATGCCTACGAATCTTGCCTTACAAATATTATTTTCAACATTTATGCCATTATACCCATAGACTAAAAGTCTATATTGCCTGGGATAAATTTATTCAGAAGCTTGGGTGTCTTCCTAAATGCGGTGGTAATAAATCTCATACTATTTCATCAAAAGCAATTGTTTAACTTATATCAATTAAAGCTAATGTCTAAGCATGATATCACAAAACTACGACTGTTCCTCCAGAATGAGGTTATACGGAAAAGTTAAGATCAATGTCCCCCTAAATTGAGGTCGCCCCTGGCCCAAGTGAACTCGGAAGTATCAGTAGACCGTTCCTACACCATGAATACATGCCAACATCTAAGGTTGATCCAATGACAATTCATTAGGAAGGTTTACCAATAAATCTCTGTACACCAAAGCTAAGTACTCTCTCAAAGAAAAAGAAGAAAAAACTATTGATCAAAACGATCAAACCAGCTGGATCAGAAAACTCCCCAATATCAAATAGATGAGCTGAATGACTGAGATCCTCATCCATGAAACGATGCGAATAAGCAAAAACGCATATACAAAAGTGCACTAACCACTAGAAAAACAATCAGTGTTCTGGACACTGTTAAACGAAGTCGCCTATAGAATTAATCTATACTTATACAACATACTGTAGATCTTCTCTTATCAGGACTTCTCGCAATGAAAATATACGTATCTATTTAGAATACAACTACTAATTTACTGAAAGTTAAATGACAAAATCTAAGTTTACACAAAGGATGCTTCCATGAACTTGGACCAAAATCCCGGAGATACAACACGTCAGCTTCGAAAGAAACATCGAAGCTAGGCCTGTGTAAATCCATTTAATCTACAAAAAGAAACTATGGCAATTTGTGATTGCTTCCAGACGCTATGCTAAGATACATTAGTAATCTGATGTATCCAGTACCTTAGCGTTGTTTCTCGATGCGTTGGAAATAAAAGGATACATAACTACCTCGTTAGCCTCCACGCTAACACATGGCAAAGTAATCTTCTTGGTTAAAGGCTCGCCCTCGAACCCCTGACCACTCTACGCTCCACAGGTGTCGGGCTGACCATATGTTCCAACACGTCTTGACGAACACCACCCGCGTGCACTCGCAAAAGAAACGCCCCATACCGGAGTAGTTTATCAGCATGTCGAAGCTCGCAAACATTCTTTAACAACCACAAGAAAGTGCCATAGCTAGTGGACACATTTCCTGCCTAGAATATGCAGGCATTAGGTTGTGCGATAAACTTGCTGTCGCTAAGGATGTAGCTGCCCCATTATATTCAGTGAGACATGATCACAGCTATAAAGTCATTATGAAACATCCCCTCCGACATTTGGTTTAAAAACATGTCGGTCATGGTTATAATATCCACTTGGGGTAGAGTCTGAATACTGGCGAACTTTCTTATAGTAGATATACACTGCCGTAATCCGTGAAAGTATGTGAGTATCTCACCTAATAGCCACATGAACCCCGGACAATGCAGAATGTGCATGCGCGGTGAAGTTCATTAACAGTTTAATACGTTATAAAGGTCTATGCTGCATATGGGTCTTAGAAAGCATTTTAGTCTCCATTGCCTGTGGTCTTTCGCTGCTAAGAAGCAGATACATGTTACACATGCATTTTCATCTTCACTTGCGACCACTGACGCGTCACGAACTGTTGAAATGTATAGTTATAATGGTTTCGGTGTCGTCTGTAACAAGCCTGAACTAAGAGTAGCCTCCTTCTTCCCCCTGCACGCTGCCGGGCTCGACACGTGACTCTCCTGATACTCGCCGCGTCATACCCACATATCGAGATATCGTTGTAGCATGGCTTATACACTTTTAATTACTTTATTTCACTTCATATAAGCAAATCCACAATAAATAGCTTTCTGCGTATCTAACATCTCCAGTTCTTCCTTTAAGGCTCTTATTTTCTTATGAGCAGTAAATAATCTTCTTAGGTTGAGGTCGATATAAGACATTACGTCATCGACTATATTATTGATTGGCCACATCTTCGTCTCGGCTTCGGAGCTGTTCGTGAGCGATCATTTGGAAACGAATGGAAAATACCCTATCCTTCTCATCTGTAGCGTGAATCCAGGAATGCGAACTGGGCTACATCACGCTGCATAATCAACATAATAATCAACTCTCAAAGCCAAAATAAACGGTACAGTAGTTTTTTAAATTTTATTAACAGGGGTCGATGTAGGGAATTAAAATAATAATGAAAACAAATACATCGGCTAACACTGCACGCGACCCAACGTAACAACGGCTGTATTATCATCACGAAACTTAGTATTAAGATTAAATGAGCATAAATGATTCTGTTATTGTTGATTGATTTAGAGGATTGGCGACATCATGGCCATGTAGCCCCATGAAGTGAAGTGTGTATGATTTTTTTCTGATAACCAGTGTTACTGTGATGGCTGTAGTAGTGTGTGTATTTGTAATTCAGGTGAGGATTAAAAATGAGGTTGCTGTTGCCTTCAGTTAGAAACTATCCCTGTATTTGCTTCGAGTAGAAGTGGGAAACCACGGAAACCATCTTCCAAGTTTTGCCACGGGAGGCACAATGTACCCCTTTCCAGCTCTCAGACCAGAATTAAAATTTCTTGGCAGAGTCGGATTCAAAATCTGACTTCCAAGGTGACAGCCAAGAATGTTAGCCACTAATCCACGTGGTCGTCTAAATTTGACATTTTGGGTCTAATGTCATAGTCTTGATGCCGCTGCTGTTACGGGAGATGTTGAATCTTTACCTTATGACGGAAGGTATCACGCGAAATATATTGTATTGTTGTGTTATACTCTCCGTTAAGATGTGTTCTACTACTAATATGTTTATGTTTTATTAATCCTCATGTTCTATGCTGCATTGTTTTAATTGTTGACATTGTTAACATGTACCGGCTATCTTTTGTATTACAAATGAGGAATACAGTAACTGTGATAAGACTTGACTAAGACTAACAGAAGCAGAATAATTTGTAGCAACCAAAATGAAACAGTAACCTAAAATGATTAACCACGCAGTGAACACTCCCTCTTTTCTACTTAAGACATGACTATAAGAGTAAATACTTTGTCCAGATTACCTCCTTCACTGCCCTCAACAGATACAGTACCGTAGCAAACCTACAGGTAACTGACGTCACCAATAATTCTCATAGTAATCATTAGAAGCCATGACCAGGCTCCTTTGGTACTTAAAAATGGGTGCTTTCAAATTACGTTTTTCGTACATCAAAAAATTGCATCCATAAAAAAGTGAGATGGTATGTGTCTGTGTGTCTTTGTATTACTCGATCACCAAAGAACCACTGGTCCGATTTACATGAAATTGTACATGGAAGTATCTGATTTGCCTGGTTAATATATAGGCTACTTTTGATTTCAATACTTTGCACTATTTAAAGATGGCGACCTTTTATGTGACGTCACTACACCATTTGCTTTCAAACATTCATATTTCAATTTCAAATAAAAATAGAACGCTAAGAAATAGCAAACTTTTGATGGCATATACTAAGTTTAAAATTTAAATTTCTATCAGAATGGTCCTTATCAATTTTCGTGTATCTCCAACTGTTAGTGAGTAAAACCTAATTGTGTGCTATAAAGCAAGGTCAATGCCAAGCGGTGTAGCTGGACAAAACGTTCCATCCTTACTCTCTCTCCGCGCAGCTCCTCGCCTATCCCCTGTTTTAACTGTCACCTTCACATTTCAATTTATTTATGACCAGTAGCGAAGCACGGGTACTTCAGATAGTAACTTATAAACATAAAACTCAGCCAATACGTCAATTTTAATTCTTAGATTCTTCACACCCACCCTGAAGAGGGTAGTTCAATGATCGGGGCGCTCCTCTTCATACTATCGTGAAAGAGGGAGAACTAGTAACGTATCGCGGAGAAACATCAATTATAATAATAAGAGAATCAGCTGTTTATAATCATTATACACTTACAGATATTCAGAAATACATCATACAACTAAGGATAATGAATTAATCAAATTAAACCGATATTAATATTCAAGACTTAAATGTTATCCTAATAAATCATAAGACATTCCTGTTCTAAAGCTGAAGTCGAAACATCTGCTGCTGCAAAACATTTGTTGGAAAATGATGGCCACAATATAAATTGGAAAAGTGTCAACATTTTGGAAAGTTTAATTTAAATCATAAAATTATGTGAAATTGGTTTAAAAATCATAAGTAGCAAAAGTGTGTTTAGTATATGTTTCGCCCCTCAGCATGGTGCGCCCCTTGGCTGGGGCCTATTGATCAATGATATCTCACAAAGAATAAATTCCGACTGTGGATCAGCTGATTCTCCATTGTGTTGAAATTCTGTAACTACTCCTTTACCCACGAGAAATTCCTCTTCATTCAACGTATGTCTGTTTGCCAAATAGCCAAAGTGCTCACTCTCATTCGGAAGTGACGTCAGCGAGTGGTGTTCCAAATACGATCGAGTGCAAGTGTACGAGCAGAGTGCGAGTGTACATAGCGACATTCTCGAAGGTACAGACTTGGTTCGTTCACTCGGTGCAGGCTCTTGATGTCGCCATTTTAACAGAAATTCAGTATTCTCACTTGACATGATCAATTGTGTATTTCAGACGATACAAGGAGGGATACTTATATTTAATTGCAAGTATTTATCTTTTACAATAGCGGTGATTGTTTTTAACATACTTGCCATGTTGAATGAAATTTGTTTGTTAGTAGTGTTCCGTAACCTGCGAGGTTAACCAAACTTTCCACGGCGTTTCAAACATTTACTCATAATGCTTTCCTTTATAGTTTCTAGGGTCGATGACGGAGTATTACGTGAAAAGAAAAACTGAAACTTCTGTTTCAAAATGATTTTGTTTCTCACGGGTGTGATGTGATTTGGCAAATTTGAACAGTCAGCACCCATATAAATTGCAAGATAGGTAAGAATATGTGATTTCTGAATAATAATAATATTAATACATAAACTGGGTTAGGCAATTAGTTTGTTTTATAGCAAGGACCAATTAATTACTGTGTTCATGCTAGCTACAAGTAACGTCTGGCAATTGGATGCAACATGTTGTGGTCATCAGCATGCGAAGTAAGTTTATCCAGTTTGCCACTCCTGCAGATAGTTAGTTATTGTTGTTTTAAGGGGCGGTACAACGAGGTCATCTTCCCCTACACCTGCAGATAAGGTCCCCATAAAATAACAGTTGGTTACTCATGCGAGTGAGTGAGTCTTGTTAATAGTGTTTGCATCTATAAGGTGCGTTCAAAAAGTAACGAGCCGGAGGCATAATTACAGAAACCAGTACCGGTATGTTATAAGTATTAGCCCTGTCTGTTGAGGCACATGTCCCACTGTGACACGAGGCGGTGAATGGCTGCCTAATAAAATTCCCTGGGCTGTGATGTGAACCAGTTCCGCACCTACAGCTGGACTTCGACGTCCGAGGTGAATCGTTTGGCCCCGCAGAGCCCTTTTCAGGGGACCAAAAAATGGCGTAACCACAGGGAGAGAGGTCTGGACTGTCTGTAGGGTGGCCGAGAACCTCCCATTTGAATTTCTGCAGGAGTGCCGCGACTGAGTTGGCCGTATGAGTTCGTGCATTGTCGTGGAGTAGAATGACCCCACGGGTGAGATTGCCTGGTCGTTTTGTTTTGATCGCTTGGCGAAGGGTGGTCAAGGTTTGCGAGTAAAATTGGGCATTCACTGTTGTCCCGTGCGGCATGAAGTGTATCAGAAGGGGGCCATCTTGGTCAAAGAAGAACGTCAGCATTACCTTTCCTGCACTCGTGTGGATGGCCTTGCCTTTTTTGGTTGGTGGTGTCCCTGGATGCTTCCACTGGAGGCTTTGTCGTTTGGATTCTGGTTCGAAGTGATGACACCATGACCCATCTCCAGCCACCACTCGTGCCAGGAACCCATTCCTTTCCCTCGCATAGCGCTGCAGATGGGTAAGAAAGTGGGCCATTCGACATGCTTCCTGGTGTGGTAGAAGACTGTGGGGCACCCATTGGGCACACACATTGCGCAAGTGCAGTCGTTCCTTTATGATGGTGTGCACACTTCCGACGCTCATTCTGACCACGGTGGCTATGGCGTTCACTGTCACTCGGCGGTCCTGGGTAATGAGTGCATCAACAAGCTGGACGTTGTCATCGGTAATGCAGGGGGGTACCCCTGAATGGGCATCATCGGATAACGACACCCGTCCTTCCCTAAAGCGCTTGTGCCACGCCTTGACCCTTGCAAGGGACATGCAGTGCTCGCCGTACACTTGTGACATTCGGCGATGAATGTCCGTTTCCCCCTACTCCTTCCGCTGTCAGAAACCGAACAACACCTCTTCGCTCTTCGTTTTACGCCTCCATGTCACTGTTTGCAATGCGACTGGCAGCGTTAGACGATTGATGCATACAGATGCTCACTTTGTATCGTCACGTGACGTGCACGCGTGCCCTCTAGCGACGGGCTGTGACCTTCCACACTCTGGTCGGAACCACATCTCATTACACACGCCACGATTAGCTGTTGTCGTCACCGGTTTGCGCATTCCAGCCTCCGGCTCGTTACTTTTTGAACGCACCTTATAATTGAATGAGGAATTCCACGTAGGCCTACTTCAATCTCTAGAAACTGGCTCCACATTCTACTTTTGATGGAGCAACACATATATGTCACCTCCATCTGTTTTCCTTGCTGTAAGCTCTTTTCAGTAGCTTATTAATATAGTAGCGCTGAATGAAGTTAGAACGAGCGATAACATTCTTTATAATACAGTACATGAACTACCCAAAATACCTTATGAAACGATGCGAAATAAATCAGGGAACGAAGTTTTAGTAGATGATTCCTCCTCCGCCGTCTGTGACCCACGCAACCATCCCAAATAGCATCACGACTTAAATAACCACAATTACAGCTGTGGCCGCCATTAGCCCAAATCAATCATCGGTTGCGGTCATGAGTATTCGGGTCTCTTCGTTAGCCCCACTGATCCGCTGGTCTGTTATCAAGACAATACTGCCAACCTCCCACTTACAGTACTATGTACCACAAAGGAGCGCCCAGTTCAGTCTCTACTGCGCAGCACTCAGTTCACCGCTCTAATTAGGCTAGTGTGTGCGATATTTCTCGTCTCTGTTATGTTTTTGTTGTTGTTTTTTTTTTTCACGGTTGAAATGAGTGTTTTTTGTTATCTGCTCTGTAATTACTATTCAGTATATCGCTCCGCTGTAATAAATATGTGTGTTTTTTTTCGCACAACTGTGATTTTGACAATGGTTACAGCGTAACGTGCCCAGGTCAATGGTTTTGTGTCAACCGTGCCCCGCTAGCTACGCACCGCCAAGGCCACACCTACACCTGACCTTCTAACCTTCGGTTTGTCCAATCCAATGTTTACAGCCTAACACGCACAGACCAATGGTATTGTGTCAACCGTGCCCCGCTAGTTGCGCGCGGCCAAAGCTTCACCTGACTTTCTTACATTTGTTTGTCCAATCCAATGGTTACGGCCTAACACGCACAGACCAATGGTTTTGTGTCAACCGTGCCCCGTTACCTGTGCGCGGCCAAGGCTTCACCTGACCTTCTTAACTTTGTTTTGTCCAATCCAATGGTTTTTGACAATGGTTACAGCCTAACGGGCACAGACCAATGGTTTTGTGTCAATCGTGCCTCGCTAGCTACGCACCGCCAAGGCCAAACCTACACCTGACCTTCTAACCTTCGTTTTTTCAAATCCAATGGTTACAGCCTAACACGCACAGACCAATAATTTTGTGTCAATCGTGCCCCGATAGCTGCGCGCGGCGAAGGCTTCACCTGACCTTCTTACCTTTGTTTTGTAAAATCCAATGGTTTTTGATAATGGTTACAGCCTAACGCGCACAGACCAATGGTTTTGTGTCAATCGTGCCTCGCTAGCTACGCACCGCCAAGGCCAAACCTACACCTGACCTTCTAACCTTCGTTTTGTCAAATCCAATGGTTACAGCCTAACACGCACAGACCAATAATTTTGTGTCAATCGTGCCCCGATAGCTGCGCGCGGCGAAGGCTTCACCTGACCTTCTTACCTTTGTTTTGTAAAATCCAATGGTTTTTGATAATGGTTACAGCCTAACGCGCACAGACCAATGGTTTTGTGTCAATCTTGCCTCGCTAGCTGCGCGTGGCCAAGGCCACACCTACACCTGACCTTCATTTTGTCCAATCCATTGGTTTTTGACAATGAAGACAGCCTAACGCACACAGACCAATGGTTTTGTGTCAACTGTGCCCCGCTACCTACACGTAACCATTCTAACCTTCGTTTTGTCCAATCCAATGGTTCTTGAAAATGGTTACGGCTTAATGCGAACAGATCAATGAATTTTGACAATGCTTACAGCCTAACACGTCCCGATGATTTTTTTGATCAACAGTGATTTTGTATCCCACATGTGGGGAACACTGTGTCCGCCTCGGTGCGTGCCGCTAGAGTGAGTCTTGATAACAGTTGGTCACCACAATTGTTGTAGTTGTGATAAGAATAGAACAGGATACCCTCTGTTCCAAATTTAATGTTTATACTCGTAATTTTTGCCCATAGCTGCCAACATCCCATTTTTTGAACTCGGTGACTGAACATGCGCATGCTTGTAAGATGCAGTGTAATTGTCTATGGCAAATATGGTGCGCTTATTTACAGTGTAGATGTAAAACTCTTACATGCAAACCACAACTATTTTGCAATTACGATCACAACTTGTGCTAAGTATCTCGTTAGAAGAGGTGGGTTCGATTCCCTCCTCATATATCCTGGAAGTGGTTTTCTGTGGTTTCCCATTTCGACTCCACGCAAATGCTAGGATGGTTCCTAATTTAAGGCCATGGCCGCCTCCTTCCCAATCCTTACCTGAATTACAAATACACACACTACTACAGCCTTCAGACTGTTCGTATACATAGGCCTACACACTAAAGTACACGGGGCTAAATGACCACAATGTCCAAGCTCCTCCAATGAAACAACACTCTCTATGCCAGTGTTTCAAACTTCTGTTGAAGTGCATAAATAACAAATTTTCCTTGTATGTTATGACTGCATAATTTCGAAATGTTTTTAAGCACCTAACTTGGCTAATCGCTCTCTTTATATTGGCAGCTGAGGAGTGCGATATAGAATTTGTCAAGGAAGCTTTTAATAAGCCCCATTATATTCTCAACTCCTCGACAACATTTACATTCTCTCCCCTCCATCCAGCAACCCTGTCGATGTCATCTGCCTCCAGGACAGAATCTACACAAGACTGAAGAAATTGGCGACCTCCCTTGTAGAATTGCTGCAATATACATAAGAAGAAAACAAAAATGTGTAATATGAAGAGTCAATAAAATAGAGAAATAAAATTTAATTTCAAAATCATATCTGTACAGCTTATATTAATTTAATGTGTTCCAACCTTTTATTCCTGAAAGTTTTCATAAACAGTAAAAATTGCAACATTATAGACTTAACTCCATGTGGTACATCACAAATTTGTGTTCATACAACAGGATGTGCAAGATATTTTTCCAGCGCTGCTGCATGATTTAGGCGCATGGCGCAGAGGTAATGTTTTCACCTGCTGTTCCCAATGTTGCAAGATTGAATCCTGGCTCAGTCAGTTGGTGCATAAATGAGAGGGAGTCGTATCACAGATTTTCTGGCATGTTAAAGATACCCATTTGGGTGGAAATTCTGGCAACCTGGCATCTCTAAAAACTGCAGTAGATAAAAGGAACGTAAAACCAATAACATTATTATTATTTGATTTAGGATGTTCCAAGAATTAAGCATGACTGTCCCGCTATACTACTGTAGAGCTCATTTTATTAAACAAAATACTAAGAATAGTTTTCAGTGCTGAGGAGGGGAAGTATATATTGTTAGAAGCTACCTAATGATTGATGCAAGTTTTGACCAAATACTTTTTCTAAACCTGTTTGGATTGCATTGTTCTTCTAGGACAACGGCAATATCAGAAAGGCACTCCTGTGTGTATACGAGTCAGTGTCTCAATGCATCTCTCTTCCTAAGTGCTGCATGTCATATGCACTGATTTGTCAACTAGTCAGAATGCAGTTAATCTGAGCTGAGGAAAAAGAAGCAACATAGCGGTACCATGCTAGAATGTGAAAGCTTACTGATAGATTTGAAATCGACTCTAAAACCTTCTTTTTCTAGGGTGAATTGAAAGCTAGCATGGCACTTGGACAACACACCAGAGTGACGTAGCAGCATTTGTGAGTGTATGTTTGTCATGTCTAATAATTAAGTTATTCACTAGATGTGAAAATACTCTCTATCTAAAGTAGGCTTAACGCGGGCACAGTGTTCAATGGACCAAACGTCCTATTTACCATCTTTCGACGAGCTGGGGAACAGTTATCGCAGGTAAGAATACAGACTCCTAAAACTATGAAGTGTGTGGAATTGTCCACAAGTTGTTATTGCAGGATTCTTAAACTGATTATTAAACTAAGAGGAACACATACCATAGCCTATGCTCTTGATTTTGTAAGCTGTACCATAACATGGCGGTAGGAAATTATTCTCAAGCTAGTAGTTATAACGTGGCCTGAAAAGTTATGATTGGTCAGGTATGCGGTTTAGCCTATAAGGCCCCATGTCTAGCCTACTACATTCAAGTTGTGAGATTGGATCCTGGCATGAAGGAGGCCTGTGTCTGTACATATACTGATATTTTGAGACACAGGATCTCCTTTTTATGTCGACCAAGCATTAATCGGGAATTGAACCTGGTTCTCCAAGATTATGTACCAGGATCATCATTGTGTCCTTATCAATACCTTCTGATAGGGATTACAGTACAACGCTACTACACAAGGAAATGGGAGTGGGAGGAGATGCCGGATTCATGGAATGCTCCCCAATGAACGAGATTGAAAGCTTAACTCCCAGTTTATACAGTGGCCTAGGCCTAAGTGAGTAATACATTTTACGCCACTAACAAGTGATTGAGCACTACGGTATCTCATTGGACTAAATGGCAGTAAAATGCTAAAGAAATAAATGTAGGATTTATTTTCAAACAATACACTGCAGTAGTAGGTAGACCTATCAGGGTAGAATGCTACAACTTATATTATCCTTCATCAGACATGGAAGCCTTTACATCCCACAGCTACTTTAGTTTACTTTTCTCACATACTTAGGTTGCCAGAGCCAAATACTTGATGTAACCCTTCTTATTCGCGATAATCAGATCGCAACGATTGTAAACATGAGACAGTCAGCTGTTCTTGCCGCCAGCCATCATACTTCGCGTGCCGCGTTCAAGAAGAGCGAGTGCAGATACCTTCCAAATTACCGAGTGTTTACACAGCGAGTATGGACGGTGTGATCGAGTGTAAGTGTACATGAGAGTGTGGAGTGCGAGTGCAGATACGTTCCAAATTAAGGAGTGTTTACACTTCGAGTATGGACGGAGTGATCGAGTGTAAGTGTACATGAGAGTGTGGAGTGCAGATACGTTCCAAATTACCGAATATTTACACTGCGAATATGGACGGAGTGATCGAGTGTAAGTGTACACAAGAGTGCGGTGAGCGAGTGCAGATACGTTGCAAATTACCGAGTGTTTACACAGCGAGTATGGACGGTGTGATCGAGTGTAAGTGTACACAAGAGTGCGGAGAGCGAGTGCAGATACGTTCCAAATTACCGAGTGTTTGCACTTCGAGTATGGACGGAGTGATCGAGTGTAAGTGTACACGAGAGAGTGGAGTGCGAGTGCAGATACCTTCCAAATTACCGAGTGTTTACACTGCGAGTATGGACGGAGTGATCGAGTGCAGGTGAACATGAGAGTGTGGAGTGCGAGTGCAGATACGTTCCAAATTACCGAGTGTTCACACTGCGAGTATGGACGGAGTGATCGAGTGTAAATGTACATGAGAGTGTGGGGAGCGAGTGCAGATACGTTCCAAATTACCGAGTGTTTACACTGCGAGTATGGACGGAGTGATCGAGTGTAAGTGTACATGAAAGTGTGGAGAGCGAGTGCAGATACTTTCCAAATTACCGGGTGTTTCCACTGCGAGTATGGACGGAGTGATCGAGTGTAAGTGTACATGAGAGTGCCGAGTGCGAGTGCAGATACGTTCCAATTTACCGAGTGTTTACACTGCGAGTATGGACGGAGTGATCGAGTGTAAGTGTACATGAGAGTGGGGAGTGCGAGTGCAGATACATTCCAAATTACCGAGTGTTTACACTGCGAGTATGGATGGAGTGATCGAGTGTAAGTGTACATGAGAGTGTGGAGTGCAGATACGTTCCAAATTACCGAGTGTTTACACTGCGAGTATGGACGGAATGATCGAGTGTAAGTGTACATGAGAGTGTAGAGTGCGAGTGCAGATACGTTCCAAAATACCGAGTGTTTACATTGCGAGTATGGACGAAGTGATCGAGTGTAAGTGTACATGAGAGTGTGGAGTGCAGATACGTTCCAAATTACCGAGTGTTAACACTGCGAGTGTGGACGGAGTGATCGAGTGTAATTGTACACAAGAGTGCGGAGAGCGAATGCAGATACGTTCCAAATTACCGAGTGTTTACACTGCGAGTATGGACGGAGATATCGAGTGCAAGTGTTCATGAGAGTGCGGAGTGCGAGTGCAGATACGTTCCAAATTACCGAGTGTTTACAATGCAAGTGTGGACGGAGTGATCGAGTGTAAGTGTACATGAGAGTGTGGAGTGCAGATACGTTCCAAATTACCGAGTGTTTACACTGCGAGTATGGACGGAGTGATCGAGTGTAAGTGTATATGAGATTGCGGAGTGCGAGTGCAGATACGTTCCAAATTACCGAGTGTTCACACTGCGACTATGGACGGAGTGATCTAGTGTAAGAGTACATGAGAGTGCGGAGTGCAGATACGTTCCAAATTACCGAGTGTTCACACTGCGAGTAAGGACGGAGTGATCGAGTGTAAGTGTACACAAGAGTGCGGAGTGCAGATACTTTCCAAATTACCGAGTGTTTACACTGCGAGTATGGACGGAGTGATCGAGTGTAAGTGTACATGAGAGTGCGGAGTGCAGTTACGTTCCAAATTACCGAGTGTTCACATTGCGACTATGGACGGAGTGATCGAGTGTAAGTGTACATGAGAGTGTGGAGTGCAGATACGTTCCAAATTACCGAGTGTTTACACTGCGAGTGTGGACAGAGTGATCGAGTGTAAGTGTACACGAAAGTGTGGAGAGCGAATGCAGATACGTTCCAAATTACCGAGTGTTTACACTGAGAGTATGGACGGAGTGATCGAGTGTAAGTGTACATGAGAGTGTGGAGTGCAGATACGTTCCAAATTACCGAGTGTTTACACTGCGAGTATGGACGGAGTGATCGAGTGTAAGTGTACATGAGATTGCGGAGTGCGAGTGCAGATACGATCCAAATTACCGAGTGTTTACACTGCTAGTATGGACGGAGTGATCGAGTGTAAGTGAACATGAGAGTGTGGGGTGCAGATACGTTCCAAATTACCGAGTGTTTACACTGCGAGTATGGACGGAGTGATCGAGTGTAAGTGTACATGAGATTGCGGAGTGCGAGTGCAGATATGTTCCAAATTACCGAGTGTTTACACTGCGAGTGTGGACAGAGTGATCGAGTGTAAGTGTACACGAAAGTGTGGAGAGCGAATGCAGATACGTTCCAAATTACCGAGTGTTTACACTGCGAGTGTGGACAGAGTGATCGAGTGTAAGTGTACACGAAAATGTGGAGAGCGAGTGCAGATACGTTCCAAATTACCGAGTGTTTTCACTGTGAGTATGGACGGAGTGATCGAGTGTAAGTGTACATGAGAGTGTGGAGTGCAGACACGTTCCAAATTACCGAGTGTTTACACTGCGAGTGTGGACGGAGTGATCGAGTGTAAGTGTACACAAGAGTGCGGAGAGCGAGTGCAGATACGTTCCAAATTACCGAGTGTTTACACTGCGAGTATGGACGGAGTGATCGAGTGTAAGTGTACACAAGAGTGCGGAGAGCGAGTGCAGATACGTTCCAAATTACCGAGTGTTTACACTGCGAGTATGGACGGAGTGATCGAGTGTAAGTGTACAAGAGAGTGTGGAGTGCGAGTGCAGATACATTCCAAATTACCGAGTGTTTACACTGCGAGTATGGATGGAGTGATCGAGTGTAAGTGTACATGAAAGTGTGGAGAGCGAGTGCAGATACTTTCCAAATTACAGGGTGTTTGCACTGCGAGTATGGACGGAGTGATCGAGTGTAAGTGTACATGAGAGTGCCGAGTGCGAGTGCAGATACGTTCCAATTTACCGAGTGTTTACACTGCGAGTGTGGACGGAGTGATCGAGTGTAAGTGTACATGAGAGTGTGGAGTGCGAGTGCAGATACATTCCAAATTACCGAGTGTTTACACTGCGAGTATGGACGGAGTGATCGAGTGTAAGTGTACATGAGAGTGTGGAGTGCGAGTGCAGATACGTTCAAAATTACCGAGTGTTTACACTGCGAGTATGGACGGAGTGATCGAGTGTAAGTGTACATGAGCGTGTGGAGTGCGAGTGCAGATACATTCCAAATTACCGAGTGTTTACACTGCGAGTATGGATGGAGTGATCGAGTGTAAGTGTACATGAAAGTGTGGAGTGCGAGTGCAGATACGTTCCAAATTACCGAGTGTTCACACTGCGAGTATGGACGGAGTGATCGAGTGTAAGTGTACATGAGAGTGTGGGGAGCGAGTGCAGATACGTTCCAAATTACCGAGTGTTTACACTGCGAGTATGGACGGAGTGATCGAGTGTAAGTGTACATGAAAGTGTGGAGAGCGAGTGCAGATACTTTACAATTTACCGGGTGTTTGCACTGCGAGTATGGACGGAGTGATCTAGTGTAAGTGTACATGAGAGTGCCGAGTGCGAGTGCAGATACGTTCCAATTTACCGAGTGTTTACACTGCGAGTATGGACGGAGTGATCGAGTGTAAGTGTACATGAGAGTGTGGAGTGCGAGTGCAGATACATTCCAAATTACCGAGTGTTTACACTGCGAGTATGAATGGAGTGATCGAGTGTAAGTGTACATGAGAGTGTAGAGTGCAGATTCGTTCCATATTACCGAGTGCTTACATTGCGAGTATGGACGGAGTTATCGAGTGTAAGTGTACATGAGAGTGTGGAGTGCAGATACGTTCCAAATTACCGAGTGTTTACACTGCGAGTATGGACGGAGTGATCGAGTGTAAGTGTACATGAGAGTGTGGAGTGCAGATACGTTCCAAATTACCGAGTGTTTACACTGCGAGTATGGACGGAGTGATCGAGTGTAAGTATATATGAGATTGCGGAGTGCGAGTGCAGATACGTTCCAAATTACCGAGTGTTCACACTGCGACTATGGACGGAGTGATCGAGTGTATATATATATGAGATTGCGGAGTGCGAGTGCAGATACGTTTCAAATTACCGAGTGTTTACACTGCGACTATGGACGGAGTGATCGAGTGTAAGTGTACATGAGAGTGTGGAGTGCAGATACGTTCCAAATTACCGAGTGTTTACACTGCGAGTATGGACGGAGTGATCGAGTGTAAGTATATATGAGATTGCGGAGTGCGAGTGCAGATACGTCCCAAATTACCGAGTGTTTACACTGCGAGTATGGACGGAGTGATCGAGTGTAAGTGTACATGAGAGTGTGGGGTGCAGATACGTTCCAAATTACCGAGTGTTTACACTGCGAGTATGGACATAGTGATCGAGTGTAAGTGTATATGAGATTGCGGAGTGCGAGTGCAGATACGATCCAAATTACCGAGTGTTTACACTGCGAGTGTGGACAGAGTGATCGAGTGTAAGTGTACATGAGAGTGTGGGGTGCAGATACGTTCCAAATTACCGAGTGTTTACACTGCGAGTGAGGACAGAGTGATCGAGTGTAAGTGTACATGAGAGTGTGGGGTGCAGATACGTTCCAAATTACCGAGTGTTTACACTGCGAGTATGGACGGAGTGATCGAGTGTAAGTTTACACAAGAGTGCGGAGAGCGAGTGCAGATACGTTCCAAATTACCGAGTGTTTACACTGCGAGTATGGACGGAGTGATCGAGTGTAAGTGTACATGAGAGTGTGGAGAGCAGATACGTTCCAAATTACCGACTGTTTACACTGCGAGTGTGGACAGAGTGATCGAGTGTAAGTGTACACAAGAGTGCGGAGAGCGAGTGCAGATACGTTCCAAATTACGGAGTGTTTACACTGCGAGTGTGGACGGAGTGATGGAGTGTAAGTGTACACAAGAGTGCGGAGAGCGAGTGCAGATACATTCCAAATTACCGAGTGTTTACACTTCGAGTATGGACGGAGTGTTCGAGTGTAAGTGCACACGAGAGAGTGGAGTGCGAGTGCAGATACGTTCCAAAATACCGACTGCTTACACTGCGAGTATGGACGGAGTTATCGAGAGTAAGCGTACACGAGAGTGCGGAGTGCGAGTTTAGATACGCTCCAAATTACCGAGTGTTTACACTTCGAGTATGGACGGAGTGATCGAGTGTAAGTGTACATGAGAGTGTGGAGTGCAGATACGTTCCAAATTACCGAGTGTCTACACTGCGAATGTGGACGGTGTGATCGAGTGTAAGTGTACATGAGAGTGTGGAGTGCGAGTGCAGATACGTTCCAAATTACCGAGTGTTTACACTTCGAGTATGGACGGAGAGATCGACTGTAAGTATACATAAGAGTGTGGAGTGCAGATACGTTCCAAATTACCGAATGTTTACACTGCGAATATGGACGGAGTGATCGAGTGTAAGTGTACACAAGAGTGCGGTGAGCGAGTGCAGATTCGTTGCAAATTACCGAGTGTTTACACTGCGAGTATGGACGGTGTGATAGAGTGTAAGTGTACACAAGAGTGCGGAGAGCGAGTGAAGATACGTTCCAAATTACCGAGTGTTTACACTTCGAGTATGTACGGAGTGATCGAGTGTAAGTGTACACGAGAGAGTGGAGTGCGGATACGTTCCAAATTACCAAGTGTTTACACTGCGAGTATGGACGGAGTGATCGAGAGTAAGCGTACACGAGAGTGCGGAGTGCGGATACGTTCCACATTACCGAGGTTTACACAGCGAGTATGGACGGAGTGATCGAGTGTAAGAGTACATGAGAGTGTGGAGAGCCAGTGCAGATACGATCAAAATTACCGAATATTTACACTGCGATTATGGACGCAGTGATCGAGTGTAAGTATACATGAGAGTGTGGAGGGCGAGTGCAGATACGTTCCAAATTACCGAGTGTTTACACTGCGAGTATGGACGGAGTGATCGAGTGCAGGTGTACATGAGAGTGTGGAGTGCGAGTGCAGATACGTTCCAAATTACCGAGTGTTTACACTGCGAGTATGGACGGAGTGATCGAGTGCAGGTGTGCATGAGAGTGTGGAGTGCGAGTGCATATACGTTCCAAATTACCGAGTGTTCACACTGCGAGTATGGACGGAGTGATCGAGTGTAAGTGTACATGAGAGTGTGGGGAGCGAGTGCAGATACATTCCAAATTACCGAGTGTTTACACTGCGAGTATGGACGGAGTGATCGAGTGTAAGTGTACATGAGAGTGTGGAGTGCAGATACGTTCCAAATTACCGAGTGTTTACACTGCGAGTATGGACGGAGTGATCGAGTGTAAGTGTATATGAGATTGCGGAGTGCGAGTGCAGATACGTTCCAAATTACCGAGTGTTTACACTGCGACTATGGACGGAGTGATCGAGTGTAAGTGTACATGAGAGTGCGGAGTGCGAATGCAGATACGTTCCAAATTACCGAGTGTTTACACTGCGAGTATGGACGGAGTGATCGAGTGTAAGTGTACATGAGAGTGTGGAGTGCGAGTGCAGATACGTTCCAAATTACCGAGTGTTTACACTGAGAGTATGGACGGAGTTATCGAGTGTAAGTGTACATGAGAGTGAGGAGTGCGAGTGCAGATACGTTCCAAATTACCGAGTGTTTACACTGCGAGTATGGACGGAGTGATCGAGTGTAAGTGTACATGAGAGTGCGGAGTGCGAGTGCAGATACGTTCCAAATTACCGAGTGTTTACACTGCTAGTATGGACGGAGTGATCGAGTGTAAGTGTACATGAGAGTGTAGAGTGCGAGTGCAGATACGTTCCAAATTACCGAGTGTTTACACTGCGAGTATGGACGGAGTTATCGAGTGTAAGTGTACTTGAGAGTGTGGAGTGCAGATACGTTCCAAATTACCGATTGTTTACACTGCGAGTATGGACGGAGTGATCGAGTGTAAGAGTACATGAGATTGCGGAGTGCGAGTGCAGATACGATCCAAATTACCGAGTGTTTACATTGCGAGTGTGGACAGAGTGATCGAGTGTAAGTGTACACGAAAGTGTGGAGAGCGAATGCAGATACGTTCCAAATTACCGAGTGTTTACATTGCGAGTATGGACGGAGTGATCGAGCGAAAGTGTACACGAGAGTGTGGAGTGCAGATACGTTCCAAATTACCGAGTGTTTACACTGCGAGTATGGACGGAGTGATCGAGTGTAAGTGTACATGAGATTGCGGAGTGCGAGTGCAGATACGATCCAAATTACCGAGTGTTTACACTGCGAGTATGGACGGAGTGATCGAGTGTAAGTGTACATGAGAGTGTGGGGTGCAGATACGTTCCAATTTACCGAGTGTTTACACTGCGAGTATGGACTGAGTGATCGAGTGTAAGTGTACATGAGATTGCGGAGTGCGAGTGCAGATACGATCCAAATTACCGAGTGTTTACACAGCGAGTGTGGACAGAGTGATCGAGTGTAAGTGTACACGAAAGTGTGGAGAGCGAGTGCAGATACGTTCCAAATTACCGAGTGTTTACACTGTGAGTATGGACGGAGTGATCGAGTGTAAGTGTACATGAGAGTGTGGAGTGCAGATACGTTCCAAATTACCGAGTGTTTACACTGCGAGTGTGGACGGAGTGATCGAGTGTAAGTGTACACAAGAGTGTGGAGTGCAGAGACGTTCCAAATTACCGAGTGTTTACACTGCGAGTGTGGACGGAGTGATCGAGTGTAAGTGTACACAAGAGTGCGGAGAGCGTGTGCAGATACGTTCCAAATTACCGAGTGTTTACACTGCGAGTATGGACGGAGTGATCGAGTGTAAGTGTACATGAGATTGCGGAGTGCGAGTGCAGATACGATCCAAATTACCGAGAGTTTACACTGCGAGTATGGACGGAGTGATCGAGTGTAAGTGTACATGAGAGTGTGGGGTGCAGATACGTTCCAATTTACCGAGTGTTTACACTGCGAGTATGGACTGAGTGATCGAGTGTAAGTGTACATGAGATTGCGGATTGCGAGTGCAGATACGATCCAAATTACCGAGTGTTTACACAGCGAGTGTGGACAGAGTGATCGAGTGTAAGTGTACATGAGAGTGTGGAGTGCAGATACGTTCCAAATTACCGAGTGTTTACACTGCGAGTGTGGACGGAGTGATCGAGTGTAAGTGTACACAAGAGTGCGGAGAGCGAGTGCAGATACGTTCCAAATTACCGAGTGTTTACACTGCGAGTGTGGACGGAGTGATGGAGTGTAATTGTACACAAGAGTGCGGAGAGCGAGTGCAGATACATTCCAAATTACCGAGTGTTTACACTTCGATTATGGACGGAGTGTTCGTGTGTAAGTGTACACGAGAGAGTGGAGTGCGAGTGCAGATACGTTCCAAATTACCGAGTGTTTACACTTCGAGTATGGACGGAGTGATCGAGTGTAAGTGTACATGAGAGTGTGGAGTGCAGATACGTTCCAAATTACCGAGTGTCTACACTGCGAATGTGGACGGAGTGATCGAGTGTATGTGTACATGAGAGTGTGGAGTGCGAGTGCAGATACGTTCCAAATTACCGAGTGTTTACACTTCGATTATGGACGGAGAGATCGAGTGTAAGTGTACATAAGAGTGTGGAGTGCAGATACGTTCCAAATTACCGAATGTTTACACTGCGAATATGGACGGAGTGATCGAGTGTAAGTGTGCACAAGATTGCGGTGAGCGAGTGCAGATACGTTGCAAATTATCGAGTGTTTACACTGAGAGTATGGACGGTATGATAGAGTGTAAGTGTACACAAGAGTGCGGAGAGCGAGTGAAGATACGTTCCAAATTACCGAGTGTTTACACTTCGAGTATGTACGGAGTGATCGAGTGTAAGTGTACACGAGAGAGAGGAGTGCGAGTGCAGATACGTTCCAAATTACCGAGTGTTTACACTGCGAGTATGGACGGAGTGATCGAGAGTAAGCGTACACGAGAGTGCGGAGAGCGAGTGCAGATACGTTCCAAATTACCGATTGTTTACACTGCGAGTATGGACGGAGTGATCGAGTGTAAGTGTACATGAGAGTGCGGAGTGCGGATACGTTCCACATTACCGAGGTTTACACAGCGAGTATGGACGGAGTGATCGACTGTAAGAGTACATGAGAGTGCGGAGAGCGAGTGTAGATACGTTCCAAATTACCGATTGTTTACACTGCGAGTATGGACGGAGTGATCGAGTGTAAATGTACATGAGAGTGTGGAGAACCAGTGGAGATACGATCAAAATTACCGAATATTTACACTGCGAGTATGGACGGAGTGAGCGAGTGTAAGTATACATGAGAGTGTGGAGGGCGATACAGATACGTTCCAAATTACCGAGTGTTTACACTGCGAGTATCGACGGAGTGATAGAGTGCAGGTGTACATGAGATTGTGGAGTGCGAGTGCAGTTACGTTCCAAATTACCGAGTGTTCACACTGCGAGTATGGACGGAGTGATCGAGTGTAAGTGTACATGAGAGTGTGGGGAGCGAGTGCAGATACGTTCCAAATTACCGAGTGTTTACACTGCGAGTATGGACGGAGTGATCGAGTGTACGTATACATGAAAGTGTGGAGAGGGAGTGCAGATACTTTCCAAATTACCGAGAGTTTACACTTCGAGTATGGACGGAGTGATCGAGTGTAAGTGTACATGAGAGTGTGGAATGCGAGTGCAGATACGTTCCATATTACCGAGTGTTTACACTGCGAGTATGGACGGAGTGATCGAGTGTAAGTGTACATGAGAGTGTGGAGTGCAGATACGTTCCAAATTACCGAGTGCTTACACTGCGAGTATGGACGGAATGATCGAGTGTAAGTGTACATGAGAGTGTAGAGTGCGAGAGGAGATACGTTCCAAAATACCGAGTGTTTCCATTGCGAGTATGGACGGAGTTATCGAGTGCAAGTGTTCATGAGAGTACGGAGTGCAGATACGTTCCAAATTACCGAGTGCTTACACTGCGAGTATGGACGGAATGATCGAGTGTAAGTGTACATGAGATTGCGGAGTGCGAGTGCAGATACGATCCATATTACCGAGTGTTTACACTGCGAGTGTGGACAGAGTGATCGAGTGTAAGTGTACACGAAAGTGTGGAGAGCGAATGCAGATACGTTCCAAATTACCGAGTGTATACACTGCAAGTGTGGACGGAGTGATCGAGTGTAAGTGTACATGAGAGTGTGGAGTGCAGATACGTTCCAAATTACCGAGTGTTTACACTGCGAGTATGGACGGAGTGATCGAGTGTAAGTGTACATGAGAGTGCGGAGTGCGAGTGCAGATACGTTCCAAATTACCGAGTGTTTACACTGCGAGTATGGACGGAGTGATCGAGTGTAAGTGTACATGAGATTGCGGAGTGCGAGTGCAGATACGATCCATATTACCGAGTGTTTACACTGCGAGTGTGGACAGAGTGATCGAGTGTAAGTGTACACGAAAGTGTGGAGAGCGAATGCAGATACGTTCCAAATTACCGAGTGTTTACTCTCCGAGTATGGACGGAGTGATCGAGTGTAAGTGTACATGAGAGTGTGGAGTGCAGATACGTTCCAAATTACCGAGTGTTTACACTGCGAGTATGGACGGAGTGATCGAGTGTAAGTGTACATCAGATTGCGGAGTGCGAGTGCAGATACGATCCAAATTACCGAGTGTTTACACTGCGAGTATGGACGGAGTGATCGAGTGTAAGTGTACATGAGAGTGTGGAGTGCAGATACGTTCCAAATTACCGAGTGTTTACACTGCGAGTATGGACGGAGTGATCGAGTGTAAGTGTACATGAGATTGCGGAGTGCGAGTGCAGATACGATCCAAATTACCGAGTGTTTACACTGCGAGTGTGGACAGAGTGATCGAGTGTAAGTGTACACGAAATTGTGGAGAGCGAGTACAGATACGTTCCAAATTACCGAGTGTTTACACTGCGAGTATGGACGGAGTGATCGAGTGTAAGTGTACATGAGAGTGTGGAGTGCAGATACGTTCCAAATTACCGAGTGTTTACACTGCGAGTATGGACGGAGTGATCGAGTGTAAGTGTACATGAGATTGCGGAGTGCGAGTGCAGATACGATCCAAATTACCGAGTGTTTACACTGCGAGTGTGGACGGAGTGATCGAGTGTAAGTGTACACAAGAGTGCGTAGAGCGAATGCAGATACGTTCCAAATTACCGAGTGTTTACACTGCGAGTATGGACGGAGATATCGAGTGCAAGTGTTCATGAGAGTGCGGAGTGCGAGTGCAGATACGTTCCAAATTACCGAGTGTTTACACTGCGAGTGTGGACAGAGTGATCGAGTGTAAGTGTACATGAGAGTGTGGAGTGCAGATACGTTCCAAATTACCGAGTGTTTACACTGCGAGTATGGACGGAGTGATCGAGTGTAAGTGTATATGAGATTGCGGAGTGCGAGTGCAGATACGTTCCAAATTACCGAGTGTTCACACTGCGACTATGGACGGAGTGATCTAGTGTAAGAGTACATGAGAGTGCGGAGTGCAGATACGTTCCAAATTACCGAGTGTTCACACTGCGAGTATGGACGGAGTGATCGAGTGTAAGTGTACACAAGAGTGCGGAGTGCAGATACTTTCCAAATTACCGAGTGTTTACACTGCGAGTATGGACGGAGTGATCGAGTGTAAGTGTACATGAGAGTGCGGAGTGCAGTTACGTTCCAAATTACCGAGTGTTCACACTGCGACTATGGACGGAGTGATCGAGTGTAAGTGTACATGAGAGTGTGGAGTGCAGATACGTTCCAAATTACCGAGTGTTTACACTGCGAGTGTGGACAGAGTGATCGAGTGTAAGTGTACACGAAAGTGTGGAGAGCGAATGCAGATACGTTCCAAATTACCGAGTGTTTACACTGAGAGTATGGACGGAGTGATCGAGTGTAAGTGTACATGAGAGTGTGGAGTGCAGATACGTTCCAAATTACCGAGTGTTTACACTGCGAGTATGGACGGAGTGATCGAGTGTATGTGTACATGAGATTGCGGAGTGCGAGTGCAGATACGATCCAAATTACCGAGTGTTTACACTGCGAGTATAGACGGAGTGATCGAGTGTAAGTGTACATGAGAGTGTGGGGTGCAGATACGTTCCAAATTACCGAGTGTTTACACTGCGAGTATGGACGGAGTGATCGAGTGTAAGTGTACATGAGATTGCGGAGTGCGAGTGCAGATATGTTCCAAATTACCGAGTGTTTACACTGCGAGTGTGGACAGAGTGATCGAGTGTAAGTGTACACGAAAGTGTGGAGAGCGAATGCAGATACGTTCCAAATTACCGAGTGTTTTCACTGTGAGTATGGACGGAGTGATCGAGTGTAAGTGTACATGAGAGTGTGGAGTGCAGACACGTTCCAAATTACCGAGTGTTTACACTGCGAGTGTGGACGGAGTGATCGAGTGTAAGTGTACACAAGAGTGCGGAGAGCGAGGAGTGCAGATACGTTCCAAATTACCGAGTGTTTACACTGCGAGTATGGACGGAGTGATCGAGTGTAAGTGTACACAAGAGTGCGGAGAGCGAGTGCAGATACGTTCCAAATTACCGAGTGTTTACACTGCGAGTATGGACGGAGTGATCGAGTGTAAGTGTACATGAGAGTGTGGAGTGCGAGTGCAGATACATTCCAAATTACCGAGTGTTTACACTGCGAGTATGGATGGAGTGATCGAGTGTAAGTGTACATGAAAGTGTGGAGAGCGAGTGCAGATACTTTCCAAATTACAGGGTGTTTGCACTGCGAGTATGGACGGAGTGATCGAGTGTAAGTGTACATGAGAGTGCCGAGTGCGAGTGCAGATACGTTCCAATTTACCGAGTGTTTACACTGCGAGTGTGGACGGAGTGATCGAGTGTAAGTGTACATGAGAGTGTGGAGTGCGAGTGCAGATACATTCCAAATTACCGAGTGTTTACACTGCGAGTATGGACGGAGTGATCGAGTGTAAGTGTACATGAGAGTGTGGAGTGCGAGTGCAGATACGTTCCAAATTACCGAGTGTTTACACTGCGAGTATGGACGGAGTGATCGATTGTAAGTGTACATGAGAGTGTGGAGTGCGAGTGCAGATACATTCCAAATTACCGAGTGTTTACACTGCGAGTATGGATGGAGTGATCGAGTGTAAGTGTACATGAAAGTGTGGAGTGCGAGTGCAGATACGTTCCAAATTACCGAGTGTTCACACTGCGAGTATGGACGGAGTGATCGAGTGTAAGTGTACATGAGAGTGTGGGGAGCGAGTGCAGATACGTTCCAAATTACCGAGTGTTTACACTGCGAGTATGGACGGAGTGATCGAGTGTAAGTGTACATGAAAGTGTGGAGAGCGAGTGCAGATACTTTACAATTTACCGGGTGTTTGCACTGCGAGTATGGACGGAGTGATCTAGTGTAAGTGTACATGAGAGTGCCGAGTGCGAGTGCAGATACGTTCCAATTTACCGAGTGTTTACACTGCGAGTATGGACGGAGTGATCGAGTGTAAGTGTACATGAGAGTGTGGAGTGCGAGTGCAGATACATTCCAAATTACCGAGTGTTTACACTGCGAGTATGAATGGAGTGATCGAGTGTAAGTGTACATGAGAGTGTAGAGTGCAGATTCGTTCCAAATTACCGAGTGCTTACATTGCGAGTATGGACGGAGTTATCGAGTGTAAGTGTACATGAGAGTGTGGAGTGCAGATACGTTCCAATTACCGAGTGTTTACACTGCGAGTATGGACGGAGTGATCGAGTGTAAGTGTACATGAGAGTGTGGAGTGCAGATACGTTCCAAATTACCGAGTGTTTACACTGCGAGTATGGACGGAGTGATCGAGTGTAAGTATATATGAGATTGCGGAGTGCGAGTGCAGATACGTTCCAAATTACCGAGTGTTCACACTGCGACTATGGACGGAGTGATCGAGTGTATATATATATGAGATTGCGGAGTGCGAGTGCAGATACGTTTCAAATTACCGAGTGTTTACACTGCGACTATGGACGGAGTGATCGAGTGTAAGTGTACATGAGAGTGTGGAGTGCAGATACGTTACAAATTACCGAGTGTTTACACTGCGAGTATGGACGGAGTGATCGAGTGTAAGTATATATGAGATTGCGGAGTGCGAGTGCAGATACGTCCCAAATTACCGAGTGTTTACAATGCGAGTATGGACGGAGTGATCGAGTGTAAGTGTACATGAGAGTGTGGGGTGCAGATACGTTCCAAATTACCGAGTGTTTACACTGCGAGTATGGACGGAGTGATCGAGTGTAAGTGTACATGAGATTGCGGAGTGCGAGTGCAGATACGATCCAAATTACCGAGTGTTTACACTGCGAGTGTGGACAGAGTGATCGAGTGTAAGTGTACATGAGAGTGTGGGGTGCAGATACGTTCCAAATTACCGAGTGTTTACACTGCGAGTATGGACGGAGTGATCGAGTGCAAGCGTACACAAGAGTGCGGAGAGCGAGTGCAGATACGTTCCAAATTACCGAGTGTTTACACTGCGAGTATGGACGGAGTGATCGAGGGTAAGTGTACATGAGAGTGTGGAGAGCAGATACGTTCCAAATTACCGACTGTTTACACTGCGAGTGTGGACAGATTGATCGAGTGTAAGTGTACATGAGATTGCGGAGTGCGAGTGCAGATACGATCCAAATTACCGAGTGTTTACACTGCGAGTGTGGACAGAGTGATCGAGTGTAAGTGTACACGAAATTGTGGAGAGCGAGTACAGATACGTTCCAAATTACCGAGTGTTTACACTGCGAGTATGGACGGAGTGATCGAGTGTAAGTGTACATGAGAGTGTGGAGTGCAGATACGTTCCAAATTACCGAGTGTTTACACTGCGAGTATGGACGGAGTGATCGAGTGTAAGTGTACATGAGATTGCGGAGTGCGAGTGCAGATACGATCCAAATTACCGAGTGTTTACACTGCGAGTGTGGACGGAGTGATCGAGTGTAAGTGTACACAAGAGTGCGGAGAGCGAATGCAGATACGTTCCAAATTACCGAGTGTTTACACTGCGAGTATGGACGGAGATATCGAGTGCAAGTGTTCATGAGAGTGTTGAGTGCGAGTGCAGATACGTTCCAAATTACCGAGTGTTTACACTGCGAGTGTGGACAGAGTGATCGAGTGTAAGTGTACATGAGAGTGTGGAGTGCAGATACGTTCCAAATTACCGAGTGTTTACACTGCGAGTATGGACGGAGTGATCGAGTGTAAGTGTATATGAGATTGCGGAGTGCGAGTGCAGATACGTTCCAAATTACCGAGTGTTCACACTGCGACTATGGACGGAGTGATCTAGTGTAAGAGTACATGAGAGTGCGGAGTGCAGATACGTTCCAAATTACCGAGTGTTCACACTGCGAGTATGGACGGAGTGATCGAGTGTAAGTGTACACAAGAGTGCGGAGTGCAGATACTTTCCAAATTACCGAGTGTTTACACTGCGAGTATGGACGGAGTGATCGAGTGTAAGTGTACATGAGAGTGCGGAGTGCAGTTACGTTCCAAATTACCGAGTGTTCACACTGCGACTATGGACGGAGTGATCGAGTGTAAGTGTACATGAGAGTGTGGAGTGCAGATACGTTCCAAATTACCGAGTGTTTACACTGCGAGTGTGGACAGAGTGATCGAGTGTAAGTGTACACGAAAGTGTGGAGAGCGAATGCAGATACGTTCCAAATTACCGAGTGTTTACACTGAGAGTATGGACGGAGTGATCGAGTGTAAGTGTACATGAGAGTGTGGAGTGCAGATACGTTCCAAATTACCGAGTGTTTACACTGCGAGTATGGACGGAGTGATCGAGTGTATGTGTACATGAGATTGCGGAGTGCGAGTGCAGATACGATCCAAATTACCGAGTGTTTACACTGCGAGTATGGACGGAGTGATCGAGTGTAAGTGTACATGAGAGTGTGGGGTGCAGATACGTTCCAAATTACCGAGTGTTTACACTGCGAGTATGGACGGAGTGATCGAGTGTAAGTGTACATGAGATTGCGGAGTGCGAGTGCAGATATGTTCCAAATTACCGAGTGTTTACACTGCGAGTGTGGACAGAGTGATCGAGTGTAAGTGTACACGAAAGTGTGGAGAGCGAATGCAGATACGTTCCAAATTACCGAGTGTTTTCACTGTGAGTATGGACGGAGTGATCGAGTGTAAGTGTACATGAGTGTGTGGAGTGCAGACACGTTCCAAATTACCGAGTGTTTACACTGCGAGTGTGGACGGAGTGATCGAGTGTAAGTGTACACAAGAGTGCGGAGAGCGAGGAGTGCAGATACGTTCCAAATTACCGAGTGTTTACACTGCGAGTATGGACGGAGTGATCGAGTGTAAGTGTACACAAGAGTGCGGAGAGCGAGTGCAGATACGTTCCAAATTACCGAGTGTTTACACTGCGAGTATGGACGGAGTGATCGAGTGTAAGTGTACATGAGAGTGTGGAGTGCGAGTGCAGATACATTCCAAATTACCGAGTGTTTACACTGCGAGTATGGATGGAGTGATCGAGTGTAAGTGTACATGAAAGTGTGGAGAGCGAGTGCAGATACTTTCCAAATTACAGGGTGTTTGCACTGCGAGTATGGACGGAGTGATCGAGTGTAAGTGTACATGAGAGTGCCGAGTGCGAGTGCAGATACGTTCCAATTTACCGAGTGTTTACACTGCGAGTGTGGACGGAGTGATCGAGTGTAAGTGTACATGAGAGTGTGGAGTGCGAGTGCAGATACATTCCAAATTACCGAGTGTTTACACTGCGAGTATGGACGGAGTGATCGAGTGTAAGTGTACATGAGAGTGTGGAGTGCGAGTGCAGATACGTTCCAAATTACCGAGTGTTTACACTGCGAGTATGGACGGAGTGATCGAGTGTAAGTGTACATGAGAGTGTGGAGTGCGAGTGCAGATACATTCCAAATTACCGAGTGTTTACACTGCGAGTATGGATGGAGTGATCGAGTGTAAGTGTACATGAAAGTGTGGAGTGCGAGTGCAGATACGTTCCAAATTACCGAGTGTTCACACTGCGAGTATGGACGGAGTGATCGAGTGTAAGTGTACATGAGAGTGTGGGGAGCGAGTGCAGATACGTTCCAAATTACCGAGTGTTTACACTGCGAGTATGGACGGAGTGATCGAGTGTAAGTGTACATGAAAGTGTGGAGAGCGAGTGCAGATACTTTACAATTTACCGGGTGTTTGCACTGCGAGTATGGACGGAGTGATCTAGTGTAAGTGTACATGAGAGTGCCGAGTGCGAGTGCAGATACGTTCCAATTTACCGAGTGTTTACACTGCGAGTATGGACGGAGTGATCGAGTGTAAGTGTACATGAGAGTGTGGAGTGCGAGTGCAGATACATTCCAAATTACCGAGTGTTTACACTGCGAGTATGAATGGAGTGATCGAGTGTAAGTGTACATGAGAGTGTAGAGTGCAGATTCGTTCCAAATTACCGAGTGCTTACATTGCGAGTATGGACGGAGTTATCGAGTGTAAGTGTACATGAGAGTGTGGAGTGCAGATACGTTCCAATTACCGAGTGTTTACACTGCGAGTATGGACGGAGTGATCGAGTGTAAGTGTACATGAGAGTGTGGAGTGCAGATACGTTCCAAATTACCGAGTGTTTACACTGCGAGTATGGACGGAGTGATCGAGTGTAAGTATATATGAGATTGCGGAGTGCGAGTGCAGATACGTTCCAAATTACCGAGTGTTCACACTGCGACTATGGACGGAGTGATCGAGTGTATATATATATGAGATTGCGGAGTGCGAGTGCAGATACGTTTCAAATTACCGAGTGTTTACACTGCGACTATGGACGGAGTGATCGAGTGTAAGTGTACATGAGAGTGTGGAGTGCAGATACGTTACAAATTACCGAGTGTTTACACTGCGAGTATGGACGGAGTGATCGAGTGTAAGTATATATGAGATTGCGGAGTGCGAGTGCAGATACGTCCCAAATTACCGAGTGTTTACAATGCGAGTATGGACGGAGTGATCGAGTGTAAGTGTACATGAGAGTGTGGGGTGCAGATACGTTCCAAATTACCGAGTGTTTACACTGCGAGTATGGACGGAGTGATCGAGTGTAAGTGTACATGAGATTGCGGAGTGCGAGTGCAGATACGATCCAAATTACCGAGTGTTTACACTGCGAGTGTGGACAGAGTGATCGAGTGTAAGTGTACATGAGAGTGTGGGGTGCAGATACGTTCCAAATTACCGAGTGTTTACACTGCGAGTATGGACGGAGTGATCGAGTGCAAGTGTACACAAGAGTGCGGAGAGCGAGTGCAGATACGTTCCAAATTACCGAGTGTTTACACTGCGAGTATGGACGGAGTGATCGAGGGTAAGTGTACATGAGAGTGTGGAGAGCAGATACGTTCCAAATTACCGACTGTTTACACTGCGAGTGTGGACAGATTGATCGAGTGTAAGTGTACATGAGATTGCGGAGTGCGAGTGCAGATACGATCCAAATTACCGAGTGTTTACACTGCGAGTGTGGACAGAGTGATCGAGTTTAAGTGTACATGAGAGTGTGGGGTGCAGATACGTTCCAAATTACCGAGTGTTTACACTGCGAGTGAGGACAGAGTGATCGAGTGTAAGTGTACATGAGAGTGTGGGGTGCAGATACGTTCCAAATTACCGAGTGTTTACACTGCGAGTATGGACGGAGTGATCGAGTGTAAGTTTACACAAGAGTGCGGAGAGCGAGTGCAGATACGTTCCAAATTACCGAGTGTTTACACTGCGAGTATGGACGGAGTGATCGAGTGTAAGTGTACATGAGAGTGTGGAGAGCAGATACGTTCCAAATTACCGACTGTTTACACTGCGAGTGTGGACAGAGTGATCGAGTGTAAGTGTACACAAGAGTGCGGAGAGCGAGTGCAGATACGTTCCAAATTACCGAGTGTTTACACTGCGAGTGTGGACGGAGTGATGGAGTGTAAGTGTACACAAGAGTGCGGAGAGCGAGTGCAGATACATTCCAAATTACCGAGTGTTTACACTTCGAGTATGGACGGAGTGTTCGAGTGTAAGTGCACACGAGAGAGTGGAGTGCGAGTGCAGATACGTTCCAAAATACCGACTGCTTACACTGCGAGTATGGACGGAGTTATCGAGAGTAAGCGTACACGAGAGTGCGGAGTGCGAGTTTAGATACGCTCCAAATTACCGAGTGTTTACACTTCGAGTATGGACGGAGTGATCAAGTGTAAGTGTACATGAGAGTGTGGAGTGCAGATACGTTCCAAATTACCGAGTGTCTACACTGCGAATGTGGACGGTGTGATCGAGTGTAAATGTACATGAGTGTGTGGAGTGCGAGTGCAGATACGTTCCAAATTACCGAGTGTTTACACTGCGAGTATGGACGGAGTGATCGAGTGTAAGTGTACATGAGAGTGTGGAGTGCAGATACGTTCCAAATTACCGAGTGCTTACACTGCGAGTATGGACGGAATGATCGAGTGTAAGTGTACATGAGAGTGTAGAGTGCGAGTGGAGATACGTTCCAAAATACCGAGTGTTTCCATTGCGAGTATGGACGGAGTTATCGAGTGCAAGTGTTCATGAGAGTACGGAGTGCAGATACGTTCCAAATTACCGAGTGCTTACACTGCGAGTATGGACGGAATGATCGAGTGTAAGTGTACATGAGAGTGTAGAGTGCGAGTGCAGATACGTTCCAAATTACCGAGTGTTTACACTGCAAGTGTGGACGGAGTGATCGAGTGTAAGTGTACATGAGAGTGTGGAGTGCAGATACGTTCCAAATTACCGAGTGTTTACTCTGCGAGTATGGACGGAGTGATCGAGTGTAAGTGTACATGAGAGTGCGGAGTGCGAGTGCAGATACGTTCCAAATTACCGAGTGTTTACACTGCGAGTATGGACGGAGTGATCGAGTGTAAGTGTACATGAGATTGCGGAGTGCGAGTGCAGATACGATCCAAATTACCGAGTGTTTACACTGCGAGTGTGGACAGAGTGATCGAGTGTAAGTGTACACGAAAGTGTGGAGAGCGAATGCAGATACGTTCCAAATTACCGAGTGTTTACTCTCCGAGTATGGACGGAGTGATCGAGTGTAAGTGTACATGAGAGTGTGGAGTGCAGATACGTTCCAAATTACCGAGTGTTTACACTGCGAGTATGGACGGAGTGATCGAGTGTAAGTGTACATCAGATTGCGGAGTGCGAGTGCAGATACGATCCAAATTACCGAGTGTTTACACTGCGAGTATGGACGGAGTGATCGAGTGTAAGTGTACATGAGAGTGTGGAGTGCAGATACGTTCCAAATTACCGAGTGTTTACACTGCGAGTATGGACGGAGTGATCGAGTGTAAGTGTACATGAGATTGCGGAGTGCGAGTGCAGATACGATCCAAATTACCGAGTGTTTACACTGCGAGTGTGGACAGAGTGATCGAGTGTAAGTGTACACGAAATTGTGGAGAGCGAGTACAGATACGTTCCAAATTACCGAGTGTTTACACTGCGAGTATGGACGGAGTGATCGAGTGTAAGTGTACATGAGAGTGTGGAGTGCAGATACGTTCCAAATTACCGAGTGTTTACACTGCGAGTATGGACGGAGTGATCGAGTGTAAGTGTACATGAGATTGCGGAGTGCGAGTGCAGATACGATCCAAATTACCGAGTGTTTACACTGCGAGTGTGGACGGAGTGATCGTGTGTAAGTGTACACAAGAGTGCGGAGAGCGAATGCAGATACGTTCCAAATTACCGAGTGTTTACACTGCGAGTATGGACGGAGATATCGAGTGCAAGTGTTCATGAGAGTGCGGAGTGCGAGTGCAGATACGTTCCAAATTACCGAGTGTTTACACTGCGAGTGTGGACAGAGTGATCGAGTGTAAGTGTACATGAGAGTGTGGAGTGCAGATACGTTCCAAATTACCGAGTGTTTACACTGCGAGTATGGACGGAGTGATCGAGTGTAAGTGTATATGAGATTGCGGAGTGCGAGTGCAGATACGTTCCAAATTACCGAGTGTTCACACTGCGACTATGGACGGAGTGATCTAGTGTAAGAGTACATGAGAGTGCGGAGTGCAGATACGTTCCAAATTACCGAGTGTTCACACTGCGAGTATGGACGGAGTGATCGAGTGTAAGTGTACACAAGAGTGCGGAGTGCAGATACTTTCCAAATTACCGAGTGTTTACACTGCGAGTATGGACGGAGTGATCGAGTGTAAGTGTACATGAGAGTGCGGAGTGCAGTTACGTTCCAAATTACCGAGTGTTCACACTGCGACTATGGACGGAGTGATCGAGTGTAAGTGTACATGAGAGTGTGGAGTGCAGATACGTTCCAAATTACCGAGTGTTTACACTGCGAGTGTGGACAGAGTGATCGAGTGTAAGTGTACACGAAAGTGTGGAGAGCGAATGCAGATACGTTCCAAATTACCGAGTGTTTACACTGAGAGTATGGACGGAGTGATCGAGTGTAAGTGTACATGAGAGTGTGGAGTGCAGATACGTTCCAAATTACCGAGTGTTTACACTGCGAGTATGGACGGAGTGATCGAGTGTATGTGTACATGAGATTGCGGAGTGCGAGTGCAGATACGATCCAAATTACCGAGTGTTTACACTGCGAGTATGGACGGAGTGATCGAGTGTAAGTGTACATGAGAGTGTGGGGTGCAGATACGTTCCAAATTACCGAGTGTTTACACTGCGAGTATGGACGGAGTGATCGAGTGTAAGTGTACATGAGATTGCGGAGTGCGAGTGCAGATATGTTCCAAATTACCGAGTGTTTACACTGCGAGTGTGGACAGAGTGATCGAGTGTAAGTGTACACGAAAGTGTGGAGAGCGAATGCAGATACGTTCCAAATTACCGAGTGTTTTCACTGTGAGTATGGACGGAGTGATCGAGTGTAAGTGTACATGAGAGTGTGGAGTGCAGACACGTTCCAAATTACCGAGTGTTTACACTGCGAGTGTGGACGGAGTGATCGAGTGTAAGTGTACACAAGAGTGCGGAGAGCGAGGAGTGCAGATACGTTCCAAATTACCGAGTGTTTACACTGCGAGTATGGACGGAGTGATCGAGTGTAAGTGTACACAAGAGTGCGGAGAGCGAGTGCAGATACGTTCCAAATTACCGAGTGTTTACACTGCGAGTATGGACGGAGTGATCGAGTGTAAGTGTACATGAGAGTGTGGAGTGCGAGTGCAGATACATTCCAAATTACCGAGTGTTTACACTGCGAGTATGGATGGAGTGATCGAGTGTAAGTGTACATGAAAGTGTGGAGAGCGAGTGCAGATACTTTCCAAATTACAGGGTGTTTGCACTGCGAGTATGGACGGAGTGATCGAGTGTAAGTGTACATGAGAGTGCCGAGTGCGAGTGCAGATACGTTCCAATTTACCGAGTGTTTACACTGCGAGTGTGGACGGAGTGATCGAGTGTAAGTGTACATGAGAGTGTGGAGTGCGAGTGCAGATACATTCCAAATTACCGAGTGTTTACACTGCGAGTGTGGACGGAGTGATCGAGTGTAAGTGTACACAAGAGTGCGGAGAGCGAGGAGTGCAGATACGTTCCAAATTACCGAGTGTTTACACTGCGAGTATGGACGGAGTGATCGAGTGTAAGTGTACACAAGAGTGCGGAGAGCGAGTGCAGATACGTTCCAAATTACCGAGTGTTTACACTGCGAGTATGGACGGAGTGATCGAGTGTAAGTGTACATGAGAGTGTGGAGTGCGAGTGCAGATACATTCCAAATTACCGAGTGTTTACACTGCGAGTATGGATGGAGTGATCGAGTGTAAGTGTACATGAAAGTGTGGAGAGCGAGTGCAGATACTTTCCAAATTACAGGGTGTTTGCACTGCGAGTATGGACGGAGTGATCGAGTGTAAGTGTACATGAGAGTGCCGAGTGCGAGTGCAGATACGTTCCAATTTACCGAGTGTTTACACTGCGAGTGTGGACGGAGTGATCGAGTGTAAGTGTACATGAGAGTGTGGAGTGCGAGTGCAGATACGTTCCAAATTACCGAGTGTTTACACTGCGAGTATGGACGGAGTGATCGAGTGTAAGTGTACATGAGAGTGTGGAGTGCGAGTGCAGATACATTCCAAATTACCGAGTGTTTACACTGCGAGTATGGATGGAGTGATCGAGTGTAAGTGTACATGAAAGTGTGGAGTGCGAGTGCAGATACGTTCCAAATTACCGAGTGTTCACACTGCGAGTATGGACGGAGTGATCGAGTGTAAGTGTACATGAGAGTGTGGGGAGCGAGTGCAGATACGTTCCAAATTACCGAGTGTTTACACTGCGAGTATGGACGGAGTGATCGAGTGTAAGTGTACATGAAAGTGTGGAGAGCGAGTGCAGATACTTTACAATTTACCGGGTGTTTGCACTGCGAGTATGGACGGAGTGATCTAGTGTAAGTGTACATGAGAGTGCCGAGTGCGAGTGCAGATACGTTCCAATTTACCGAGTGTTTACACTGCGAGTATGGACGGAGTGATCGAGTGTAAGTGTACATGAGAGTGTGGAGTGCGAGTGCAGATACATTCCAAATTACCGAGTGTTTACACTGCGAGTATGAATGGAGTGATCGAGTGTAAGTGTACATGAGAGTGTAGAGTGCAGATTCGTTCCAAATTACCGAGTGCTTACATTGCGAGTATGGACGGAGTTATCGAGTGTAAGTGTACATGAGAGTGTGGAGTGCAGATACGTTCCAATTACCGAGTGTTTACACTGCGAGTATGGACGGAGTGATCGAGTGTAAGTGTACATGAGAGTGTGGAGTGCAGATACGTTCCAAATTACCGAGTGTTTACACTGCGAGTATGGACGGAGTGATCGAGTGTAAGTATATATGAGATTGCGGAGTGCGAGTGCAGATACGTTCCAAATTACCGAGTGTTCACACTGCGACTATGGACGGAGTGATCGAGTGTATATATATATGAGATTGCGGAGTGCGAGTGCAGATACGTTTCAAATTACCGAGTGTTTACACTGCGACTATGGACGGAGTGATCGAGTGTAAGTGTACATGAGAGTGTGGAGTGCAGATACGTTACAAATTACCGAGTGTTTACACTGCGAGTATGGACGGAGTGATCGAGTGTAAGTATATATGAGATTGCGGAGTGCGAGTGCAGATACGTCCCAAATTACCGAGTGTTTACAATGCGAGTATGGACGGAGTGATCGAGTGTAAGTGTACATGAGAGTGTGGGGTGCAGATACGTTCCAAATTACCGAGTGTTTACACTGCGAGTATGGACGGAGTGATCGAGTGTAAGTGTACATGAGATTGCGGAGTGCGAGTGCAGATACGATCCAAATTACCGAGTGTTTACACTGCGAGTGAGGACAGAGTGATCGAGTGTAAGTGTACATGAGAGTGTGGGGTGCAGATACGTTCCAAATTACCGAGTGTTTACACTGCGAGTATGGACGGAGTGATCGAGTGCAAGTGTACACAAGAGTGCGGAGAGCGAGTGCAGATACGTTCCAAATTACCGAGTGTTTACACTGCGAGTATGGACGGAGTGATCGAGGGTAAGTGTACATGAGAGTGTGGAGAGCAGATACGTTCCAAATTACCGACTGTTTACACTGCGAGTGTGGACAGATTGATCGAGTGTAAGTGTACATGAGATTGCGGAGTGCGAGTGCAGATACGATCCAAATTACCGAGTGTTTACACTGCGAGTGTGGACAGAGTGATCGAGTTTAAGTGTACATGAGAGTGTGGGGTGCAGATACGTTCCAAATTACCGAGTGTTTACACTGCGAGTGAGGACAGAGTGATCGATTGTAAGTGTACATGAGAGTGTGGGGTGCAGATACGTTCCAAATTACCGAGTGTTTACACTGCGAGTATGGACGGAGTGATCGAGTGTAAGTTTACACAAGAGTGCGGAGAGCGAGTGCAGATACGTTCCAAATTACCGAGTGTTTACACTGCGAGTATGGACGGAGTGATCGAGTGTAAGTGTACATGAGAGTGTGGAGAGCAGATACGTTCCAAATTACCGACTGTTTACCCTGCGAGTGTGGACAGAGTGATCGAGTGTAAGTGTACACAAGAGTGCGGAGAGCGAGTGCAGATACGTTCCAAATTACCGAGTGTTTACACTGCGAGTGTGGACGGAGTGATGGAGTGTAAGTGTACACAAGAGTGCGGAGAGCGAGTGCAGATACATTCCAAATTACCGAGTGTTTTCACTTCGAGTATGGACGGAGTGTTCGAGTGTAAGTGCACACGAGAGAGTGGAGTGCGAGTGCAGATACGTTCCAAAATACCGACTGCTTACACTGCGAGTATGGACGGAGTTATCGAGAGTAAGCGTACACGAGAGTGCGGAGTGCGAGTTTAGATACGCTCCAAATTACCGAGTGTTTACACTTCGAGTATGGACGGAGTGATCGAGTGTAAGTGTACATGAGAGTGTGGAGTGCAGATACGTTCCAAATTACCGAGTGTCTACACTGCGAATGTGGACGGTGTGATCGAGTGTAAATGTACATGAGAGTGTGGAGTGCGAGTGCAGATACGTTCCAAATTACCGAGTGTTTACACTTCGAGTATGGACGGAGAGATCGACTGTAAGTATACATAAGAGTGTGGAGTGCAGATACGTTCCAAATTACCGAATGTTTACACTGCGAATATGGACGGAGTAATCGAGTGTAAGTGTACACAAGAGTGCGGTGAGCGAGTGCAGATTCGTTGCAAATTACCGAGTGTTTACACTGCGAGTATGGACGGTGTGATAGAGTGTAAGTGTACACAAGAGTGCGGAGAGCGAGTGAAGATACGTTCCAAATTACCGAGTGTTTACACTTCGAGTATGTACGGAGTGATCGAGTGTAAGTGTACACGAGAGAGTGGAGTGCGGATACGTTCCAAATTACCAAGTGTTTACACTGCGAGTATGGACGGAGTGATCGAGAGTAAGCGTACACGAGAGTGCGGAGTGCGGATACGTTCCACATTACCGAGGTTTACACAGCGAGTATGGACGGAGTGATCGAGTGTAAGAGTACATGAGAGTGTGGAGAGCCAGTGCAGATACGATCAAAATTACCGAATATTTACACTGCGATTATGGACGCAGTGATCGAGTGTAAGTATACATGAGAGTGTGGAGGGCGAGTGCAGATACGTTCCAAATTACCGAGTGTTTACACTGCGAGTATGGACGGAGTGATCGAGTGCAGGTGTACATGAGAGTGTGGAGTGCGAGTGCAGATACGTTCCAAATTACCGAGTGTTTACACTGCGAGTATGGACGGAGTGATCGAGTGCAGGTGTGCATGAGAGTGTGGAGTGCGAGTGCAGATACGTTCCAAATTACCGAGTGTTCACACTGCGAGTATGGACGGAGTGATCGAGTGTAAGTGTACATGAGAGTGTGGGGAGCGAGTGCAGATACATTCCAAATTACCGAGTGTTTACACTGCGAGTATGGACGGAGTGATCGAGTGTAAGTGTACATGAGAGTGTGGAGTGCAGATACGTTCCAAATTACCGAGTGTTTACACTGCGAGTATGGACGGAGTGATCGAGTGTAAGTGTATATGAGATTGCGGAGTGCGAGTGCAGATACGTTCCAAATTACCGAGTGTTTACACTGCGACTATAGACGGAGTGATCGAGTGTAAGTGTACATGAGAGTGCGGAGTGCGAATGCAGATACGTTCCAAATTACCGAGTGTTTACACTGCGAGTATGGACGGAGTGATCCAGTGTAAGTGTACATGAGAGTGTGGAGTGCGAGTGCAGATACGTTCCAAATTACCGAGTGTTTACACTGCGAGTATGGACGGAGTTATCGAGTGTAAGTGTACATGAGAGTGCGGAGTGCGAGTGCAGATACGTTCCAAATTACCGAGTGTTTACACTGCGAGTATGGACGGAGTGATCGAGTGTAAGTGTACATGAGAGTGCGGGGTGCGAGTGCAGATACGTTCCAAATTACCGAGTGTTTACACTGCAAGTATGGACGGAGTGATCGAGTGTAAGTGTACTTGAGAGTGTAGAGTGCGAGTGCAGATACGTTCCAAATTACCGAGTGTTTACACTGCGAGTATGGACGGAGTTATCGAGTGTAAGTGTACTTGAGAGTGTGGAGTGCAGATACGTTTCAAATTACCGATTGTTTACACTGCGAGTATGGACGGAGTGATCGAGTGTAAGAGTACATGAGATTGCGGAGTGCGAGTGCAGATACGATCCAAATTACCGAGTGTTTACACTGCGAGTGTGGACAGAGTGATCGAGTGTAAGTGTACACGAAAGTGTGGAGAGCGAATGCAGATACGTTCCAAATTACCGAGTGTTTACACTGCGAGTATGTACGGAGTGATCGAGTGAAAGTGTACACGAGAGTGTGGAGTGCAGATACGTTCCAAATTACCGAGTGTTTACACTGCGAGTATGGACGGAGTGATCGAGTGTAAGTGTACATGAGATTGCGGAGTGCGAGTGCAGATACGATCCAAATTACCGAGTGTTTACACTGCGAGTATGGACGGAGTGATCGAGTGTAAGTGTACATGAGAGTGTGGGGTGCAGATACGTTCCAATTTACCGAGTGTTTACACTGCGAGTATGGACTGAGTGATCGAGTGTAAGTGTACATGAGATTGCGGAGTGCGAGTGCAGATACGATCCAAATTACCGAGTGTTTACACAGCGAGTGTGGACAGAGTGATCGAGTGTAAGTGTACACGAAAGTGTGGAGAGCGAGTGCAGATACGTTCCAAATTACCGAGTGTTTACACTTTGAGTATGGACGGAGTGATCGAGTGTAAGTGTACATGAGAGTGTGGAGTGCAGATACGTTCCAAATTACCGAGTGTTTACACTGCGAGTGTGGACGGAGTGATCGAGTGTAAGTGTACACAAGAGTGTGGAGTGCAGAGACGTTCCAAATTACCGAGTGTTAACACTGCGAGTGTGGACGGAGTGATCGAGTGTAAGTGTACACAAGAGTGCGGAGAGCGAGTGCAGATACGTTCCAAATTACTGAGTGTTTACACTGCGAGTATGGACGGAGTGATCGAGTGTAAGTGTACATGAGATTGCGGAGTGCGAGTGCAGATACGATCCAAATTACCGAGAGTTTACACTGCGAGTATGGACGGAGTGATCGAGTGTAAGTGTACATGAGAGTGTGGGGTGCAGATACGTTCCATTTTACCGAGTGTTTACACTGCGAGTATGGACTGAGTGATCGAGTGTAAGTGTACATGAGATTGCGGAGTGCGAGTGCAGATACGATCCAAATTACCGAGTGTTTACACAGCGAGTGTGGACAGAGTGATCGAGTGTAAGTGTACATGAGAGTGTGGAGTGCAGATAGGTTCCAAATTACCGAGTGTTTACACTGCGAGTGTGGACGGAGTGATCGAGTGTAAGTGTACACAAGAGTGCGGAGAGCGAGTGCAGATACGTTCTGAATTACCGAGTGTTTACACTGCGAGTGTGGACGGAGTGATGGAGTGTAAGTGTACACAAGAGTGCGGAGAGCGAGTGCAGATGCATTCAAAATTACCGAGTGTTTACACTTCGAGTATGGACGGAGTGTTCGTGTGTAAGTGTACACGAGAGAGTGGAGTGCTAGTGCAGATACGTTCCAAATTACCGAGTGTTTACACTTCGAGTATGGACGGAGTGATCGAGTGTAAGTGTACATGAGAGTGTGGAGTGCAGATACGTTCCAAATTACCGAGTGTCTACACTGCGAATGTGGACGGAGTGATCGAGTGTATGTGTACATGAGAGTGTGGAGTGCGAGTGCAGATACGTTCCAAATTATCGAGTGTTTACACTTCGATTATGGACGGAGAGATCGAGTGTAAGTGTACATAAGAGTGTGGAGTGCAGATACGTTCCAAATTACCGAATGTTTACACTGCGAATATGGACGGAGTGATCGAGTGTAAGTGTGCACAAGATTGCGGTGAGCGAGTGCAGATACGTTGCAAATTATCGAGTGTTTACACTGAGAGTATGGACGGTGTGATAGAGTGTAAGTGTACACAAGACTGCGGAGAGCGAGTGAAGATACGTTCCAAATTACCGAGTGTTTACACTTCGAGTATGTACGGAGTGATCGAGTGTAAGTGTACACGAGAGAGAGGAGTGCGAGTGCAGATACGTTCCAAATTACCGAGTGTTTACACTGCGAGTATGGACGGAGTGATCGAGAGTAAGCGTACACGAGAGTGCGGAGAGCGAGTGCAGATACGTTCCAAATTACCGATTGTTTACACTGCGAGTATGGACGGAGTGATCGAGTGTAAGTGTACATGAGAGTGCGGAGTGCGGATACGTTCCACATTACCGAGGTTTACACAGCGAGTATGGACGGAGTGATCGAGTGTAAGAGTACATGAGAGTGCGGAGAGCGAGTGTAGATACGTTCCAAATTACCGATTGTTTACACTGCGAGTATGGACGGAGTGATCGAGTGTAAATGTACATGAGAGTGTGGAGAGCCAGTGGAGATACGATCAAAATTACCGAATATTTACACTGCGAGTATGGACGGAGTGATCGAGTGTAAGTATACATGAGAGTGTGGAGGGCGATACAGATACGTTCCAAATTACCGAGTGTTTACACTGCGAGTATCGACGGAGTGATAGAGTGCAGGTGTACATGAGATTGTGGAGTGCGAGTGCAGATACGTTCCAAATTACCGAGTGTTCACACTGCGAGTATGGACGGAGTGATCGAGTGTAAGTGTACATGAGAGTGTGGGGAGCGAGTGCAGATACGTTCCAAATTACCGAGTGTTTACACTGCGAGTATGGACGGAGTGATCGAGTGTACGTATACATGAAAGTGTGGAGAGGGAGTGCAGATACTTTCCAAATTACCGAGAGTTTACACTTCGAGTATGGACGGAGTGATCGAGTGTAAGTGTACATGAGAGTGTGGAATGCGAGTGCAGATACGTTCCATATTACCGAGTGTTTACACTGCGAGTATGGACGGAGTGATCGAGTGTAAGTGTACATGAGAGTGTGGAGTGCAGATACGTTCCAAATTACCGAGTGCTTACACTGCGAGTATGGACGGAATGATCGAGTGTAAGTGTACATGAGAGTGTAGAGTGCGAGTGCAGATACGTTCCAAATTACCGAGTGTTTACACTGCAAGTGTGGACGGAGTGATCGAGTGTAAGTGTACATGAGAGTGTGGAGTGCAGATACGTTCCGAATTACCGAGTGTTTACACTGCGAGTATGGACGGAGTGATCGAGTGTAAGTGTACATGAGAGTGCGGAGTGCGAGTGCAGATACGTTCCAAATTACCGAGTGTTTACACTGCGAGTATGGACGGAGTGATCGAGTGTAAGTGTACATGAGATTGCGGAGTGCGAGTGCAGATACGATCCAAATTACCGAGTGTTTACACTGCGAGTGTGGACAGAGTGATCGAGTGTAAGTGTACACGAAAGTGTGGAGAGCGAATGCAGATACGTTCCAAATTACCGAGTGTTTACTCTCCGAGTATGGACGGAGTGATCGAGTGTAAGTGTACATGAGAGTGTGGAGTGCAGATACGTTCCAAATTACCGAGTGTTTACACTGGGAGTATGGACGGAGTGATCGAGTGTAAGTGTACATCAGATTGCGGAGTGCGAGTGCAGATACGATCCAAATTACCGAGTGTGTACACTGCGAGTATGGACGGAGTGATCGAGTGTAAGTGTACATGAGAGTGTGGAGTGCAGATACGTTCCAAATTACCAAGTGTTTACACTGCGAGTATGGACGGAGTGATCGAGTGTAAGTGTACATGAGATTGCGGAGTGCGAGTGCAGATACGATCCAAATTACCGAGTGTTTACACTGCGAGTTTGGACACAGTGATCGAGTGTAAGTGTACACGAAATTGTGGAGAGCGAGTACAGATACGTTCCAAATTACCGAGTGATTACACTGCGAGTATGGACGGAGTGATCGAGTGTAAGTGTACATGAGAGTGTGGAGTGCAGATACGTTCCCAATTACCGAGTGTTTACACTGCGAGTGTGGACGGAGTGATCGAGTGTAAGTGTACACAAGAGCGCGGAGAGCGAGTGCAGATACGTTCCAAATTACCGAGTGTTTACACTGCGAGTATGGACGGAGTGATCGAGTGTAAGTGTACACAAGAGTGCGGAGAGCGAGTGCAGATACGTTGCAAATTACCGAGTGTTTACACTGCGAGTATGGACGGAGTGATCGAGTGTAAGTGTACATGAGAGTGTGGAGTGCAGATACGTTCCAAATTACCGAGTGTTTACACTGCGAGTCTGGACGGAGTGATCGAGTGTAAGTGTACACAAGAGTGCGGATAGCGAGTGCAGATACGTTCCAAATTACCGAGTGTTTACACTGCGAGTGTGGACGGAGTGATGGAGTGTAAGTGTACACAAGTGTGCGGAGAGCGAGTGCAGATACATTCCAAATTACCGAGTGTTTACACTTCGAGTATGGACGGAGTGATCGAGAGTAAGCGTACACAAGAGTGCGGAGAGCGAGTGCAGATACGTTCCAAATTACCGAGTGTTTACACTTCGAGTATGGACGGAGTGATCGAGTGTAAGTGTACATAAGAGTGTGGAGTGCAGATACGTTCCAAATTACCGAATGTTTACACTGCGAATATGGACGGAGTGATCGAGTGTAAGTGTACACAAGAGTGCGGTGAGCGAGTGCAGATACGTTGCAAATTACCGAGTGTTTACACTGCGAGTATGGACGGTGTGATCGAGTGTAAGTGTACACAAGAGTGCGGAGAGCGAGTGCAGATACGTTCCAAATTACCGAGTGTTTACTCTTCGAGTATGGACGGAGTGATCGAGTGTAAGTGTACACGAGAGAGTGGAGTGCGAGTGCAGATACGTTCCAAATTACCGAGTGTTTACACTGCGAGTATGGACGGAGTGATCGAGAGTAAGCGTACACGAGAGTGCGGAGTGCGGATACGTTCCACATTACCGAGGTTTACACAGCGAGCATGGACGGAGTGATCGAGTGTAAGAGTACATGAGATTGCGGAGAGCGAGTGTAGATACTTTCCAAATTACCGGTTGTTTACACTGCGAGTATGGACGGAGTGATCGAGTGTAAGTGTACATGAGAGTGTGGAGAGCCAGTGCAGATACGATCCAAATTACCGAATATTTACACTGCGAGTATGGACGGAGTGATCGAGTGTAAGTATACATGAGAGTGTGGAGGGCGAGTGCAGATACGTTCCAAATTACCGAGTGTTTACACTGCGAGTATGGACGGAGTGATCGAGTGCAGGTGTACATGAGAGTGTGGAGTGCGAGTGCAGATACGTTCCAAATTACCGAGTCCTCACACTGCGAGTATGGACGGAGTGATCGAGTGTAAGTGTACATGAGAGTGTGGGGAGCGAGTGCAGATACGTTCCAAATTACCGAGTGTTTACACTGCGAGTATGGACGGAGTGATCGAGTGTAAGTGTACATGAATGTGTGGAGAGCGAGTGCAGATACTTTCCAAATTACCGGGTGTTTGCACTGCGAGTATGGACGGAGTGATCGAGTGTAAGTGTACATGAGAGTGCCGAGTGCGAGTGCAGATACGTTCCAATTTACCGAGTGTTTACACTGTGAGTATGGACGGAGTGATCGAGTGTAAGTGTACATGAGAGTGTGGGGAGCGAGTGCAGATACGTTCCAATTTACCGAGTGTTTACACTGTGAGTATGGACTGAGTGATCGAGTGTAAGTGTACAAGGGAGTGTGGAGTGCGAGTGCAGATACGTTCCAAATTACCGAGTGTTTACACTGCGAGTATGGACGGAGTGATCGAGTGTAAGTGTTCATGAGAGTGTGGATTGCAGATACGTTCCAAATTACCGTTTGCTTACACTGCGAGTATGGACGGAATGATCGAGTGTAAGTGTACATGAGAGTGTAGAGTGCGAGTGCAGATATGTTCCAAAATACCGAGTGTTTACATTGCGAGTATGGACGGAGTTATCGAGTGCAAGTGTTCATGAGAGTACGGAGTGCGAGTGCAGATACGTTCCAAATTACCGAGTGTTTACACTGCAAGTGTGGACGGAGTGATCGAGTGTAAGTGTACATGAGAGTGTGGAGTGCTGATACGTTCCAAATTACCGAGTGTTTACACTGCGAGTATGGACGGAGTGATCGAGTGTAAGTGTATATGAGATTGCGGAGTGCGAGTGCAGATACATTCCAAATTACCGAGTGTTTATACTGCGAGTATGGACGGAGTGATCGAGTGTAAGAGTACATGAGATTGCGGAGTGCGAGTGCAGATACATTCCAAATTACCGAGTGTTCACACTGCGAGTATGGACGGAGTGATCGAGTGTAAGTGTACATGAGATTGCGGAGAGCGAGTGCAGATACATTCCAAATTACCGAGTGTTTACACTGCGAGTATGGACGGAGTGATCGAGTGTAAGTGTACATGAGAGTGTGGAGTGCAGATACGTTCCAAATTACCGAGTGTTTACACTGCGAGTATGGACGGAGTAATCGAGTGTAAGTGTACATGAGATTGCGGAGTGCGAGTGCAGATACGATCCAAATTACCGAGTGTTTACACTGCGAGTATGGACGGAGTGATCGAGTGTAAGAGTACATGAGATTGCGTAGTGCGAGTGCAGAGTGTTCATCATTTGGCAAACAGTCAATGTTGTCAATCCGTAATAAATAAATGAAGCTACAATAACTCATCCTGATATACTAACACACCTGTACTGATAGAGATGACATCGTTAAGGGGTACTGGCATTATGGGCACCCGTGGAAGGGGGGGCTGGGGTACGTCTTATCCTCACCAAGTTACAGGTACGGTAGGTAATGAGATGATTGGCAAATATCCTGCGGGCACACATGAGTGACGTTCCTATATTATCGGTAGTTGACAGGTTCCACATAGTGGAATTAGTATATCTGATATACATTCAGTGGCGTAGCCAGGGAGGGGTTAGGGGGGGGGGGGGGTAGAACCCCTCCCATTGGAAAATCGGCAGTTGGGATTTGTGTCTGTAGTGATGTAATGTTGTCGCCTTTCGGCCCGGGTCCCCATTTTTGGCTACATACGTCTTCATGACAACGTATAACCACAGTCTACCAACAGATCGCGAAGCTTGGCTCATATATATATATATATATTTTTACCGCGACACAATAATGCCCTCATGCAGCCAGTAAGAATGTGCCGAATGCGCTATGTTGGTGTATGTTATTGTTGCTCGATTTACTGTATGTTAGCAGTGTGTATAAAGGTTATATCCTTAATTTAGCACGTGCTTTACCAGAGGAGATGTGCAGTTCAATAAACAGATCTAATATTAGAAGCAATATTTCAGTGTTGCTAAGTAACCTACATCATCGCTTTTCAGTCGGTCAAAACGAGTGTAAGGCTCCCAATTAGATCAGGTGGACAGTTCCAATTAACTGGGAATCGCAATAGATAGTATTATCAAGCTTTTCAATCAAACAACGGAACTAGGTCTTTAACTGGTTATAAATCAATAATAATATTATTGGTTTTAGGACCCTTTTATCTACTGTGGCTTTTAGAGACACCGGGGTGCCGGAATTTTGCCTTGAAGGGGATCTTTAAATTGCCAGTAAATCTACAGACAGGGTTCCCTCCATTAAATTCCAGCTGACTGCGCCAGGATTAGATCCTGCAAATTGGGCACAGCAGGCCAGAACGTTACCGCTGAGCCACGGAGCCAGTCAGTTATAAATCAAAAGCATGTCTCGGTAGGATATCTTTGCATGGCTTCGGTGGCGTAGTTGATAGCATGCTGAACTGCTATGCCCAAGCTCGCGGGTTCAAACCCAGACGAAGTCGTCGGGCCCATGTCATAGATTTATGGCACGTAAAAGAACATCAACTACAATTGGTAGTGTGTAGCCAAAATGTGAATGCTATTGGGCTAGACAGGATCCATCAAGTTCAAACGTTCGCCGTTGGGTTTCAGTGACAGTGGCGTCTGGTAGCTTAAGTTGGAACTACTTGACATTGAAATTGGGGGACCTACGGGTGTTCATGTGAAATGCCCTGCTATGGCCATTGGCTGCAAATCAAATATAAATATCTTTGCATTTTGAAAATAAAGACATACGGTAGGCTAAGTAAACGTAAAGGATGTCATCTCAAACACATTCTGACATTTTAATTTTCAGATGTAGAAAATGGCTTTTCAATAGTCAGAGAGCTGATTTAATGAATAAAGATTTTGTACAATAATATAAACTTATTCTCGAATCCTTTGGAAACAAGCCAATTTATGTCGTCATGATAATGCTCACAAACTTAGATGTGCACACTGTTTGTTAATTCTCTTATGAAATACCTGGTCTCCCACATGGCTGCTGTGAAGCGTACCTTTGTTATTGCAATTGTTTTTGCCGATATTTTGCAAAATTGGCATTGCATTATTTTGTAAATTTCAGGAATGAAAGGTTTCAAACCCACAGAAGAAATACGAAGTGCCTACAATTGAGCCATTTAAGATCTTATTCGTTTCATAAACCACACTGGTATTTTTACTAATTAACTCTAATGTTACTCAATTTTGCGGAATAACTAGCTTTTGTTAGGGTTAAGAATTTGATATTATATTATACCCATACAGGCTTCGCCTGGTATCTTAAAGGGGTTACCCATCGAAAGCTTAAAAGGCGCACGGACGGTAGGTCTCAGACGCAATTCAGAAAAGCCGAGGTTATCAGCGAAACTCCGAACACCCATATTCTACTCTTCTCCGAAGTCTTAACTCGACACGACTCGACAGTTAATGCTGGCCGAAGCTGGGGTGATGGGCTCGCTCGCTAGCTTGTAAACTCGCTCCGAAGCTAGTAATTTAAATTTCCACTGAATGGAGATTGTTGGAAGAAATTAAAACGTAAAATCACTTATAGTTGGCGATGTATTAAAGATAAAGATATGATGTCGCGGAGTTCTTTGTAGAACTTTTCATGCTGACCAATTCTTATACTCATAGTATATGGATATTTTTAATGGTTTACCTAGCGTAAGCTTAAAAGGCGCACGGACGGCAGATTTTCGTTCGACACGATTCACTGAAATCGTTACTGCTCGGCTTCCTTTGGTCGTAAATGAATGTTTTCCTACAGAAACCATCCTCGAGAAATTCTTTACTGAATGGTGAAAACCGCATCAAAATCCATTCAGTGGATTTAGAGATTGCCCGTTACATCCAGGAATCGTGGACTTAGTTTTATGTAGAGATTCCAGCGACAATCATTAAAACAAATACATGAATTTATAACTAGTATGTACTATGAATTCTACGTAAGACTCATTAAATACGTCATACAACTGTACCTAGAGATACTTATAGAGGACTGAACTAATAAAAACAGAGCAATTTTTTATGTTTCAATGAATTAAAAGTGTACAGTATATCAACATTGTGGCTTTTTTCGGAAGTAGTTGGTGATTTAACGTGACTGATGTTTACAATGGAAATAATCACTTAGGTGAGTTAAAATTCAAAAATCCCTTGCAAAAGTGGAATCATCCTTACCGCGAATAACGTGCTCAAGGCAGTTGCCAGCTTGCTGGCCACCGTGAGCGCTAGTGTCGCTTCACCTACAAAGAGGATGCAATTTCGTAACGCAGCGAGCTTCGCGACTGTGTATTTTAGACTGTAGTAATACAACTCCGTCCTTCCAGGGTTGCCAATCTAACTCTTCCCCCGTGAAATAACTTATAGCTTATTTCAAACTGAGGTCAGCGCCAAATAATTTTGAATCCCACACAGCGGGACAATATTAGCTTTCTTGTTCTTTTCTTGTCGGGAGGGAAGTTATATGTAAATTAATCTAGTTTTTATTAAAAATAAGGCGCTTTGATAATGACTTAGAAAATTCTATGGGTACATTAACTCTAATTTGGGATCATTATTAACACCTTGAGCATGAGATAACCGTCAGCCGAGTTAATTCATATTACGTAAATATATGTCCAGCCTTTCCCCAAATTACGGTTATCTCCCAGTTACGAATGAGTGAAATTTGTCGCCTGAGTAGAGTAAGCAATTAAACCTTTTTTTTTGCGGCATGTAGCATTTGTAAGGTAAGAAGGACCTTGGTAGGTGACAAAAATCTTCCAAAATGATACTTTAGGCATTCAGGGCTAATTGCAATAAAAAACACAGGATCTTGTTGGAAAAACTGAATAAAAATGAGTACCGGTATTGAATTACTCATAAATTAACATTATACATCGTGAGAGGACATGCCCACCTTTGCTGAGACGTCTGTAAATAATGTCTATTGTTAAGAGAATATAAATAAGTATGCAATAGTACAAATCTGCTTGAGCTATTGACAAAAAACCAGGAACGCAATGCTTGCAAGATATAAGCAAAATAAAAATGGACATGGACACTTTTGCATCTCATTTTGCCGATGGACACTTTTGCATGCAACTGTAATGGACATGGACAGTTTTGAAACAGACTAGAGACTATGTGAAGAGAAGACATGTGATGATCATAAATCTAAATTTTTGTATTCAATTTTTAATTTATGGAATGAACATAAATCTACGTAAATTTGTCTATTTTTTAAAACGTACATGGAGTAATATCTGACAATCTGCCACGCACTTAGTACATCATACCTGGAACAATGTCTTGATCCTCTCCTGCTAGCCTAATAAGTTCTTGTACTATAACAGAGAGTTAATCTCCCTCCAGGACTCACCATAGTGTTTCTCGAGGAGATTCGAAACATTTTTCAGTTATTTTTCATTAATGGTCACGGGAGAGTTTGTTAAGCAGCCCGGGTTTACCTGTTTATAGTGTATTCCCCGTTTGCGTACACCCATTGGATCATTGATGTCAGACCTATAATTAGGCTCCCCTTGGACGTGAATTACGTTCTGTGAATTACGGATGATGATGATGACTCTTTTTACTTTTGTTATCTGGAAGGGGGACGATGCTGCGGATTGGATGACGTTTTGAATGGCCCTTTCCAGTCAGCTATCTCTCAGTCTCTCCCTAGTTTGTGGAGGGTCCCATACTCTTCCAAGATGCTATGGTTGAAACTATCGTTTCTCGTTTCCGCAGTTGCCTTTTGATGAGCCCAATCATTCTATCGGGAGGCATGAATGAATATCCAGTAATGGGATAATTCAGTTCTATTTTGTTGACGCTTCTTGCGTGTTTGTACATCCAGTGACACAGCATCTAGACAACTATTGTGTTTTTATTTTGCCCAGGGCACCCATCGGCAATTAAGCCCAAAGTTTGTATGTTGTTCATGTCTGTATGGCATAAACAGTGGTAGCGATCTGAGCATATTTCATTTGACCCTTTCTTACCTTCGCTCTCAAGCCATGTGTACATCAAGACATTATTAGTGGTTAACCTTGTTTTGAAGAGAAACATACTATAATGGCAAGATTGTATAGGTATAATTGCCTACTGTAAGAGACACTCTGATCAGATATTTTAATTCCTTTGGCAGTCGAAAGACATGGGCAGAAATTGTTTCGCATTTCCTTCAGCGATGAATAGAAACAACTTGCTTCACTGATCTTCACGGCGTACTCGCTTCCTAGAACGGTCAGGTGTTGTTTCCGCAATGCCTTGATCAACATTACTGACATGTTTCATATTTATTGTGACGAAAACAGTGCGTATAACTTTCAGCATCAACGTTAAAACACACACAAGGGCTCAATGTTTACATACATAAGACGGCCATCTTGTATTAGTCATCTGACTTCAATCTTCATTGCGATTGGTGGAAAGGGACAAGGCAAGTTTTGAGCCTCACTTACGTATGGACATGGACAGTTTTGAATCCAACCACACTTTTCGAGAGCTGGTATTCATAGGACATGGACAGTTTTAAGCATAAATAGCATTTCGGGCATGTGTAATAAGTGTTGCCAACTCATTTTTTTTGAAAAGTGGACATGGACAGTTTTGCATCTAGGCAACTCAGATACGCAGTCTTCATGTTGGTAGCACAGATTTATTTGAGTTTATTTTGTTCCTGTCAGAGGAAAGGGAATGTTCTAGATTTACCATTGAGGTGTGACATTTTAGTCAAAAATTAACTTAATTTTTTAAAGAAGTGATTTGTTTTTGTCTTTTGAGCGTATTGCATTACTCGAAAAAATCGGGATCAAAATACATGAAACTTTTCTTGTGTAATAATATCTCACAGAGAAATGGAAATGCTTGTAAAGTTGTTGTTAATTCAGTTTAGGGGCTTGTGACACCTTGGTTATCAGCTCCGTGTAGTTGGGAGTGTGTTGAAGCTGTCTGGCAACCTGTATTGCTGTGATGGTTGTACTTGTGTGTGTAAATGTATCTGGGACAGGGATGGAGTAACGCTCCGGGACTTGAGCAAGGCACTATCCCGGCAATTTCCTGTATGGAGTGTGGCAAAACCCGGGGAAAAACACACTCAGGATAATCGCTGTCAGCACCGGGATTCGAACCTACGATATCCGTACTTACCACAGCTGGCCTCGCGACCATGGTGCACGTTCAACGAGCGGAAATGCTTGTAGAATTTGGCTTGAGTACCTATAACCCCCTCCATTGGTCGATCCTGGCTACGCTACTGTATACATTTCGGCGAGATGTTAGTGTAAGAACGTTTTAATACATGCCAGTAACAAGTCCATGTTGGAAGAAATTAAATGTAGTAGCGACATGATACAGCTTGGGTTATGGTAAACAGCGGAAGTTAATAGGATACAGTAGGGATTGTCAGTGACACTCAAATTACAATATTTAAGTGTCTAAGATACAGAGATGTAACTAGGAACAGCTTTCTGACGACATTATACAAGTTTCACAGCTGTTAGCTATATAGAGATGACGAAGAGTCTAGTTTGAACTGGGTGTTTTTTAACGAAAGGAGCAAGTTTTATTTCGTGGCATCAATACTTGTAAGCAATTAGTGTGGATTTGCAGGACACTAGTTCCAATTTCACGCAGCCTAATCAGACGTGATTATAGGTTTATAAGGTATCGTACTTTATCGTCTGACAATATGATATTTAATATGTTTCCCCCAAATACATTTCTAGTGTAGGCTATATAGGAATAGTGAATTCGAGTGTAGGATTCTTTATTTCCCTGCGTTACAAGCGGGCACCATTACTTTATGGTATCTATTAAATAACAAAGATAAATGTGACGTCTAATTAGACCATGACGGTCAACTTGCAAACATATGACTCAGAGTAAATGTTGAGCGTCATGGTTGTATATGAGTTACTGTTTTTGACAAATATAAAACCGCTCGTTATCAGTGTGCACTTCGAAGGGTCTGAAAAAAGCTCATTTGATTTCTTAAATAGACTGATTTTAAATAATTGTTCCTCTGTTCTAGTTTCCTGATCATAATAGAGAAACAACTACTCATCAAGAGTGAGCCAGAATGTTTGGCTCATGAATTCCCTGGCATTGTAAGTTGCATTTTAATTTATATATGTTACTAGCTGAAGTACCCGTGCTTCGCTACGGGTCGTAAATAAATTAAAATGTGAAGGTGACAGTTAAAACAGGGGATAGGCGAGGTGCTGCGCAGAGGGAGATTAAGGATGGAACATTTTGTCCAGCTACACCGCTCTGCCTTGACCGTGTTTTATAGCACACATTTAGGTTTTACTCGCTAACGGTTGGAGATACATTTCGGATGGAAAATGCAATTTTTAACCTCGTATATGCCATCAAAAGTTTGCTATTTGTTAGCGTTCTCTTTTTATTTGAAATGGAAATATGAAAGTTTAAAACCAAAGGGTAGAGTGACGTCACTAAAATGGTCGCCATCTTTGAATAGTGCAAAGTATTGAAATCAAAAGTAATCTGTATGTTAACCAGGTAAATCTGCTACTTCCATGTAAAATTCATGTAAATCGGACCAGTGGTACTTGCGTGATTGAGTAATACACAGACACACACCATCTCATTTTTAGTCTCGCTTCGCTCGCATCATAGTCGTGTCATATTGTTATTCAATGAAATGCAGGGTTAACCCCGTTAACACCCCTTTAGAACCTGAATATCCAAAAATCCCTCCTTAGTAGATGTTTTCGACACACAACAAACATATCCCCAAAATATCATTCTTCTAACATTAATAGTTTTGGTTGGTCGATGAGAGTGAACATCCAAAAATCCTTCCTTAGTGGACGTTTTTCTTCCAGAATTTCACCCCTCCCCATAGGCCCCTTAAATTGGATTCATGAAAAAACGGTCGAACACCTATTTATTTTATTTATTTATTTATTTATTTATTTATTTTAAGCTGATTGATTTCCTCCGAGTTTCAAACTCCTCGCCTATGTCGTTTAAGAGATACACGCTCCGTTAAGAATCTTTCAACCCCCAATTTTCATCCCTTTCACCTCATAATATACACTACATCGAAAAACCATTAGACATGTGTCAGCTTATTTTTAATGATTAGTATATATGCCAAGTATCACTTCCCCAAATGAAACCACTCGTGAGATATTGTTATTCAATGAAATGCACGTTTACCCCCTTAACACCTATTTAGAACTTGAATATTCAAAACTCTTTCCTTAGTGGACGTTTTCGACATAAAACGAACATATCCCCAAAATCTCATGTTTCCAACTTCAATAATTTTGGCTGGGCGATGATGAGTGAGTGAGTCAGTCAGGACATTTTCTTTCATTTATATTTGATAATTTCACCCCTCCCCATGAACCCCTTAAATTGGATTTATGAAACAAACGGTCGAACACCTATTTACTTATTTAAAGCTGTTTTCCCCCTGAATCAATCAGTTAGGACACTTTCTTTCCTGTTTTTTTCCCCCAGAATTTCACCCCTCTCCAAGGGCCCCTTAAATTGGATTTATGAAAAAAAAACGGTCGAACACATATTTACTTACTTGTATTTTAAGCTGTTTTTCCCCGCCGAATTTCAAACTTCCCGCCTATGTCGTTTAAGAGATACACGCTCCGTTAAGAATCCCTCAACCCCCAATTTTCACCCCTTTCACCTCATAATATACACCACTCGATAAACCTTTAGATATATATCTGATTATTTTTAATGATTAGTTTATATTCCGAATATCACATCCCCAAAGAAACAACTCATGAGATTTCGTTATTCAATGAAATGCACGTTTACCCCCTTAACATCTCTTTAAAACCCGAATAAAAGAAAGTCATTCCTTAGTTGACGTTTTGACATACAGCGAACATATTCCCAAAATTTCATTTTTCCAACATTAATAGTTTTCGCTGGGCGTGATGAGTGAGTGAGTCAGACAGGACATTTTCTTTCAATTATTTTTACCAGAAGATTACCCCTCCCCATGGGCCCCTTAAATTGGATTGATGAAAAAACGCTTGAACACCTATTAACTTATTTTTTTAGCTGTCTTTTTCCCCTGAGTTTGATGAGTGAGTGAGTTAGTCAGTCAGTTAGGACACTTTCTCTCCTTTATCCCCCCAGAATTTCACCCCACCCCATTGGCCCCTTAAATTAATTTATGTAAAAACGGTTGAACACCGATTTACTTAATTTTTTAGCTGATTTTTTTTCGCTAAGTTTCAAATTTCTCGCCTATGTCGTTGAAGAGATAGGCCTACACGCTCCGTTAGGAATCCTTCAACCCCCACTTTTCACCCCTTTCACCTCATAATATACATCTCATCCTAAAACCCTCAGACTCGTGTCTTCTTATTTTTAATGATGAGTTTACGTGCCGAGTATCACATCCCCCAATGAAACCAATCGGGAGATATTGCAATTCAATGAAATGCAGGTCTACCCCCTTAACACCCCTTTAGAACCTGAATATCCAAAAATCCTCTCTTAGTGGGCATTTGCGGCCCTTTGGGAAGCTGCATACCAAATTTCATTCCAATCCGTCGGTGGTTTCTGAGATTTCGTGATGAATGAATGAGTGAGTGAGTGGTATTTGACAAATATATATAGTAGATGATAGTGTCAAGTCTTTGTTATGCTAAACTCGGTTGACAGTGCTGTGTGAGTAGTGGAGTAACTAACGGGATTTCAAGTAAAGATCCTCTTTTTCTATACCGGTAGTGCAGAGCAGAACTGGCATCCAGTCGGCCGTGACTCGACTTTAGCTATGTTGCCATGGAAACTGTCTGGCTTGCCATTCCTTCATGAGTATATTTTATGATTTGATTAGCCTGTGCTTGAGTGCAAAAGGGCCGAAATCAGAAGAATGAGAAAGACTATCGAAAATTCATGTAGCCAGCGGTTCCTTCTGGATCCTAAACTATATGTATGCAAAATTTGGTTGAGGTTGGTGGAACGGTGTAGATTTGTATACGGAACAGACCCACCCACATACATACCCACATACATACATACAGACTTTCACTTTTATATATAAGATAGCATTGCTATCTTACTGATGTGCAAGGTTTAGTGACCTAATACAGTACTTTTTAGTAAATGGTGCTCTAACCAGGATCTGTTAACTTTTACTGTTTATGATACACATAACTTAGTACTCATATTGTGTCTATATATTGAACATTGGGTAATACGTCGCAGGATTCAAATGAGCTGCTGCCCTCTGATAACCTGCAGGACGAGGCTGGTGATATATTTGACAACGAAAGGATAGCAGTTAAAGAGGAAAAAGAACTTCAGGTAATTATATGTTCTGCATTATTTCTCTTAAAATAATGCGAATTATTTATACAATAAATATTATTTGGAAGATTGGACCACTCAGTCTTGTGTTCTATAAGAACACATAACAATAGCAGATGTAATTATATTGGTACTGCAGTTCCACTCTGCTGACACCCTGGATCCTATTACAGGTGGAGTCTGCACAACGTGCCAAGTTAAAACACAATCCAATAAGGCATTTGAGATATAATTGCCCTTAAGTGAATGCGCTGCTATTTGCGTATCCTATTGCGTGTAGGCTAGACTGTCACAGCAAAGCAAGCTTGTTACCGGCATAAAACGAATTTAAGATTTTAACATGGACGTCAGCTATCATATTTCTAATGAATAATCATCAGGATATCTTTCTTCTTCAATTGGTTGAAAACGTGACCACCAATGGAACACACAGAATACCTGCTAACACTTCCTTTGACCAGAATCAAAGTAACAAATTCTTAAACTACTGCAATTAGCCACAATACCTGCAGTAATGGTAGGGATATAGTAATAGATGGTTACTCCTCCGCTGCCTGAATATTAACACCCCTGGTTATGGTCACGCACAGTGGGGGCAGTCACGCATCAATAATGTTTATCCAGACCAATTATTTCTTTTTGCTCATAATTACAATGTATCTTGTGTGGTTTGGTGTATTTTGTATCGGACATGTTGGCAACAGTGATGTGACGTAATATGACGTCAATGTGTCGGCCACACCTAGGCGAAACCCCACACCAGACACGGCACAAACCTAGAAGAATTGTTGAGTTTTAATTCACTGACCGTGAAAGCCAATATACCCTCTTTTTGGAAGCCTTCATAGGGAGGTTAAGGCTGCTTGAGCTTTTAGTTCACGTAGTAAAATGTGCAGTTGCACTTTATATAAAGGGAGGTAGGGCGCAGTTCGCTACTCCTGTGGGGGGTCCGGGCGGGGACACTAAGAGCCTGCTGATGAGCCAGGTTGGTGTCTTACGCGAAACCCCACACAAGACACAGCACAAACCTAGAAGAATTGCTGAGGTTTAATTCACTGGCCGTGAAAGCCAATATACCATTTTTTTTGGAAGCCTTCATAGGGAGGTTAAGGCTGCTTGAGCTTTTATTTCTCGCTGTAAAAAGGTGTAGTAGCACATAATATAAGGGGAGGTAGCGCGGAGTGGGGGTCCGGGCGGTGATGAGCCAGGTTGGTGTCCTAGGCGGAACTCCACACCAGACTGGCACAAACCTAAAAGAATTGCAGAGTTTAAGAAGTGAAAACCTTTATTTAAGCAATATTATAAATATTTCCAGTCCAGCAGTGGCATGACTCCCAGAAAAGTTTGTGAATCATATATTTTCAATAATCTACCGGGTTCTGGTTTGGTGCTGGTTCTGGTCAAGGGAAGAGTTGTTCTAAGCAATTACACAACTAATGGTCTTTGCCTGTGGTAGCTCATTTGTCAACTCTTGATATAAAGTGCAATGCTCTCTAGAATTACCATTTGTATAAACACATGTTTAAGAGAGCTTAAGTGAATACACAGAATCTAAATGTTAACTTGCACAATTACAGTAATTGGAAGTTGCTTGAGACCCACATGACCTGAGCAAATCCCAATATTGCATTTGATTACTTGTTCATCTCTTCATTTTACCATCCCTTGTCAACTCTTCCTTAATTCTTATTCTAATAGTTACAGGTAATCATCCATTTTCTCACTCTAATTGACTGTTTTTCTTACTACCTGATAACTTGCTTTAATTATTTTACGGGGGACCTCTTCCTTCTCTCCATGATATAATGGTGTCATTGGTCAGCGCAACTGCTTGGAATGTAAAATATTGAGATGTATTTCATCTCTCATGAAAATGGGCATTGATTGGAACCAAAGTAATACATCTGTGATGCTGTTTATTTCGAAATGCACTTAGGCCTGTGTGGAGGGCGATATGTGTCAGAGAGGGAGGGAAGGGTTCCTCTTGTACCAAGTACACTCTGCAGGCACATTTCTCAGTATGTTGTGTAGCCCTTTAGGCATGTAGATAGACTGCTGAGGGAATGGTTGAAGAAGTGCAGTAGGTTGGGGAGGATATGGGCTGCTCCATGTCTGGCTCAACTCCTCCCTTCAAAGGTCCTTATTCTTCGATGGTTAAGGGTATTCTTTGAACTTTTCTTCTTTGTGTTTATCGTGTTAAAAGTTATGCTTTTTTAATGTGGCAACTATGCTGTAACAATGCGGTGAAATATAGCCTGAGGTAGCTTAGATACCCACCTTCCCTCAGCGTGACTGAACTTGTCCTCTACAGCCATGCATGTATGCTGCAACAATAACAAGATCGCAGTTTTGACCGCGCGCTCGTGGAATACAGCTGCAATGATGTCGAAGCAAGATCAAAGGAGCTGGTTGAAAGTAGAATGCACTAGAGGTCGCAATGCATAGCAGCGTTACGAAGGATTGCAAGAGGCTTACCGCACTGTAGCACGGTGGATCAAGGCCTTCAAAGACGGACGACAAAATGTGACAGACATGCTGCGGCCTAGTTATCCTGCAGTAAGTGATGACGATGTGCAGAACGTTAACGCGTTAGTGCTGGCGGATCGAAACACCACAATTCGTGAATTGGCCAACGATACGCTTTCGACTGTGCTGTAAATCCTGAAGAAGTGGCTGGGAATGCGGAAAATTGCCTCCAAGTGTGTTCCACATGATTTGACTGAACATCAACATTGGCTGCGATATGATTCAGCTCGTATGTACATGGAGCGCTATGAACGAGAAGGTGAGGCCTTCCTACGGAGGATAATCACCATTAACGAGACCTGGGCCAGAGGCTATGAACCGCAGCTGAAACGCCAATCAAGGGCGTGTCGTCATCACAGTCACTGCGAAAAGTAACGGTTCGGCCGTCCGGGTCCAATGTGAAGGCCATGCTGATCGTTGCCTATGACTGGGATTACATTATTTAAATGACTCATGGTGGTTCCGTATTGCTATGTTAGAATAGTTATTAACAAGAAATGAACATCTGCCTGAATCAATACTATACAGATAAAATTAATTATTGAACTTGTTTACAGTACATGTTTCGGGGATTAATTATATTTTATCCCCTTCATCAGCTGTTGAAGAAACAAAAAACAAAGCGTAGCACAGTAATAATATACGTGTTTAAAACCTAATATTGTGCACCATAAAATTTAGGGTTTAAGAATATAATAAAGTGAAGAGAAACAGATGGTGACGGTGATCAGCTGCTCATGACAAATAGTAGTTCCTTGAATTGGTAGATATGTAACACCAATACTTCGCCAATCCGTGTAGCTCTATAACCAATGAAGAGCCTGTATGCTTATATCCAAATATAGCCCTTCAAAACAAAGCGGCTTTAAGAAACCCGACGTGATGGAAAGTGATCATAGGTTAGTTTAAAGCATATGGTGTCTGAAAGAAAGCAATGGAAAAACAGATAAAATCAAACCTGTGACAAAGATGAAAAGTATATAATAATCATTATGCAAGTCTAATTTAAACGGCATTGAAAGAATATAAATCGAATACATATGATAAACTTACATGTGGTTAGGACAACGTTACATTTATTAGAAAGTAATTTGTCTATTGTTTGAAATTTTATGGGCGTACCATAGTCCAAAGCTCAAATAGAAGGTAGTAGGAAATTAAAGAACGTCAGTGCTAGTTCTGGAAAAGGACGTAGATACGAACGGAGCGTTACTGTGAAAAGATGAACTTATGGGAAGAAGAAAACGTACAAAGTGGAAGAATTAAAACTAGAAAATGTAATGAATTTTTTTTTTATCAGGGGACTGTACTAGCGGTAATAGTGATTAATAAAAGTATGTAATGATGTATAAAATATTTATAATAGAAAACATTATATTAAAACATTTAAGGTGTTTTAATATTGGATTTAACAGTTAAGTTATCTGTGAGAGTGTCAAATAAGATATTTGATTCGAAAATGATTTCATTAAGATTTACTGGGTCTGGAATTTTGTGTGCTGTGTTGATTTCCATAGATTCGAGAATGTTCATCATAGTACATTTGTTAGAGTAATGTAATATCTGTAAATCATTATCTATGTTAGTGAATTTATGACCTGAATCTTCCATGTGTGCGGCCATGGCTGAATATTTTCTGTATTTAGTGGCTTTTAAGTGATCATTATATCTTGTGGTGAAAGCTCTTCCGGTTTGATCTATATACTTTGCGTTACATTCATTACAATTTAACCTGTAGACACCGGATTTGCTGAATTTATTCTTCAAGTTGATAGTATTAGAATTAAAGAAAATGTTCTGATTAGTATTGTTTGTTTTATAAGCTATTTTCATGTTAAGTTTTTTGAATTTGTTGGTGATGTTGTAAGTATGATGATTAAAGTAAGTAAAAACTGCGTATGAAGGATTGTCTTTACGCTCAGGTTGAAGTTGCGTGATAGGTTTATTTTTCAGTTTGTTAATTATATTATTAACGTATTGACGGTTATAACCATTAATTCTGGCAATTTGATGAATAATTGCAATTTCTTTGTCAAAATCTTGTTTGGAAAGGGGTAAACTCATGGCTCTGTCCACAAGATTAATGAAAGTGGCTTTTTTATGACAGCCAGGATGGTTTGAATATTGTCTTATAGCAGAATGGGTTTGCGTGGGTTTCCTGAAAATTTGATAATATAGTCTTGTTATCTTTTTTAATGACGTTGCTAACAGAGAGACAGACAGGTGTCTAGGAAATTAATCTTATAATTTGTGGCGGATTCCATAGTAAATTTAATATTATTATCAATATTGTTAAGTTGGTCTAAAACTTCATCTACCTTTTGAATATTATCGTCAATTATGATGAAAACATCATCTACGTATCCACCCCAAAACTTAATTCCTTTTATTTTGCTTTCTATTTTAGTTTCTAAATGGTCGAGGTAAATATTAGCGAGTATTCCTGATAATGGAGAACCCATGGCTAAGCCATCATTTTGTTTGTAAATTTTACTATTGAAAGTAAAGTAATTATTATTTAGAACAAGCTGTACCCGGCATGCGTTGCAATGCCAATCAAAGAAAGTGCTGGCGTTTTAATTTTGTTTTTTTAAGTTCGTTTGGATAAATATATTTTCGATTTCCGTTAACTGCCTCTAAACTATCATAAATTGGATTTACTAATTTAGAAACATTCGTGGGAGCGTGCACAACAATTCACCAAAGTTTCATCGCAATCGATGAATGGTATATGAATGCATACGGGATTTTGTTGAAACGCTTCGCGCGTCTTAACCCAATTGTTGCATCTACGCGTGCGCTACCTATTGTGAAATGGATTTACTAAGTCGAAAACCTTTCCTGGCGTGTACACAACTACTAATCAAAGTTTCACCGCAATCGGATGAACGGTATATGACCGCATACGGGATTTTGTTTAAACTATTCATGGGCTGTCACACATTTTTTTGAATCTACTCGTGCGCTACCTACTGTGACATGGATTTACTAAGTTAGAAAAGTTCACATACGTGTACACAACAACTCATCAAAGTTTCATCGCAATCGATGTATGGTATCTGAACGAATAGGGGAGTTTGTTGAAACACTTCGCGCGTCGTCACCCATTTGTTGCATCTACTCGTTCGCTACCTATTGTAAAATGCATGTACTAAGCCAGAAACCTTCCTGGAGTGTACGCAACAATTCACCAAAGTTTCATCGCAATCGGATGAATGGTATATGAACGCATACAGAACTTTGTTGAAACGATTCGCGCGAAATTAGACATTTGTTCGATCTACACGTGCGCTAACTATTGTAAAATGCATGTACTAAGTCAGAAACTTTTCATAGCGTGTACACAACATCTCACCTAAGTTTCATCGCTATCGGACGAATGGTATATGACCGCATACGGGACTTGATTGAAACGCTTCGCGCGTCGTTGCTCATTTGTTGATTCTACTCCTGCGCTGCCTATCGTAAAATGGATTTACTAAGCTAGTCACCTTCCCTGGAGTGTACACAACATCTCACCCAAGTTTCATCGCTATATGACGAATGGTATATGAACGCATATGGGAGTTTACAGAAACGCTTCGCGCGTCGTCGCTCATTTGATATATCTACACGTGCGCTACCAATTGTAAAATGGATTTACTAAGCCAGAAACCTTCCTTGGAGTTTACTCAACATCTCACCCAAGTTTCATCGCTATCGGATGAATGGTATGTGAACGCCTACGGAACTTTATTGAAACGCTTCACGCGTCGTTGCTCATTTGTTGAATCTACTCGTGCCCTACCTATTTTAAAATGGATTTACTAAGCCAGAAACCTTCCTTGGAGTACATTCCACATTTCACCCAAGTTTCATCGTAATCGAATGAATGGTATATGAACGTATACGGTACTTTATTGAAACGCTTCGCTGGTCGTAGCTCTTTTGTTTAATCTACACGTGCGATACCTATTGTAAAATGGATTTACTAAACCAGAAACCTTCCTTGGAGTATACTCAACATCTCACCTAAGTTTCAACGTAATCGAATGAATGATATGTGAACGCATACGGGACTTTATTGAAACACTCCTCGCGTCGTCGCTCATTTGTTGAATCTACACGTGCGCTACCTATTGTAAAATGGATTTACTAAGCAAGAAACCTTCCTTGGAGTGTACTCAACATCTCAACCAAGTTTCATCGTAATCGAATTAATGGTATGTGAACGCATAGGAGACATACACACATACCCACCCACAGACTAACTATCTCGTACATTTTTAGCCTATTTTCTATTTTGAAAAAAATAGGCTTATGAGATCACCTTTTGTCGGTGTGCGTGTGTGTGTGTGTGTGAGAGAGAGGGGTGTGTGTGTGTGTCCCCCTAATAAAATCTAAACGGCTGGAGCGATTTCAATGAAACTCGGTAAGCTCATAGCACTATTCCCGGCGACCTCGACCGTGCCCTTCAAATTTTGTTACGTCTCACCAATCCAACATGGCGGCTGTGCGAAATATTTCACTATCATTCAATATCTCTGAAGCTATTACCGATATCGCCCTAAAATTGTGTACGGTGATAAAGGGCACTACTAGAAGTTCACCTATGAGACTTTCAAAAACCTGGTGACTACAAAACCAACATGGCGGTCAAGCGAAGTTGAGACTTTTAAATAGATTTTTCTCGCGATTTAACTATCCAAACGTAATGAAACTTCGTACAGCAAATGTTTATACACATTGTAATGCACTGGAGTCTAATTTAGTTCAATTGTTTACATAACCTCAAAATGGCGGCTGTGCGAAATATTTCACTGACATTCTATATCTCCGAATTTATTACAGATATCACCCTGCAATTTTGTACGGTGATAAAGGGTACTGATACAAGTTTACCTATGTATATTTCATAAAACTGTAAAGTACAAAACGAACATGGCGACCAAGCGAATTTGAAATGTTTTAATGGACCTTTCTCGTGATTTAACTCTCTGAGCGCAGTGAAATGAGGTACAGTAAATGATTTTTCAGATTGTAATGCACTGTCATCTAATTTAATTCAATTGTTTACATAACCTCAAGATGGCGGCTATGCGAAATTTTAAAATTAAGTTTTTATTTCTTGTGTCGTAATCATGCGATCGTGGAGAAAGTTTGAATAATGAACCTAGGCAATTATTGTCCTTGAATGGTACATAACTCTATGGTCTATACATATAACAATCCTAAATGGCGAGCTTCCGAAATATTTAGACTGTTCTCAATATCTATGAATCTTTTACAGCTACCAAACTGAATTTGTTTATGTTCATAGAGACTATGAACATATGTTCACCTAAAGGACTTTCAGTAACCTGGTGAGCACAAATCCAACATGGCGGCGACGCGAAGTATAAATATTTAAATAGACCTTTCTCGCGATTTAATGTTCCAACCGCAATGAAATCTGGTACAGGAAATGTTTATACCCATTGTAATGCACCGACATCTAACTAGGTTCAATTGTTTACATAACCACAAGATGGCGGATGTGCGAAATATTTCACCGGCATTCTATATCTCTGAAACTATTAACGGTATCACCCTGAAATTTTGTACGGAGATAAAGGGCACTACTAGAAATTCATCTATAAGACTTTCAAAAACCGGTTAACTACAAAACGAACATGGCGGCCAAGCGAATTTGAAAATTTTAAATAGACCTTTCTCGCGATTTAATGTTCCAACCGCAATGAAATCTGGTACTGGAAATGTTTATACACATTGTAATACACTGGTATCTAATTTATTTCAATTGTTTACATAACCTCAAGATGGTGGCTTTGCGAATTTTAAAATTAAGCTTTTATTTCTTGTGTCATAACCATGCGATCGGTGTGAAAGTTTGAATAATGAACCTTCGCATTATTTTCCTTTAACGATACATGACTCTATGGCCTATACATTTAACAATCCTACATGGCGACCATCCGAATTATTTAGACGGCTCTGAATATCTACGAATCTATTATAGCAATCAAACTGTTTTTTATGTTGATAGGGGCTATCAACTTAAGTTCACCTATAGGACTTTAAATTACCTGGTGATCACAAATCCAACATGGCGGCGACGTGAAGTGTAAATATTCACCTGGATATTTCTCGCAATTAAACCATCTGAGTGCAGTGAAACTTAGTACAGTAAATCCTTATATGAATGCCAATCCACTGGCATCTAATTTATTTTCAATTCTTTCCATAACCAGAAGATGGCAGCTGTGCGAAATTTTAAAATCTCCTTGTTACTTCTTGTGTCCTAATCATGCGATTGAAGTTTGAATGCTACACGTACACAATATTATTCATGTAACAGTAGATAACTCTAGGACCTACATATATCAAATCCAACATGGTGACCATCCGAAATATTTAGTCGGTTCTCAATATCTACGAATCTGTTACAGCAATCAAACTGGAATTTTGTATGTAGATAGAGGCAATTAACATAAGTAGGATATATGAAAATAGGCTGAATAGTTCTTCACGGAACTACTTGTTGGTTAATTTGAAACCCTTAGCATTCTTGTTTATTTTAAGCAATGGTAAAATTACATTCCTTAATTGAGAATTTAAAAAACTACACGGTCTGACTCAGATAAGTGCATGATTCTCGTTCAGAACATTATATGCGTTATATTGAAGAACGCAGTGAAATTAATTTGATGATTACATTTAGTAATTTTAGTGCATTTTGAAAAATTGTGATTTTTATTCTGTTTTTCCAAAATTCACAGAACTAAAAATAGGAAACAAAGTTTCTGCTACAAAAAATTGAAACTACTACTAGGGATCATCATCGCTATCACAATAACTAACCATGAATCTATACAGAAAGTCTCCATATTCCTAATCAATCCCTACTCTAAATAAAAATGAAATAATCGATATACATATATTACACGTCTTAATTCTCTCTTACTTTTCTTCAAAATGTTCACAACATCCCCACTCACTTGGGTCAAATTGAGTAATACTCGACGTATATCCGAATCCATAATCCGTACATCTATGTATAGCTTTAAATAATTACCAGTATTCAAGACTCTTCATTAATAGTGAACCATATGAGCCAACAGTAACTTTCACTTTCGCTCCGATCAGCTGTTCACTACTGCTGCATCGTGTCTCACATATTTGCCATAAAATACTACTCATATCTCTTGATCTGACTTGATAAAAACAATAATATCTCTATACAACCTGTATTCCTTCATAATATGCATCCCTATTACACAGGCTATCTGTCCTCGCAGATATCAAAATATTTCAACCTTCAGTGAAACAATTTTAGACAACGCATTGTCACTATCACATAACTACGCATATCTTTCCTCCAATGTATGGGAATAGTTTTGCAACCTGTTTACATAACACATATCCACGTAGACTTCGTATAAAACCTTAATTATCCTTGTATGTGTTCCTTTCTTTAATCCTTGAACTATATCTGACACTAGATATTTCATGTTCGAAGCTCTAAATGCCTGCAAATATTTTAACAACAACTCCTGCTTTTGTTACTGGTTCAAATGCTTCACAAAAATATCTGGTAATGCAATACTTGTTTATTATATAAATAGCTCTACTTCGTCATCAAACCTTCTCACAAATTGTTGGCTGGCAACAAAGCAACATGTCCATATGATATCAATCCATCAAATAATTTTCATTTCAATGCTTTATACATCCGGAGTGTTTGTAGAAATCTTTCCAAACTGTCAATTATATTATCCACCACACTTTAATGTTTATCAATGTTCTTTCTTAATATTGTTCGAATATACCACATTTCTACGAGAAATGTCCTTAATCAGCCTTGTAAATCTGTCTACTTTCGATAAGAAAAATCATGACATCGATCAAAGTATCGATCGTCAGCCTAAAATTCTAATTAAAAATGAGAAACCTGTAAGAATCTCCATAATGCTAATAAAAAGTCCGAAAACGTCGATAATACGGTCTGAGACTTCAAATCTAAAATTATCCTACCTCAAAATCGGAAATATTAAAACATATAAAAATGCTGATAAATCCAAAAATCCTAATTCCAAATTATAAAACACAAAAATTACCAAAATGCTTAAAATTCGGTCAGCTTAAATATCAATGCAAAACTTCGAAAATGGTCATTCGGATTCAACCGTAAATCTTTGACTACCAAAAATGGGCTACTGAAGGGAAATCTTGTCTTCCTTTTGTCGCGTATAGTTTTCTAGCTGAGGTCCTTTTAGAACTGGATTCCATTACCATAATCGTCCGTCTCGTACTTCCAGGTTAATGTGTGTAATGATCTTCCTCGAAGTAATCACTTCAATATTATTCATTAATGTTCAATGCAATAATACCACATTGCGTAATTGCGTAGATTCTCAGTAACGTCGTAATTTATTTTGAAAGATATTGGCGAAAATTCCATGTTGAATAATAATACAGAGTATTATTTTAATAATGTTCCCCGTAAGTCTATCACTTCTATTGTTCACTTCACAGATTTTAATTCAATGGCTATGAGACTACTGCTTGAAAATTTATTAGTCTTTCTGTATTGTTGCTAGTTGAAAATATATCAAGTCCTCATATAAAATATCTCCTCGAGCGCGAACACAGGCATTCACTTCGCCGGATGTGTTGCCTTACTTCCCGATATCAATTATATTATTCCCGTCGCACTTAGACCGCGGAATTACACGTCCTACCACCTTGATATCTGAAAAATAAGAAGCCTCGAATCATCTCCGCATCTCTCGAATTTGGCTTCAGCAGAAACAAGTCGCTCGTAAATTAGGCGGGATACTCTAATTATCCATATTTTGCTCGAACGAGTCTTCTATCTCGTTAAATAAATACATGGGAAACTCTAGTACAAGTTTGTATCATCCTGGTAAATAGAAATACTACCATAATGTCCAGTAATTGGTAATGAGAAGCTTTCACAATTACTGTAAATTCAGTATTCTCATTGTTTGCAGACCATCACGAGCTTTAGATTGGCATGCCTTAAAAACTGACTCGTGGCTAGTCGTCCTTCCATCGGAAAAGACCAGAGGGAAATATGAAAATAGGCTAATTATTTCTACTTGTTCAGAGTTGTCTTCTTAATCTTTCTCATGTTATTAATTTCGTGCATTCACTGAGAAGTTGTGCAGCATCAAGGCAAGGGTCGACTTATTAATTTTCCCGCAATGTGCTGATTTTGTACAATCCCATTGACCATAAAATTATCCCTCTCATTTCCATTTTCATTCAGTTTTCAGGGTTAATTCTCATAGGAGAACTATTTATATTGCGCACCTATTTCTACGATATACCACCGAGCCAAAGGCAAAAAGCAACCCTCGAGAAATCCCATCAAAAACACATACCCCCGCAGAAATAGCCTTTAGATAGATACAACATAAGAATGTTACTCTCAGGACATCAGGTAAGGATTGGGTGGTGTAATGAAATTAGCTTAAAATACACGTTAATTAATGGAAAGGAAAGGTCTAATGTACTACAAATCACCAACCAATTGAGATAAAAGCGTGTCCTCAGATAATGTACTCATCACTTGATCGGGATAAATGAATTTATTTTAAGTTAATCATGAGCATTAAATGTAAATATCTGCCACTACTGTACATGTTCCATTTAAGACGAGACTTAAAATAACCTAAATAGTCTTCATTATATTGACGAAATATTTACAAACCATTTCACCTACTTATCCTTTCTTTAGTTTTACAACGTTGCATTTCAAAACAGTATAAAAAATCTTGACACCTGCACCTCAAACAATTTTTCACGGTCACTGGAGCACCGCCTCCTGGATTATACTCAACATCTGTTGTATCTCAATTCAGCATTTCAATTTCCAAAGACCGGTCCTTCGCATTTTGGTTGAACTTACCTTCCAGACTTGAATTGGATTTGCCATAATGACCTCCTTCCTCTCATGTTGAATTGAGTGGCTCATGGTGTTGGTTGGAATCATCTTCTCTATGGTGTGAAATTTCATAATAATTGTATCACTTCTCCTACACCTGTAGTAAATAAATGCTGTGCTTTCAGATTTATCACAGATTCTAGCATTACAGCACTTACAATAATTGCTCTCGCTCACCTGCCCAATTTCTTGTTTAGTTGTCTGTCACTTATGTCTCATTAGCCTACTTTCGATTTTTGCAAAAAATGAAAGTAGACTTAAGAGATCTACACGGGGCTAAAAATTGTGTGTCTGTCTGTATGTCTGTTTGTGTGTGAGTGTGTGTACTCTGAATTCACACACGATGAAACCTAATTGAACGAAATTTGGTACAGAGGTAGCACTAGCAAAGGGCACCTCAGTGTCATGTTTTATATCGCCGCCATCTTTACGGAAACGCAATGGTGGCCACCCTAATGTTCAAAGCTTGAATCAAATTACGACTAACCCAATCATCCGATCTCTATTAAATTTTGCAACAATATACCTTAATGTGGGAAAAGTCTTTTGTCCAAACTACAAGGTCATCCGCCTAATAGTTTCAGGATGGTGTATGTATGAATCATGCCAGTATTATAGCCCAACCATAACTTACGATTCATCAAGGCCTGATCTCAACAATTCTGCTTATCGTACATATGGAGGTTTAAACTGTCCTCAAGGAGGTGACCGGTAGGATATTAGCCTATTATAATAGAATATGTACTGTAACCGTAGATGTGACTTAACAGGTCTGATTGACCATGCCATATAGTTGTGGGTCTTAGACTAAATGGCCGCTATTTGTGCTCGTAAATCCATGTATATCCGTGACTGCGTAAAGTTATATCCTTTTAGGAATGTACTGAACAAAATAATACATATTTATTATCAAATGGTTTATAGAAGCGCCAAAAAACGCTAATGAAATAGTTGATTACAACACAAAATATGATACATTCATACTAAAGACGTTATTTACATATCTTTCTTGTTCCGCATCCGTGGCGCAGTGGTAGTGATTTAGCTTGATAGTTAATGGTTCCGTGGTCCGAATCCCCGTGGTTTCGTTTATTTTTACTTCGTTTTTTTGTATTTATTGATTCATAACTACTCACACGTTATAATATTAAGCATGTATTGTGTGTATTAGCAATCAAAAAGATTATGTAATATGCTGTACTCATAACGCCACAAATTTCAACACTCGACTAGTGCTATTTATATTCTTTGTCCTTGATCCGCGGTAGAGTCTATTGTTGTTATTTTTGTTGTTGATTCTTTAGGGGTTATGTGGCATCATGGTCTTGTAGCCCCGTGTACATGGGTGTGTGTAGAAGTTGTCTGATAACCTGTATCACTGTGAGGTCTGTAGGCTTACTAATGTGGGTACTTTTATACGAGGAAGGATTTGGGTAAGAAGCTGTTGTTGCTGTTGTTTCATTTGAGATGCGTGGACATCATGGTCATTTAGTCACGTGTACTTGGGTGAGTGTTGAATTTTGTCTCATAACCCGTGTTATTGTGATGGCTGTATTAGTGTGTGCATATATCATTCAGGTGAGGATTCAATCAATCAACGTATAATATCCGTATAGCACGCTGTATTTCAACAAGCTACTACAAACAACATTCAATTATACTCCTTGAAGAGGACAAAGTGTTATAACTAAACCCATGCATTTAGGAGAAAGCAGGCTATATGTTCTTTCCTGAACATCTTGCTTTGTTTGAGTAATCGTGCCCTACAATTAATTTACGGAGTACAGCAAATAATTCTCAACAATATTTGAGCTCTATCTTGTCGGTGCAGCCCTTTTCAGTTTTATGACTTGTACTCAAACTAACTCGACAGCTCGCAAAATTCAATAAATACACAAATCTTTGTATTAAATCAGTGATCGCGTATTTTTAGCGTATTCCACACTCAATAAGACATATTTGCACTCTACGTCACTAATACTCAATTCTATACACAGTAGATTACCATGGGGTTCGATGCTCGTATCCCCTCTAACTATTTTCTTCCAGGTTGTTCGATGTATTTCTGTACAATGTACGGTAAATGTCTAACTCAATTTATTTTACTGTCCGTTTTTCTTCAATCTTTATAATATTCATTTTGATATTGTGATCCCAATGAATTACATGGCTCGGTCGATCCTTTCACATCTTTCCCAAGTATCTTTTTCCGTGCCCTGTCTTCATAATTGTACTCAACTTATAATCTCGGAGAATGACTCAGTGTTGTCACGTGGTCTGGCATGAAATTCAGATATTGGTGCTGTTCATGAACACGATAATAAATAAATGTATGGAGAAGTTACCCAAGTCTGGAAAGTTAACTCTGAAAACAAAACTACCATTCTTTTCAAAAATGTTCATCCAATGTAGGTCTTGTACCTATGTCGCATTATGTATTGACGGTATTCAAAGTAATAGAAACCTGTGTAAGATTTAATTCAACCTTTGCAAAGGAACATGTTTGAGAAACAAGTTATATATCTGCAGGATGATGCTGATCTCACTGAGCATATTAAGATAGAAGATGTCTCCATACCAGAGTTTTTTCCATGCAACAAAACAGAAACCCCATCTTTAACGATTGGTGGATATTTCAAAGAGGTAAGAACATTATAGGGTTACGTCTTTATGCATCTTATAAAGGACATGTCCTGATCGCCATCTTCTTCTCACCAGTCCTATTTAGGGATTACAGAATTGTGTATTCAGACCGTAGTGATGACGAATGGAAGCTCTCTGGTGTTAAGGTACAGGAAGTTCAAGATGTCTAGATTGATGGTATAGCATTATATTATCCGACTAGTGCTGGACTCAAACCAATGACCTCCCAATGTGTATGCCGTTGGTTTATTCACTGATGTAATGGAGGATATCTTAATTCTTATAGGTGAAGGGTGCATTATATGAAGGCAATCATGTAGTATTAGTTACCTGTTGTGTAGTTTGTATTTTTGTATGAAGAAGTTTTAGTATTTTCATGTAGAAGATTGATGGGCTGAGATTGATGATCATTATCCAATGACACTAAATTATGTGACTTACTTTTCGTAAATCATACGGCATGTGCATTAGACTTTCTGAAAATGAGTTTCCAAAACAGAAAGATGCCATGTCATTGGTTGAGACTTAATCACCTATACTGAACGTAATGAAAATGATCGTGTGGCCTCCAGAGAGGCCGAGTGCAGGTCTTTCTAGTTGACGCCCGTGGGCGACCTGCAATATATACAGCACATTATTTCTCTAATTTGTGGTATTGGTGGAGACAGATCGTGTACAAAAGACTTTACTACATGACATGGATTTTATTTCTTATGGACAGGAGAGCTTTTAGTGGAAAAGATCAGTTGGATATATGAAAACGGCTAATTATTTCTACTTGTTCGGAGTTGCCTTCGTAATTTTGCTCAATATATTAATTTCGTTGCATTATCTGAGCATTTGTGCTGCATCATGGCAACAGTCGTCTTTTTATTTTTCTCCCAATGTGCTGATTTTGTTAATTCCCATTGACCATAAAAATCTTCCTCTCTTCGATTTGCATTCAGCCTTCAGGGCTTATTCTTATAAGAGAATTATTGATATTGTGCCCTTATTTCTCCGAGATACCACAGGGCTGAAGGCCAAAATCAACCCTCGTTAAATCCCATCCCAAACAAACCCATACCACCACAGACATAGCCTTGAGCTAGTTACAACATGTGAATGTTACTCTCAGGGCATCAGGTAAGGATTGGGTGGAGTTAGCTCAAAATACACGTTAATTAATAGGAAAGTTCTAATGTACTGCAAATCACCAACCGTTACAGATCCTCAAATAATGTATTTACCAAAGATTCCTTGCCTACACTTTATTGGAGGAAAATGAAATTATTTTAAGTTAACTGCTAGCAGGATAACAAAGCCCCTTTAGCTGCAATAAATTGCCACTTAAATACATGTTCGCTTTTAGAATAAACGTTAACTAACATAGTCTAAATACTTATGAAGAAATATTTACAAACCATTTAACCGACTTATCGGCTCTCCCTAGCCTTTATATGGTTGCATTTCTAAACAGTATCAAAAGACTCTTAACTCAAATAATAAGGAAGAAATATTTACACGAGGTTGCATTTCACACCAGTATAAACAGAAACACAACACTCGCACCTCAAACAAGTTGTCACGGTCACTGGAGCACCGCCTCCTGGATTATACTCGACATCTGTTATATCTCAATTCAGCATTTCCATCTCATGAAGCCGGTGCTTCGAATATTGGTTGAACTCACCTTCCAGGCTTGAATAGGATTTGCGAGAATTTCCAGGAATTTCCTCTATTGTTGAATTTAGTTGCTCATAAAATTGGGTGGAATAATCTTCTCTATAGTGTGAAATTTCATAATAATTTTAACATAGCTTCCTCACTTGTTGAACAATATTTGAGCTCCCTCGCGTCGGTGTAGAATTTAAATGAAATGTGCTCAAACTATCGCGCAAATTCCACAGTTCACAAAATTCAATAAATGCACATTTTTTTCTACACTCAACAACAAAGTATCTGCACTCTACTCAATTCTATACACTGTGGATTACCCTGGGGTTCGATGCTCGAATCTCTGTATCCGCCATCCTAGGCGTTCGACAAATTCAATTTTGAGCGTAGCGTAGCATTTTCGGCTTCTTCGTTCTGCAGCCAATCAGCGTCTTCCTATATTCTTCCGGTTTGTTCGAAGTATTTCCATACAATGTGCGGTAAATGTCTAACTCAATTTATTGTATTGTATTGTCTGTTTCTTCAATCCTTATACTATTAATTTTAATTTTGGTTCGTTTTTCCTGTGAAAACCACGGCTTGACCGATTCCTTCACAGCCTTCACAAGTGGCTTTTTCGTGCCTATCTTCATAATTGTACTCGGCTTACAATGTCGGAGATTGACTCGGCGTTGTCTTTTGGTCTGTCATAGAATTCAGTTCTTCGTGCGGTTTATAAAGAAGTTAACGGGTGCAATAAATATATATTGAGATCAGCTGGTGACGTTACCCAAGTCTGGGATGTTTACTCTGAACAGGGAACTACCATTCTGTACAGGATTCTTATCTAGATTTTGTACTGTATGTCGTAATTTTAGGAAGGAATTCAAAGTAGTGGAAAACTGTATAAGATTTAATTCCACCTATGCAAAGGAACATGTTTGTGAAACAGGTAGCCTATTTTCTCTACAGGATGATACTGATCTCACTGAGCATATTAAGATAGAAGAATTCTTCATACCGGAGTTTGTTCCATGCATCAAGACAGAAACTCAATCTTTAGCGAGTGGTGGAGATTTCAAAGAGGTAAGTACCTTATTGGGTTACTACTTGCATCTTACAAAGGACATGACCTGATCGCCATCTTCTTCTCACAAATGCTATTTAGGGATTCCAGAATTATGTATTCAGACCGTAGTGATGACAAATGGAACCTGTTTGCTATTAGGTTGTAGAAAGTACAGATAATATATGACGTCAAGATTGATGCTAAACATTATATAGTCTGACCTTTGCTTGACTCAAACCCATGACCTCCCTCTGTATGCCGTTGCTGTATTCACGTAAGTAAAGGTAGATATATCTTAATGCTCATAGGCGGAGGGTACATTATGTGAAGCTAGCATATCCTAAGCACAATCACGTTGTATTAGTTGCCTGTTGTGAACTTAGTGATTCTGTATGAAGAAGTTACACTAAACGATCCGATTATGCGTGTTGGCTTGTCGCATTATACTTCACCTTTCTCGACAGCCCAGCCAAACGGGAAGGTTATTGTTATTTTTAGAAAAAAATCCTTCCCTGTAGTAACTCTAATAACTGCTGTTGATCTATACTGAGAATTCAATAGGTTTACTGCTTGCAGTTAGGAGCATTATATAGTGGCAAAATATATGTTCAATAGTCTACAAATCAGTCTCTCTAGAGGCGCTTACTGTAATTGGATTAATGTGAGTTTTTTTTGTATATGTATCTGCCCTAGCCAAAAATGTTCCATTGTTTTGGTAAAATATTATTGTGGAATATTGTTTATATGGCATATATGAGTGATTTATACATTCATTCTTAAAAGATGAGCTGGTAAAACCATTGAGGACCAAGTCACGGAAATAACGTGTGGATGTATTATGTGCTGTGACTGAAATGGACTAAAGGATGGACTAGAAAGGGAAACGGCTTTTATAGTCTTGCTGCTATAAAATTCAAAAATAATTATTTCAGACCTTAAGCTTATTAGTTCAGTTAAAGTACTGTTCTACACATTTTCTATCACACTTCAATTTGTTGTTGTTTTGGTTTAATCTCTTCATAGCTACCACACCCTACATCCAGGGCAATCTGTTTAACATATTCTAGCCTTGGTCTATCCCTACCGTTCCCATGCTCGACCCCACCTTCCATAAATAACTTTGCTATTCCTATCTCTTCTCTTCATTAGCAGTTGCCAAAAACCTCTCTCTTCTCCTACTCGTCTTATTACTTAAATCTACAGTATATTCGATGTCAACAATTCCTCTTTTCTAAAAATGCAATTCTCTCCAGAGCTAACCTACCTGTTATACCCTCTTTGTTTCGTCCATCACTGGTTATTTTGCTTAAGAGACAGAAGTCTGCTACTTTCTTTAGCCTTTCACCTGCCTATTCGACGTGCTTTGGGGTTTCTGATTTATTTCGGGTGCATTCCAATATTTTTGTTTTAATTTATTCATTTTCATCATGCATTCTTTCCTCAATTAAGAATGCATACCATTTAAAAGCTCATTCAAATCCTCTGGTGTAACAGCTAAGATGACGATGTCATGTGGAAATCTCAGAGTTGAGATTATTTTTCTTTGAACCTCTAGTCCTACTTTGAATTTTTCAACAATTTCCTTCATTGCTTGTTTAATTTATACATTCAGACGTATTGGTGATAATTAGCGGTCTTGGCTTACACCTCTCTGAATACCAGCTTCTCTCTCAGGTTTGAGTAACTGCTGTATGGTTTCTGTATAGATTGTATAGCACCCACCTATCCCTGTACTTTATTACAATCTTTTTCGAAATATCAAACAACTTGCTCCAACCAACGTTATCATCCAGTGCCATGAACGTTCTCATAACTTTCTTTATTCTTCCTCTCACAATCAGCGTAAGACTTAGAACAGCTTCCCTTGTTCCTACGTTTCTCCTGAAGCCAAACTTGTCTTGTCCCAACTCTGGTTCTATCTGTGCTTCGATCCTCTTGTAAGTTATTGTAGTAATGATCTCTGAAGCATGAGTGATCTACCTGATCTTCACATCTGTCAGTTCCTGTTTTCTTCGGTATAGGGATGATTACATTCTTCTAGAAATCTGAAGGGAACTCTCTTGTATCCAAGTGAAATAAACCTGATCGGACCTTCATCACCTATGCTGCGTGGCAATTCAATCGGTATATCATATATGCCTGGTACTTTGTTTCTGCTGAAATCTTCCAAAGATCTATCAATTCTGATTTACTTCACCAACAAAGGAGGCATACCTTTGATAAGTTTCAGATCTAGGTGAGACTTGTATATTGCAGTAAGATATGATCGAGAATAAGAAAGTAATTTCAGTAAGTTGCACAGCTGATAAATCCTTCTCTAAGTTGATCTGTACTGTAAAGTTACATTATTTGTTATTGATTGTGAAGAAGCATAATATGAGACCAAATAAATTAATGATTCATTTTTGTCCCTAGGATATTACAGAAGAAACCCATGATGAAGATAGTGTTGCTGGTGGAAATCCTAGAAATGAGTAAGTGGACAACATAATAAGGAAAAGTATTGCTTTTTAATGTAAGAAAACCGAAAATGTTGAATGTGAAGAAATTTTGGTGGAAAAATGAGTTATTATCGTATTTTTATCGTTGGACGTTTTTGTATTTGTCTGTCTCAATTGGATATTGATATTCACTTTTTGGTTGGCAGCTCAAAAACTAACTATTCTCATTCAGAGTTTCAACTGTTGGAAGTATTCAAGTATACTGTAGATATGGTATCCAGTATGAATGTTATTGCACTTATGACCTACTAGGTATACCCACCATGCGTTGCGTTGCCACTGAAAGAATGAAACGAACCTTGTGTAGCAGAATTAAGAAGAAAAGGCTTCGTTTCCTGCCATCCTAAAATTGGTTTTCTGTTGCTTCCTTACTTCTACTCTAAGCAAATGCTGGGATTGTACCTAAATTCAGATCTTGGCTGCCTCCTACACAAACCTTTTCCCCAATTAAAAAATACATTAGTTCAGCCATCACAATGACGCTGGTTATCAAACATGTACACGACGCTTCCTGACCATGATGTAAACCATATTATCATTAACCATCACCAATGTATATACTCCATTGGCTACTGATCCTAACCAGCGCACCTGAGGGTGACAAGACACCTGCCCAAACATTCAGTGTTTATAACAATGTTTACTCTCATTCCACCTACAAAGAAAAGCCACGTATCCTGGGAAAGACGAACCCCTTCATATACATTGTCCCAAACAAAGTACGTATTGATCTTGCCAACAAATCAAAACCAGGTCACCTAGTATCGCTGCCTGCTTGCAGCATGGAGCGGTTATTTAGTGTGAGGCGTGTTGCCTATGTAGTCCGTGCTTCATATCGTCAAGTAGTGCAATGTGACAGCCGTGAGGATTATCTCGTGACGGGGTGAGGTATGTAGTTCGAATCCCACCTTGGGCACAAACTTGTTTTTGTTGTTGTTGGGTCCAATTTTTAAAAGAAGTTCAAGATTGGTTAAGGCACCGCCAAGTATAATGCAGCACTTTCATGAAATAAAATTGTGAGCGCTAGAAAATGATGTTGCCAGTGTCCAAAAAATATTGTAGATGATGGCCGAAAACTTGGACTGAGGCATCTGTGGGTTCATGATCCCGGCACCAACGTGGGTGACGTGTTTGGCAAGTTTGAGGGAGGACTGTAGTTGAGCTGGAGGTGCTGGCTAGGTCCTGGACCGAAACCTGGGTTGCGGCTGCGTTTCCTGGGTACAATATAAAGGTGAGGCTCAAACCGCACTACAAAGTCGTGGACAATAACCTGGTGTGTGCCAGCATGGAGTCGCGCAGGTTTGTCTAGGGATGAGTCGAGGAGACTGTAGACTGAGCAGTTGGGAACTCAGCTGCGGGTTCTCCGGGAGCTGCAAAATGGCCCTCAAAATCTCGGGTCCAATTACTTAGGGACACACATTTCCTGCCTTATAGCGAGTCGTGTCACTGAAAAAGAAACACTCCTATATTTTACATGTTATCTGACACGATGAAACTGAAGAAATCCTAGCGCACAAACTGTGCACTGGATCATCATCTTCCTAGCGTTTGTCCTGCTTTGGAGCAGGGTCCGCTACTTTACATGCCAATCTCCATTTCTTTCGTTCAAGGACATCATGCGGACACAGATTAACTTGTCACATGTCTTCTCTAAGGCGATCAAGCCACCTCTTCTTAGGTCGCCCTCGAGATAGTTTGCCATCCGGGTTGAGGCACGAGGCAGTTTTAGCCACTGATTGTTCGTGACTACGTATGACGTGGCCGTACCAGCGTAGACGAGCCTCTCCCATTTTATCCTGTATGGGCGCAACTCCCATCCTCCCTCGGACATCGCAATTCTTGATATGGTCAAGTCGCGTCACTCCAAGCACCGAACGAAGCATGCGCATCTCCATAATATGCAGGGCTTGCTCGTGTTTAACAGAGGCCGGCCAGCATTCAGGACCGTAGAGGGCCACTGGGCGCACGGCACTCTTGTAAATTTTGGCCTTAAGATTGGTGGGTATCCTGCGGTCAATGAGGACTCCAGTTACCTCCCTCCATTTGAACCAACTGGCACTCACACCAGCTCGGGTATCAGGAACGGTGTGTCCATCTGAACGAGTCAAGGAGCCAAGATACCTGAATTGTTCGACTCTTTGAAGATCTTGACTACCTACAAGGATGGTGCCAGGCGTCGGTGGCCCACACTCCATATACACGGTTTTCTGGATATTCAGCTTCAGTCCATTCTCAGCCAGTCTCGTTTTCCACTCCTGCAGTTTCTCTTCAAGAACGTTGCGTTCTTCTGCAGCCAATAAGACGTCATCAGTATACAGAAGCGTCCATGGATGTTGCGATTGGATATCTCATGTTATTGCATCCATGAATAATAAACAGAAGTGGCGACAGGGCAGATCCTTGATTGACACCGACTTGAATGGGGGAACGGAGATGTGATTCCCGCGGGACATCGCACTAGACTACTGCACTTACGGTACAGAAGTTGTGTCCAGTGTCCAGCGGACGTATTCTTCAGGAACACAATGTGAACGGAGTGCATACCAGATCAGTTCATGTGGAACCCGATCAAATCTCGGTATCTCTCAGTGAGGAGCCGAGCTGCGTGAATAGCATCCGTTGTTCCACATCCTTTCACGAAGCCACACTGGTTGCTAGTGATCTGGACAATGTCACGAAGTCGACTGTCAAGGATTCGGTCAAAGATCTTCATCGTGTGACAGAGGAGGCGAATAGGTCTATAGGTGCCACATTCACTGACATCGCCCTTGCCTTTCCAAATAGGCACTGTGGTACTCGTGGTCCAAATTTGAGGCACTACATCTTCTTCCAAAATATGGGTGAACAGAGATGTCAGTAGTTCAATACCATGCTGACCAAAAAATTTCCACAGTTCGGCTGGAATATCATTAGGACCTGTAGCCTTCCCGTTCTTCATCTTTCAGACTGCCTGTGCAACCTCTGCCATAGTTATTAGCGGTGCTGGTCCAAGGACATTTACCGCACTGGTAAATGGTCTGAGGAAACTCTTCGTTACTTATTACTGAAAAGTGTCTTTCCCAACGACTCAGAATAGCAGACGGGTCTCGGAGAACTTGGTGGTCTCCATCTTTGATGTGCATAACGTGACCAATGTCTTGCGAGGACCGATGACGTGCGTTTGCAAGCCGGAATATCTTGTTGGCTCCTTCAGGTGAGCCCAGCTGGTTGTACACATTTGCATAATGTTGGGCCTTAGCTGCTGCAACAGCTTGCTTTGCTGCAGACTTGAGGGTCTTATATTCCCAATGTTCTACCAAGTCTTGAATGCAAGCCGTTTCTTTTTGATCACGGTCTGCACATCCTCATTCCACCTCCATACTTGTTTGTCAAGAAAACACCTCCCAGGTTTCGATTTTCCCAACGTCTCTGCTGCAACCGAGTGAAGGCAGTCGACTATCCTAGTCCAGTTGATCTGTATTGGTTGGCTTGGGTCGAATGTGAGTGATCCAAGGGCATTCGCCAATTCGTTCCTATGGTCCGGTAGCTTCCACCACTTAATGCGTTCAGGTCCAGTTGTTCGAGGTATTTTCGTGGGTACGGTGTCAAACTTGAGATTTAGTACAAGGAGGCGGTGTTGGGGAGCGATGTCATCTGACGGGATGACTTTGACATTGGTTACCAACTTGAAATCATTCCGCCTGAGAAGCCAGTAGTCGATTTGAGATGTTCGACCACCGCTGTAATAGGTGATCAGGTGAGTTGGCCGTTTCTTAGAATATGTGTTAGCCACAACAAGATCGTTTGTTTCAAGGATACGACATTCCTGGTCCCGAAACCTCTCCAACCATGGCATTGAGATCTCTGCCAATCAATACATATTCATCCTCCGCGAAGGAACGGAGATGAGTATCAACACTCCCCCAAAATTCATCTTTCTCATCCCCTGAGCAACCCACTTGAGGGGCACGAATTGTTGAGGTGTTGTAGTCAAGCAGTCTGTCTGTGATGTGGCTAACCTCTACTACACTGCCCGTCACCGATATCCTTGGCCTTGGCTCCTGTCCATTTCGTCACCTGTACACATGCTATGTCTATCGATAGACTCTTCAAGACAGCTGCTAGTTCACGGCGTACCGATGTTGATGGTCGACAGACGTAGGTGTTGGACTCGCTTCTTTAGCCTACTCCGTCCATAAGCAGGTTGCCCTCGCTCATTTCCCACGTTGTCTGTGGGGGACTCCCTAGCATTTATCCGTATATTCAAGGTTCGTACTGGCATGTTCATTTGATGCGACGAAAAAATATGATCCCACCGATGTGTCGCTCCACCTGTCGTCGGTAATTGAAGGCCGCTCCTGACTTGGAGAACAGACGCCGTTGGCAGACGCTCCTAGCATGGAGTACAGACGCTGCCTGTTAGATTTTAGTGGCGTTTCCTCCACTAAGGGACCATCACCGTTGACCACATTAGGTAGTCAGGTTATTTACCGCCCAACACTCGGCTTTAGCGATTTTCCAGCTGGGTGCCAAGCCAGCCAACCCTCCTCCTTTCTCATTCCGGACTTGGGGCCGGACAATAGCGGATAATAATAAAGGATATATATTTAAAAAAAAGCTTCATATAAAATTTTCTATCAATATAAAAGAAAACACAAAAGGTAGGAATCACCAGCTACTTCAAGGAGAAAGGGTGTGTACTAGATCTCTCAGCAATATATCAAAACTTCTAAATTCACGGCTTACCGCTCTATCACATACTAATTGACTACCAGAGACACGCAATCCCGCTGTGATAACTTCTCGTGTCCTTTTTCCTTACCCACGCAGAAACTAGGACATCGTTGTGCACAATAGTGTCACAATGACCGTCTGTCTCTAGTCATCGTGCATACAAATGGGCCTACAACTGCTGTGTAACTCTTGACTGATTTACTGATTCATTGCAGCCCACTCCATTGACTGACTGCACTGTCGTACACATGTCACTGAACTGCGTGGCATTCCGTATACGTTTGGAAGGATAGTCACGAATGTTTCAGAAGGATTGGACATTCTATACGTTACGTGACTTAAGCATTGTCTTGTGGTGCACACTTACATCATATTACATCTTAATGCAGAGGAAAAGAAAACCAGTATTTAACATCTAAATTCAAAATATAGTCCATTGATGCAGAATTCACCATAGGACAGTGCTTCATTGATTATCGATCGGCTCCACAATCAAACTAACCTGTTCCACTCGAACAAAGCGTCCGCACAAACTCCAGAGCTGGCCCTGATCCGGTTCAATTTCGACCTTATCTGACGAGGAAGAAAAAATCCAGGTGCTTTTGATGTGATGGCATGTCTTGACAGCAAACATGTACCAATCATGAGACCTCTGCTGTACTAGGTCTTCACAGGGGCTGCTTTGAGCGAAATCTAGGTACGCGAGGAGCAGGTATATCAGTGTGAATAGGGAGGTCCTGATTGTATGTTGTGGTATGCTTTGACACTTGCTGAGTTGGGGCGGAGGAATGTAGCTCAGAACAGGGAGCCATTGGATAGGTGTGCATTTAATTTTACCAGATAACAATTGCATGGTCTTGTTGACTTCAACATCGATCTTCCCTATGTGAGGGCTGTTTAACCACACAATATTCAGCTACAGATAGAATGAGGCTAATTGCAGAAGAACGATGAGTTTAAGAATTAGAGCCCCATGTTTTTCCATATAGTTTCTGGATGATGTTGTTGCGTGATCTCAACTTAGCAGCAGTCTAGAGAAGACGTTGTTTGAACGATAAGGTTCTGTCTAAAGTAACACCCAAGCAGTTGGGATGCCGATTGTGTGGCAGAAGGACGTTATCAAGGTACACCCTGAGATCCATGTTAGCCGTAAGATTATTCAAGAGTAAGGAACAAACTGCTCTCTAGGATATAGTCTCCATTTGCAAAAGTGGTCCTCTAGGACACTCAGGTCTGCTGTTAGTGTGATGTCAGTTGTTTGAACTTCTTGTAGCTATCGCTCAGTCGTCCGCATATCCAAATGTCCTTGATTCCGCCCTTGGCATATCCGCTGTATACAAGCTTAAAAAGAGTGGAGCCAGGACAGCACCTTGTGATATTCCGTCATTCAATTTCCTTTGTGCACCACCTGTAATATCTGGAGCAATTGGGAGTCGATCCCAAACACGACCATGAGGGAGGACGATGAATTGAGAAATGGAATGATGAGTGGAAGAAAAAGATCAGGAGCAAGGGACTGACCCCAATACACAAATATTTACTGCAAGAAGCAAACAGATAACGACAGTCAGAAGATTTAAATCGATAATGAACTTGAATCACTGCATGACCCGGGCAAGGGGTGCCAGGAAAATGGGGGAGCTCGTAGCTCACGTACAAATAATAATAATTATTATTAGTGATCCCAATGATGATCAAGTTTTGGTTTGCACAGCAAACAAGAATATGTTATTCGAATAGCATAGCTAAATTCAAAAAAGAGGAGATGTAACAAAGTACTAAAAGCAAAAAGGTAATAAACTACAAAATCCACATGGCGCATCAACAAATTGCAGCCGAGAGGAAATTGCCAATAAATTACTGAAAACGGGTTGGGGAACCCGAGCAGGTATCCAATACATGGACGTAGGACCAGGGTGCAGCCTTGGCCAAGAGAAAACAAGTTACAATTAGGAGTAATCACAAGAAGAGAACAATTGTTGTGCTTGGAGTAAACCAAACTTTTCCCCAGCAGGGTGCTGATGAGAAGTTCAGCAAAAGAATGAACAAACCAAATCTTGATTAAGCAAAAACCATAATCCAGAAGCATAGATTGAAATGACAAGGTATCAATTATCTCAGGTAGGAAGTTTGCATTTAACATTCTAAAGAGAATAGTAGGACAAACGTGATTTGAACACAAAAAGTGAGAGAAATTCTTTACAAAATGAACGTGATGCATTTGAGTTTGCTTCAGTAAGTGAAAAGGGTAATTTGAAAACGTGGGGTAGGCAGAGCCAATCGTTAGAATACTCTTCGAGTAATGATAATGTGCAAAACAAGTGAAATGCTCGCAGAGGGCGGCCGTGGCCTTAAGCTCAGAAGCTATGTTTAGCGCCAAGTAAAAGCAATTTAATTGCGTTAAAATAGAAGTACATAAGAACAATGTGACTAGCTAAGACCAATGACATATTAAACAACTAGGTAAGAAACTTGCAAGATTTCTTTCTCTTAGTTTGCTCTCTTCACCAGTAGGTCAAGTGAGCTGGAATCTCACCCCTTTCATAGATACAATATAGCATAAAAAGGAACTGAGTTACCTCTAAAATTATGGATCCTAAAATCCTGGCCACAGAAGGTGCTTAAGCAGTAGAGAAATACTCTTAAAATATTTGTGGAGCAGAACGGTTCCTGAATGCCTAAACGGAGACTAGCCCAAGAAGGCGCTAGAATGAATACAATTATTGCTTATTTTAAAGTGGCTCATATACCACGGGGTTATTTATGTTCAACTACATTTGTTATACATTCAAATCTTGGGAGGGTTTCGTTAGACGAAGCCTCGAAGAGCGAGAGAAAGAAAGTAAAAATAGATTTCCAAGCCTATGTGTGTTAGTAACGGGGAAAAAGGGATTTTTTTCTCTGGCCATATTTACTCACTCGCGACGCGATCCGATTGAACGATTAAACGCACATAATTTTTGAAGCATAGAAAGTTAGTGAGCATCTTATATTTGGTAACTCTCACTGTTTGATATTTTATTGCAGAGAGAGTTAATTACGATTATAGTTTAATTTGACAGTTAAAGCTGCAACAGGTGTGGTTCATCGTGACGTCACAAGCTTTGCATTTTATTTTTTCTAAAGCCGTTTGGATGGAATGTCTAGAATTTAAAGAGGTTTAGTGCATCTGCAACGATAGCTAATGATTAGCATTAAAGAGAGGATTTGAGTATTCCCTCGAAGGCTCGAATATAATGTACAACATTTGGAAGTATGATATCCCACGGCGGTAAATGATAGTCAAACACATTAATGCTTTGACATCGTCAGTAAAACGCAGTACATCGAGAAACGTTAACTGGCCGGCTGTATAATTGCGATGTGAATGTCAAAACCAGCTGCATGCCGCATTAAAAATATATCAGATACTAATCTTTTCACATGAAGAGTTTGTAGAGCCGGTAAGTGTACTTTTAGTACAGCTAAAAATTATTCGAAAATGTCTGCTGACCTCAGATAGAGGTTTTAACGAGCTTGCTTGCGCTACAAAATCTTACTGCAGGAAGACACACAATGAGACGACGGCGAGTGGTCAGTGAGGGCAAGGGGAAGAGGGGAGAGGAAGGAGGAATTAAACGCCAACATAGAAACACAAAAATGTCACTAGTACATATTTCATGTTTTGAGGTGTAGTTCCACGGAGTAAAGGCGAGGAGGTTGCCCTCTGATGCAGTTGAGCAGAACTTGTAAGAATTTCTTCAAGTGGCTTGAACCCATTAACTTGGGCGCTTTGCTACATAAAGCGCTGCAGAGAAATGCCTGAAGTTGTTGCTAAGGAAGGAGAAAACATCCCAAACTTTCAACACACTTTCAGAAAACGTAAGAGACTGCACAACGAAAGAGATTCATGAGAAAAGTGTGTTAGTGGTTTGCACGGAAGGGAAACTTAATGGAAGAAAAGATCAAAGAGAACCCAATATGGGCGTAAATTACTAAACATGGAAACGAATATTCAGAAGGAATATACCAAACTCGGGGAGCAAAAGGGCAAAACCACCAACACAGCGAGAGATAAAAAAAGATCACAGGATCAACAGTCGAGTGGCAAAGGGGAAATCAACGATTTAGGTCTTACAATGAGATCGTTTGGCTTATTTATCTTTACAACTCGAGTTTTGCCGTCTCGGCCAGGGTATCACTGGGTTACTCTGCCCGAGATCCAAACTAGAGGGGGAGACGGGTCTCTGATGAGAACGAGCTCTCCCTTCCTCACACTTGGATCAGAGAGAAGCCACTTTTGCCTCCTCTGAAGCGAAGTTAGGTATCCCAACATCCAACGTTTCCAAAATGAGTTACGTATGGCTTCAATCTGACGCCAAAACAAGTAGTTCCGTGAAGAACTATACAGCCTATTTTCATATATCCTACTCATGTTAATTACCACTATCAACATACAAAATTTCAGTTTGATTGCTGTAATAGATTCGTAGATATTGAGAACCGACTAAATATTTCTGATTGTCGCCATGTTGGATTGTATATATGTAGGTCCTAGAGTTATGTACTGTTACATGAAGATTATTGTATACGTGTAGCATTCAAATTTCAATCGCATGATTAGAACACAAGAAGTAACAAGGTGATTTTAAAATTTCGCACAGCTGCCATCTTGTGGTTATAGAAACAATTGAAATAAATTATATGCCAGTGGATTAACATTCGGATAAAGATTTACTGTACCAAGTTTCACTGCACTCGGATGGTTAAATTGCGAGAAACATCCATGTGAATATTTATACCTCGCGTCGCCGCCATGTTGGATTTGTGATCACCAGGTTATTTAAAGTCCTATAGGTGAACTTAAGTTCATAGCCTCTATGAACATAAAAAAATTCAGTTATATTGCTATAATAGATTCGTAGATATTCAGAGCCGTCTAAATATTACGGATGGTCGCCATGTTGGATTGTTAAATGTATAGTCATGTACCATTAAAGGAAAATTATTGCGTAGGTTCATTATTCAAACTTTCACCTCGATCGCATGATTACGACATAAGAAATACAAATTTAATATTAAAATTCGCACAGCCGCCATCTTGAGGACATATAAACAATTGAACTAAATTAGATACCTGTGCATTGCTATGTGTATAAACATTTCCTGTACCAAGTTCAATTGCGATTGGAACATTAAATCGCGAGAAAGGTCTATTTAAAAATTTCTAATTCGCATGGCCGCCATGTTCGTTTTGTAGTTAACCGGTTTTTGAAAGTCTTATAGATGAACTTCCAGTAGTGGCCTTTATCTCCGTACAAAATGTCAGGGTATTACCGCTAATAGTTTCAGAGATATAGAATGCCGGTGAAATATTTCGCACCTGCGCCATCTTGTGGTAATGTAAATAATTGAACGAAGTTAGATATGGGTGCATTACATGTGTATAAACATATACTGTACCAAGTTTTATTGCGTTTGGTTGGTTAAATCGCGAAAAAACGTCAATTAAATATCGCAAATTCGCGTGACCGCCATGTTGGTTTTATAGTTACCAGTTTTTCAAAAGTCACATAGGTGAACTTCTAGTAGTTCCCTTTATCACCGTAATAAATTCCAGGGTGATATCGGGAATAGTTTTGGAGATATTGAATGTTGGCGAAATATTTCGCACAGCCGCCATGTTGGATTGGTAAGGCGTAACAAAATTTGAAGGGCACGGTCGGGGTCACCCGGAATAGTGCTATGAACTTACTGAGTTTCATTGAAATCGCACAGCCGTTTAGAAGTTATTAGGGGACACACACACACACACTCCTCGCACACACGCACGCACACACACACGGACAAAAGGTGATCGCATAAGCCTCTTTTTTCAAAATTCAAAATAGGTCTTAAAATAGGCAGGCGTAAATCTCTACGAGAATCGAGTATAGGAGGAGGTGGAGCGAATACTGAACAACCTATGAAAAAGTGACTGGGAGTAAAAGGAGTTAAATCATCGGGGTTACTAGACAGCGGAGTTAGGGGGCGAGAATTCACAACACCTTCAATGAGGATAGCAAGAGAATTAAACTCTTCGTAGGTGAAAATACGATCACCAAGAATCTTCACCAGTTGCCGTTTAGTGAGCTTAACACAGGATTCCCATCTTCCACCATGATGGGGGTATTAAGGAGGAATGAATGTACATTTGAAACCCACCGGGGCTAGAGATGGTGAAGGGGCGATTTGGGGAGGGGAAGGGGACACTCACTCCGTGGATGCTGCGAAGAAGGGTGTGAAAAGCTTGATTATCAGTAACAGAATAAGAAATGCTGTGAAGAGCATATTTAAACTGTCAATGGAAATATTGCGTGTAGATGGGAACATCTGAAGAATTTCCCATGCTTTTCAACATCTTGCTAGACGGAATAACTAAAATATGTAAGAGAAGGACATACAGATCAAAGCTTGGAATGTGCAGATTATAACCGGTTTATATGCAGATGATACAGTATTGGTAGCTGACACTCCAAAAAGACTCCAGCAAGCAGCGGTGGAATGATATGAAGAATTGAAAAGGAAGGGAATGATAGTGACTGAAGAGAAAGGTAAAGTAATGAGGGTCTCTAAACAGAATAAACAGAAAGAAGAGCTCAATATCCTCTGTAATGGAAAGCCTCTTGAGAAAGTAGAAACTTTTGAATATCTAGGAACCATATTAATTAATGATGGAGAAATTGAACCCGAGGTACTAAATGGAACTAATAAAGCAGTGTCAGCTTATTATCAGATGAATACAACAATAGTAGGGAAGAAGGAGATAAGTCTTAAGACGAAAGAGCAGATCTATAATGCTATCATGGCACTGATTACGCCGTACGGTATGGAGAGTTTGGCATTACAAGATAAATATCTAAGTAGATTGAGGAATTGGTACAAAAAAGGGGCAAACCTGTTGCGGATATGAAGAGAATGTACAGAAATAGAGCGGAATGGCAGAAATGGCTCAAACCAGGTTACCATAACGCTTGAAGACAAAAGGGAATTGAAGAGAAGATTAATATCGGCGTTGCGGAAGGTGTGATCAATATAAGTGAGAAAGACATTAGGAGGTGGCGTACGAGACAGGAGAGAGAGAGAGCAACTATGGTAAAAGATTTGGACGGGGCAAAGACTTCTAAAATAAAATACTCGGAGAAGTGGTGCGGGAAATTATAGTGATGCTGAGTGACGGTAAGATTCCGATGGAATCCAACAGCCACACCTCCTCGAGCTGCGAATTGTGGAAGATCAGCACGGTAGGCAGTGTACGGAGGTGGGTTTAGCAGTTGGGAAGGAAGAAGAAAGGTCTCATTAAGGACGAGAGCATCTGGGGAGTGTTGGAGAAGGGAGAGGGCCCAGTGGGGGTCCGGACGCGGAACACCAAGTGCCCGCTGAAGAGCCAGCATGGTGTTCCGGGGCGAAACCCCACACAAGACACGGCACAAACCTTGAAAATTGCTGAGTTTTAATTCACTGGCCGTGAAAGCTAATATACCATCTTTTGGAAGCTTTTATAGGGAGGTGAAAGGCTGCTTGAGCTCTTAGCTCTCGCAGTTGGAGGTGCACGTGCGCTTCATAAATAGGGAGGTAGTGCGCAGTTCGCTACTCCTGTGGGTGTCCGGGCGTAGAACATCAAGAGCCCGCTGATGAGACAGCTTGGTGTTGCTGGGCGACACCACATACAAGGCACGGCATAAACCTAGAAAAATTGCTGAATTTAACGGTTGGTTGTCAAGTCAGGCACTGTTTGATCGGCATTGACCTCTTGCTGCTCCCTGATTGGCCGGAGCCGTAGCCAGTCACGTGCTAAAAGAACACTCTTTGTGTTGCTAAGTCTGAATCTGTCATCGCGATTGAAATTATTGGATACTTCAAGGTCTCTAATTTATCTTATATTATCCTGTTTTGATATCTAGGAATCTTAGAAAGTGTTTTGGACTTCCCAATTTCTATGCCGTTTGTCGTGACGTCAGTATGTTCAACTATTGGAGATCTGTAGTTTATTTGTTTTTGCATCGAATGTGCTCTGATATCCCAATGGAAACGCGACAATTTGTATGTATGCCCTATGTACCTAATCTCCCCTCAGGAACAAGGCGCTTTGTAAACTTCTGCGTTCTAGTTTTGGCTCCATTATATCGGCTGACTTATGACCGTATTTATCTGTTCTTTCCTGTATCCATTAGCTAGGAGCGTATCCCAAACTCATTCTTTTTCTTGGTTTACGCTATCCTTATCGCAAATGGTGTTGGCTCTGATGAGGAGTGTTCTAGCTACCATTTCCTTCTGCGACGATGGTTGGCTTGAGTTTGAATGTACTGTATGTACCTATCTGCATGAGTGCCTTTCCTATAGACCCTGTGTCCTAGCGTGTTGTGTGTTCGTTTTTAGACCAGAACAGTTACTAAGGCCAGTGGATTATTTTAATTTACTTCCACTGTTATGTGATGCATAGATGTCCGGAGCACATGAAGTCTAGTAAGTCCTGAAGTGACTTGCGTCCATGTTCCCATATCCAAAAATCTTATTTTCGTATCTGAACAAACGCTCAAGTTTCAATGGGCTCTACTTTAGAGCTTCTCCCTCGAATTTCCATGAAAACGTTGGCCAAAAATGGAGAGAAGGGGGATCCCATGGCTGCTCCCTCCGTAAGTAGAAACATATTCCAATTGAGGACGAAGAATGTGGAGTTTTCGCACTTTTCAACTAAGTCAACCAAGTCCGTTGAAACATCTGCCGCTGTAAGTTTTTACCCGACAATCTGTGTGGCGTCAGGTACAGGAACCTGGGTTAATTAGGACTCAACATTGAGGCTTGCAAGTAGATCGCCGTAACTCATGTTTATACTCGCTATGATATCTACGAAGCGGTGTGAATTTCTGACGTGAGAGTGTGGTGGAGGGAATAATGTATCCAGGACCTGATTCAAATATTTAGCAAGAGCGTGAGTTGAGGATGCTATAGCGCTAAATATTAGTCTCAGAGGCAAACCGGTCTTGTGTATTTTAGGTAGGCCGTAGAACGTTGGAGTTTTTGAGTAGCGAGGTTCTAGGGACATGTAGTTATCTTCTGTAATTGATGACTCCTTAATCAGCCGCATCTTCGTCTTCAGTTTTCTTTATGGGATTCCATGGGATCGCTTTATAAGATGGATCTTATCTACGGGCCTGGGATGTTTGATGTCCTAAGAGGCCTCAGTTCTAATTTATTCAGCATCGAAGGCTGGTAGATGACGGATGGAAGTTTCTAGCCCGGAGGTAATATCTTCCGTAGGAAGACGTCTCGGCGTGATGGCGAAATTAAGTATATTGCTTCGGATGTTAGGTATGGTAGTTTTGTACAGAGGAATAAAAATTGTAGCATAAAGATTCGGAGTCATGAACTGCTGCATTGAAAGCGTCTAATGACTGATAACTCAAACAAAAACAACAAAGATGTTGTATCCTCGTCACTCATCAATCTAGCCGCCTCTGTGTAATCCTACCCAATTATTCTTAAGAATAGACTCAATTTTATGAGCATTGGCGAAGACCAAGCAGTGTTGCAAAGGGTGGAGAAATGAGCACTTTGTCCTTTGCAGCACCCGGCATGTAGAAAATCTCAAGACTTTTCATCGGAAGATTTTGGTGGCTGAGATACGATCCAAATACACTCAGGCCGTCAGAACTATGATTCCAAAATCTCTGACAAGACACACCTGTATAGTCTGTAGGTGTGTCTTGTATAATTGTAAAATGTTCAGACTGTATATACACCATATTATTGACCAGTGGAAACGAAATCAGTTACCGGTACTTCTTGAAGACAAGTTTTGTGGTAATGGTGTTAAGGAAAGTTGACCCAATTATATTTTTACTTCGTAGATCTCTAAAATTCTGTTATTCTTCTTCCGTGATAATGTAGCAGAATTTAAACTGTAAGTACTAATTATTTCAGGCTGATGTGTCTAGATACATCGGATCATGCTGTAAGGAAGATTTACCGATTTAATAATAGTGTAAGGAAATATGCTAGCAGTGCATCTAGTGGAATATGTAATACCAAACAAAAATTAGAGTCAACCCTTGCTTGTCATAACGGTAAAAAGGCACATTCATGTAAAATATGTTAATCGAAGTTTACCCAGAAAGGAGATTTGGAAATAAACATGCGCATCCATAGCGTCGGGAAGCCCTTTCCATGCAGCGTATGTGAATCCAAGTTGATCCAGAGACCAAGTTCGAAGAGACACATCCCCGTTCATAGAGGCGAGAAGGCATTTTCTTATAGCGTATGTGAATCCAATTTTATCACGAAGCGATCTTTTGAAAAACAAGTAGTTCCGTGAAGAACTATACAGCCTATTTTCATATATCCTACTTATGTTAACTGCCACAATCAACATACAAAATTTCAGTTTAATTGCTGTAACAGATTCGTAGATATTGAGAACCGTCTAAATATTTCAGATGTTCGCCAGGTTGGATTTTTATTTTTGTACTATTACATTAAGATTATTGTGTACGTGTGGTATTCAAACTTCAATCCCATGATTAGACAACAAGAAGTAAACACGATATTTTAAAATTACGCACAGCAGCCATCTTGTGATAATGCAAACCATTGAAATAAATTAGATGCCAGTGGATCAACATTTGTATAAGCATTTAACGTGCAACGTTTCACGGCTCTCGGATAGTTAATTCGCGAGAAACGTCCATTTAAATATTTATAATTCGCGTCGCCGCCATGTTGGATTTGTGCTCACCAGGTTCCTGAAAGTCCTATAGGTGAACATATGTTCATAGTCTCTATGAACATAAAAAAAATCAGTTTGGTTGCTGTAAAAGATTCATAGATATTGAGAACCGGCTAAATATTTCGGGAGCTCACCATTTAGGAGTGTTATGTGTATAGGCCATAGAGTTAAGTACCCTTAAAGGACAATTATTGCCTAGGTTCATTATTCAAACTTTCACTTCGATCGCATGATTACGACACAAGAAATTAGAACTTAATTTTAAAATTTCGCACAGCCGCCATCTTGAGGTTATGTAAGCAATTGAATTAAATTAGATGGCAGTGCATTACAATCTGCAAAATCAATTACTGTACTACATTTCACTGCGCTCAGAGAGTTAAATCACGAGAAAAGTCTATTAAAATATTTTAAATTCGCTTGGTCGCCATGTTCGTTTCGTACTTTACAGGTTTATGAAATATACGTAGGTATACCTGTATCAGTACCCTTTATCACCGTACTAAATTGCAGGCTGATATCTGTAATAGTTTCGGAGATATAGAATGTCAGTGAAATATTTCGCACAGCCGCCATTTTGAGGTTATGTAAACAATTGAACTAAATTAGACTCCAGTGCATTACAATGTGTATAAACATTTGCTGTAGCAAGTTTCTTTACATTTAGATAGTTAAATCGCGAGAAAAGTCTATTTAAATGTCTCAACTTCGCCTGGCCGCCATGTTGGTTTTGTAGTCACCAGGTTTTTGAAAGTCTCATAGGTGAACTTCTAGTAGTTCCCTTTATTACCGTACACAATTTCAGGGCAATATCGGTAATAGTTTAGGAGATATTGAATGCTAGTGAAATATTTCGCACAGCCGCCATGTTGGATTGGTGAGACGTAACAAAATTTGAAGGGCACGGTCGAGGTCGCCGGGAATAGTGCTATGAACATTCCGAGTTTCATTGAAATCGCTCCAGCCGTATCGATTTTATTAGGGGGACACACACACACGAATCACACACACACACACACACGGACAAAAGGTGATCTCATAAGCCTATTTTTTCAAAATTGAAAATAGGCTAAAAACATAATCGTCCATAGCGGAGAAAGGCCCTTTTCATGCACGTATGTGAAGCCAAGTTTAAACAGAGAGGACATTTGAAGACGCACATGCTTGTTCATAGCGGCGTGAAGTCGTTTCCATGCAGTGTATGTGAATGGAAGTTTACCCGGAGAGCACATTTGAAGGCGCACATGCTCATCCATAGCGGCGAGAAGCCCTTTTCCTGTAGCGTATGTGAATCCAAGTTTACCAGGAAATCAAGTATGAAGAGACACATTCGCGTCCATAGCGGTAAGAAGCCCTTCCCATGTAGCGTATGTGAATCCAAGTTTACAACGAGAGGTGATTTGAACAAGAACCTGCTCCTCCATAGTGGCGTGAAGCCGTTTTGATGCAGTGTATGTGATTCAGGGTTTAACAGGAGAGAACATTTGAAGACACACATGCTCATCCATAGCGGCGTTAAACCCTTTTTATGCAGCATATGTTAATCCAAGTTTACCCAGACAGCACATTTGAAAACACACATGGTCATCCATAGCGGAGAGAGGCCCTTTTCATGTAGGGTATGTGAATCCATGTTTACCACGAGAGGTGTTTTGAACAGGGCAGCTGGTCGTCCATAGCCGTGAGAAGCCATTTCAATGTAGCGTATGTGAATCCAAGTTTACCGCGAAAGGAAGTTTGAAGACACACATGCTCATCCACAGCGGTGAGAAGCCATTTCCATGTAGCGTATGTGAATCCAAGTTTCCTACGAGAAGAAATTTAAAGAAACACATGCCACTCCATATCGGCGAGAAGGAATAGGGTATGCAAAGACAAGTTTTCCCGCAAGAAAATCTTTTGTGGAACAGATGTCGCGAGAAGCCCTTTCCATGTAGCTTGTGTGTATCCAAGTTCTCGGACAGACGATATTTGAAGAGACACATGCTCGTCCATAGAGGTGAGAAGCACTTTTCATGCAGCGTGTGTGAATCCAAATTCCCCACAAAAGGAATTTTGAAGGAATATATGCCAGTTCTTGAGGCGAAAAGGCATAGCGTATGCAAAGGCAAATTTACCGTAAGAAAATCTTTAGTTGAACAAATGCGAATCCATAGGAGGGAATGGCCATATTCCTGTACCGTATTTGAATTCAAGTTTATCCGGAGACGACGTATAATTGCTAATTCATAGTGGCGAGTAGCTGTATTCATGTAGGGTAAGTGAATCCAAGTTTACTATAAGAGGAAATTTGATTAACCACATTTTGTCCATACCGGCGAAGAGCTGTACTCATGTAGCATAAGTGAATCCGAGTTTTCCCAGAGTGATACTTGGAAGAGGGACATGCTAATTCAGACACACACTTCATAAACAACAGAGGCGAGAAACCATTCATATGTAGTTAACCCAAGGTCATGTTACCTTAAATGTGAACATTTTATGACATAAGTTATGGCGGAGAGAAGCGACATTAATGCAGTATAGGGAGATTCTTTTCCTGTTGGGCGGCATTTGGGCCAGCTACCAAGGGCGCACGCTTTCCGCCAGCCAACTGAAATCGGGTCCTAAATTTCGCAAAGGTAAAAACCGTAACATAGTACATAATGGTAATTTTATCCTGCAAATCATGATTAAAGAACTTACCTTTTCGAAGGAGATGCTGTAAAGTTCTTTTTCAGCTGTCAGCCAGACGTTGTATCATGTAATTTAGTGTTTACACGTTGTAATTCCCTTTTGGTGTGAGGGATATCTGCTGCCGTATATTGTTCTCCAGCTCCACTAGTGTGCGGGAAATTGATTTGTACAATTTGTATTTTAAAATACCCCACAATTAAGTATGAAACAGACGAAGGTCCGTGCTTTGACTTATTACAGTTAACATGTTGGGTGGTACAGGAGTAGCTACATAATGTAACGCTGTAAATTTCAAATGATTTTAAATTCATGTGTTGAGGAATGTTGGCTATTGTCATTCTAGCTGGGAATCTAGGCCTTATCTGTATTTTGTGCATTTCGTTTGAGCACAATTAATTATTCCGGCTGCCTGGAGTGACAAGCCAATCTTTTAAGTACAGGCTTCGACAGATACAGACCAGTAGGTGTGCTTGCTGCAACAGCTATGGACAGTTAGGAATGGTTAGTTTTTATCTAGCCGCACACAAGTATGGCTGCAAGGTTCACCACACAAAAAAGAATTTTCATTTGCTGTACTTTTAATAAGACCGAGTCTGCTAATGTAACTCGCAGAACAATTCAACAGGAATTTCTGGTGTTAAGGTACCTTCGAAGACTGCATTTCGGAAGTTTGTGACGAAGTTCAAGTACACGCCGTCAGTTTTAAATAAATATATTAAACGGAGATAGAGAACATTACTGCTCGATTATTCTTATCAGCAAGAAAATCTGCGAATACAAGCCTTATTCAACGGTTCAGAGGGCCGCAAAACTAATTATCCACCGTACAAAATTACTCAGGTACAAACCCTAAGTCCAAGAGACCCAGTGGCAAGAGACACTTACTGTAATTGGCTTGTCCACTCCGTACACGAAGGAATTTTAGATCCATGATTAGTGTTTTTCAGTGACGAGGCGTGGTTTTATTTTCATGGACGTGTGAACTCACAAAGCAATCGATACTGTTCACCTGCGAAACCAAGACTGATCCACCAAATCCTCCTGCATGATCCAAAAATCGGTGTGGGTGCGCAGTAACCACAAAAAGAATTATAGGCCCAATTTCTTTTCCGTGAAACAATTAATTCTGCTCCATACGTAGAGGTTATTTTGAATAATATCTTTGTCCGGTTAACAGACAGGGAAACATGTTATTGTTTTTTCCAGTATACCGCATACTGCGCATAGTTCATTGGACGCATTAAGTGATGTGTTTGGTGACAGGGTGATTAAGATGGATTGTGGCCGCCTCGAAGCCCAGATTGAACACTGTGATTTTTATTTGTGGGGACGCTTAAAAGACAAAGTGTATCGGTCTAACAACTTAGGTGGTTCCGACTAAATCAACGCCGCGATCTTCATTATTTTTGTCTTTTCCAACAACTACTCCTAAATCCCTCTCCACCTTACCTGCATTCTCAGATTCACTGCATCTCACACGAAACTAGCCTTGGTACACGGTCAAGAATGGATTCACTCATGCTCATACCTATACACCGCCATGTACGCTACATTTACTTCTTCGTAGTTTCTACTGCACGACTGTGGACCAACTTGCCGCGCTCTGGCAGAGGAGTAACCCTGTCCAACTTCAGGCAGCAATACCCGCTGTACCTATCGCAAAAGAAATGAAAACTAAACTCAACACGTCAAATATTTGAATCCTTATGCTGAGTTATATTCGTATTTCTAATTTACATTTTATTTATTTTCTGTTCAGATACCTAAATAATCTCTTACATCCTTTTAAATGCGCATTTCAAAATCGATATTATAGTAATAACTCATCCATGATGCTTATGATCATCATCAACATCATCACATCATCATTAGTTTCTGTTTTATTAGTGTTTGTATTTCCATATTAATTTATTACTTTAGCAATAATTAATTAATGAACATAATTTTTCCCACGCCATGCTTACCTGCCTTTTAATGTATTGTGATTGGATCTGAAATGTATTCCTGTTAGATTTAAGAACCATTGTTAAGTTCTGCTAATATTGTAATAATGTATTAATTGTAAAATATGGTTAGATGTAAGAGAGGGCCCAATGGCCCTAATCTTGCCAGACAAAATAAAACTATCTACCCATCTATCGTATCTATCTATCTAACCTAGAGGAGCTGAAGAACAATATACGGCAGCAGATATCCCTCATTACGGAAAGTGAATTATAACGTTTAAACGCTAGTTTATTTACACGATACAACGCCTGTCTGTCAGCTGAGGGAGAACATTTTCAACATCTTCTGTGAAAAGTTAAGTTCTTTAATCTTCCTGGTAAATCTACTATTAAATAACGCACCATGTCACGGTTTTTACCTGGGCGCAATCTGTGGCCCGAGTGCGGTTGGTTGGTGAAAGGCATTCGTGCGCCTGGTAGCTGACCGCTGGCCCCGCTCCAGTCAAATAATCTCACTGTATACGCGAAAACAACTCAGCTCTAAGGAGATATTTGAGGACATACGATCGAATCTATAGAATCTAGAAACCATGTTTCTATAGCAATTGTGAAGCTTCATTTGCTAAGAGAGGACATTAAATAATCACATTCTAATTCATTGTAGCAAGTTAATACTTTTGATTTGTAGTTGTTGTTGGGGTCTTCAATTTTTTAACTGGTTTGATACAGCCCTCCGTACCTTTATGTCTTGCGTCAATCGTTTCATTTGTACATCCTACAACCGTGACAATCGTCCGTCCTCTATCCCTAAAGTTTTTAATCTCGACACTTCCTTCCTAAACTGAGTTGGCTATTCCTGGGTGTCTTAGAATGTGTCCTGCCAACTCATCTCATGTCTTCATTGGTAGTGGTCAGAAATATCTCCTCTCGCCTACACATTTAAATAACTTTCAATGTGTTGTTCTACTTCCCATTTCATCTTCAATAGTCTCCAGTTACAGCGCATTTCACCTTCTTATATTCTCCGTATTTATCCTGTTTCAAGAGTCTAAGTTTTACATCCTTAGCGTGCAGCTCCCCAGGAAAAAATTCCTAAGTGACTCCTTTCCTTAAATCTATATTTGGTGTCAACATAATTTTTTACGGCAGAAATGCCTTCCTTGCCTCAGCCAACCTAATTTTCATATCCTCTTTGCTTCGTTCATCGCTGGTTATTTTGCTTCCTAAGTTGCAAAAGTCTCCTTCTTAATTTAGCTTTTCACTTGCCAATTTGAAGTCAATATGGGTTACTGATTTATTTCGGCTGCATTCCATGATTTTGGTTACATTTATAGATTTTAATCATGAATTGCGTTCTAAATACGAAGTCCCTACCATTCAAAAACTCACTCAAAACTCCTGGTGAATTGGCTATGATAACAACGTCGTTAGCAAATCTCAGTGTTGAGGTTATTTCTCCTTGACTATTTACTCATAAGTGAAATTTTACTCTAATTATCTTCATTTCTTGTTCAATGAATAGATTAAAAACTAGGGGTGATAAGTTGTAGCCTTGCCTTTAGTTTAGATTGCTGATCTGCCTCCCATCCCCGTACTTGGTTCCATTCTTTTTCAATATGTCAACAACTTACTCTAATCAACGTTATCAAAAGCTTATTCGAAGTTTACAAATGCTACGGTCGTTCTTTTATTTTTCCGTATTCTGCCTTCCATGATCAGCTTGTTACTTAAGTGCAGCATCCCTTGTTCTCACGATTCTCCTGAAACCAAATTGGTCTTCACCCAACTCCGTTTCTATCAGTCTTTCGATGCCCTTGTAAGTCATTCTAGTCAGGATCTTTGAAGCTTGAGTTATCAAGCTGATTTTGCGACAATCTTCCCATATGTCAGCTCCTGAACACTTAAGTATTGGGATTACACCATTCATCTAAAAATCAGAGGTTACTTAACTTGTCCCATAAACCCCAGTGTTCTATCAAATTCAGATATCAATATAAAATATCCTATCTCATCATCATCAATTTCCTACTCCCTTTCCATCATATGATTCTCTATTTAATACCTTTATACAAACGTTCAATGTAGGTTTTCTGCCTCTCTGGAATTCTTCTCTTTTTGTTACAGGTTTTCCATCTGAAACCTTAATATTGCAGCACTTGGTCTTCATTTCCCCACAAGTGCTCCATTCAGTAAGCTGTAAATATTCCTCCAATCTTTAAACCATTTTCTATAATGATACATTTCTTTTTCTTCTTTTGCTTCCTGCACTTGTTTGCCTGATTTAGAGAGTGCCAAATGTGAGGGAGCCGTGTCAGTAGATATACGTTAATGATCCCTTTCGGGGCAAAATTCTGGCAACCCGGCGTCTCTAAAAAACGCAGTAGTTATAAGGGGCGTGAAACAAATAACGTTTGTTCTATCTTCTTTATTCTTGTGCTTCCTCGCTTCGTCCAATAATTCTAGTACATCCTGAGTGATCCACCTATTGCTTCCTCTCTGCCAATGTTTAACCTGAGGATTGTTATTTTCGTTTTTGAAAAGTACCCGATCCTTTGCATTTTAAGTTTGTTCGGGATTCGTCAATAGTCCTTCTCCTCTTATGCTCCTCTTGAACTTTCAAATTCCAGTCTCTTGTGTACGTGTGCTTTCCTCCATCGCCCTGAATCCTAGCAGAAATATCTGAAAGCACCTCAATGAAGAGGATGAATAATAAGTACGGAATTGTTAAGCACCGGTGGGCCTGCGACTGTCACTTAATATACATATTAAAATTAGAAATGCAACAAAACTCACCCAGTTAGTTCATTGCGAACGTCTCACCTAATGTTAATTCTTAAGAGTCAGACATTTTGAAAAAGTACACATCACTGTATGCATAGAATGGATAAAATCGGTGGAATCCCTGGAATCTTCTGTACGCCGATGATGTCTTTTTGGCAAGCGTGACACGCCAAGCCCTAGAGCAGCAAACGCAGATTTGGAATGACCACCTTGATGCATATAGGCTGAAAGTAATCATTTCCAAAACTGAATACATGGAGTGTGAAAGGCAAACCGATGGCTCTACATCTATTGTTGGGACTCAACAAGATCACTAGATTCCGATATTTGGGCTCATAAAAAACACCACATGGAGACACATTGAGAGAAGTATGAATGCGATCAAATACAGCTTGGCCTAATTGGCGACAGGTGACAGGAGTTTTATGTGATCGTGAGATTCCTGTCCTGCGAATTGCATGTCTTCCCGAGTCGTTGCTTGAGACGTTTCATCAATGGAAATGGCCGGGTGTCATATCAAATGAAGATTTATGGGAGGAAACCAACCAGGAGAAAAAGGATATACAAATTGTTACGTGCAAGTGCCCGTCCCAACATTGCAAACATGTATTTACCCATGTATGCAGCTCTTGACAAATTTTGAAATGACCGCTTCGTCGCTCAGTTCCGCCTGTGACCACGAGATGGTAGCGGCAGTCGGACTTTGGAAAGTCTGCACGTGGTTCCTGTTTCTCTCCGATAGATGGTGTGTGCTGCGCCTTATAAAACTCCTTATATGCATGACATAATTGAAAGACAATTACATTCTTCGTCATGAAACAAATGCCAGTGTATTCATGATACCGCCAAATTAATTTCCTATTTAGGACATTGTTGGTTGATGTGTCAAGCCGTGATTGGACAATAATTTTTACATGAATGCAGTTCGCTTCTTGACGCAAAAATTCTCCGCCATTTTTGTGGAGTCCATTAGCCATCGTGAAGTAAACACATCTAGCCGACTGGTCGTGAAAGGTGTCTCCGCTGATGGGGGCTCTAGCCCCCATTCTCTACGACATATTAATGTATTCAAGAGAAAAAGGAATTGCCTGTTCTCTTCAGGCTGTGAATTTCATCGTTTCGCCGTGAAGTGGACGTGTGAAATGTGGTCGCATGTCGATACAGACCTGTGATTGTGACCCAAACAACGCATGTGCCGGGTTAGCCATTTTTGTGAAGCACATGTAGTGACGTACAGAATTTAAAAAATTATGTGTTAATTATTTTATTATTAGTGTGTCTCCACTGTGAAGGAAATAAGGTACGTTATCAGTTATTTTTTTATATTATTGTTATGGAGTTCCGATATCATCTTATAGTAATATTTTTTTAATTCTGTTCCTCATTTGTTTTATAGGCCTAATTTTATTTTATGTTTTAATTACGTTTCCTGATTTATTTTAATTTTGTTATCTTTCTTCGTACCTTATGGAGACACATTTCTAGTTTATTTTACGTTTAAATTATTACTTATTGTCTTCTGCCAATCTTAGGATTGATATAGTATTCAATTTAATTTATTCATGATCCGGTGCATTTCACTGTTGTAATAGTATTTAGACATAATTGTTTTCCTCCGTCCATTTCCTTCTGCTGATGTTTAAATTTAATTTTAATAATTGTTTGCCGTAGTTTCGATCAGGCATGCGGTCTCCCGTTTTAGTGGCCATGCTTTTGTTTTATTATGAAGAGATGCATTCTGGTCTCAAGGTCAGTCTCTAGGCGTCAACCGCGAAACTCAAACGTGTTGTGTTAACTTAAGATTTTTTTTAAATTTTAACCTTGTCGGTTCAACTTTGTGTTTTTAGTAATTGTTCCTGTGTTTGTCTCCATCATGCAAATTAATGAATTGTTTTCTGATACTATTTAATTTGGTTAATTTAATTTTTTTTTATTTCTCGTTTCATCGTGGCCGGGATCTACGCATGCCGGATCGCTATTGCATTCTCTTGCAAATTATCAAGCCCTTTCTCATTGTGTTATGCATGTAATTTTTATTTTAACTTTTGGGCTTTAACATTTTTGTTTTAATTTAAGTCTTTTCTTTTCTTGGCCTTGCAAGCAGGCATGTTAGGCGGTCTCTTGCATTCATTGTAAATTATGTTGGCTGATGCATGTTCTTTCTCTGGTGGAGGTATTCCTTATATTTTAACATTAAATTTTACATAAAATTTTAATCTTCTGTTGTGGCATTATTTCACCGGCAGCAGTTCTGTCGGTTGGTGGGGGGTGTCTGTTGAATAGCCTGTGCGTTGTCCCTTTCTCCATCTTCCTTCCACTCCTTTTGAGGTTCTTCTGTTGGGGCATGTCATCTGGAGGTGATTGTTGCTGCGGAAGTGACGCGGACCTCTAAAACCGGTATGTAGGCTCATCTTCGTTCCTTTCCAGGGTGGCAGTTTGGTAGCAGACCGCGTTCGAGTTCACTTCCGTAACTATCCCCTCCCCAGTACCCGCAGGCTGTTTTATGGACCCCTCTAGTACTGATGGGGCGGTTGTTGGTGGGATTTTGTCGGGCCAGTGCACTTAATGTTATGTAAAGCTAATCCTTGTCATTTGTTTTATTTCATGTTTGCCTCTGGATATCCATATGCTGTATGAAAGTGACCTGTTTTGAAGCGAGGCGTTTGCTGCTGCTTTTTACCCTGTTGGTGTGCAACACCCCCACTGAAAATTAAGCCCGGTGAGTGACTGACATGTGTTCTTGGCATGGGAAATGGGATTTCTTAATGTTCTGATAGCCTACTTGCTTCGTGTGAAGGAGTTCTGGAGCTCTGTCGGAGGCTGTTAGCCAGATGTTTTGTGCCAATTTTTGTAATTTAGCTCCCTGTTCTCGAGCCAAGCAGGCGGTGACGTATGCAGTTCTGGGCATCATTGTGCATGATTTTGTGTAGTATGGTGGCTGTGTTCGAGTGTCAGCCTAATCTATGGTGGTGGTAATTGGTGGTTGGGGTACTGTTGTGAAAGTGTAAACTGTCCTTGTAATTCCTGATATTTGTTTCCTTCTATATTGGCTGTCTGCATTCTGTGTTTTCCAAAATGGCCGACAACAATAGTGTTTTCGATTTAATTGACTTAAGAGATAACCTTGTGAATTTGGAGAGTTCTTCTGGGGTTGAACGTGAATCACCTCTGTTTACTAGGTCTGAAGTTTTGGGATCGATTACCAGTAGTAGTTTGCCTGCCCCTCTGTTGCCTGGCGCTGGCTCGTCCATACCACTTAATCCTGCATACGGTCATTCTTCTCATGTTAGGTCACCTAATGATTTCCTGGGTCCTGCCGACCCATTGCATCCCAGTTCTTTCTCTAGTAATATAAATGTTTTGTCGCCTGTAGAGGGTGTGCGAGCGGGCTACCCTGGTAACAATGTCCCTTTTCCTAATGCTACATTCTCGCCTACCGTTAATTATGGGTCGATTCCTCATCCTATTTCTGGTTTCTTAACTAAATTAAAGCATTTCAACCTTGATGACGTTACCCAAGTGGTACAATTTTTAAAGCAAGTGGTCGAGTTGGGCAACCATGCCTCGATTTTTGGGATGTCGGAAATTCAGATTTTCCAACTTTTGTATCCAGTTGCTTCCGGTATGCTGCGCGATAAGCTAGTTGAAGCTATCCACCTCCGTATCTCCTTAGCCATGTTTATTAGGGAAGTGTTGTGGTTTTTTGTCCCTGCGAGCGCCCTAAGTGCTCTCGAGCAAAAGTTCCTTTATCGTGTCCAAAGGCTGGACGAGTCCCTTAGCGACTATGTCAGCGACATTAAGGTGTATGCCCAGGTATTTGCATCCCCTTTAACTGAGCGACAGTTGGTTTCTTCAATTGTAAATGGGTTTTCGCCTCAATATAGGTCATACATGACTATGTGTACCAGGCCTTCGTCATTCGTCGAGCTGAAACAGGTCGTTATAGAGGCTATGGCTGTGAAACATGCAGATTCCCTTCGGGTAGCTAATGTTCCTCCTCCTTCCTTGATGTCTTGTCCCCCTCCTTCCTTGATGTCTCGTCCCCCGCCAAAGGTTATGTTTCATCCTCGACCCAACATTAAGTGCCACACGTGCGGTGGCGTGGGACATGTCAAGAAGGTGTGTCCGAGTAACCAGCCTGTGTATCGCCAATGACGGGATGTTGTGGAGACCAATTCGGGTGTTACTTCCAAGGATATTTCTGTGCGTAAGAATTTGGGAAAACCCTGTGAAGTTTCTGGTCGCCCTGCCAATGATAGTCTTGATAACTCGTTGAAAACTAAATCTTCATGTGCTAATTCTGCTTATGTCGCTGACCTACCTAACCTGTCGGTGAACAATGGCGTGGCAAGTCAGCCTAATTCTAAACGTTGTGTGAAACCTGTGGTGCGGGTGTCCTCGTCACCTACTTGTAATCGTGTTAGAGTGAGTAATGATTTTGGAATTTCTCCTGTGGATAAAGGAATATCCCCGTTTATTGAAATTTGTGTTAATGACGAGCCCGTTTCTGCATTGCTTGATTCTGGTAGTGTCGCATCCTTTATAGGTGAGGACTGGTTTTTATCTATGAAGAGTGTTTGCAAATTTCCTGAGTTAGAGCCTAACAATGAATCTTTTATTTCGGCAAATTGTTCAAATTTAAGTATTTTGGGTAGTATGACAGTCAAAATTCATATTCTAAATTTTTCTTGGAAATTTAAATTTTTGGTTGCCAGAAATCTTTCTTGTGCTGTGGTCATTGGAGCTAATTTCATGTCACACGTTGGTATGCTTCTTGATTTTGGTGCTCGCAACTTATGGTTTAAGTTTAATCCACAGAGTAAATTATCTTTTAACCCGGTTTTATCTTCTCTTGCTGTCAATTCTGTTAGTGAACCTATGACTATTGAGGATCTCGATCTGGAAAATTTAACGATTCTTCAAAAGGATGCCATTAAGAGGTTATGTCAGGAGTATAGCGATGTATTTACTGACAAGTTGGGTGTAACCCATTTGATGGAGTACAAGATTGAGCTAACCGATTCTGTGCCGGTGCGTTCCAGCCCGTATCGCCTTGCCCCGCCCAAGATGGCTGAACTTCGTAAGATTATCGATAAGATGTTAGAAGAAGGTGTAATCCTACCCTCTATCTCTGCCTACTCATCCCCTGTATTTCTTGTGCCAAAACCTAACGGTGGTTTTCGGCCGGTGGTCGACTATAGGGCTCTTAATCCAAAAGTTGTTTGGCAATCCATTCCTTTGCCGGACCTTCACACATGTTTTAGTTGGTTTCGCAACGCGAAGGTGTTCACGATCCTCGATTTAAATTCTTCCTACTTCCAAATTCCCCTCTCTCCTGAATCCAGGCATGTTACTGCTTTTTCCACTGACTGGAACCTGTTTGAGTATGCCCGTGTCCCGTTTGGCCTATCCACCGGAGCCGCTGTGTTGAGCAGACTTCTGGACAAGGTATTTTCAGAAATTAAATTCAAGTTTGTGTACCACTACCTTGACGATGTGGTGATCTATTCTGAGTCCTTCGAGGAACACGTTGATCATCTGAAGGTTGTACTTGATCGGTTGCGTGACGCTGGCCTTACCGTCAAATTGTCCAAGGTTTCCTTTGCCAAGCCCAAAATTTCCTTCTTGGGACATATTGTTTCTGAATCTGGTATCTCCGTGGACCAGTCTCGTACGCAGGCCATCAGAGATTTTAAACCACCCAAGAACGCCAAGGGTGTTGCTCGTTACATTGGTATGGTGAACTTCTTCCGTAAGTTTATCAGTAACTTTGCCGACCGTGCTGCTCCTCTAAATCAATTACGCAAAAAGGCTGTGAAGTTTGAGTGGGGTCCCTCTCAGCAAGCAGCCTTCGAAGATCTTAAGCTTGCACTCTCTAACGCCCCTGTGTTAGCCATTCCGGATTTTGGGAAGCAGTTCATTGTGCAGACTGATGCGTCTGGTCGTGGTGTTGGTTGTGTTCTACTGCAGGAATCTGATCTGGGTAGGCAACCCATTGCATACGCTTCTCGTACCTTAACGGACGCAGAGAGGAAGTATTCCATTTACGAACTTGAGGGTTTAGCTGTGTTGTTCGCTCTAGAAAAATTCCGTATGTATCTTGAGCACACCAAGTTTCTCCTTGAGACCGATAACCAAGCCTTGAGCTGGGTCTTAGGGAAACCCCGCAAAACTGGTAGAATTGCTAGGTGGGCAACTAGGATTCTGTCGTTCCAGTTCACTGTCCAACATATTCGTGGGTCCGAAAATGCGGTAGCTGATTCTTTAAGCCGCATGTACGAGGAAACAGCTGAAGAGGATGTTCAGGAAGGTGAACCCGTAAACCTTGTATCTGCTGTAAATTGTGTTAATGCCGTTCTTAGCAATTCCCCTGTGCTTTTTGAGGATGTGAGACGATTCCAGAAAGAAGATCCCTCCTTATCTAGCCTAATTGATCGAATCAATTGTGGTGAAGTGATCAAGCCCTACTCTCTGAAGGATGGTGTATTGTGTTGTTCGTCTCGTCATGACCGCCTACCTAAAATTGTGCTACCGTCGGTCCTCATTCCGGAAATCTTTCGTTACTATCATGAATCTCCTATTGGTGGCCACCTAGGAGTATTCAAGACCCGAGCTAAAATCAGACAGTTTTTCATTTGGCAAGGTATGGATGGCGACATCAGGAGGCTCATTAGGAATTGTGCTGCATGCAGTATTAGCAAACCTCCGGTTTCTACTAAGGTTGGCCTGTTGTCATCTGAACCGGCATCTAGACCCATGGAGAGGCTTTTTATCGACCATGTTGGACCGTTCCCTCGCTCTGGTCGCGGAAACCAATTTGCGCTTGTTTGCACTGACGGTTCCACCCGGTTTAGTTGGATTTTCCCCACCAGACAGGCTACGACCAGTTCCGTCATAAAGTGTCTTAATTCCATCTTTTCGTCCTTTGGGCCATGTCAGTATCTGGTGTCAGATAATGCCAAGTGCTTTGTATCTCATCAGTTCCGTCAATTCTTATTTGATTATGCTATTTCGCATGTAACCACCACTCCCTATTTTCCTAACCCGTCTCTCGCTGAGCGAGTCAATCGTAATCTCCGTTCTGCTCTGATTGCTTTCCACCACGACGACCATTCCAAGTGGGATTCTAATTTGCATTGGCTCAACTTTGCTTTCAACACCGCCGTGCATGAGAGCACGCAAGCCACCCCTTTTTCGTTAATGTTTTCCTTTATGGCTAATTCTCCGTTGTCCAACCTGTGGAACCTGCACGATCTCCTTCCTGACAGTTTCACGCCCGAGGATATGAGGGCGAAATTCGACAAGGCTAGAGAGAATATTAAGGTATCCCATGACCAACTTGCCAGGCGACACAATGCCTGTCGCAAGCCAGCTGATTTGGAAATTGGTGATGTTGTGTACGTTCGCAATTTCGAGCCCAAGGGCGTCAGTAATCTAGTTTCAAGCAAGTTAACCCCTCGTTTTAAAGGCCCATGTTATGTAGAGGCATTCTTGACTCCTGTTACTCTTCTTGTTCGAAACCCTAAGGCCAACAAAATTTCAAGAGTGCATCTATCGCACATTAAGCGAGGTGGAGAGGTGTCTAATGAGGAAATGCTACCGTAAATTTAGTGAAACAAATTTTGTATAATGTAGAGTATCCCTAACCTTCATTGAAGCCTTCAGGCATCTGTTCCTTTTGGAATTTTGAACTGGATATGAAAACTCTGATGGGATACAAAATGTAAATGTTGGGAAGTCATTTTAATGGTAAATTGTAAAAGTGTACCTAAATTTTGATGTTTTCTTGGAAGATGCTAACATGTAAATTGGACTCGGTGGGAGATCTCACTCATGGTATTCTTGTATTCCTGTTCCCTTTGGGAATTGTAGTGGTCATTCCTCTACCGTAGTTACTTCTAAATGTATAGTCGTCTAACTCATGTAATCTTGAAATGTACTTCGAATCTGTAAAAAGGTAAACTTTCTAGGGCATTGTCAGAAATATTTTCTTCATATAAATTCAACTTTGTTTCTCTTTTGTAAAATGTAGTAAGAATTAGTAATTCTGTAAACCTTTTTTGAAATTAGATTAACTTCTATTTTTGTAAATGGCTGCCCACGCGTCGAATAATATCTTGCAATTGCTTCCACCTACGTCGTCTAAAGCTACCTACCTTGGACTGGTTGGAAATTTTCCTAACGTGTCTCGGACTCTGAAAGCACTGCTGGTGCTGGTGTTCTGCGTTTCTGAAGATTTTTGGACACAGTGAAGCTGTTAACTAAGTGGTTTGCGAGGTGATCAATTATCCCTTCACTGATAATCTGACCCTGCATTCTTCCTAACCAAAACGATGCGGTTTCATCCATCAATTGGAGTTAACTGGTGAACATTATCTTCGGGAAACATCTCTGGTGAATCAACAAGTTAAGGAGTACTGCCTATGCCTAGGCATATTCGTGAACCGTGTTCTCGCTTAAGGGAGGGAGACTGTTACGTGCAAGTGCCCGTCCCAACATTGCAAACATGTATTTACCCATGGATGCAGCTCTTGACAAATTTTGAAATGACCGCTTCGTCGCTCAGTTCCGCCTGTGACCACAGGATGGTAGCGGCAGTCGGACTTTGGAAAGTCTGCACGTGGTTCCTGTTTCTCTCCGATAGATGGTGTGTGCTGCGCCTTATAAAACTCCTTATATGCATGACATAATTGAAAGACAATTACATTCTTCGTCATGAAACAAATGCCAGTGTATTCATGATACCGCCAAATTAATTTCCTATTTAGGACATTGTTGGTTGATGTGTCAAGCCGTGATTGGACAATAAATTTTACATGAATGCAGTTCGCTTCTTGACGCAAAAATTCTCCGCCATTTTTGTGGAGTCCATTAGCCATCGTGAAGTAAACACATCTAGCCGACTGGTCGTGAAAGGTGTCTCCGCTGATGGGGGCTCTAGCCCCCATTCTGTACGACATATTAATGTATTCAAGAGAAAAAGGAATTGCCTGTTCTCTTCAGGCTGTGAATTTCATCGTTTCGCCGTGAAGTGGACGTGTGAAATGTGGTCGCATGTCGATACAGACCTGTGATTGTGACCCAAACAACGCATGTGCCGGGTTAGCCATTTTTGTGAAGCACATGTAGTGACGTACAGAATTTAAAAATTATGTGTTAATTATTTTATTATTAGTGTGTCTCCACTGTGAAGGAAATAAGGTACGTTATCAGTTATTTTTTTTATATTATTGTTATGGAGCTCCGATATCATCTTATAGTAATATTTTTTTAAATTCTGTTCCTCATTTGTTTTATAGGCCTAATTTTATTTCTGTTTTAATTACGTTTCCTGATTTATTTTAATTTTGTTATCTTTCTTCGTACCTTATGGAGACACATTTCTAGTTTATTTTACGTTTAAATTATTACTTATTGTCTTCTGCCAATCTTAGGATTGATATAGTATTCAATTTAATTTATTCATGATCCGGTGCATTTCACTGTTGTAATAGTATTTAGACATAATTGTTTTCCTCCGTCCATTTCCTTCTGCTGATGTTTAAATTTAATTTTAATAATTGTTTGCCGTAGTTTCGATCAGGCATGCGGTCTCCCGTTTTAGTGGCCATGCTTTTGTTTTATTATGAAGAGATGCATTCTGGTCTCAAGGTCAGTCTCTAGGCGTCAACCGCGAAACTCAAACGTGTTGTGTTAACTTAAGATTTTTTTTAAATTTTAACCTTGTCGGTTCAACTTTGTGTTTTTAGTAATTGTTCCTGTGTTTGTCTCCATCATGCAAATTAATGAATTGTTTTCTGATACTATTTAATTTGGTTAATTTAATTTTTTTTATTTCTCGTTTCATCGTGGCCGGGATCTACGCATGCCGGATCGCTATTGCATTCTCTTGCAAATTATCAAGCCCTTTCTCATTGTGTTATGCATGTAATTTTTATTTTAACTTTTGGGCTTTAACATTTTTGTTTTAATTTAAGTCTTTTCTTTTCTTGGCCTTGCAAGCAAGCATGTTAGGCGGTCTCTTGCATTCATTGTAAATTATGTTGGCTGATGCATGTTCTTTCTCTGGTGGAGGTATTCCTTATATTTTAACATTAAATTTTACATAAAATTTTAATCTTTTGTTGTGGCATTATTTCACCGGCAGCAGTTCTGTCGGTTGGTGGGGGGTGTCTGTTGAATAGCCTGTGCGTTGTCCCCTTCTCCATCTTCCTTCCACTCCTTTTGAGGTTCTTCTGTTGGGGCATGTCATCTGGAGGTGATTGTTGCTGCGGAAGTGACGCGGACCTCTAAAACCGGTAAGTAGGCTCATCTTCGTTCCTTTCCAGGGTGGCAGTTTGGTAGCAGACCGCGTTCGAGTTCACTTCCGTAACTATCCCCTCCCCAGTACCCGCAGGCTGTTTTATGGACCCCTCTAGTACTGATGGGGCGGTTGTTGGTGGGATTTTGTCGGGCCAGTGCACTTAATGTTATGTAAAGCTAATCCTTGTCATTTGTTTTATTTCATGTTTGCCTCTGGATATCCATATGCTGTATGAAAGTGACCTGTTTTGAAGCGAGGCGTTTGCTGCTGCTTTTTACCCTGTTGGTGTGCAACACCCCCACTGAAAATGAAGTCCGGTGAGCGACTGACATGTGTTCTTGGCATGGGAAATGGGATTTCTTAATGTTCTGATAGCCTACTTGCTTCGTGTGAAGGAGTTCTGGAGCTCTGTCGGAGGCTGTTAGCCAGATGTTTTGTGCCAATTTTTGTAATTTAGCTCCCTGTTCTCGAGCCAAGCAGGCGGTGACGTATGCAGTTCTGGGCATCATTGTGCATGATTTTGTGTAGTATGGTGGCTGTGTTCGAGTGTCAGCCTAATCTATGGTGGTGGTAATTGGTGGTTGGGGTACTGTTGTGAAAGTGTAAACTGTCCTTGTAATTCCTGATATTTGTTTCCTTCTATATTGGCTGTCTGCATTCTGTGTTTTCCAAAATGGCCGACAACAATAGTGTTTTCGATTTAATTGACTTAAGAGATAACCTTGTGAATTTGGAGAGTTCTTCTGGGGTTGAACGTGAATCACCTCTGTTTACTAGGTCTGAGGTTTTGGGATCGATTACCAGTAGTAGTTTGCCTGCCCCTCTGTTGCCTGGCGCTGGCTCGTCCATACCACTTAATCCTGCATACGGTCATTCTTCTCATGTTAGGTCACCTAATGATTTCCTGGGTCCTGCCGACCCATTGCATCCCAGTTCTTTCTCTAGTAATATAAATGTTTTGTCGCCTGTAGAGGGTGTGCGAGCGGGCTACCCTGATAACAATGTCCCTTTTCCTAATGCTACATTCTCGCCTACCGTTAATTATGGGTCGATTCCTCATCCTATTTCTGGTTTCTTAACTAAATTAAAGCATTTCAACCTTGATGACGTTACCCAAGTGGTACAATTTTTAAAGCAAGTGGTCGAGTTGGGCAACCATGCCTCGATTTTTGGGATGTCGGAAATTCAGATTTTCCAACTTTTGTATCCAGTTGCTTCCGGTATGCTGCGCGATAAGCTAGTTGAAGCTATCCACCTCCGTATCTCCTTAGCCATGTTTATTAGGGAAGTGTTGTGGTTTTTTGTCCCTGCGAGCGCCCTAAGTGCTCTCGAGCAAAAGTTCCTTTATCGTGTCCAAAGGCTGGACGAGTCCCTTAGCGACTATGTCAGCGACATTAAGGTGTATGCCCAGGTATTTGCATCCCCTTTAACTGAGCGACAGTTGGTTTCTTCAATTGTAAATGGGTTTTCGCCTCAATATAGGTCATACATGACTATGTGTACCAGGCCTTCGTCATTCGTCGAGCTGAAACAGGTCGTTATAGAGGCTATGGCTGTGAAACATGCAGATTCCCTTCGGGTAGCTAATGTTCCTCCTCCTTCCTTGATGTCTTGTCCCCCTCCTTCCTTGATGTCTCGTCCCCCGCCAAAGGTTATGTTTCATCCTCGACCCAACATTAAGTGCCACACGTGCGGTGGCGTGGGACATGTCAAGAAGGTGTGTCCGAGTAACCAGCCTGTGTATCGCCAATGACGGGATGTTGTGGAGACCAATTCGGGTGTTACTTCCAAGGATATTTCTGTGCGTAAGAATTTGGGAAAACCCTGTGAAGTTTCTGGTCGCCCTGCCAATGATAGTCTTGATAACTCGTTGAAAACTAAATCTTCATGTGCTAATTCTGCTTATGTCGCTGACCTACCTAACCTGTCGGTGAACAATGGCGTGGCAAGTCAGCCTAATTCTAAACGTTGTGTGAAACCTGTGGTGCGGGTGTCTTCGTCACCTACTTGTAATCGTGTTAGAGTGAGTAATGATTTTGGAATTTCTCCTGTGGATAAAGGAATATCCCCGTTTATTGAAATTTGTGTTAATGACGAGCCCGTTTCTGCATTGCTTGATTCTGGTAGTGTCGCATCCTTTATAGGTGAGGACTGGTTTTTATCTATGAAGAGTGTTTGCAAATTTCCTGAGTTAGAGCCTAACAATGAATCTTTTATTTCGGCAAATTGTTCAAATTTAAGTATTTTGGGTAGTATGACAGTCAAAATTCATATTCTAAATTTTTCTTGGAAATTTAAATTTTTGGTTGCCAGAAATCTTTCTTGTGCTGTGGTCATTGGAGCTAATTTCATGTCACACGTTGGTATGCTTCTTGATTTTGGTGCTCGCAACTTATGGTTTAAGTTTAATCCACAGAGTAAATTATCTTTTAACCCGGTTTTATCTTCTCTTGCTGTCAATTCTGTTAGTGAACCTATGACTATTGAGGATCTCGATCTGGAAAATTTAACGATTCTTCAAAAGGATGCCATTAAGAGGTTATGTCAGGAGTATAGCGATGTATTTACTGACAAGTTGGGTGTAACCCATTTGATGGAGTACAAGATTGAGCTAACCGATTCTGTGCCGGTGCGTTCCAGCCCGTATCGCCTTGCCCCGCCCAAGATGGCTGAACTTCGTAAGATTATCGATAAGATGTTAGAAGAAGGTGTAATCCTACCCTCTATCTCTGCCTACTCATCCCCTGTATTTCTTGTGCCAAAACCTAACGGTGGTTTTCGGCCGGTGGTCGACTATAGGGCTCTTAATCCAAAAGTTGTTTGGCAATCCATTCCTTTGCCGGACCTTCACACATGTTTTAGTTGGTTTCGCAACGCGAAGGTGTTCACGATCCTCGATTTAAATTCTTCCTACTTCCAAATTCCCCTCTCTCCTGAATCCAGGCATGTTACTGCTTTTTCCACTGACTGGAACCTGTTTGAGTATGCCCGTGTCCCGTTTGGCCTATCCACCGGAGCCGCTGTGTTGAGCAGACTTCTGGACAAGGTATTTTCAGAAATTAAATTCAAGTTTGTGTACCACTACCTTGACGATGTGGTGATCTATTCTGAGTCCTTCGAGGAACACGTTGATCATCTGAAGGTTGTACTTGATCGGTTGCGTGACGCTGGCCTTACCGTCAAATTGTCCAAGGTTTCCTTTGCCAAGCCCAAAATTTCCTTCTTGGGACATATTGTTTCTGAATCTGGTATCTCCGTGGACCAGTCTCGTACGCAGGCCATCAGAGATTTTAAACCACCCAAGAACGCCAAGGGTGTTGCTCGTTACATTGGTATGGTGAACTTCTTCCTTAAGTTTATCAGTAACTTTGCCGACCGTGCTGCTCCTCTAAATCAATTACGCAAAAAGGCTGTGAAGTTTGAGTGGGGTCCCTCTCAGCAAGCAGCCTTCGAAGATCTTAAGCTTGCACTCTCTAACGCCCCTGTGTTAGCCATTCCGGATTTTGGGAAGCAGTTCATTGTGCAGACTGATGCGTCTGGTCGTGGTGTTGGTTGTGTTCTACTGCAGGAATCTGATCTGGGTAGGCAACCCATTGCATACGCTTCTCGTACCTTAACGGACGCAGAGAGGAAGTATTCCATTTACGAACTTGAGGGTTTAGCTGTGTTGTTCGCTCTAGAAAAATTCCGTATGTATCTTGAGCACACCAAGTTTCTCCTTGAGACCGATAACCAAGCCTTGAGCTGGGTCTTAGGGAAACCCCGCAAAACTGGTAGAATTGCTAGGTGGGCAACTAGGATTCTGTCGTTCCAGTTCACTGTCCAACATATTCGTGGGTCCGAAAATGCGGTAGCTGATTCTTTAAGCCGCATGTACGAGGAAACAGCTGAAGAGGATGTTCAGGAAGGTGAACCCGTAAACCTTGTATCTGCTGTAAATTGTGTTAATGCCGTTCTTAGCAATTCCCCTGTGCTTTTTGAGGATGTGAGACGATTCCAGAAAGAAGATCCCTCCTTATCTAGCCTAATTGATCGAATCAATTGTGGTGAAGTGATCAAGCCCTACTCTCTGAAGGATGGTGTATTGTGTTGTTCGTCTCGTCATGACCGCCTACCTAAAATTGTGCTACCGTCGGTCCTCATTCCGGAAATCTTTCGTTACTATCATGAATCTCCTATTGGTGGCCACCTAGGAGTATTCAAGACCCGAGCTAAAATCAGACAGTTTTTCATTTGGCAAGGTATGGATGGCGACATCAGGAGGCTCATTAGGTATTGTGCTGCATGCAGTATTAGCAAACCTCCGGTTTCTACTATGGTTGGCCTGTCGTCATCTGAACCGGCATCTAGACCCATGGAGAGGCTTTTTATCGACCATGTTGGACCGTTCCCTCGCTCTGGTCGCGGAAACCAATTTGCGCTTGTTTGCACTGACGGTTCCACCCGGTTTAGTTGGATTTTCCCCACCAGACAGGCTACGACCAGTTCCGTCATAAAGTGTCTTAATTCCATCTTTTCGTCCTTTGGGCCATGTCAGTATCTGGTGTCAGATAATGCCAAGTGCTTTGTATCTCATCAGTTCCGTCAATTCTTATTTGATTATGCTATTTCGCATGTAACCACCACTCCCTATTTTCCTAACCCGTCTCTCGCTGAGCGAGTCAATCGTAATCTCCGTTCTGCTCTGATTGCTTTCCACCACGACGACCATTCCAAGTGGGATTCTAATTTGCATTGGCTCAACTTTGCTTTCAACACCGCCGTGCATGAGAGCACGCAAGCCACCCCTTTTTCGTTAATGTTTTCCTTTATGGCTAATTCTCCGTTGTCCAACCTGTGGAACCTGCACGATCTCCTTCCTGACAGTTTCACGCCCGAGGATATGAGGGCGAAATTCGACAAGGCTAGAGAGAATATTAAGGTATCCCATGACCAACTTGCCAGGCGACACAATGCCTGTCGCAAGCCAGCTGATTTGGAAATTGGTGATGTTGTGTACGTTCGCAATTTCGAGCCCAAGGGCGTCAGTAATCTAGTTTCAAGCAAGTTAACCCCTCGTTTTAAAGGCCCATGTTATGTAGAGGCATTCTTGACTCCTGTTACTCTTCTTGTTCGAAACCCTAAGGCCAACAAAATTTCAAGAGTGCATCTATCGCACATTAAGCGAGGTGGAGAGGTGTCTAATGAGGAAATGCTACCGTAAATTTAGTGAAACAAATTTTGTATAATGTAGAGTATCCCTAACCTTCATTGAAGCCTTCAGGCATCTGTTCCTTTTGGAATTTTGAACTGGATATGAAAACTCTGATGGGATACAAAATGTAAATGTTGGGAAGTCATTTTAATGGTAAATTGTAAAAGTGTACCTAAATTTTGATGTTTTCTTGGAAGATGCTAACATGTAAATTGGACTCGGTGGGAGATCTCACTCATGGTATTCTTGTATTCCTGTTCCCTTTGGGAATTGTAGTGGTCATTCCTCTACCGTAGTTACTTCTAAATGTATAGTCGTCTAACTCATGTAATCTTGAAATGTACTTCGAATCTGTAAAAAGGTAAACTTTCTAGGGCATTGTCAGAAATATTTTCTTCATATAAATTCAACTTTGTTTCTCTTTTGTAAAATGTAGTAAGAATTAGTAATTCTGTAAACCTTTTTTGAAATTAGATTAACTTCTATTTTTGTAAATGGCTGCCCACGCGTCGAATAATATCTTGCAATTGCTTCCACCTACGTCGTCTAAAGCTACCTACCTTGGACTGGTTGGAAATTTTCCTAACGTGTCTCGGACTCTGAAAGCACTGCTGGTGCTGGTGTTCTGCGTTTCTGAAGATTTTTGGACACAGTGAAGCTGTTAACTAAGTGGTTTGCGAGGTGATCAATTATCCCTTCACTGATAATCTGACCCTGCATTCTTCCTAACCAAAACGATGCGGTTTCATCCATCAATTGGAGTTAACTGGTGAACATTATCTTCGGGAAACATCTCTGGTGAATCGACAAGTTAAGGAGTACTGCCTATGCCTAGGCATATTCGTGAACCGTGTTCTCGCTTAAGGGAGGGAGACTGTTACGTGCAAGTGCCCGTCCCAACATTGCAAACATGTATTTACCCATGGATGCAGCTCTTGACAAATTTTGAAATGACCGCTTCGTCGCTCAGTTCCGCCTGTGACCACAGGATGGTAGCGGCAGTCGGACTTTGGAAAGTCTGCACGTGGTTCCTGTTTCTCTCCGATAGATGGTGTGTGCTGCGCCTTATAAAACTCCTTATATGCATGACATAATTGAAAGACAATTACATTCTTCGTCATGAAACAAATGCCAGTGTATTCATGATACCGCCAAATTAATTTCCTATTTAGGACATTGTTGGTTGATGTGTCAAGCCGTGATTGGACAATAAATTTTACATGAATGCAGTTCGCTTCTTGACGCAAAAATTCTCCGCCATTTTTGTGGAGTCCATTAGCCATCGTGAAGTAAACACATCTAGCCGACTGGTCGTGAAAGGTGTCTCCGCTGATGGGGGCTCTAGCCCCCATTCTGTACGACATATTAATGTATTCAAGAGAAAAAGGAATTGCCTGTTCTCTTCAGGCTGTGAATTTCATCGTTTCGCCGTGAAGTGGACGTGTGAAATGTGGTCGCATGTCGATACAGACCTGTGATTGTGACCCAAACAACGCATGTGCCGGGTTAGCCATTTTTGTGAAGCACATGTAGTGACGTACAGAATTTAAAAATTATGTGTTAATTATTTTATTATTAGTGTGTCTCCACTGTGAAGGAAATAAGGTACGTTATCAGTTAATTTTTTATATTATTGTTATGGAGCTCCGATATCATCTTATAGTAATATTTTTTTAAATTCTGTTCCTCATTTGTTTTATAGGCCTAATTTTATTTCTGTTTTAATTACGTTTCCTGATTTATTTTAATTTTGTTATCTTTCTTCGTACCTTATGGAGACACATTTCTAGTTTATTTTACGTTTAAATTATTACTTATTGTCTTCTGCCAATCTTAGGATTGATATAGTATTCAATTTAATTTATTCATGATCCGGTGCATTTCACTGTTGAAATAGTATTTAGACATAATTGTTTTCCTCCGTCCATTTCCTTCTGCTGATGTTTAAATTTAATTTTAATAATTGTTTGCCGTAGTTTCGATCAGGCATGCGGTCTCCCGTTTTAGTGGCCATGCTTTTGTTTTATTATGAAGAGATGCATTCTGGTCTCAAGGTCAGTCTCTAGGCGTCAACCGCGAAACTCAAACGTGTTGTGTTAACTTAAGATTTTTTTTAAATTTTAACCTTGTCGGTTCAACTTTGTGTTTTTAGTAATTGTTCCTGTGTATGTCTCCATCATGCAAATTAATGAATTGTTTTCTGATACTATTTAATTTGGTTAATTTAATTTTTTTTATTTCTCGTTTCATCGTGGCCGGGATCTACGCATGCCGGATCGCTATTGCATTCTCTTGCAAATTATCAAGCCCTTTCTCATTGTGTTATGCATGTAATTTTTATTTTAACTTTTGGGCTTTAACATTTTTGTTTTAATTTAAGTCTTTTCTTTTCTTGGCCTTGCAAGCAAGCATGTTAGGCGGTCTCTTGCATTCATTGTAAATTATGTTGGCTGATGCATGTTCTTTCTCTGGTGGAGGTATTCCTTATATTTTAACATTAAATTTTACATAAAATTTTAATCTTCTGTTGTGGCATTATTTCACCGGCAGCAGTTCTGTCGGTTGGTGGGGGGTGTCTGTTGAATAGCCTGTGCGTTGTCCCCTTCTCCATCTTCCTTCCACTCCTTTTGAGGTTCTTCTGTTGGGGCATGTCATCTGGAGGTGATTGTTGCTGCGGAAGTGACGCGGACCTCTAAAACCGGTAAGTAGGCTCATCTTCGTTCCTTTCCAGGGTGGCACAAATAAAGGAGGGAAAGGGGCGATGGATAGGTCACACTCTAAGGAAGCCTGCTGGAGCCATTCAGCAGACTGCACTCGATTTGAACCCTCAAGGGTGCCGAAAACGAGGTCGTCCGTAGAAGACCTGGAAGAGGGCGATCGAGGAAGAAAGCCTCGAAATGGGAAGGACATGGAGACAGGCCAGGAAGTTGGCCAACAACAGGATTCGATGGAAGTGTTTCAGGGAAGCCCTATGCTCTGAGAGGAGCAACAGGATTTATGTCAAGTAAATCAAGATTCCTGTACAGCTGAACTCAAAAGTATACCGCACTGTGATCACACCTATAGTATTGTATGGAACTGAGTGTTGGCCAGTAACCAACAGATGTGAGCAAGTGCTACACTCCATGGAGATGAGGATGCTGCCTAACAAGACTAGATCATGTCACCAATTACCATGTGCAAGCCGGACGTTTGTTTTAGACGATTGCCCATGACCTTGAAGCTTGCGGGTGAGCCTATACACAGTCACTCTGTCACCCCCTCGCTTCACAATTGTCACTACCGGTCTGATGTAATGGAATTCCAGAATTGAGGAGGTGACGGCACCACCTTGAAGAACAGTATAGTCCACGTTGAAGTATTGTGATGCGGAGGTACACGTTACATAGTTACGGACAGAACGGCATTGTATTTGCCAATGTCTGTACTTCAGCAGTAGCGTGAGATAGTTTTGTCCGTCATACGATCACATAGGGCAGGTGACAACAACACAGGTACTGTAGTAACTCGCCTCCAGGCTTACATTATGATTTTTCACTCGTCTAAAACCCTTGGTACCGCACCAATCCCTAACAAGATGCTGGAAGCTCGTCTGCGTTGGTACGGACATGTACTACGGAGTTGCGAGGACACAGTGGAAAAAATAGCACTACAACTAGATGTAGTAGGCAAGTGACCACAAGGACGGCCCAAGAAGCGTTGACTTGACCAAATCAAGGAGGACATGAGAGCAGCCAATGTTGAGAAGAAGAACGCTGTAGGCCGTGCAAGATGGAGGCAATTGTGTAGAAAAGCCGACCCTGCTCTGCGGGACAAAGGCTAGAAGAAGAAGAAGATGTGAGTTTGTCAACAAGGAGTGGATCACGCAAGAGAATCATGCACTCCACATTCCAGTGGCTGGCACATCACTTTCGGTCTAATGTCGACACACATGGAAACCTTTAATATATCAAAACGTACTCATATGATATGCGAAATAAGCACACCACTGATCTTGTCACTTGATTCTTGGTTGTTCCAGTGGGTGGCATTATTATGGTCGCATTTAAAAAAAGTTTGTTACTTGATTTTCGGTAAATACGTATGTGCTGGGGGGCGAAATGGATTGTGTTGTATGAGCCCCTCAATACGACTTAAGAACTTGAAAACAGAATGACGATATCTTAAACGGTTCCGTAGATATTTGAGGTGGTCTTCTTAGCTGAATAATGATCGGCATTATTAACCATCTAGAAAACTAAAGTAGGTAAACTTGTAAATCTCACGATCATGAGCCACGGGACCTTCCTTTTACGCACAATCCGAACCACGTGACATGACATGGCATTTCAGTTCGAAAATCTCACATGCATTGACCGGGAATCGAACCCGGTCTACCTTGGTGAGATGCTAACGGCTTCACCGCTGCGCCACCACGACCCTTAACAATTAATGACTCTTACTGTCTCTCAGCCATGGATGGCCACTGCAGGGCTCGGCACCGAGCTTAACTATGATTATTCTCTCTGCTTATGTGTGTTTTTGATTTTTTTAAATAGAAAAGCAGACATCATCATAGAGGAAATCTTCTATGAAATAATTAGTCATGGCAACACCGGACACGAGCATTGAAGAAAGATGGGAACTGTCAAATACTTGCCAAGCAACTAACATTATTTATTTGTTTGTTTGTTTGTTTTAGCTCTGTTTGCTGTTGCCTGTTTGTTAATTCAGTGTTTGTACACTAATTTACTTATTTGATTGTACTGGGCGTTGATAAACAGATCAAACTATATAACTCATGTGTTAATAATATGTATTCTGCAACATAGCGCTGGTTGTTAATCGAATCAGCTGATTGTAAACTCGGCAACGCAGCTCAGTGGTTCCAGGCTCCCGCCATATCCTTAACGTTCTATCTTTAGAAAGACAGAAGACTGCTGTTTATCGTGATCCCGGCTGGAATTGATATATGAGCCAACAGAGAATCAAGGGTCGAATCCTCTTTTTTTTTTTTTTTTTTTTTTTTGAGAGAGAGATATAAAAATTAATTTCGAAACATCATTCTGTAAATTGAATGGTCAGAGCACCATTGTCATGGGAGATGTGAATTCACATGTAGGAAGTGAAAGGCAAGGATATGAAAATGTATTGGGAGCAGAAGGATGGGGTAGCAGGAATGAAGAAGGGAGAAAGTTGCTGGATTTTTGCAAGAGAAACGGTTTAGTGGTAGGCAAGTCCTGGTTCCGGAAGAAAGAAAGTCACAAGGTAACGTGGTACATCAGTGATTTAACAAAGAAATCTTTGGTAGATTACATGCTGTACGACTGGGAAATGAAGAGAAGTGTCAGAGCCATAAAGGTAATACCATCAGAGGCCTTAGATAGCGACCACAGAATACTTGTAATGAACCTGGGAGTTGTTAAGGATAGCAAGAGGACAGAGTACCAGGAAAGGAGAATCAAAGTATGGAAACTCAAGGAAAAGGAAGTCAAGGAAGAATTCCAGAAGATAATAAGGGAAAGGATGCCAACAGACAATCCTAAAACAGGGGAAGAGGAATGGAAGCAATTCAAAAACACAATGGTGGAAGCTGCAGTGGCAGTATGTGGAAGAACAAGCAACAGAAAGTGGTATAAAGAGACACCATGGTGGAATGAGAGAGTAAAAGAAGCTGTGGGATGGAAGAACAAGGCTTTCAGAGTGTGGTTACAGGAAAGAACTGATCTGGCAAGGTAAGATTATAAGATAAAGAAGAAAGAAGCAAACAAGATTGTCGCAGAGGAGAGGAAGAAGTGGATGGTAAAGTGGACAGAGATGATGGAGGAAGACAGCAGAGGAAATAAGAAAGTACTTTATGGGATGGTCAAAAGTAAGAGAAGAGGTCTGCGTGAGGATGTGGTAATGATGGACAAAAACAGAAATGAGGTACCCAACAAAGAGACACTCAAGACAGTGTGGAAAGAGTACTTTGAGGATTTGCTGAATCCAAATGGTCATAGGGAGGAAGACAATGTATTGGAAGATGGAGAAGACAACACAGGAATGGAAAAGGACCTGAATTGGAGAGAACTGGAGATGGCTATAGACAAGATGAAAGGAGGAAGGGCACCAGGTGTGGATGAAGTGAGTGTTGAAATGGTGAAGGCAGCAGGGGAGGTTGGAAAACAGTGGCTGTACCGTGTGATGAGGGTGATATGGAAGGAGAAAAAGACCCCCAGTAGATTGGAAGAAAGGATTAATTGTCCCAATATTTAAGAAAGGAAGCAGAAAGGAGTGCAGAAATTACAGGGGAGTCACACTCATACCTCACTGTGCCAAGATATATGAAAAGATATTAGAAAGTAGAATACGAGCCAAAGTGGAGAGCAAATTGAGAGCGGAGCAGTATGGATTCAGACCTGGGAGATCAACAGTGGATCTCATATTTTCAGTGAGACAGCTCCAGGAACACCACTACGAATTTGGAGAGGATCTGATGATGGCCTTCCTGGACATCGAAAAGGCCTATGATAGTGTGTGTAGGGAGAAGGTTTGGAAAGCAATGGAAAACATGGGAGTGGAAAAAGAGACTGTAGGCAGAGTGAAGGAGATGTATTGTGGAAGTGTGAGTTGTGTGAAAGTTGGAGGGGAAAGAACAGACTGGTTCAGACAAATGAGTGGCCTGAAACAGGGTAGTGCGCTGTCACCCCTTCTCTTTATTGTGGTTATGGACGAGGTAATGACACGGATAGCAGGAAAGATAGGAGAAGATAAGATGAAAGCAATGGTGTTTGCAGATGATCTCATGGTCTGGGGAAACAAGGAGGAGGAAATTCAGGAGTAACTGAAGGCTTGGGAAGAAACAGTGGGAGAGTACGGATGGAAGTTCAACATCAGTAAATGTGAGAATCTGTTAACGACCAGGAAAAAGGACAGACCAATGAGTGGGATAAAACTTGGAGGTGGACAATTGAAGAAGGTGGAAAGTCTCAAGTACTTGGGAAGTATAGTGGAGGAAAATGGGAGAAATGACAAAGAGATTACGGAACGTGGCAGACAGGCAGAAGCATTTCTGAGATGCATTAGGAGCTTAGTGTGGAATAAAGATGTCCCACAAAAAAGCAAGGAAGTGTTATACAGAAGCTACTATATCCCGATACCGACATATGCTTCAGAAACGTGGACAATGAAGAAAAGAGACATAAGCAGAATACAGGCAGGTGAAATGAAGTTCCTGCGAAGTAGGATCGGAGTAACAAGACGAGACAGGGTGAGGAATGAAAAGGTCATGGAAATGGTGAAAGAGGAGTCCTTGCAAGGTAGGATTGAGACATGAAGACTGAGGTGGAATGGACACTTAAAGAGAATGGATGAGAAGAAGATTCCCAAGAGGATACATGAGATGCAGATGCAGAAGAAACGACCAAGGGGAAGACCAAGAGATAGATGGCTGAAAGGAGTGGAGGAATGTGTCAAGAAGAGAGGCGAGGACTGGACCAGAGTGACAGCGGAGAGGTGGTGGGAAGAAAGAACTAAGTGGCGAGGCTTATGTTCCAAACAGACCCAGCCTGGGGCTGGAAGCTGTACAAGATGATGATGATGATTCTGTAAATTCACGGAATCTGCATATTTATATTTATGGATTTAACGATTTATGTGAAATATCTTAAACACATCGTATACCAGCGATATTCTTACCATCGTTCCTATCAATCTTCAGTATTTCGTGGTTTGATTTTTTTGATGGGTGCAATTTAGTGACTCCACCACTGCGAATCGTAGCATACACGAGGTTTGAATTGTTTGATGGGTGTTATTTACAACTCCAACGCTGCGAATGTAAGCATACACATTGTTTGAATTGTTTGATGGGTGCCATTTAGTGACTCCACCATTGCGAATGATAGCATACACGTCGTTTGAATTGTTTGATGGGTGTTATTTAGCTACTCCAACGCTGCGAAAGATAGTATTCACGTGGTTTGAATTGTTTGATGGGTGCGATTTAGCATCTGCACCGCTGCGAAAGATAGCATACACGTGGTTTGAATTGTTTGATGGGTGTGATTTAGCGACTCCACCGCTGCGAAAGATAGCATACACGTAGTATGAATCGTTTGAAGGGTGGGATTTAGCAACTCCACCGCTGCAAATCATAGCATACACGTGGTTTGAATTGTTTGATGGGTGTGATTTAGCGACTCCACAAATCAAAGCATACACGCTCAGATTTTAACATGATTTAGAAGATCCGGACGTCAGAAAATGTCAATTTGTGATATTTAAACACACACGACTGTTTGGTTTGTCATCCGCCTATCAATACCTTTAAATACTTTGATAATTAATACATATTTTTAAACCCTAAGGATTCTTCATCTACTAACAAATTTAATTGAAAAGGCCAAAAAATGGTCATAATTATTGTAAAATGACCTGGAATGCTCCCTAGGTTGGGCATTATTCTAGAGAATTGGGAACATGCGGAATTTTCAAAAAAAAATAATTGAAAAGTACACCCATTAAATAGTATGGAATCATATTGCATTGTGATAAGTTACTTTGTTGTCTGTCATTAAAACACTATTTAAAAGTCCCTTTCTGCAAGGCGAGTTAAATGACCTGTGACGTATGCGGCGGGATGTGACGTCACCGTCTAGTACCGCATGAAGCTTCGCCAGCCATCGTGCATCTGCTGCTGCTAAAAGCCGAATATTCATTATTCGTGATTGCGAAAAAATAAAAATTGATTTCAAAATGTCAGTAGAAAGCTTTAAAAGAGCATGGTCTTACAATCTACCATGTGCGGATGCCATCATGGTAGCATCATTCTTGAAAACTAATGACTGTTTTGTGGCTGCAGAAATTTGCGGATCAAAAGCAAATAGGTAAGTGGGATCTTGTATATACCGTTCTGTAACTCTTAGTGTTAGGATAAAAAGGAACGTGAAAATAAACAAATCACTTGTCACATTTTCCATATTCCTTTCTAGATTGGTTCACATGTTAGAAAATACAATCAATTTTCACCATTACCAAGGTATGGTACGAATCAAGTCGGACCTAACACTAACATAACAAACAGCAAATTTAGGCCAAATGACTTTCTAAACATAACTCTTATGCTTAGGAGCACAATTATTGTACAATTTCAAAAATAAATGCTTCTATGTTCTATCAATCCTGAAAATAGGTGGATTTTTAGTTGGGGCAACTGCCCTCCCCCTCCAAAGCCAATGAAAAGGAAACATTACGTAACTTCAGTTAATTTCCTTCCACCTATATTGTGCAATAAATTATAATATTGTTACAGTGCTGGCAGAGAAAATTATGGTGACAGTGCTATAGCGTATGTTCAAGTGAAGCAACAAAGTGGGAAATGCATAGTAATATGTCCTGAGTACAAGGTCAGATCCAAAAATTATACAGTCACACTAATTGTGGATGAGAAACAGTACTGTATAGACAGTGTGGAATGTGCTGCATCTTCTGGTGACTATATACACTTGGTAAACAGCATATTTAGGCCTAAAAAACTTTTAACTCTTATGCTAAGGAGTTGACTCCTTGGAGGAAAATAAAATAACTATAATAATTGCAGGTAATCTTGAGTTTGAAAAATTGTAATACAAACTGAAAAAAGAAGATACAGTATATAGGCCTACATAAAACCACTAAAGAGGAAAATATAAAATTCTGTCATTTCATTATTTGTATCTTATACACACATCAAAAAAAGTTTTGCATCACCTCGGTTCCCAGATCTCCGGCATATAGACGTTGACTGTGTATATTGTATCCAAGATACAGTCCCTTTGACTGTTCATAGATGTCACTAAAACTGCTCAAAGATGTAAACAACCATGCATGAGCAGGGCCTATTAGACGGAGGGGGTACGACAGCCGATCAGTTCTAGTCATTCCACCAGGACGAAGGTACGCTGCTCATGTTGTCTGTAGTTCTACCATGCCTAGAAGGTCAATACCGCAGTTCGATCGCGTCCGCATTGTTACTTTGTGTCAAGAAGGGCTCTCAACAAGGGAAGTTTCCAGGCGTCTCAGAGTGAACCAAAGCGATGTTGTTCGGACATGGAGGAGGTACAGAGATACAGGAACTGTCGATGACAGGCCTCGCTCAGGCCGCCCAAGGGCTACTACTGTAGTGGATGACCGCTACTTACGGATTGCCGCTCGGAGGAACCCTGACAGCAATGCCACCATGTTGAACAATGCGTTTCGTTCAGCCACAGGACGTCGTGTTTCAACTCAAACTGTGCGCAATAGGCTGCATGATGCGCAACTTCATTCCCGACGTCCATGGCGAGGTCCAGCTTTGCAACCCCGACACCATGCAGCGCGGTACAGATGGGCCCAACAACATGCTGAATGGACCCCACGGAATTGGCATCACGTTCTCTTCACCGATGAGTGTCGCATATGCCTTCAACCAGACAATCGTCGGAGACGTGTTTGGAGGCACCCTGGTCAGGCTGAACGTCTTAGACACACTGTCCAGCGAGTGCAGCAAGGTGGTGGTTCCCTGATGTTTTGGGGTGGCATTATGTGGGGCCGACGTACGCCACTGGTGGTCATGGAAGGCTCCGAAACGGCTTAACGATACCTGAATGACATCCTCCGACCCATAGTGCACCCATATCGGCAGAATATTGGAGAGGCATTTGTCTTCATGGACGACAATTCTCGACCTCATCGTGCACATCTTGTGAATGCGTTCCTTCAAGATAACGACATCGCTCGACTACAGTGGCCAGCATGTTCGCCAGACATGAACCCTATCGAACATGCCTGGGATATGTTGAAAAGGGCTGTTTATGGACGTCTTGACCCACCAACCACTCTGAGAGATTTACGCCGAATTGTCGTTGAGGAGTGGGACAATTTGGACCAACAGTGTCTTGATGAACTTGTGGATAGTATGCCACAGCGAATACAGGCATGCATCAATGCAAGAGGACGTGCTACTGGGTATTAGAGGTAGTGGTGTGTACTGCAATCTGGACCACAAATGCTGAAAGTCTAGCTGTATGATGGTACAACATGCAATGTGTGGGTCTCATGAGCAATAAAACGAGCTGAAATGTTGTTTGTGTTGATCTCTATTCCCTTTGTATTTAACGGTTCCGGAACTCTTGGAACCGAGGTGATGCAAAACTTTTTTTGATGTGTGTATATTAAAATAGTTTTCAAAAAATTTCACCCTTTACTAAAACTGAAATATCTCGGGAAGTATTTGCGCTACGACGACGTTTGTTGTCTTAAAATGTAATGCCTGTCACGCACCCTCGATTGATAGCCACCTTAGTTGATTATATCATCCGTGTATTAAAATAATTGCGAATATTACTTCCTCCAAGATCACACAAAAATAGAATCGAATGACTTGACGGACATATTGTCGCTAGGCGACAACGACTAACACTGTATCATGATATTCAACGCCACCCCAATAATAAATCTGGTTGGTTGGTTCCATAGTTTAGGGGCTGCGACAACGCGGTCATGTAGCCCCGTGTACTTTGGGTGTGTGTAGAATCTGTCTGATAACCGGTGTTAATTGTGATGACTGTATTAGTGTGTGTATCTGATTTTTTAATTCAAGTAGGGACTGCAACTTTGAATTTTCAAATAGCCAAACGCCACCGTCAACGACTACTAGGCCTAGTTCAGAACTAGCTACTAGACGCCACCGCAGTCGGCTCTTGGCAACGAACGTAGCAACCTAAGAGCGTTGTTTACATTCTTAACCTATCCAATTTAGTTTCACACAGGTGTAATTAGTGGAAAGATCTTTAACATGCCATAAATCTATGACATGGGACCGCCGGCTTTACTTCCCCTCCGAAGGAAGGCATACTGAGGGATTTTTAACGCTCTTAGAAAATTCGACGGCTACGGCCGGGTTTGAACCCGCTATCTTAGGTATAGAAGCTCAGCATGCTACCAACTACGCCACCGAAGCCGCAATAATAAATCTAACTTTGTATTAACAGATATCAAATCTCCTTGGGAACTTAACGCCTTCGCTTAAAAATCTTCTAAGCGGTTTGAATCTAACATCTACCTGCTCCACTCAGGCGATAATGTTGCATGTATCCTTACATGATATCGTTAACTTCTACCTGTTCCACTCGGGCTGATGTCGCATGTCTACATACAATAAGCAGAACAGGATTCTGTGCACCTAATTTAATTAAAAGTAGTGGAGTAAGGCGGTTTCTACTTCACTCCAGAACCCTCCTTGCCCCACTACTAAGCCTCAGCCATGTAATATTTGTCAATATCACTCGAACGCATGGTCCGATTTTGACAAATGAGGTGTCATTGGACTCGAGCTGACGTCCTCTTTCCTATGGACCACTCGTTATATTTTTGATTTTTTTTGAAAATTTCTGTTTTCGAAAGTTGGTGATAGTTTGAAAACCAAACATGATAGAACGTTGTTCCATGGCTCAAACGAATGGTCTTTATGACCTTTATTTTCTATTATAAAACTTTTTTATTTTTTATGTTTTTTGAAAACACTCGAATTTTGAAATTCCTATATTTTGGAAACTAGCAATTTTACAAAAAAGTTTATTTGACGTAAATCAATGGTCCCTACCCCCTCTACCCCAAAATAAATTTCAAGTCTCTTGGATAAAAACCTGACAGTAGTGGGATGATGAGAGAGCTGCTCCAAGTTGTGAGCCCCTGCGACCTTGGAATGGAAGGAGTCATGCTAGGAGGGCGTGCTTGGATTCGTTTTTTTCGTCTCGTTGCGCTCTTTACGGGAATGTCGGTTTCGAAAAGGTGAAATGCTGGAAACACGTTTTTTGGGGTAAAAACGTGATTTTAGACTTTTTGCTATATCTCGCGAACCAATCATGCTAGAGGCGTGTACGAGGGGTCCAAGGACTGGGGGTGACGTCCTCTTTGCAATGGACCACTCGTTATATTTTTTTTTTAAATGTGGAAACTCGATTTTGGGGTAAACAAGTGTTTTTTTGTGATTTTTGTTGATTTCTCACCAACCAATAACGCTAGAGACGTGTACAAGGTGTCCTAGGACTCGGACTCACGACCCCTTTCGAGTGTGGTAGATATGTCTTCCAAAAAATAATTCACAAAGGGCCTAACGCGATAAATGTTGAAAAAATAATATTTTTGTTTACCTGTTTATAATGTTCATGAAGCGTGGTGGTTGAGAGAGACGATACTGCTGGGTGTGTGTGTTTCAAGGAACCTGTCGCTGACCACGGTGGCTGTGCTCAATAGATCAATCGCTATTTCGATGGGTTGGTTTTTGACAAAGCGAGGGTGCCTTTTTTCTGATATTTTACCTTTAACGTGTAAACGGTGATGAGAACTTGGCTGTATGTTGGTCGAAGCGAGTAGAGAAAACAAACTTGCAGAGGAGCGGGAGGTGAATGTCATTTGAGCTTATTGGAATGCGCTGATCTGACTTGACAACACGTGCAATGGAAAATGACAAAGACGCAGAGGACACTTGAAGGTGAAATAATCTGACCATCGTGGTGGCTGGGAAGAGCGAAATGCATGCATACACATGTGAAACCACTTGAGGGCTAAACAAGTCGCATCCTGTCTTGATTCGTACGTGACAAAATGCAAGTTCAGGTGAAATTTGATCTGGCACAGGTGTTCACCTTGGGCGTTATCTGTCCACGTGCACGATAAGAGAATGTCCAAAGCGTGGGAAAAAGAGATTATACATGCAAGGTAACATATATAAAGACATGTCGTTTTCATTTCCACGCTCACTTAGGTGACTACCTTTGAACACATTACGTTGCGTGAAACCCCTGGTCTTGTTTAACAGTTTTGATGTTGGTGGAAAATGCTTAACCTTTTTGTGGGGTAGGTATATATTTATATATTTATTGATTTATATATATCTACATGCAATTATTTATTGATTGTTAAAGTTATAAATAAATGTTTATTTATTTGTTTGCAGATAACGTGTATAGCCTTTCTGTTGTGTGTGTGTGGGAAAGAGATTGAAAAAGAGAGAAAGACAGACAGCTAGAAAAGGAAACCATTACCACACTAGCCCACGAGACGGGAATAAAGCAAAGCATTACACGTCAAGGTGAGATTTGTTTTTTATATATATATATCCTGTTTGATTTTGTTTTGTTTATGAAATGCATAAACTATATGGAATGGATATACTTATGATGGTTTATTTTAATTTCTTTTTTAGATATTTGGAGAAAAAAACTCTACTGCTTTCGCCACAACAGCTGAAAACCAAGTGTCTTTAGAGTGGAACCATTGTCAAACAGTCTACAGCTGAAAACTCAGGTGAGAGTGTTCTTTCAAAAATAATGTGTTTTACTGCTGCGGATACGTTAACTTGGGAACCCCTAAACAGTTGTTTCAAATCGCGTGTGTGCTCTGGTCGTGTGGTCAATGTTAGAAAAAGTTTGATTCCCAAAGATTTTTTAGAATCTTGTTTTGAAATTTTTAAAATTGAAATTTGTACAGCGCAAAGGTTGCATACGGCTTTAAAGGTGAATACAGAACTAGTGTGCGATTTCATATATAAAAAGAAGGACGTAGAGCATAAAGAGACATTCTATATTTGCAGTAAAATGCAAGAGCTTTTGATAGCCGATAATCTGAACGAGTGGAATCAAAGCCATGTGGTGAATGCCTTGCTATCAAAATTTGATAAACTGCTACAAGGACCGAGTGGTTTAGCGTTAAACAAAATCGCATTACCTACAAATCAACATTTGTCATTTCAGCCCGTTGAATGCTGGGTCTAGCTATATTAAAACCACCAGCCATAGCTTCGAAAAAGGCTGTGGTGAATATAAAGAATCGTGATAATGATTGCTTCATGTGGGCTGTGGCCGCGTATTTGCAGCCAGCACAAGACTATAATGCTTCTTGGCCAGGAAAGTACAAGGCCAAGTTTGAAGAATTTAAACAAACTTTAAATTTAACTCGAGTGTCGTTCCCTATGGACTTAACCGAGGTCCATAGGTTTGAACAAGACAACCAGGACTTTTCGTTCATGGTGTATGGCCTTGATGGTAATGAGATTGTGGGTCCTCTTTATGCTACAAAAGAACCAAAACGAGACCACATTCATCTTTTATATTTATCTGTAGGAGAGGTGAATCACTATTGTCTCATTAAAAGCCTGGGTAGATTGCTAAGCAGTCAAATGTCTAATGACAAGCGTCCAAAACATATCTGTGATCGTTGTCTGCAATATTTTAAAACCCCTACGCTTTTGGAACGTCATAGGGTAGATTGCGTTTCTCAGGAAGCGGTGAGACTGATATTGCCACAAGGGGACAAGGCTGTGTTAAAGTTTAAAGACATTCGCAAGCGTGACTCTGTCCCCTACGTGGTATAAGCAGATTTCGAAGCTCTTACCACACCTATGGCGGGATGTGAACCAGATCCCACCATTAGCTCAACCACACCCATTCAAAAATATGAACCTTTTGCCATAGGATTTAATGTAGTGTGTGCCTATCATCCCACACAATCCGTTTACAAATACCGTGAGGGGCCAGATTGTGCCAGATGGTTCTTGGATGAACTTGTCAAGTTGGCCGACCATGTACAGGGATTACTGGACCACCCAGTACCCATGAGCCTAACTCAAGAACATCAGCAACAGTATGAGCATGCCACGACATGCCATATTTGCGAAAAGCCACTGATCAGTGCTGAAGACACCGTTCGTGATCACTCGCTCTTTACGGGGAGTTTCGTGGAGCTGTGCATAGTAAAGGCAACTTGAACTTTCCAGCTCCTCGTTTCATCAGTGTCTTTTTCCACAACCTGGCGAATTATGACATTCAATTTTTGATTCGTGAATTGGGTCATGTCAACAAGGGCTCGTTTACCATTATTCCCCAAAACCATGAGCGTTTTACGGCCCTGACATGGTGGTTGGGTGACTTTAGCATAAGATTTTTGGATTCCATTAAGTTTATGGCATCCTCGCTAGACAGCCTTGTGAATGGCTTGAATGAGGAGGAATTAAAAAATACTAGTATTCATTTTAATGATCCTGAGCAATTTCAATTGTGCATTCGGAAAGGTATATTCCCGTATGATTTCTGCAACAGCTGGGACGTGTTAAAGCAATGAAAACTCCCACCTCAAGATAAATTTTACTCGAAACTAACACGCATTACCGTTTCCGATGAAGACTATGCACATGCATGTCAAGTTTGGCGAGTGTTTAGCATTAAGACGCTAAGTGAATATGCTTTGCATTACCTAAAACTGGATGTATTGCTGCTCACCGATGTATTTCAAAAATTCCGAGAGTTGTGTCAACACATTTACGGTCTTACCCGGCTCACTATTATACAAGTCCTGGGCTCTCGTTTGATGCCGCTTTGAAATACACTCAAGTGGAATTGAATTTACTCACTGATGTAGACATGGTTCTATTTTTTGAAAAGGGCATTCTTGGTGGCTTTGTGTCGCTTAACCAGCGCCGTGCCGAAGCGAACAATGTCTACATGCCTGATTATTCACCAGACAAACCAGAATCATACTTAATGTACTATGACGTGAATAATTTGTATGGTTACGCCATGCGTCAACCTTTGCCCTATGGGACGTTTGCTTGGCTGACAGACAGACAAGTGTTAGAATTTGATGTGAACAGTGCTTGCCAAGAAACAGGCCGTGGATATGTGCTAGAAGTGGATATTGAATATCCCTCATACTTGTATGATGAACATGCCGATTTCCCATTCTGCCTTGAGCAAATGGTTCCCCCTGACAGTAAAATGAAAATTGAAAAACTCATGGGCACACTTTACAACAAAAATCGGTATGTGCTACATATCCAAATGTTGGTGCAATGTCTCGCCCAAGGCTTGGTGTTAAAGAAAATCCACAGGGGTATTTCTATTGCTCAAAAAGCATGGCTTGAGCCATACATGCGACTCAACACAGAGCACCGACAAATGGCAACACAACAGTTTGAAATATTTTTTTTAAAATTAATGAACAACTGCATCTATGGCAAGTCCATGGAAAATGTCCGCAAATACCGTGACATTAAATTGATCAATGTCTGGGAGGGGCAGTGGGGTGCCCGGCGGTACATTGCTAAGGCAAATTTTAAATCGATCAACATTATCGATGAGGATTTGGCCACTATTGAATTGAGTAAGACCAGCGTGACCATGGATAAGCCCATTTACTTGGGCCAAGTCATTTTAGACTATTCCAAATCGGTCATGTATCGATTCCACTATGAGTTTGCCAAACGCCATTTTGAGGACGTCTCTTTTTTGTATATGGATACTGACTCATTCATTTACCACATTCGCCACTGCAACCCCTATGACGTCATGAGACAACATAGTGACTGGTTCGACACTTCTTCCTATAGCGCTGACAACATGTTTCAGCTGCCCATAAAAAACAAGAAGGTAATGGGTGTTTTAAAAGATGAATGCGGTGATTTCGTTATGTCGGAATTCGTAGGTTTGGCTTCGAAAATGTATGCTTACCGCACACTAGACTGTAAGGAAGCCAAAAGAGCAAAGGTGTAGGTAGGGCAGTGGTAAAATCGCTACGTGTTGACGATTACTTAGCGGTTTTACACACTGGCAAAGCTATGTTTCATACACAGTGCAGGATACAATCCAGCAACCATCATTTGTGTCTTGTGGAACAGAGAAAACGCACCCTCGCCTCCATGGATAACAAGCGTGTGTGGGCTGATGACCTGCTCACCAGCCTGCCCTGGGGTTATGATCGCAAGGAGGAGGAGGTGTGATTTTTCTGTTTAATCGTTTAGGGACGGAGCTTTATGTAACTTGTAGATTTAGTATTTTGTAAATAATGGTTTTTGTCATTGTAAATAGTAGATTTTGTAATTAGTGGCAACCCACTTGGACCTTTTGCTCTTTAAAAAAGTTCTATGCAACCTTATTTTTTATTAAAGATTTTACTGGTAAATAGTTTGAATCTTTTAAAGCTGTACAAAGTTGTAGTTTTTTTGTAAATATTTAATGAGTAATAGTATTTTTTTAGTATCTTTAATAACTAGTATTTAATTATTTTTGTAATGTAAATTAAAAATGTTAAACTAAAAAGTTATTTTGAGATGAGTTTGCATGTTGAGAATGTGCTTTTGGGAATAAATAAAGTGGTTGTGTTTGTTCCCAAAGACAGGTGTGAATGTATGAGTTGAGAGAGAAAGCAGGTGTGTATGGTTGACCAGAGCAAACACGGTGAGGTAGAGTGGGTGGGGTCACTTATATACTCATTTTGTTTTCAATGGTTTTGTATTCTTTGAAATGTGGCAGACAATAGACATTATTTTTGTAAAAACAGTCTTACCTGCAGTAGTCGTGGACCTCGACGTTTCCACAATCTCATAAACACATTGCAGCATCGCCATGGTCAAGCACTTGCATCAACATCATTGTCAAATCTCAACTTTCGACATACACCAAATGGAAACATGTGAAAACAGCAAAATGGAAAATCCATGTTTCCATATCACCAAAAAAACACAAAACTTAAAACGGACATTTTGAAAAACTGGAAATGGCATATGTAAAATTTGAAAATTCAAAAAACTTCAAACGGACATTGTTTAAAAAGTGTCATCAACAAAAATGGAAAAATCCATATCATCAAAAACGCAAAACTTAAAACGAACGTTTTCAAAAACTGTAAATTGCAAATTGGCAAAATGGCAATGTGTGAAATGTGAAAATGAGAAATCAGCCATCAACATCATGATTTTTTTATAAAAAAAACATCGTGCTCTGGCAAACCTTTGTTTTTATTTCATAACCATAAGGGGATTGACAAATGAAAAATAGAATACAAACACATTCCAATTCCTCACTCCTCCATTCCTCAGTGTTTAAGTCCATGCATCATCAACTTTCCTTTCATAGCACACATGACAATCAGGGTTGCCATCCTTTCACCCACTGAGGCATCACGGAATGTGAAACGTTGTTTAGCTTTTTTCAATAACAATTTATCAGCCACATGTCTTAAACCAGGATGACTATGGCGATAAGAAAGGTCATGTTCCTTGCATGCTTGATCCAAAAGATTAATGGGTACATCACCACGTTGTAAACGTTTTTCGAGACGAGTTCCAGGGCCGCAAAAACGATAACCTGGAAGATGGATTTCGAAAGGTAAGTATTGAATCACTTTGTCAATGACGCCATTGCCAGTACAGGTCTGGCATATCCTTTTCCATCGACGGTAAAAAGGTTTGGTCTTCCTCCTCTTCTGTGGACGATGTTTGTGTTTGTTGTTGTTGTCTGTTTTTCTCGCCATGACACCCGTGGAATGATTCAACAAAGTCTTTACACGGACTTTTATGACCGTGATACAGTTTCACTAGCTGACAAGTCGCATACTGACGCATAGACGGTATTTTTGCCTTGGCCACTTGCTTATGGTGATCGTAATCCGTACAGGGTTGCAATTCACTCAACACAGGGTATTGAGTCCATGATTGTGGTACATGTTGCCTGATTTCTTTGACCGCGTTGGCGGCCACATAATAAATGAACGACTTGGGGAGCGCCAAGAGTTCCTCTTTGGTAAAACTGTCTAGTTTCTTTTTGCACACAAAGAACTTGCCGATGGCTTTGTCCGTAGCATTGCCTTTCTCCATGGTATCACGTGCTGTAGATGTTTAAACGTCGCTTGTAGGAATCTCACTGGCGTCATTCACAGGTAAATCTTGAGATATAATTTTGTTCAACAACTCCCAGCAGGCATGGGTGGCTAACCAATGAAACAGATGCCACGCATGCGATAGGGCTGTATGGGTTATGTTGCCACAGGAACATGTATCCATGAGCGTTTGCAGGGAGGGGCAGCCCAACTCCATGAGGTCGATACATTGGCAGTAAGACGCCAAAAATGGTTGCAACCATTGACGTTTTTCAATACTTTTCACAAATATCACATTGGCCGAGGACAAGTGTGCTTTCATGACCACGTCCAAATATTTATAGGAAACTAGCAGAAGTACCCGTTCTTCGAACGGTGTTCGGTGTTAACACCAGACATTATAATAATAATAATAATAATAATGTTATTGGTGTTACGTCCCTTTTAAGTACTGTTGCTTTTAGAGACGCAGCAGACATTATCAATTGAGCTACTGTTGCAATGGTTAGCGGCTTGTCATTCCTTCATAAGTTTATCAAAACGAAGTTAGTTTTCTGGGAATATCACACACACTGTTAATTTAAGGGCCTTATAATGTGGTTTTCGGAGACCCTTTATAAACTCACGAATTTTGTGTCTCATATTGAGAAGTGCAACATATGCTTTGGTCGTCCTTCTAGGATAATTTTTATATTTCGCCTATTTTAGCATGTATTTTGAGAAGTTTTTCCCTATATCCACCCTTCTACTGTATTAAATGAACGGTGAAGAGTTTTATAAATGATTGGTGTATTGACTCATGTTTACCATACCTAATTTTACGATGCACCAAGCATCCGAACATGAGTTATAGGCGTACATAAGGATACACAGAAAGACAGACAGACAGACAGACAATACTATTGTCTACAACATATCACCCAGAAATCCAAATATGGGTATATCTACCACACAGTATCAAAGAAAATCATCCTTACGATAAACCCGTATGTCGACAAAAAAAAAGATTAGTTGAAATGTGCTCTCAAACTAAATTCACCTGACGTGTACTTCCTGACATGAAATAGAATTGAAAGCTTTGTAGATGAAACGCAATACACGCCACATAAAACTGACCCTCTACGTTGTGTTGGGTCCCCATACACAGGAAGACCTCTTTCATAAATTATAAAAGCTTGTGGTGCATGAAAATTCAGGTTCTTTAGTCTCAAATTGCCCAAATTCCTAAAAGTCGCAAAAAATGCTGATTCAATTCAGGAATTTTTGAAAATAATGTTGTTGTTTGGAAATATAATAGACCTTCTGCACTATATGTCGCACGTGAAAATTGCATGAAAAAATCCTAGGTTACCCCTTGATCCCCTTAATTGCATTGATGAATTATACAGTCTACGTTGGTTCCGTGATAACCTTATATTTGCAAACTTTCACAGAAATGTAATAAATGTAATAAATTGCTTCTTACTGAAATAGATGGAAAGTTGGATGCCACCCCTTGAGATAATGTTGTCATGGTTACCGATTTGCATTCCTTCATTAGTTTGTTAAATTAAACTTAATTAGTTTTCTGGGAATGTTTCAGAAACTGTTGGTTTTAGAGCCTTATAATGTAGTTTTCGAGGACCCTCGAGTTTTATTTCTGGCACCGAGGGGCTTTGTCTCGTCGATGTACGCCATAATATAATACTAATAATAATAATATAACATAGGGATTGGAATATAATAGACCTGCCATACCACACCCGCAGATGTAAATCGCGTGAAAAAAATCTAGACTACCCCTTGCCCCCCTTAAGCGCATTTTACGTATTGATGAAATTTACAGCTTAATTTGGTTCCATAATAACCATCTAACCGTTTGCAAACTTTCACACTAATGTAATTAATGGAATTGTATTGCGTCTTACAGCAATAGATGGATCTCTGAGAATCTGTTGCCATGGTTATCGGCTTGCATTCGTTCCTAGTTTATTAAATTAAATTAGTTTTCTGGGAATATCTCAAAAACGGTTGGACGTAGGACCTTAAAATGTGCTTTTAGGGCCTCCGAGTTTTGTCTCTCACATTGAGGGGCTGAAAATGAGCTTTGTCTCGTCCTTCTACTCCTATTTCAGCATGTATTTTAAGGGGGTATGCCCCCTTTTATGAGAGGTATAGAGAAGAGTTACATCAATGATTAGTGTCGTGCCTCTGATGGATATCTGTACCAAATTTTACGTTGATACACCCAGCCGTTCTCGAGTTATAAGGGAACAAATTTGTCCACAGACAATCAAGAAAACAGACAGACAGACCAAAACATTATTTTCGCGCGCATCTATCATAAAACAGTCTGAAACGTGTAAATAACTCAAATTTCCGTAGAAATTCATAAAATAACAGACAAATTTTCTTTTTTTTTATATGTAGAGGTATACTGCACCGCTCGATGTGACCGTGTTTTATTGCACAAATTTAGGTTTTACTCGCTAACCGTCGGAGATACACGAAAAGTGATAAGAACCTTTTGGATAGAAAATTAAATGCTAAAGCTCGTGTATACCATCAAAAGTTTGCTATTTCTTAGCGTTCTCTTTTTATTTGAAATGGAAATATGAAATTTTGAAACCAAAGGGTGTAGTGACGTCACAAAAGTAGGTTTTACTCGCTAACCGCTGGAGATACACGAACAGTGATAAGGACCCTTCGGATAGAAAATTAAATTTTGAAGCTCGTATGTGCCATCAAAATATTGCTATTTCCTACCGTTCTCTTTTTATTTGATATGGAAATATGAAATTTTGAAACCAAAGGGTGTAGTGACGTCACTAAAATGGTTGCCATTTCTTAATAGTGCAAAATATCGAAATTAAAAGTATCCTATATGTAAACCTGGTATTTCATTACATCCATGCAAAATTTCATTTAAATCGGACCAGTGGTTCTTGCGTTATTAGGTAACAGACAGACAGACAGAAAGACAGACACACACCATCTCATTTTTAGCCTATCTTCAATTTTGAAAAAATAGGCTTATGAGATCACCTTTTGTCCGTGTGTGTGTGCGTGTGCGTGTGTGTGTGTGTGTGTGATTCGTGTGTGTGTCCCCCCCTAATAAAATCTAAACGGCAGGAGCGATTTCAATGAAACTCGGAAAGTTCATAGCACTATTCCCGGCGACCTCGACCGTGCCCTTCAAATTTTGTTACGACTCACCAATCCAACATGGCGGCTGTGCGAAATATTTCACCAGCATTCAATATCTCCGAAACTATTACCGATATTACCCTGACATTTTCTATGGTGATAGAGGGAACTACTATAAGTTCACTTATGTGACTTTTGAAAACCTGGTAACTACAAAACCAACATGGCGGCCAAGCGAATTTGCGACTTTTAAATAGACGTTTCTCGCGATTTGACCAACCAAACGCAATGAAACTTGGTACAGTTTATGTTTATATACATTGTAATGCACCGACATCTAACTTCGTTCAATTGTTTACATAATCACAAGATGGCGGATGTGCGAAATATTTCACCGGCATTCTATATCTCTGAAACTATTAGCGGTATCTCCCTAAAATTTTGTACGGAGATAAAGGGCACTACTGGAAGTCCATCTATAAGATTTTCAAAAACCGGTTAACTACAAAACGAACATAGCGGCCAAGCGAATTTCAACATTTTAAATAGACCTTTCTCGCGATTTAATGTTCCAAGCGCACTGAAACCTGGTACAGGAAATATTTATACACATTGTAATCCACTGGTATCTAATTTAGTTCAATTGTTTACATAACCTCAAGATGGCGGCAGTACGAATTTTAAAATTAAGTTTTTATTTCTTGTGATGTAGTCATGCGATCGAAGTGAAAGTTTGAATAATGAACCTACGCAATAATTTTCCTTTAATGGTACATGACTCTATGGCCTATACATTTAACAATCCAACATGGCGACTATCCGAAATATTTAAACGATACTGAATATCTACGAATCTATTTTAGCAATCAAACTAAATTTTTTAATGTTCATATGGGCTATGAATTTATGTTCACCTATAGGACTTTAAATAACCTGGTGATCACAAATCCAACATGGCGGTGACGCGAATTATAAATATTCACATGGACGTTTCTCGCAATTTAACCATCCGCGTGCAGTGAAACTTGGTACAGTAAATCTTTATCCGAATGTTAATCCACTGGCATCTAATTTATTTCAATTGTTTCCATAACCTCAAGATGGCAGCTGTGAAAATTTTTTAAATCTCCTTGTTTTTTCTTGTGTCCTAATTATGCGATTGAAGTTTGAATACTACACGTTCACAATAATCTGCATGTAACAGTACATAACTCTAGGACCTACATATATAAAATCCAACATGGCGACCATCCGAAATATTTAGTCGGTTCTCAATATCTACGAATCTATTACAGCAATCAAACTGAAATTGTGTATGTTGATAGTGGCAATTAACATAAGTAGGATATATGAAAATAGGCTGTATAGTTCTTCACGGAACTACTTGTTATATATTAGTATGATGATGATGAAAAATTAAATTTTTAAACCAAAGGGTGTAGTGACGTCACAAATGTAGGTTTTACTCGCTAACCGTTGGAGATACACGAAAAGTGATTAGGACATTTCGGATAGAAAATTAAATTTTAAAGCTCGTAGTGCCATCAAAAGGTTGCTATATCTTAGCGTTCTCTTTTAATTTGAAATGGAAATATGAAAATAGTCGCCATTTTTCAATAGTGCAAAATATCGTAATCAAAAGTATCCTATATGTAAACCTGGTAAATCAGCTACATCCATGCAAAATTTCATTTAAATCGGACCAGTGGTTCTTGCGTTATTGAGTAACAGACAGACACACACCATCTCATTTTTATATATTAGTATGATGATGATGAAAATATGAAATTTTTAAACCAAAGGGTGTAGTGACGTCACAAATGTAGGTTTTACTCGCTAACCGTTGGAGATACACGAAAAGTGATACGGACATTTCGGATAGAAAATTAAATTTTAAAGCTCGTAGTGCCATCAAAAGGTTGCTATATCTTAGCGTTCTCTTTTTATTTGAAATGGAGATATGAAAATAGTCGCCATTTTTCAGTAGTGCAAAATATCCTAATCAAAAGTATCCTATATGTAAACCTGGTAAATCAGCTACATCCATGCAACATTGCATTTAAATCGGACCAGTGTTTCTTGCGTTATTGAGTAACAGACAGACAGAAAGACAGACACACACCATCTCATTTTTATATATTAGTAAGATGATGAAAATATGAAACTTTTAAACCAAAGGGTGTAGTGACGTCACAAATGTAGGTTTAACTCGCTAACCGTTGGAGATACACGAAAAGTGGTAAGGACATTTCGGATAGAAAATTAAATTTTAAAGCTCGTAGTGCCATCAAAAGGTTGCTATATCTTAGCGTTCTCTTTTTATTTGAAATGGAAATATGAAAATAGTCGCCATTCTTCAATAGTGCAAAATATCGTAATCAGAAGTATCCTATATGTAAACCTGGTAAATCAGCTACATCCATGCAAAATTTCATTTAAATCGGACCAGTGGTTCTTGCGTTATTGAGTAACAGACAGACAGAAAGACAGACACACACCATCTCATTTTTATATATTAGTATGATGGTTCCCTGATTCCAGTCTAGTTGCCTATGATTTTCAATCCACTGGGATTGTTTACGGACTTTTTCACACAACAAATCAAAAGCATGGGGTGGTTTACATAGCAAATACTTTGCTTGCGATATCCAAAACGTGGTACAATCGATAATGGCCACTTGTTTAAATATACATTTGTTGTCACCAATTTTAAACCCTTGACAATCCACAATGAGTGTGCGCAACATGTTGACGCTTGCCTGGACCAAGTTCAACTGACGACTGACTGACGATCGACCACTAAGGTGTGATCATGGCATGGACTTACCTGCCATGCTAGCTTGAAAAAACAATTGGGGTTAGGGTAGGACAGGGGGACATGCAGAAATAAGAATTTGAGAATTACATCAATTTATTATCATAACACGTCTTACAGGCTTTTGTCATTTTGGGATAAGGACGATACCAACTGATACAACCATATAGTCTCTTGTGTTTGTAACGTCCATAACACCGATGATGTCCCAATGTCTCTAAACTAGGCGTTTTTGATGGTGAGCTGCTCACCGAAGCACCATGGACACCATACGGTCCACACGTATCGTAACTTGTTTTTTTTTTCATTACCCAGGGACACAAGTGAGGGATAGCTTGAATGACAGGGTATATTTCCCACTTCCATTCTGCACAGGTAGGGGCTGGTGGGTGACCAGCGCTGATGTTCCTGCATGGGTTCATCGCCCTCCTGCCATTGGTCTATGATGATGGGACAAAAGGTACAATTCACTTCATCTCTTGTTTTTAAATAATAGAATCCAACGGCCGCCAAGGCTTGAGGGTTTATGAAAGGCACCGGCCACGTGGCAAAAGTCTTGAAACGTTGTTCCTCAGAGTTTAAATTCATGGATGCGACGTCTCTTGAGGCTTTAAAGCAGGACATGACTGAGCGGCTTGACGTGGGTGGACCTGTTATTTATACACTCGTCACTTGGTTGGACAGTGGATAATAGTTGACTTGTTTGTGATGAATAATCAAACAGTAGGCCGTCGTATTGGCTGGTACATTGTCATGCGTTTAAAAATCTAGTCGAATGTCAATATTGGACGGCTTGACAGACTCTTCCTGGTAAGAACAGTCAAAGACAATCAGTGGTGCTCTTGCCTTAAACGCTTGGAGTAGCAGCATGGAGCCGTTCTCTTTTTGATAATACGACCATCGAAATTTAGAAAACAAGTCGTACAGGGGGCCAAACTTATTTTTTGAAAAATCCAAATCCAGTCCTTCATAGGGAAACACAGCTCCGTTGAGGAAAAGACGTGAATTTCTCAAATGCAGGTGATCAAATTGCGCGGCATCTTTGGTTTGTTGATACTTGCGATTCGTTTGAAATCCCACGATAATGTAGAGAGGTCTCTCTATATAGCGAGCTGTTTTTACAGACCAACTGTGTGTTGGTGGTGGGCAATAGCGGGTACTCATGGATTGCCCAGCTTCTAAATTCCATGGGTAGAGGCATATCTCTCTTTACCATCTTGAGTATGTCCAGTTTTTTGCTATCGTCAAGGGTCACATGGGGCACTTTCTATAGCAAGCGTTGTAGTTGAATTTTTGAATCTATGGGGGCATTGTCAGCTCCTTTGAGTGCATTATTATCACTCCTGCTTCTCACCAGATAAAGCACTTGCCTTGCGTTGACCACAATGCGCTGGTGGTCTTCGGCAAAGCCTAAAATCAGTTTAAGAGGTAAATATCCAGTAAAGGTCCCATCGGTGTGTACCATCCCGTCATTGGTCTAGTCAGGACACCAACCCGCCATGCAAAATGTTTTACCTTCTTCCTCACTATAAGAGGGCTGTAGTTTCATGACACTGGAAATGCCCACATTTCGAGTGCTATCCACCACGATATCGTTAATGACATAACCTACTTCAGAAAACAGAAAGGCCAAACCATGGTTGGCCAACTTGAATGTGGTGGGTGTAGAGTCATCGGCTTTGGTGAGCCAACCTTCAATCTGAATGACACTTTCATGTGGTAGGGTGTAAATATCTTGGTTCTTGATAACAAGTTGAATTTCATCATTGCTATTGAGTCCAGGTGTTTGAGCTTGATAGGAATGGAGATCAATTCTTACCACTCCTGGTTGCTCCTCGATGCGGTTCGCTATCTCTAGGATAGAATTCATTATGGGGGTTGACGTGGTAATCCAAATGCTGTAAAATCTGCTTGTCTTGAGATGTTAACGTGTATTCACGTGGCAAACAACTAACACCATTCCTAGTTGGTGTTGTTGCTTTATACACAAACTTCATAGTGGCTTAGCACCAACTTGTAGGTCACTGGTGTGGTAGAATCTAGATCAATGAGTTTTTGCTCTCTATTTATCAGTCTTAATGTTATATTACTAATACCATCGACAGCCACAGAATGAAAAAGCACCACTGGAGGGTTTTCACGAATAATATAGCCATTGGGCGATGTCACTATAAAGTCATAAAGCGAATGCGATGGTTCTTGATTGGTGTACACTTGGCTAATAATATTACACGTCACCGACACATGATGGTCCTCAATGAATTTCACTTCATGGTCTGATTCATGTTTTTTGTTGGGCTCTAACACGCGTGGTTTAAATCCTAGTAATGGGCCAATGGAATCGGGGCGTGGAGAAATTACTGCAGCGATGAGTGTTGGTATTTCCTACAAGTTCAAACTTGCGTGATCCGTCGAGAAATGACTTTAAACCATATTCATTGATCAACACCACATACATGTGTTCATAAATATCATCGATCGTGTATCCATCCGAGTTCAGGATGAGCACAGACTCATCATAGTAAAACATGTTGTTCACATTTTCACGTATGTTGTATATTCGATTGTACGTTTCAAGTGAAACAAGTCCCAAACCATAAGGTCTTTCACTCAATTCGATAGGCGGGTAAAAGTCTAGACTGACTTCGGGTCCACGGCCATGCAGTGTAAACGTTTTACTTTCTGCCGACATACTGTTGACGTTTTTGCTTATGCTGCGTCTTATATAAAAAAATTAAACACAAACGTCCACACTGTTGGCTGTTAAACGTTTGCTCACGTTTCACATTATAATATATCTTGATCCTGTTTCCAAAATAGGTCACTAGTTCCATGGGCGGGGACAAATTCCGAAAACTTTCAAAGTACCATATGGTGGATCCCTCTTTGACATAAGCTACATAATGCGTTCCTGGTCCTCGGTGATCATCCAAATTAACAACAGCACATTCCTGTTTCCAGGGTCGTGGGGGTAATTGGTTTCGCATAAACACACCTCGAAAATGAGAAAGGTCATGTCTTGCTATGGCTGAGGTTATTTTTTTTATATTTCGAAATGGTGAAATCCCAAATCCTTGTTGATAAAAAGCTGGCTTTAATTTGGCAATTCTAGCCCCCATAGCAATCGCTTCCATCGTTTCATTATGTCGCTGACTTTCTTTGAGTGATTGCTTGCCCTGCTGCGCGGCTTTAATGTTTTTCGCCACTGCAAGGGCACTGCCCAAAAGTGAACCCAGAGCAGCCAGACCGGCAAATAAAGCAGGTAAAAATCCTGCTCGTTTGGGGACGGGAATCACTCGCCCTTGTTTTGAACCCTGTCGCCGGCGTTTTGGAATAACATGTCTCTGTGCTGCTCGAAGGGCTTTCCTAATGGTCAATACATTATCTTTTCTTTTTTCTTTCGCAAGGGCTTGTCTACGAATGTCGTAAGCCCAGGCTTTAGTCTGTTTAGTCTTTCTCACCACATATCTTTGTTTCACCATGATGATATTGACCAACAACCTTTCACAAGGAAGTTTAAATCACAACTAACGTCAGATTGTTATTTCATGGCTGTATATTCCAATTCCACATAAAGTGGGAAATCGTTTATGTTTTTTCCCGCTTGCTTTTCATCCTATGTCAACATGAGATGAAAGGGTAATTCGTCACCTGCATTGACCATTTCATGGTTATGGGGCAACATCCTATGACCATTTATCTTTATTTGTAAATGGTTCTCATCAGGTATGGCATATTTGATGTGAATGGTTCCATCATAGTGTAATCGATAGTGGCTCAAACCCGAAGCAAGCACATAGGTCAAGTGCTGGTCATGGACTAGCGGTAAATGGTTTCTGTCATTCTCGGTTTTTTCATTTGCCAGATACACTAAAATTACAGATGGAATAAATTTATAAAGCCTTTTCATTTCATAGGTTACGTAAAGCTTGGTACAGACATCTTCTTCGTCTTGCGGGTCTTCCACGTGAATAATCCGATGGTGATTAGCGCTATAACCATTCACCGTAAGCTGAGGCACTTTGTCATAAAACTCATACACTTTGTTATCCACATACTTTTTTGTAGTAACGTCTGTAGACACTTGAGGATGTTTTACATGGGTTAACCGCTTTCCCTTAAAATCATAATCTCCCTGTTTTGTGCGTGGCACTACAGACCTATCCACATAGTGTTTATTAGCAGGATCTGTTTCTTGTTTAGGATCATGTATGGGGACAGACTTAGCTTTGGCCATCAACGCACGTCCAAGGACATCCATCGTCAACCTGTAGTACGAGTGTGCTGTTTCTATGACAAGGCTCGGTGTCCTGTATATAGACAGCCTGCTAGCCTGTCTAAGCCTTAGTTGATATGAAGATTATTAAGCAGCAAGGGTCATTCCCCGTGGGGGACATGGTTTCCCATCTCTGTCCTACATCACGTGAACAACGCCATGGTTCACTGTTTCCATCTTCCATTCGCTGCATCATTGTGGGACCTTCCGGCTGTGGAAAGACCAATCTTTTGCTATCACTCATCACAGCGCCCAGTGGTCTGCGTTTTCAAAATATTTATATTTTTGCGAATTCTCTCTACCAACCCCTTTACGTGTTTCTGGATCAAGTCATGTCTGGATTACAAAAAGAGAATATGGGTTATTTCACATTTCCACGCAAGAAAATGTTATTTCACCGCATGAGATAAAGCCTGATTCACTCATGATTTTCGATGATGTATCCACTGAACGTCAAGGCATTATTCAAATCTATTTCAGCATGGGTCGACACTAGCATATCGATTGCTTTTATCTTGGACATTCGTATTCTAAAATGTCCAAACAGTTGATTCGTGACAATGCCAATGTCATTGTTTTATTTCGCCAGGACGAGAGGAACAGTCGTCACATTTATAATGAACATGTGAATCCGGATGACCTTTCAAATGTTTACTGAATTGTGTGGCAAGTGCTGGAACACTCAACGTCGTGCCTGTTTAGTGATTGATAAACAAAGTGAACTCAACCAAGGACGATATCGCTTAGGGTTTGATCATTTTATTGCCATTTAAGGCCCTGTCTCATTCCCTCTCAAGTCATTTGTCACGACACCGTGGCGTTAGCAGAGAGTCAATTTAAAAAGCATATTATTAGAGCAAAAAATACTATTCGCCAAAAGTTTCGTCAATTGAAACAATCTCGTGCAAATCATGCTTTGTCTATTCAACAACATTTAGCACCTCCACTAAAAGCCATGTTGAAACCCTCTTTCAAGCCATCTGAAACGCTACTCACCGTTTCACAAGCCTCGCAGACGCTGCACGAGGATCCTGAGGAAGAGGAACAGGAAGATTTGACTAGTGTTAGCGAAGTTGAGGATGACGAGGAACAAGTGTTTACGCCTCAAAAAAATTCCGCACCATTTGCAGAGTTTTTGAGAAAAAAGAAATCCTTGGCCATGGTCGAAACACCTTGCCCTTCCAAATCGTCTCCGTTTTCACAAGTCTTGGCCACCCCTCAAAATAAAGCTCAACTGAAAAACATTTCAATAAAATATTATGGATCAACACTAGAACCCTATCTCATTTATCTATTTATTGGAAACACAGATACCACGTATGGTGTTCGCTATGAGGATGCTAGTTTTAAAATTGGGGATTCATCCATTAAATTTGCTCGTACTAAAGCTCTCATTAAGAACATCAACTATAAATTGGCGCCAGGACTGTTAAAGCTGCTCTTTTCTCGAACACTCTCATTCCATGATTATACGTCAGAGGACCTTGGCAAATATAAATCCATTTTATTGGATACCCATGCCCACAAAAGACAGTATTATTCAGCTCAATAAGTGAATGCCAATACATCTCAAAAATATAAAACCGTCATTGCAAAAATGTTTCCCACCAGTCAAAGTACTCGTCGTAAAGAGTCCGCTTCGGGAGTGACATTTAAACCATTAAAACCCCTTGTGGATGTTACCTACTGGCACAATCCCAATAAGCTCGTCCAGCGGCTACAGTTGTTGCATGCTTCACGTCAAGCCGGCCATACCGGTCATGATTGGGAAATTCAAGAAATTGAACAAGATCTTCGAAATACCAAAATTATTGTTTAATCCCTCACCCATTAAAATGGGTATTGCTCACGAGTTGCATCGCCCAGCTAGGCGTCACTATCCGCGACTCAAGGTGATTTCACGAAGTGTGGATGAACTTTGGCAGGCTGACTTGGTTGAAATGATACCTTATGCTGGCGTTAACGACGGTGTACGCTATATGTTGACCGTCATTGATGTGTATTCCAAAATGGCCTTTGTTGAACCTGTGCGTCGCAAGTCTGGTCCACTAGTTACCAAGGCCTTTCAACATATTATTCAACACTCCAAACCTCAGTTTCAGTTGCTATAAACCGACCAGGGGAAATAATTTTTCAACAAGGATTTCTCCAGTTTTCACAAATCTAAGGATATTCACCATTACACCACGTAGAGCAATCTCAAAGCCAGCGTGGTCGAGCGGTTTAACCGAACATTGAAAACCTATATGTGGAAAGCGTTTACCGCTCAGGGCAGTTATCGCTGGTTGGACATGTTACCTGAGCTAGTGTCACGTTACAATGACACCAAACATAGAATCGTTGGGACCAAGCCACGTCTCGTGACCAAAAATATTAAGCGACTGGATAAACTGTTTAACCTCATAAAAACAGCAGATCCTAAACGTCACCGACTGAAAATTTAAGTCTGCCTTCAATAAGGGCTACACGCCTCAGTAGGTGACTGAACTATTTCGAATTCGTCAAGTCAACGTGGACAGTCCAGTCACCTATTTACTCCAAATCCTCAACCATCAACCCATAATAGGTAGATTTCATCTCCATGAACTTCAAAAAACAGCATTTCCTATACATTATCTTGTGAAAAAAGTGTTGAAACAAAAACGAAATAAACTATATGTCAAATGGTTAGGATTTAACTCAACGTTTAATTCTTGGATCAATAAATTACATGTATGAATCTGTGCACTTTTTATTTATTTATTTATTTATTTTATTGAATCGTGTTGTACGAGAGCTCTGTGTATGGTGCTCAACGTTTCATGCATGTCCATACATGTTTCTCTTTCTCTCTCCACACCCGCATCTCACTCCTTCACTCCATGATGACATACAACTCGTTCAGCTCTTGGCTGTCATGGGTTCTCCCACTCCTCCCCTCACCTCTCTCCGGCTCTATGGCCCCGCCCCCTCACCGCTCTGCAGTGGGTCACGTGATTTCCTGTTGTGTAGAGGTTTCCCTCCTTTCCCCTCTCTCCCCCTATCCTCTCTGCGAGGCCCCTGCTTCCTGCTACTACTCAGCTCACCTCGCTAGCCGTTTTCACCTTTTTACAGAGTTGCCACATGGTTCCACCTGCTATCAACTTACAGCAGTGTTGTCAGCATGACTGACATTCCATTCTGTTAGCCGACTAGCCATGCCTCAAGAAGATATTCTTTCCGGTCTGGCCGCCAGTCAGACATGCATACACAAAGCAAGTTCTGTTGTTAACAACTATAAAAACCTTGCTTTTATTCGTCTAATACCATTATGAATTTGTCAGGTTACTGGTCAGTGTTTACTAACAAGTTTTAAAGATCGCCATGAGGGAATTTTTTAAAATATTCACCTTTATTCGTTCGTCATATAGGGAAATATCAAAAAGCGCTCCCTCGCCCTGCTGCCCCTCGAAATAGCCATTTCTAGTATTCACCTTGCTCAGTCATAGCCTCGTTGAAACACACGCCCAGTGCTACCGGCTCTCTGTCTACAAACACGCTTTTATAAAAATAAAAATAAATAATTAAAATCCATAGTTCTTGTCCTAGAGATTTGACATTTATTTTCGTGGTAGAAGGGGTAGGGACCTTTCATTTATGTCAAACAAACTTCTTCGTACAATTCCTAATTTCCAAAATAGTAAAAATTCTAAATTTCATTGTTTTCAAAAAATCTCAAAAATAAAAAAAGTATTGTTATAAAAAATAAAGGTCATAGAGACCATTTGTTTGAACTATTGAACAACGTTCTATCATGTTTGGTTTTCAAACTATCGCCTACTTTCAAAAACAATTTTTTTCAAAATTTCTTCTAAAAATATAATACATTGTCCAGAACAAAGAGCCCGTCAGCTCGAGTCCAACAACACCTCATTGGTTAAAATCCGACCATCCATTCGCCAATTATTGCCAATGTTCGCGAGAAAGTAGGCTATCATTTTGTTTTTTCCTCCTACACCCTTGAAACTTGCTGCCCACCTAGAGGGCATACCCACCTTTCATTAACGTCAAACAAACTTTTTCCCAAAATTTCACCGTTTCCAAAATAGCGCCGATCCAGAAAACAAACATTTTCAAAAAAAAATCCAGCACACATTCTTAGCCAAGAGGACGTCCTCCCAACGCCAACAATACCTCGATCGTTAAAATCCGACCATGCGTTCGGGAGATATCGGCAAGTTCGTAAGAAAGTAGGCTGTGGAGCAGAACCGGTGTTATCACACTACTGCACAGTTTTTATCCTAGAGACTTGAAATTTATTTTGGGGGTAAAGGGGGTTGGGACCATTCATTTACGTCAATCAAACTTTTTTGTAAAGTTCCTAGTTTCCAAAATATAGGAATTTCAAAATTGGACTGTTTAAAAAAACATAAAAGATAAAAAGTTTTATCATAAAAAATAAAGGACAGAGAGACCATTCGTTTGAGCCATGGCACAACATTCTATCATGTTTTGTTTTCAAACTATCACCTACTTTCGAAAACAAACATTTTCTAAATTTATTTCAAAAAATATAATGAGTGGTCCAGAGAAAAGAGGACGTCAGCTCGAGTCCAACGACACCTCATTTGTCAAAATCGGACCATGCGTTCGAGAGATATTAATTATTTTAACATGTACAGTCGGGTACAAATAAAATGGGTGAGTTAGAACTGTCCTCACTCCCCTACTCACATGCATTGCTATGCACATCTGGTTTCTAGATCCCTTCATATATTGACACACTTACAATCAGCCCGCAGGCTGGTTTCATTCAACAACTCTCTCCATTAATTTTGTAATACAGTGGTATTGAGTTTTAAAACGGGATTTATTTCTCACTTCTGCATTAGTTGCGAACACGCTGCTGGCATACAGAAACCTTGCCTTAAAAAGTTGCATTTATTCTTTACAAAACTGGTCATATCTCTTTCAGTTCTCTAGCAAGCTTACTAAAATTTTAATACAATCATCCATACACTCTCTCTTATTGTTTATGACCAATAGAGTTGCTCAATCATACTTAAAACATTCGTTCGAAAAACATTCATACTAAAAATACACATTTCCAAAAACATCTGATCGAATAATTATTATTAAAATAATTTCTCAAATTAAATAATTGTGAAAAATATTTACAGACACTGTATTCGTTATGTTTAACGTTATATAACGATATCCATGCGTTATATAATATAGTCTTAGCTCTCTCTCTCAAAGTATACCTATCAAGTATATAAATATGTGATCTTCACATAAACTTTCTTAATTACTCACCAATGCTAATATACTGCATTACCCTGTCATAATTGGGTTTATAGTCAATATCAGTCAAATGCGATCAACGAACAAAGGTCAAATGCACGTAGATACCCAAATCCGTGTTTTAATGAAATGTTTAATAAAGGTATTAGTTAACATCAGTAGACAACCTCTTTTCCAAATTATTTTCCGCTTATTCACTCTCTTGTCATCACTGCTAAGTCGTAAATTTACATATATCGGAGTTCTTAACACAATGACTCCTTTGCTATTAATGCCATGTTCTTACTAAAAGAACCATACTTCTCAAATTTCCCTCAAATGCGGTACAACCTCGCATGATCACAAACATATCTTCACGTAGCCTCATATACACCCTGTATATGGTATTAAAACTCACATCTACTATGTTGAACAATTTCTTAACACAAATTAATTGTTACCAACATCTCTTCTGTAGGACTTGCATTTAAATTACTGGCATATTCATCAGCGTTGTAACACTCAACCGCTTGTGTACTGAACACTTTCTTCTGTTCTTAAAAGAAACTTCCATTAATAAAAGACGACCTTAGACATGCCGTGTATGACCTCCATAAGTTTACTTTTTAAATGTTACTTAATTGTCCACAAACTGTTACATATACATTTAATAGAAATACTATTACGTCCACCATTCTTATCTAGCTTTAAATTACACGCATTTGCAATGCCATGTCGACAATATGACGTGACACCACATATAGTGTATAAATAACCACACATGTTATTTATTATGTCCAATAGAATTCAATCTTGACTGGGTAAACTAGCTTTGAATTCCCTGTCGTAAGATAAAAATTATCTTCTATAAAGATATGTTTCAGTAGAGGAGCAAGGAGGGTTCTGCTTCAAATACCGTTATTTATGCAAATGAGGGGGGGCGTGTCAAGGTCAATGACCTTGAGGTAGGTCATGGTCAATGACCTTGAGGTAGGTCATTGACCCCAAGGTCGCCTGGACCCCGGAAGGTAAACAAACCTTGGAGGGTCCAGGAACCGGTTTGAGGGGGTGTGGGTGGAGGGGGAGGAGTGGGGGTGGGGAGGGAGTGTGGGGGAGGGAGGGGTAGGGAAGGGTGGGGTGGGGGACGAGGGGGGAAGGATGGAACAGGCTCTGCACGAGACCCTCCTCGACCCAGTCTCTCTCTTGGACTGAGCGCCTTCTCTGATATTATCCTGGGCTATATAGCTTTGCCTTATGCCCGATGAGATCCGAGTGTTGCCGAAGGTTTCCGAATCTTTGTCGGTGAATGAATCGTCAGATTTGAACGGTCAACTGGTGTGTGTGTGACGTCACAGCAGATTACGGGATGTGAGGTAGGTCATGGACGGGAGTGTTTTGAATGAAAAACATGAATGGCGGTGGATGGCGGTGGTTGTTGAACCCTGACGTGGTAGGTTGGTTAGGTGTGAATGGGTCTGAGAGACAAACAAGATGGGGTTGAAAGCGCTCAATGGTAAACAAACATCAATGGTATCGGGAGTAGTGAATGGAATTGAGGGAGAGGGGGAATGAACTGGTTGTTGAATGTGCTCAATGGTAAACAAACGTCAATGAATCAGGAGTAGTATTTCCTGTAAATGGTAGGGTGGGGGTAGGATACAAATCGCATAGCATGTTGAGTCGGCCAGCTCGACATGAAATAAAAACAAGAAGGTGTACACCAGATCTGATTTATTAATCCATGAATTATATGTGGCATTAAAACCTAGCCACTTAACAAAAAGTTTATTGCCACGTTTTTGTACAATTTTTTCAACAAGATAATGCTTGGGATATTGCGTCCTTTGCAGTTCCTCCATGTAGAATCCTCCTTGGATTGGCTGCTTGTTGAGGTCATCAAGTAAATAAACAACTGGATTAGAAAGTTTTACCTTGCGAATACGAAATATTTCTGTGCTCCAGTTTGGTGTGTATCCTTTGGCGAAGATTGTTTTATGTTTACTGATGCGCACATAATCACCAATACGTAATTGATGACGTCGTGGATCTACTGTTTTGATTTTGTGATGAATGCGATCCAATTGCGCAATGTTCTTGGTTACAAGGCGTGGTTTCATTTTGATGGTTCTATGTTTAGTGTTGTTGTAACGTGTCACCAGGTCGCCTACAAGTTCAAGCCAGCGATAGGATCCTCTTGCTGTAAATTGTTCCCACATGCGCGTCTTGAGTGTGCGGTTGAAACGTTCTACAACACTTGCCTTTAGATTGCTAAAAGTGGAATAGTGATGGATGTCAAGTGATTTGAGATAAGCGGAAAAAGTCTTGTTGAAAAATTCTTTGCCTTGATCTGTTTGAAGCAAACGAGGTTGTCGTCTTGACCGCTGAACGATGGTCTTGAATGCAGCGGTGACCAGTTGTGCAGATTTATTCCGAACAGGTTCAACAAAGGCCATTTTGGAATAAACGTCGATGACGGTGAGCAGATAGTTGACCCCGTTGTTAGCTTTGGCATAGGGAATCATTTCAACCAGATCAGCTTGCCAAAGATCGTCAACACCCCGTGTGATGACATGACGACGATGGTAGAGACGACGAGCTGGTCTATGCAACTCGCGAGCAATGCCAGCCTTAACAGGCGAGGGTGTATGAACACGTTGACTCATTAGACAATAATGCCAGCATGACGAAGCTCCTCTTCTATTTCTAAAACTTCCGCCTCGTGTCCGGTATGACCAGCCTGTTCTGATGCACGCAACAGTTGCAGACGTTTAACCAACTTATTTGGATTGTTCCAATAGGCGAAATCGATGAATGGTTTCAAAGTATTAAACGTGATACCGGACGCTGAATTTGCACGGCGAACACTTGCATAGGTGGGAAACAATTTTGATATGATGGTTTTATATTTGAAGCTCTTATTAGCATTTACTGCTTCAGAACGTTTATAATTACGTCTAAAACCATTTGTATCCATCAAGATGTCTTTATACTTTTCAAGATCTTCTTTATCATAGTCCTCGGTAGAAGGTGTACGTGAAAATAAAAGTTCTAAAAGACCTGGCGTCAATTTATAACGAACTGTTTTAACAATCAAAACATTGTCACTTATCTTGATTGGTGAATCGCCAATTCGAAATCTATTGTTTTCATAGCGAACACCATAGGTAGTATCAGTTTTCTTAGTAAAAAGATCTTCAAGGAAGGGAGTAACCAACGCACCATAATTTTGTAGTAAAATGGATTTTAACCGCACATATTGTTCGGGCGTATTTAATATTTCTTTAAGAGTAGGCTGCTTTTCTTTGAGTCTAGTGGGTGTTTCAGCAATTATTGATGTTTTCAAAAACTGGGGCAGCGGTGATTCTTTGGAGCTAGAAGACGGAAGCAATGGAGAAAAAACATCCTCAGGTTCTTCATCATTTTCTTCCTCCTCTTCAATTGTTTGTGTTTCTTTTGAGCGTGTACTAGGTTTTGATGTTCCTTTCAACACAGCTTCCAGAGGTGACTTCAAATGTTTTTCGACAAACAGTTCACTGTCGGCATGTGCACGTTTTAGATAGCGAAACTTTTGTCGAATGCTATTTCGTGCACGGATTATGTGCTTTTTTAATTGACTCCCTGTTGTCGCCATGACATCTGAACTAATGATGTTCAGAAAAGCAATGCAGCTACTTAAATACGAATGAAATGATCAAATCCCATGCGGTAGCGTCCATTGTTGATGTTGCTCTGCTTATCAATAACAAGACAACTGTGGTGATGAGCGTTCCAACACATGGCACACAACTGTGTAAAGGCTTGAAAGGTCATGTCTGGGTTCACGTGATCATCGTAGACGTGATGCATGTTGCGCTCATCCTGTCGGAAGAGAACAATCACGTTGGCATTGTCACGAATTAACTGTTTTGGTATTCGCGAATAGGTTTGAGCGAGATAAAAACAATCAATATATTTATGACGTCCCATGCTAAAGTAAGCCTGAATAATACCCTGTCGTTCTGTGGCCACATCGTCAAAAATCATAAGCGAATGGGGGCGAACATTGTCTGGAGAAATGACATCTTCGTGTGCTGCGAATGTGAAGTAGCCCATGTTGCGCAGACCTGACATGACCTGTTCCAAGAACACATACAGCGGTTGATACAGCGATTTGGCAAAAATATAGATATTTTGAAAGCGCACTCCGTTTAAGGAGGTGATGAGGGTAAGCAGAAGATTGGTTTTTCCACATCCCGACGGGCCGGCGATGAGACAGCGAATGGAGGATGGGAAGAGTGATCCATGACGTTGTTCGGACGATGTTGAAAAGAGGTGTGAAACCAAGTCTCCCACCGGAAGTGAATGTTGTTGCTTAATAATCTGCATATCAACTAAATGTGAAAGGGGAAGAGCTGGTCTCTATATACATGAGGCAAACGGGTGTTTCAGTTCCAGTGTAACCATGGACGCCTTTGGAAGAACTCTCAAAACAAATGAACGATTTGCTTTGACAAACGATCCAAAACATGATACAGATCCGGCTACTAAACGATATGTCGATGCTAATGTATTGTCACGCACTACAGATGGCAATTACGACTTTAATGGAAAGCGATTGACCAATATAACAGAACCCGTATTACCCTCGGACGCATGTTCAAAAAAGTATGTAGATTATTACCGATTACGACGTATCAAAGGAGATTATGAGGCTCAGAATAAACGTATTACAGGCGTTGCAGATCCTGTGAACGATCAAGATGTGTGCACCAAAGCCTATATGTTAACCAATGCTGTGGTGTTAACAGAAGCAAAGGACTATGACGTACACCAACGTCGAATCACTCAGCTGGCTCTTCCAACAAACAACACGGACGCTGCTCGAAAGGACTATGTAGATAACAAGGTGAAACAGGTGCTCAGTATTGTGCCCACCCTAACTGCAAAGGGCTATACAGCAAATAATGCACGCCTTGTGCATGTGGCCGATCCTGAAGATGATCAAGATGTTTGTACAAAACGGTTTTTAAACTCTGAAATGGAAAAGGTGTGGGAAATTAAAGAGAACGCTCTACAGATGAAGCGAAGACGAATAGCAGAAGTTGCTGATCCTGTGCAACCTCACGACGTGACGACCAAACGATTTTTGGAACAACGGTTATCGCTTTTTATTAAATCAATACCCTCTATATTTCTGCTTCACATTGTAAACCAACAACCGGTAAAAGATCCCAATAACCTCGCCTACATACTACGTTCGGGGTATGACAATTACCGTTTAATGTATGATGGTGCCATTCGTGTAATTGAGTATGCACCAGATTTGAAACATTTAGAGGTACGATTAAACGGTAGTGTTCAACCACTTATTGATCAACCGGTGAAAGCCGGAGACAAATTATTCTTTCACTTGAAACTCTCGTCTGAAGAAAAAGAGGCGGGGAAAACGATGAACGATTTTCCTCTGTATATAGAACTTGAATATACAGCCACCATTGAATAAATAACTACAGGTTCCCTTCCTGAGGAGCGTTAGTTGTGTTCTATACTTTGCGGTGTGAGGTTGTCTTGTTCTTTGGTCGCGATGGTGAAACAGAGATATGTGGTGAAGAAAAGGAAGAAGTTGTCAAGAAAGGGAGGCTTTAAAGCTATTCTTCATGCGGCACGTCAAGCTTCGCGCGGAGAAACAAATAGTGAGTTGGCTATTAAGAAAGCACTCCGAGCAGCACGATTGCATGCGAATCCCAAAAGTAAACTACGTTTTAGAAAACGTGCCCGAGTTATTCCTGTGCCGAAACGTGGTGGATTTTTACCTGCACTGTTTGCTGGACTAGCAGCCCTGGGTTCACTTCTTGGAGGAGCAAGTGCGGTAGCACGAACGGTGAAAGCTGTTGAGGAGGCGAAGCAACAGTTGAAGGAAAGTGAAAGGCATAATAAAACTATGGAGGCCATAGCACTGCGCGGTAAAGGTGTGAACATGAAGCTAGCACCCTACAAGAAAGGACTCGGCATTTACATGTCGCCAAAAAACGGTTAATCGATGCACTGCCACGACGAGCCATGACGCATGAGGAAGTTATAAGATATGCAAAACAGCTTAAGATCTCCCACTTTCGAGGCGTGTTTATGCGCAACCAACTACCGTCTCGTCCACGGAGCCATGAAAGTGCAGTTGTCAATTTGGATGACAGTCATGGACCGGGAACGCATTATGTGGCCTACATAAAGCATGGGCGAACCGTGTGGTACTTTGACAGTTTTGGAAATCTTCCTCCTCCGACAGAGCTTGTTCGCTATTTTGGAAGCAGTGCAACAATACACTATAATGTGAAACGAGTGCAAAATTTTAACACGCAACAGTGCGGTCGTCTATGTTTGACTTTTCTATATAAGACCGAGCACGGCGGGTGACGTGGTCATTATGACAACAGAAAGTAGAACGTTTACAGTGCACGGACAAGGTGCGGAAGTAACTGTTGACTTTTATCCTCCTATTGAATTGGGACGACGACCCTACGTGCTGGGACTTGTTTCGTTTGAAGGCTATAATAGAATCTGCAACATAATTGAAGACGTCAATGATAAGTTCTACTACGATGACTATGTGTTAACTCTACCGTCTGGCAGCTACACCGTAGATGATATTCACGATCACATCTACACAACTCTCACCAAAGAATTTAGTCTAAAAGCATTTCTGGACGGGACACGCAAGTTTGAACTCATAGCCAACAACGTGACACATCGCTGCAGTATTCTTTCTTCTTTTAGGTTTGATTTTAAATCTCAACCAGATTCGATTGGGTCATTGTTAGGCTATTCACCACAAGTGTTAGTACCGAACGTGATACACAAGTCTGACCAACCGGTGAAAATAATTGAAGATCATCACGTATCTGTCACGTGTAATATTATTACAGACGTCTACACCAATCAAGATCCCTCGCATTCGCTTTATGATTTTATTGTTACTTCACCTGGTGGTTATATCATCCGCGAAAACCCGTCGGTGGTGCTCTATCATCCTGTGAGTGTGACCAACATCAGGAATATTACCTTAAGACTGGTGAATAGAAACCAACGTCTCATCCGATTAGACCCTCATACACCTGTGACCTACAAACTGTATTTGAAACCAGCATGAAACAAGTGTATAAAGCGGCAACGCTGTCAAGAGCAGGTGTTAGTTGTGCTCAACGCGTGTACAGGTTAACACGTGTCAACAAGCAGATCCTACAACAACTTGGTTACATCTTACGTCATGAATTCGATTCTAGACGTGACAAACCCTGTCGAAGTTCAGGAGGGAATTGTAAGAATTGAACACCATTCCTACCAACCGTATACTCAGGGACTAAATAATAATGATGAGATTCGAATTACTATTAACCAACAAGATATCTACACGCTTCCACATGAAAGTTACATCCAGATTGAAGGGCAACTCACCAAATTGGATGGTACCATTCCAACAACGTCAAAGTTGGCCAACAATTCTTTGGCCTTTTTGTTTTCTGAGGTTCGCTACGTGATCAACGGTATTGAAGTGGATACTACTCGAAATGTTGGCATAACAAGTGTCATGAAACTTTATCCCTCGTACGGAAGCGAAGAGAGTAAAGCTTTTTGTATGGCTGGTTGGTGTCCCAACTCAACCAACGACTGGATGATTAACGATGATGGTACATTTACTGGACATTTACCTCTAAAATTAATACTAGGCTTTGCAGAGGATCATAAGCGCATTGTTGTGAACGCAAGACAGGATCTGATTCTTGTACGAGACAGGAGTGATTATAATGCGCTAAAGGGAGCTGATACAGCGCCAATAGATACAAAAATTCTACTGCAACGAATTCTATGGAAAGTACCGCACGTTACTCTATCAGATCAGAAAAAATTGAGTCTGCTCAAGATTGTGGAGAAGGATACAGCTTTACCCATTCAATTTAGAAGCTGGGAGCTGCATGAATACCCTGTATTACCACTCTCCGATACACATACTTGGTCTATAAAAACCTCACGGTATACAGAGCGGCCACTCTACGTCCTGGTTGGATTTCAAACAGATCGCAAATATCAACAGAATAAAGATGCATCAAAATTTGACCACATCCAATTACGAAATATACGACTTTTTTTGAACGGAATTACCTTTCCCTATGAGGGAATGGATTTAAACTTTAACAAGAACAAATATAGTAAGCTCTATGACATGTTTGTAAACTTTCAGTCTTCCTATTATCAGAAAGAGGCATGTCCGCTATTATCACCACAAGACTTCAAGTCCAAGGCGCCTCTGGTGGTGATGGACTGTTCGTATTTGGAGGAGTCGATGAAGGAAACAACAATTGATATCAGACTAGAATTTGAAACATCTACAGTTATTCCAGAAAAAACAACAGCCTATTGCCTTATTGTTCACGAGGCGCAAGTGTTTTATCAACCGCTGTCCAATATGGTGACCAGAGTATAAATAGCATGTCTTCCTGTATTGCCCTTCACAGTCATGGAAAGCTACGATGAAGTCACAACCCCCTCTGCGAGGTGGGTCTGCAAATGTGAAAGTGATTCACCAGGCTCAGATGAAGATTCAAGGTTTACCATTTATCGCGCCCTAGTGAGTGAAGCTATAACTGCCTATCACAAGAATCATACTGTGCTTAGAATGCCGCCGCATCTGGTTCACTATTTACCAGATGGATTCATGTCTACGTTTGGTATTCATGACAGGGGGTACAACAACAAGCCCATCGCTAATCAAACAAATAATGTGGACGATGGCGTTGCCAAAGCTTCATCTTGTCATGTTGGAGAGCGGGTAGATTGTATGGACTGCAAATGCGATCGTTGCTCAACAAGTCGAGACGCTGATGCAGCATTTGAGATTTATCGCACCCTGGTGAGTTTAGCAATACGCGCCTACCATAAAGCACAATTTCTTCGTGAAATGCCGCAGCATCTGATTGCCTATTTACCAGCTGGATTTCTGACCGCGTACGGTGCACACGACATTGACCTTAATTGGGATAAGCTACCATTACACCTCCGTATGTCGGCGGATGTTGCAGCCTGCCGTCCTTGTCGTAGACACTTTATGCATCGAGGAGATTCTCACTGTGATTGGGATGGTCCAAATCCTATGATAAAAAATTGTAAGCGATGTACTGATAACTTTATGAATAAAATTGTGTAATTGATTCTTTGTGTGTATATTATTTTCCCGCTCCTATCCAATCAGTTAGTTGTTAAGAAGCAGCGGTGGTGGAAGGTGTGATATCCGTCGCCATGCCGAAAACATTGATTGTCGGCGTGCAGGGTTTCAAGGTGAACGGAAACAAGTTTGTATTTAAAGAAGTAGGAATTATTGACTGCACAACCATGTGGGCACCAAGAGTAACCAGTTTTGTCTTTGAACCACCGTTTCCATTGCATTTGCAGTCAGACGAGGACAGAAGACAAACAGAGTGGTTGCAACGCAATTTGGGACTAGTCTGGAAAGAAGGCGACATTCCTTACCAGCATCTATCACTTGTTCTGAAAGCTCACTTGTTTGGTGCTGACCTTGTATTTGTAAAGGGAAGTGAAAAAAAGGAATGGTTGCGTCAGTATGTTAATTCAACATGTCAACTTGTTGACCTTCATGATCTGGGATGTCCTGCACTGTACAACCTGTCCGTGCCTGATGAACCTCTACAAAATAAAACACTTCAAAATGTTTGGAAGCTTTTTGATTGGCTAGCTCGCAGAGCATGTCAAAACTTGCATGTTGAGTGCAAAGCGTTGTAACGTCAGCTTCAGTGTGAGACATACCAGTGATCAGTGTGGACGTGTAGTAATATGGCAGCAATTGAAGGTTTGGACTCAAACCCCACAGAGCGAGCTATTGTCAAGTTTTTTGCCTGTAAAAAAAAGCTTGACAGTTTCACAGATGAGGAATTGAACGCTTTGCCCAAGGCGTTCCTTTTTTATGTTGCTTCAAACGCGGTGAAAAATATTTGGCACAGTGTACCTAGTGAATGGAGCAGAGATCCTGGTCTGCGTGAACTACAACCATGCACTGACTTTAGTCATCACCAGCAAGTGTCTATTACTAAAATGCCATCCATTAGACAGTGTGGAACGTGTCAGCTCATCAAATTGTACCACGGCCATACAAATATACCGTCCTGTAAAGACTTTGCTTCATCATTCCATGGTTGCGATGAAGAAGAGACAGCAGCGGCAGTATCGCCAGCACCAAAAAGTAAGACAACGCTTGAAAAAGATATGCCAGACCTTTGCTGGTCATGGTCTAGTTAACAAGGCCATTGATCTACTTCCCATTGAACTGCATATTCCCGGCTATCAATTTTGTGGACCTGGAACTAAACTAAGCCAACGTCTAGCACAAGGGAACTCTGGAATCAACATATTGGATGCAGCGTGTAGAGATCATGACATTGCTTACAACAACAAGAATATAGAAGTACGTCGAGTTGCAGACCGCATTCTTCTAAGAAAGGCCATGCAGCGTGTGATGTCATCTACTGCTTCTATTGGTGAGAAGATTGCAGCCTTGATTGTAGCAGGAGCGATGAAGTCAAAGCTATTGATTGGTGGTGGATTAGTGAGGAAAAGGACAAAGTAATAAACATGAATCAAATATTGTGAAGTATTTATTTGAGAGTCAGTCCACCAGTTCATAGTATACACAAAATATGGTTTAGTTTTCTTCTTGTAAAAAACATACAATTTTAATAAAAAGAATTGAAAATGAAAGTGTGTTCTTTTTTACAAGGTGTGGAAATGTCCATAAGGCAAGCTATTTACACCATCCCACAGACGTTTATTGTCATATGTTGTCAGCGATGTTTTATTTTGATTTACTGTAAAAATATTATGGTTCTTTGAAAGAATGCGTGTTTGCTGGTATAAGCGAGAGGTGTTTGCGTAGAGTACACATCGATATTCCTCAACATTGAGGAATTGTGTGACGCTACGAAGAACACCCTTCGCTTTGCATTGACCTTTATTCTTTTGTGTTGAAAATGCGTACATTTTCGGCGCCAAAGCCACAAATTCTGTCATAACATCACCGGCGCACTCATCCTTAAATAGACCTATTTTTTTTTTATTCATGGGAATTATGCCAAACATATTGTTAACCTCATAGTTTGAGGTATCAAAGTAATTTGGATGTTCTCTCATCACTGAGTAAACATCTATCTTATTGGTTTGATAAATAAGACTGTCTGTATCCATATACAGTAATTTTACATCTCCAAACTTTTGTTTGGCAAACTCATAATGAAATTGATACATTACAAATTTTGAAAAGTCAAGTATCACCATTCCCAAGTAAATTGGTTTGTTATACATGATTTCTGTCTTTGACAATTCAATGGTTACTAAATCAGTTTCAATAACTCGTACAGAATGGAAATTAGGCATAGCTATATATTTTCGTGCGCCATATCGACCGTCCCAGTGGTTTACCAAATGAATAGTTCTATGCTTTCGAATATTTTCCATTGATTTACCGTAGCACGCATTGTTCATTAATTTATAAAAATTTGATTCAAATGTGGTCTTGGCGTGTTGCCGATGATGAGTATTCAATTGCATGTACGGTTGTAACCATGGTTTTTGGTCAAAGCAAATAATGCGGTGAATGGATTGCAGTTTCAAACCATGTTTCAAACATTGCATTAAATTTTCAATGTGTATGACGTACCGATTTTTTGAATTTAACGTTGCCAGCAACTTTTTATTGTTGGAACGTGAACTGGGAGGTTGTAATTTTTCAACACAAAATGGTAGATCAGAATGATCATTGTGTATCTCACAGGGATATAATAAGTCCACCTCTAGAACGTAGCCACGCGTGTCATTGCTCAACACATCTTTTAAATTAAAATTTGAAACTTCATCTGAAGTCAGCCATCGAAAATTTTGATATGGAAGAGGTTTTTCCATAGCATATCCGTATAAATTGTTACAATCTAGGTAGGTGAGGTATGTTGTAGGTTGGTTTGGTTTGTATGTATCCATATATGGATTATTTGCTTTGGCGTGCTTTTGTACAAGCGAAACAAGACCACCACGTATTCCGCGTTCAAAAAAGAGTAACATGTCGATGTCTGTTAATAGTTCCAGTTCTATGTCAGTCACCTTCAACATACAGTCCCAACTATATCCGGCAAGGGTGTAGTAATGGGCTGGATCTAGATTGTAGATTTCAAGACACAGTTTGCGAAAGTGTTCAAACACGTCTGTCAAAAGTAGTGTATCAATTTTGAGGTATAAATCAGCATACTCGCCCAAACTTGATATCTTGAACACGTTCCATACTTTTTGAGCGTGTAAATAGTCTTCTTCAGAAATATGACTTTTTGTTAAGTCATTGTAAAATTTGTCCTTTGAAGGGAGTGCAGTTTCCTGTAAACATGCCCAATTGTTTACATAATTATAGGGAAACACCCCTTTTCGAATGCATAATTCAAATTGTTTGGCATCAGTAAAGTGTTGACGTACAAAATGCAAATTGTTTGGGTGAAGCCCTTGAACAAGCGCATCCAATGATGATGCGAGGAATCTATACGAATCTAAAAATCGTATACTGATTCCATTTCGCCATTTCGAAAACGAAATAAAATTTTCATGATTTTGTGGAATTAAATTAAACTTTTGGTTTTCAAGGTTAGCAAATTCCTTAATAATTAAATGGCTGTCATACCGAGACATGTTGTGTAAGAAACAAGAAATATAGCGTGCTCTTTTATACGCCAAATTACATACACTATGAGCCGCTCCTCTAAATTTTCCAGTGTACCGATTATGGTCTCTCACTGGTGTGTCACAAGGTGCTATTGGTTTTTGACAAATGTGACAAGTGGTTGCTGTTGCAAAAACCACCTCGTCTGCGTCCGACATTTGAAGCGGAATTGGATTTTGCAGGATATTGTACACCCGATCTGCCAAGGCGTCCAATTCATTTAAAAACCAAGCAGCAGCATCTGCATCGCGATAAGATTTGAAGTATGAAAGTGAAGGGTCGTATCAACAAATCACGTTTAGGGCACAACTGAATGGCACATGTTGCTGTACTTGTTGAGTGTACGGACGTGTCGGATCTGGTTTACATGTGTCAATGGGTGTGGTTAAACATTCAAAATCTGCATATACTGTAAATGGAAGCGGTTCTTGACGAGACACATTTTGAAATTTCATACTGGCTTTATCCTTTTCTGGAAATATAATTTTTACCGCTGGTTGTGTGATGCAATCAATAGTATGTGCTGTCAACTTTTGATTGCTAGTAAAATATTGCAAACAGCGATCACATATATGTACCCTATTTTTTTTGTAACTTGTGAACGAACTAGTCTAGAAAGATCTTTGATATAACAATAATGGTTGCACAATTCCCCTTCAATGTACAGTAAATTAAAATGCTTTTCTTTTTTTCCCTTTGTCACATACAATGGACCAATAACTTTGTCCCCTTCAACTCCGTATACATTAATGGAGTAAAGCGGATTTTTAGATTCAAAACGAGAAATGGCGTTGAGGTCCATTGGGAATTCTATGTCTGCTAAATTTAGACTGATCATTAATTCCATAAATTTCTGGTGATATTTTCCCATTCTGTGAACATTTTCAGTTGCAGGACTTAACCCAGCAGCCAAGGACCACACAAAGCAAAAAACGTCATTATTATCCACATTGATGACTGCGTGATGTTTTTCCAACTGTTTAGGTAAATTAACATGAGCTGAACCACTGTTCATGGGATCAAAGGTGCATACATTAATTTTAAAATGGTTGATAGCTTCCAGCGATTTGCCACTTTCCAATTCTTGAAACTCGGCAAAGCGCGTCATGAGCTTATCGACAATGTTTTTACTATACCAACTGTGTATATTATCAGTGCGGTACAATTCACACATTTTCGTATGTAAATAAATCGGTTTGGTTATTTCAACACCTTGTTTTAAAATAACAAAATCACATAATAACTCAGCGTTAATCTTTAACGCTACATGTTCTCTTAAACAGTCTTGCATTTTATTTTGAAAAATGTTGTAGCTAGCGTTTAAAAATTCATTTGGGTCTAAAAATTTAGCATCATTATTAATTTTAAAGCTACATAACTTATTATTAAAACAACTATCCACGTTCTGCCAACTAAGTTCTGGTGCTGACATCATGACACTTACAGTAATTACATTTACTACAAAAACAGCAAATCACTGAACAGTTTGCAGAGAATGAAAACAAACAAAGTTTATTGTCTCTGCAAATTCTGTTTTAACATTAACAAATTTTAAATTTTATTTGATTCTTCAATAAATTCTACCAAACATCTTTTGTTTTCTAGTCCCAAATATTTTAGGTAGATGGTTCCTTTGTTGAGGTCATTTACAGCTTCGTCGTTGAGTTCCATGAACCTCGCAGGTAAGAAGACAGCGAAATCTTCTAGTTCACAAACTATTCTTCTCCCATATTTCGTGTTTACTTTGCGAACAGCTGTCACCAAATAGGACTCGTTAACTGGCAGGTCCTGTAATCGTTTAGTCTCCAGACCTGTTGCTCTGCCAATGAGATTCGCAACTGTTATAGCAGACATATTGGTTCTGAAAGTTAATTATAAAGTGTTTAGGTAAACTATTAAAAAGGTTCAGGTACCCTCCACCTTTATTTATTAGCACATTAACTCAAACCCTGATCTATAGACTAAACCATCAAATGTGTATACAAAACTTATTTGCTAAGACGAGGAGTCTCCTAACAGTGCTTAGTCCCAGTAAATCAGTCGGATACAGCGAGATAAGGTAATATCTCTTTTGACTGACGTCAAGCCTGGTAATGACTGTTAGTTGCAATAATAGTTTCATATATCCACTTGAGTAGTGTGTCCTGCATCCCCATCCAAACCTCTAGACTAAACCATCAAATGTGTATACAAAACTTATTTGCTAAGACGAGGAGTCTCCTAACAGCGCTTAGTCCCAGTAAATCAGTCGGATAGAGCGAGATAAGGTAATATCTCTTTTGACTGACGTCAAGCCTGGTAATGACTGTTAGTTGCAATAATAGTTTTATATACCCATTTGATATTATTATTATCCACTTGATAAATATTTAAGGTCAACTGTATAACCATCAACAGTTAGAGAAACTAAAGGTACTGTGTTCAATATTACCTGATAGAAGATCTTTGCAGCAAAGCGATGTGTATACTACCAACTCGTGGACTTCTCTGGCTAGCAACAATAATGTCACGGCTTATATACCCTTACAATCAGAGGCAACACACCGGTTTGTCCGCTTTCTCAGTAACTGGATGACCTCCATATTTAGTATAAATGAACCTGCTACTTTACAAAGAATTGTCATTCACTGCTGCTATGTCTGATCAGGAAAACACCCATCATGGCGATGAAGAAGAAGAATCCGCAAATTGGGACTCGTCTTTGGACATTTTCATGTAAGTAATATTAATTTTTTTTTAAATTGGTACCAGGCTAAAAAAATTAAATCAAAGCCTTGAACGCTAACCAATTAACCATGGGACCGGAATATATTTTTAATTAAGACAATACAAACACCCAGTCCCCAAGCCAGGGGAATTAATCACCAGAAAATACAATCCCCACAGACCTCCCAAAAATCTAACCCAGGACCCTCCAGTTCAGTGGCTAACAGCAGCCAAGAACAGTATAGTTGAGCCACACAGCTATACACATAGTTGTATCTTGTCTCGCAATAAACAGTCAAGTTAATTATTACACTATTGTTTAAATGCAATGTCAAGCTTGGCTAACACTATTGCTGTTAATGTTAATAGCGTTTGTCAAATTGTGGTCAAGTAGCTTTGAACACTTAGATAGGTGTTAAGGTTTTATATACTTAGCCGGGTGTAGCCCAAGGACGGCCGACGGTGGGGCTCGAACCCACGCGTCTGCCGAGTCCGTCCTGACAAGCTTTTAATTGAATTTCATAGCTAGTTTTTTTTGTCGTGTGACCTCCTCAGAGGCCGAGTGCAGGTCTTTCTATTCGACGTCCGTGGGCGACCTGCGCGTCGGTATGGAGTGGATGAAGATGAAACTGGGCAAGGATGTGGAAGGAATCGGCCGTGGCCTATCAGAAGGTACCGTCCCAGCATTTGCATGTGGAAGGAATCGGCCGTGGCCTATCAGAAGGTACCGTCCCAGCATTTGCCTGGTGTTGAAAATGGGAAACCACGGAAAACCATTTCAAGGACGGCCGACGGTGGGGCTCGAACCCACGCGTCTACCGAGTCCGTCCTGACAAGCTTTTAATTGAATTTCATAGCTAGTTTTTTTTTGTCGTGTGACCTCCTCAGAGGCCGAGTGCAGGTCTTTCTATTCGACGTCCGTGGGCGACCTGCGCGTCGGTATGGAGTGGATGAAGATGAAACTGGGCAAGGATGTGGAAGGAATCGGCCGTGGCCTATCAGAAGGTACCGTCCCAGCATTTGCATGTGGAAGGAATCGGCCGTGGCCTATCAAAAGGTACCGTCCCAGCATTTGCCTGGTGTTGAAAATGGGAAACCACGGAAAACCATTTCAAGGACGGCCGACGGTGGGGCTCGAACCCACGCGTCTACCGAGTCCGTCCTGACAAGCTTTTAATTGAATTTCATAGCTAGTTTTTTTTTTGTCGTGTGACCTCCTCAGAGGCCGAGTGCAGGTCTTTCTATTCGACGTCCGTGGGCGACCTGCGCGTCGGTATGGAGTGGATGAAGATGAAACTGTGCAAGGATGTGGAAGGAATCGGCCGTGGCCTATCAGAAGGTACCGTCCCAGCATTTGCATGTGGAAGGAATCGGCCGTGGCCTATCAGAAGGTACCGTCCCAGCATTTGCCTGGTGTTGAAAATGGGAAACCACGGAAAACCATTTCAAGGACGGCCGACGGTGGGGCTCGAACCCACGCGTCTACCGAGTCCGTCCTGACAAGCTTTTAATTGAATTTCATAGCTAGTTTTTTTTGTCGTGTGACCTCCTCAGAGGCCGAGTGCAGGTCTTTCTATTCGACGTCCGTGGGCGACCTGCGCGTCGGTATGGAGTGGATGAAGATGAAACTGGGCAAGGATGTGGAAGGAATCGGCCGTGGCCTATCAGAAGGTACCGTCCCAGCATTTGCATGTGGAAGGAATCGGCCGTGGCCTATCAAAAGGTACCGTCCCAGCATTTGCCTGGTGTTGAAAATGGGAAACCACGGAAAACCATTTCAAGGACGGCTGACGGTGGGGCTCGAACCCACGCGTCTACCGAGTCAGCAGAGAGCTTGGACTTGTGACCTAATGTTGCGCTACAGCCTAGTTGGAAAAAACAACTTTCTTTTTTCTCCCAGTCCGACTTAAGAAACATGACTAATTTATTGTAATTTAATGCAAATTGTATTACCGGTTGAAGACCTGTTAAATTTATTGCCAAGACATACTGCTTTAACAAAAATAAAAGTTAATAGCCTACATCATCAATCTTGATACCAGTCTAATGTCAAAAGAGCTTTCAATATCTTAGAGTTGTGACAGTATAATTACTCATACATTAAAATTGTGTTGCGCTGTTATGTAAATTAGCAGTAGTATACCAGCTCTCACCGCTGATCTGTAGTTTAAATCTCACTCACTTCATGTGAGATCTGTGTAGGATACCGCAAAAGTTGAATTGTTGTTGTTTGAGTCTTCAGTCTTTTGACTGGTTTGATGCAGCTCTCCATGTCTCCCTGTCCTGAGCTAATCGTTTCATCTCTACATAGCTCCAACATCCCTACATCGGAGGCAATCTGTTTAACATATTCTGACCTTGGTCTACCCCTACAGTTCTTGTCCTCGACCCTTCCTTCCATAACTAAGCTTGCTATTCCTGGGTGTCTTAGTATGTGTCCTACCAACCTATCTCTTCTCTTCATTAGCAGTCGCCAGAAACATCTCTCCTCTCCCACTCGTCTTAATACCTCTTTGTTTGTAACCCTATCTACCCATCTGATCTTCATCATTCTCCTGTAACACCACATTTCAAATGCTTCTATTCTCCTCTTTTCTACTGCACCAATAGTCCAAGTTTCACTTCCATAGAGCGCCACGCTCCAGACAAAGGCTTTCAAAATGACTTCCTAATACCTAAATCTATATTCGATGTCAGCAGATTCCTTTTTTGTAGAAATGCTTTCATTGTCTGAGCCAACCTACTTGCTTCGTCCATCACTGGTTATTCTGCTTCCTAAGTAACAGAAGTCTCCTACTTCCTTCAGCTTTTCACCTGTCAATTTGATCTCCATAGAGGTTTCTGATTTATTTCGGTTGCATTCCAGTATTTATGTTTTACATTTATTTTCATCATGTATTCTTTCCGTAAGACGGAGTACTTTATTCCAATTGGTTTTAAAATGTCAAACAATTTAGTCCAATCAACTTTATCAAAAGCATTTTCTAAATCTACAAAAGCCATGAACGTTCTCTTATCTTTCCTTATTCTACCTTCTAAAATCAGCCTAAGACTTAGTACAGCTTCCCTTGTTCCTACATTTCTCCTGAAACCAAACTGATCTTCACCCAACTCTGTTTCTATTTGGCTTTCAATCCTCTTGTAAATCATTCTGGACAGGATCTTTGAAGCATGAGTAATCAAGAAGGTTGATTTAAGGATAACAAAATTAACAGTATTATTCTCTTCTTGCAAAACATTTTTTAAACTCAGCTTCCAAAAGCTTACATATAGCAGAACGCGGATTTTACAACTACAGAGGTGACAGCCGAGTTCAGCATTGCTTCCACTTACTTGTGTCAAGCTCCTCTCTGTCTTCTTTCCTGTCAACCTCGCTTGGTCAACTCTTGTTCTCTTCCAACTCCAACAGTATTAGAGTATCCAAGGCCCTTGCCACATCTTTTCTGATTCCCTCCTTCTGCAAGAGGCCAGTCTTCTTTTCCCATTATTTCCTACCTTCTGCCTGTCATTTAATCATTGATGCAGAGAAGTGCAAGGAGTATGCCTCCATAACTTAGGAGGTTTTCTTCTGTGTACTTTAATTTTCCCTGACACAAACATCAAGACAGTTTATATCCTCGCCGCTAGATTGGGTATTCTAATGACATTGATAGACATTTTTTCTATTTTATAGTTTTTCGAATGACCGCGTCATGGCGGAATTTTTCGTGCAGATGATGTTGATGATGGAGGCCGAGAATGACACGGAGGAGGACGATGATAGTGAAGAGGAAGGAGAAGAAACTAACGAAAAAAAATAATTAAATAAGTAATTGTAAGAAAACAATATTAATAAAAAATATTCTTGTTTTGATTGATTTATTTGTCTATCATTCCCACTTTTATTTTTTTTTATATGAAGCTGAGCGAGCCAACATGTCAGGTGTCAATCTCAGAAATTCACTCCTGTGACATCACACATCGGTTGACCGTTCAAATCAGATTATTCATTCTAACACCCATCCATGTCCATTAAACATCTAGCACGCCTTCCATATCCTCAGCTCCATAACACATAAATTCAAATCTCCCAAGTCAGCATAAATAAAAAAATCCTTCGGCTGCACTAGGTCTCTGTGATTATGCCTCCATGGCTTAGGGAGAAGCATGCCAACCTCTCACCGCTAGGTCTGTGTTTCAAATCCCAGTTACTCCATGTAAAATCTGTGCTGGACAAAACAGAAGCAGACTGGTTTTTCTCCGGGTACTCTAGTTTTCCTGACTAACTTTCATTCCACCAATACTCTCCACCATCATTTAATTTTATCAGTCATTTATTCAATCGCTGACTCAGAGGAGTGCGATAGGCTTCGACAGTCGGCACAGTTCATATCTTCACAACTAGATGGAATATTCCAATGTCATCAATAGACATTACACCATCTTGTTTTTATTTCATGTCGAGCTGGCTGAACCGACATGCCATGCGTTTTTGTATCCCCCACCATTAACAATTTGTTTACCGTTAAGTATTAGAAAAAAAAACAATCCCATCCATGACCTACACTACATTCTGCCTGTGACGTCCCAACCTCCATTCACAGTTCCATCTTCATTCACGTTTGTTTACCCGCCAACCTAGCACGTCAGGGTTCAACCCCGTCCATGACCTACCCCACATCCCGTAATATACTATGACGTCACACACACGCCAGTTGACCGTTCAAATCTGACGATTCATTCACCGACAAAGATTCGGAAACCTTCGGCAACACTCGGATCTCATCGGGCATAAGGCAAAGCTATATAGCCCAGGATAATATCAGAGAAGGCGCTCAGTCCAAGAGAGAGACTGGGTCGAGGAGGGTCTCGTGCAGAGCCTCTTCCATCCTTCCCCCCTCGTCCCCCACCCCACCCTTCCCTCCCCCTCCCTCCCCCACCCTCCCTCCCCACCCCCACTCCTCCCCCTCCACCCACACCCCCTCAAACCGGTTCCTGGACCCTCCAAGGTTTGTTTACCTTCCGGGGTCCAGGCGACCTTGGGGTCAATGACCTACCTCAAGGTCATTGACCATGACCTACCTCAAGGTCATTGACCTTGACACGCCCCCCCTCATTTGCATAAATAACGGTATTTGAAGCAGAACCCTCCTTGCTCCTCTACTTGTTTCCTAATAAAATTAAATGACTAAGCTCTTAGCTTTCTCAAATAAAGTAAAGATTATCATTTCCGCAATGTGTTTCCATTCCATACAAAGAATGTCTTTGCGGATATGACTTCTATCATATCATGACGAATATTTCTTTTCAGAGCGACGTAAAGTTCATAGTAATTATGATGATATAACAATATATCATTCGTAGTTTCTTCTCTTCTTGAAGCTTTCCTTACAGTAAGATGCCCAAATTAAATTACTTAAAATGAATTTAATTGGCATCCACGACTAAATGTCTGCAGCCCTAATTCAAAATAAAATTCAAAACGTCGAAAGTTAAAATGACTGGTCGTAAATAAGGAATACTGATTCCTTAAACAAATAAACATATCAGTTCAGAAACTGATTCGTAGAATGTAAATGTGAAAATGATCAAAGACAATCATCTCTAATGATCTTGTAGAATAAAATCTTGTTACACACGTAAAGTATAAATATTTATCGAAACATCGAAATACAGAAAATATGGAGTAAAACGTTGGCTCTGAATGTCACAATTAAGCTCTAAATACAAAAGTAAATAACAATGCTACCTTATCAGACGATATCTAGAAGATCTAGTTAAGTATTTGGAAAATATTTAGGTGTTTCCTCAATCCAAGATACTGAGTTGGACCCATGTCCGTTCCCTCGAACCAGCAACCACGGATAAGGAAGGAAATTCCTCTCCGGTAATCACCAACCTCCGACTGGAGTCGAACAGCATCCTCCCTGGCATAATTCTTCATTGTTGCTGGGTCCTTCCTGGCATATTGACAAATCTTCTTATGATACATCTTCATTCTCCGTGTAGATATAGTTCAGTGTCATTGTCGAGTAATATTGTAGAAATATTCATATAGATGGTTAATGAAATATTTCTATAGCTCTTAGATGTTATATAAAGTTCGTGAAATTACGTTAATGCACGAGATGTGAGTCTACATAACGTCTACATTCAGAAGTATTCTGGTTAACGAAACTCCATGTTGCATCAATATCTCTGCTTTAAATATGCCCCTTGCGCATAAAGTTCTTAGTTCATCATCACAACAATATGATAAATATCGAATAACAATTCACGATGAACATTAGCAGTCATAATGACAAATCTTTAGTATGCTGCTCCAATTTGAAAGTCAAACACTCTTACTCACTTGGACTGTGTTCACTGCTGTCTCGTTCCAACTAAAAATGCTTTACAGCTTCTGCGTCCGTCACTTTTCTAATACACTTTTAAAAAGTCAATATCTTCTAAATTATTCTATCTGTGACGCTTAAATTTCGAAGAATAATAGTATTCTCTCTATACTATATAACTATTCAACGCTCTATCAAAGTTCAAACGTTCACCACTAGGTATCATTGATATCTCGTGGCGAAAGTTGGAACTACTTGAAATTGAACGGAACTTGTAGCTTGCCCTTTAGGGTGTCCGCTGGAAGCAGCTACAGACTCAGGCAAGCCGAACATGTCCTCAGACACTCCCGGCACTAAAAGCCATGCGATAAATAAATAAATAAATAAATAAATAAACTGTTCAATTTGCTGGAGTCTATTCTCAAATATTAATGAGCAAACGCAATATTAAGTATCTTGCGAACTTCGCCTAGTTTATAAGCACGGGGATCTCCACTGTCTACCCTGCGATCACGCTGTCTCCACGAGAAGTCTCAATACCGTACTCGGACAAAGCCTTCAGGACCTCGGTTACCCCGGTATACAGCTCTACACTCTTCAAAATCTGTAGGATAAAGAACCTCGATGCCTGGCTTTCCCTCTCCAAGTCGAAAATTTGGCGGCCATTTCTGACTCCCACCAGAAATTTAGCGCGCACTTTAGTAATGCTTATTACTGCGTAATTCGTCCTTTCGGCGACTTTCAAAGTATCTGTAATATTTTCCTTTAATTTTGTTCCCATTACCAATGAATAAAATATCCTTCTTGGGGCCTGAATGTATTAATTCTCCATATAATATAGTTGAAGGTATTCCCGTCTTCAATAAGACCTCTCCTCATTGGCTGGGGGCTTATGTCCAATGATATAAATTATAACAATATTTATAATATTCTGTAACTAATTCACTGTTGCCATGTCGAAATCAAGCTTCTAGAAGCTTCGATTGCGCAAAATATCACTTGATCCGAATCTCCCTGCCTGTTCTCGCTTGCCAACACGACTGGTTTGAGTCAGGTTCCAGGATTTATATTACCATGTTAAACTGTATCATGGGCTCAAAAAATATTCTCATTTAAGTCCCAAATAATTCATTTTTGGGGGGAAATACCATTCATCGATTGCGATGAAACTTTGTTGAGTTGTTGTGTACACTTACGTGAAGGTTTCTAACTAGTAAATCCATTTCATAATAGGTAGCGCGAGAGTAAATTTTAAAAATGAGTGACAGCGCACGAATCGTTTAGACAATATTCCGTTTGCGTTCATATCCCATTCATCCGATCGCGATGAAACTTTGGTGAATTGTTGTGCACGCTCCCACGAATGTTTCTAAATTAGTTAATCCATTTTACGATAGGTTAGAGGCAGTTAACGGAAATTGAAAAAACATTTTTTCCAAAAGCACTTCAAGAAACAAAATTACAACGCCAACACTTTCTTTGAATGGCATTGCAACGCATGCTGGGTAAAGCTAGTAGGATATAAAATCCATGTCCGAAAGTATTTATAATATGTACACTTATTTAGTTGCCGTATTAGTTAAGATAATGCAAATCGTCAGTTAGTTGTAATCTATGTGATGCTTTCTTGAGATACTAGAAGTGGTGATAGACCTCCGGAATTTGCCTGTTTGGGACTCAGATCTAAAGTCGACACGACAATGGCCGTTATTGTTGTTTGTGCGGTACTTCAACAGCAAAGTGTAGATGAACCTCCCCTGGAGAGACCAATTGTTGATGAATTCTATATAGAATTTCCATCCTTTCAAGATCAACATGCGCACACTCAAGTTTGAGACACTTTCATTCAAGGAATAAGTCCGACATCTTTAGCTTCCCAGTCTTAAAAATCTCATTCAGGACAATGAAAGGAACTCTGCAAATGCAGTTTGTTTTATATAAATTAATATAGATAGTTGTAACATAAATTACGTGTAGTATCTATTTACAGTGGTATCTATGGATGAGATATTTTCTAATTTAATTTGAAGCAAGTTCATTCTCAAAGTGTGCTCTTTCCGTTCCCAGTTGGGCTTCTCCCGTTCCTACTCGTGTCTCTCCTGTGCTCTCTTCTGTTCTTCTGCGAAGTACACTCTCTGTTCCTCTAGAAACTATCCTCGACTTTCTTGCCCTGATCCTGTCTTTTACCTTTTTATCTTCGATTGCCCTTCGTGTTGTGAAGATAAGAGTTTGCTCGTAGCAGTGCTGGCGACCAGCTGGACCATGAAGTTTGAGCTTCCCCTGAAGAGTCCACCTATGAACAACAAAATGTATACTATAAGGAACATAATATACTGTAATAATCATAATATCACTGTTCTTACATCTCCAAATACACTCAAGGCCTAATCCACTACCTAGCGTTTGAGAAATATAGTCTATACATTTTTACCAACATCCCACTTAATTCTATCGGTATACTGTATTTCTAACCATAACGTCACCTTATGTGGCATGGCGATTACTTACTGAGACTGCTGGATTAGCCAGAGGAGCGTATGCTAAGCCATTAAATAAAAGAATCATCCTATTCAACATATTCAAGAATTCAATTCAAAGTATTTAAGTATATTTTGTGTGTGTTATTAATAGGAGAGATGACCTCGCTGTTCCGCCCCTTTAATCAACAATTATCATCATCATCATCATCATGAAGGCTATCCAAACAGTACCTGTATAGTTTCAGGCTGCTCTGTCACCTCAATGATATTTGCATCAATATCCTCAAAGTCTATCGGACATTGCGCCACATCATCTGAAAAATAAACCTTGTGTGACTTTGTCAGTAGAATGGAGTCTCTGCCTCTGTGCCTGCGAGCTAGTTTGCTCTCATGAAAACAGGCTCAACTGCTAAACTTTGACATCTGGCACTTCCATGCAAACTTCGCAACAGATGTTATGCACGTACTGTTCACAGTGAGAAAATACATGAATTATACAGTGATCTTGAAAGTGAAATACACGGTATTACAAATTAAGCAAATAATGATGCAGTTTGTGGTTTTTCTTCTTTGAGCTTTGATATTCTTTGCATAATAGTAGCACCCGCAACTTTCTTATATTAGTTGAGAAAAATGTGAAAATTACGTTTACAATCTAACCTTGTGATTTTTTTTAAATCGCGAGAGTAATGTAATAATCGTATCTTGAAACTCACCTATTCTAGCTCCATCAAACGGATTGCACAGTCCCTCAGCCGATGTTCCCATTAAAGAAATAAGTTTTTCCTCATCGGCAATTTTCTTTTCGGGAGTTTCACTTCCCCCACCCATCAGAGAAATCTGTTTTCTTTTCTTCAGTCAGCGCTTTCTTCTACAAGATTTCATACTTATCCCATAAATATTTGACAGGTGTTCTTCAACCTGGCAATGCCCCCAAATGTTTGGGCTAATTCCAATGTGGGGCGTGGTGGCTCAGCGGTCTAGCTGTATGCCTCTCACCAAGGCGGTCCGGGTTCGATTCCCGGTCAATGCATGTGAGATTTTCGAAGTGAAATGCCATGTCCTGTGGTTCGGATTCCACGTAAAAAGGAGGTCCCGTGGCTCATAATCACAAGATTCACGGTCACGTAAAACTACAATCTTCCTTCCTTCCTTTTAATTCCAATGCCTTATACTTCTGTTCCCATGGCGTCGGACATCTTATTTTCAATTACAGATTTCTTTCTTCCATCACCTTGACGAGGACTTCCTCTTGTGAAGAAGAGAAATTGGTGTGCCTTTTCCTCTTCAGGCGTTTATTCATCTCATTTGGAGACAACTGTTCTTCCATTTCAAATATCTACCTTTATAATCATAACATGAATAATGAAAACAAACAGATTGCGCCAAGAACACAGATCAAGGAATATATAATATATATATTTAATATTTACTCCCTGACGTAAATTAACTTGAGAGGTATAAAGTAATCTGCAAATCGAACCGAAGTACTGTATATACCAACTGTTGAAAATTATGCGCAGGCCTGCTAATCAACCGTAAACTTTAACTGGAACGTTGTAAGAACGATCGAATGTTACCGGGACTTTACTCCGACCCTAAAATCAACTGTCATAGTTTACTGTCACGTCACTGGAGATTGTAAGAACAGGCCTATGCATTATTACTTGTGGTAATGCCATCCTCTCCTTTAAATCAAATTCTTCTGTATGTTGGTCCCGCTTTCGGATCTCCGGCCGAGGACTACTCGAGAGGGTGTTATCATCACAAAGATTACAAAGGTAACATCTGACATTCTACTGGGCAGAAGGTGGCTGTTAGAATTGTGATTGGCAGAGGCAGGTTTAAAAACGTTGAAATTGTAACGGTTGGGTTGACGTGGGATTTGGTTGCGATTATTGAAGTTTTTATATCGTAGGCTTTGGAGGCTGGTGGCTGGTTTATTATGTAGGCTTACTGGATGCAGCTGCGTCGTGTATCGGTGATTGTTTCCTGACGCTTCGGCAGTCATTGCAGCAGCCTTTATCAGTATGAGTTCGTGTCTGTACTCAAACTTACCGTTGGTTGTCAGTCAGGCACTGCTTGATCGGCATTGACCTCATGCTGCTTCCTGATTGGTCAGAGCCCTAGCCAGTCACGAGATAACAGATCTCTCTGTGTATTGCTAAGACTGAATCTGTCGTCGCGATTGAAATTATTAGGATGCTTCAAGATCTCTAATGCCTCTTTTATTATCCTGTTTTGATATCTAGGAATTTTAGAAACACTTTTGGCTTTATTAAATTCTGTGGCGTGTCTCGTGACGTCAATATGTTCAACTATTGCAGGTCTGTAGTTTATTTGTTCTTTTGTCTCGAATGTGCCATGATATCCTAATGGAAACGCGACATTTCGTATGCCCTATGTATATCTCTATACAGGAACAAGGCGCCTTGTAAACTTCTAGGTCCTGGTTTTGGCTGCTCTATCTTGGCTGATTTACGCACCTCTTGCGTCAGCTTTTTAGTTGTTTAGTGGCGAAAAAAAATAAAAATTATTTTTAGGCGTATTTTTTTTTATTTAGAACTAGCTGAACCCGGCATGCGTTGCAACGCCAATCAGAGGAAGTGTTGGCGTTGTAATTTTGTTTCTTGAAGTGCTTTTTGATGCACATTTTTTCAATTTCCGTTAACTGCCTCCAAACTATCGTAAAATGGATTAACTAATTTAGAAATATTCGTGGGAACGTCCACAATATCTCAACAAAGTTTCATTGCAATTGGATGAATGGCATATGAATACATGCGGAATTTCATTTATACGATTCGTGTGCTGTCTCTCATTTGTTGAATCAACTCGTTCGCTACCTACTTTGAAATGGATTTACTAAGTTAGAAACCTACACGTAAGTGCACACAACAAATCATCAAAGTTTCATCACAATCGATGAATGGTATATGAACGCATATAGGATTTTGTTGAAACGCTTCAAGCGTCGTCACTCATTTGTTGCATCTACTCATGCGCAAAATATAAAAAATGGAGTTGCTAAGTCGAAAACCTTCCCTGGCGTGTACACAATAACTCATCAAAGTTTCATCGCAATCTGATGAATAGCATATGAACGCAACGAGACTTTGTTGAAATGATTCGGGTGTCGTCGCTCATAAGATAAATCTACTCTCGCGCTACTCTGCGCTAAATATTGTAAAATGGACTCACTAAGTAGAAACCCTTCTCATCAATGTCTCATCGCTGTCGGATGAATGGTATATGAACGCATACGGGACATTGTTGGAACGATTTGCGTGCCGTCGCCCATTAGATGAATCTACTCGTACGCTACCTATTGTAAAATGTATTTACTAAGCCAGAAACCGTTCCTGGAGTGTACACAACATCTCACCCAAGTTTCATCACTATCGGACGAATGGTATATGAACGAATACGGGCCTTTGTTGAAACGCTTCGCTCGTCGTCGCTCATTTGTTGAATCTACTCGTGCTTACCAATATTGTAAAAGGGATTTACTAAGCTGAAGACCTTCCCTGGCGTGTACACAACAACAAATCAAAGTTTCATCGCAATCGGATGAATGGCATATAAACGCATACGGATTTGTTTTAAACGATTCGCGTGCCGTCACTCATTTGTTGAATCTACTCATGCGCTACCTATTGTAAAACAGATTTACTAAGAATGAAACCTTCCCTGGAGTGTACTCAACGATTCACCAAAGTTTCATCGCAATCGGATGTATGGTATATGAAAGCATGTGGGAATTTTTTGAAATGAATCGCAAGCAATTTTGTTGAAGCTACTCGCGCGCCATCTATTGTAAATTGGGTTTACTATGTCTATAGCGTTTCCGGGAGTGTGTACAACAACTCACCAAAATTTGATCGCAATCGGATGAATTATGTATGAACGCAACGCCATCACTCATTTGTTTAAACTACTCGCACTCTATCTATTGTAAATTGGATTAACTACGCCTATAAATATCCCGGGAGTGTGCACAACATCTCATCAAAGTTTCATCGCAATCGATGAATGGTATAGATAGATAAATAGATAGTTTTATTAATTCCATTTGATCAAATACATGTATACAATACATTTTTGAATTAGGACACGTCAGAATTTACATCTATAAAATAAAAGTACTAATAGGTATATACAGTAATACTAATACTATAACTTATTATAATAACATATCTTAAGAGATACAATCTTATTGGACAACTATTTACACCTTATTCTATTATCATAACATGAAAACATAATTCTATAAATACAACAACTTACAGCTAGGTATTACAATTAAAATAGAAAAGTAAAATATAATTATAGATTTCATCGTTTGTATACACTAAGATATTCAACTACTGAGTAAAAACATTCTATCAAAGGTTTTTATTTTTGGAGCAAGTTTTATATACTGGGGTAGTTTATTGTATAATTTAATAGTTCAGTTTAATTGTGTTTTTACTAGGAAAGTTTTGGGGTAGTTGTGATTTCTTTCATTTTATATGTATTTTGGGATGCTGAATCCGAATCTGAGGTTTGCGGACAAAATTTCGTGTCGCAACATTGAAAAAATCGCAAAAAAAAAAGCAAAAAATCTGCTTTTTTTTGTTTCCTAAAACTCGAAAACCATTAAATTTTAGTAAATGGTTTGTTTTCAGAATTTAAAGTCATTAAAATTCTCTACAAATATCACTACTTAGTTTTTTTCAGACCAACGGTTCGGTCTCAAATGCGAGTTGAAAATTGGCAATTTTCAGCGGTCTCTGCAAAACCCAATTTTTACATTCCAAAACTTATTTTTTTTATTAGAATGCTGTTATTTGATAAATTTCTCCTAGTTTACTGCATAAGTAATCAAAACGAAAAAAAAAGGATCGAAATTATTAAAATTCAGTATCAAAAGAGGTAGGACTCTAACAAAATAAAACTTAAGATATCGTTACTTATGATCATATAATTATTAATAATATTACAAATTATAAAGCTGGCCCCGTGGTGTTGGGGTAGCGTGCCTGCCTCTCACCCGGAGGCCCCGGGTTCGATCACTGGCTCCGTCAGGGATTTTAAAACTGACGTGAGGGTTGGAACGTGGTGCCCTCAGCCTCGTGAGGACAATTGAGTAGCTGTCTGACAGTGAGACAGCGCCCCGATCACGAATACCAAGATTAACGGTCGAGGGGACCCGACGCGATGATCACGCGTCACCCCAATATCTGCAGGCCAAATGGCTGGGCAGCGGTCGCTTGGTCGGCCTTAGCCCGTCATGGGCTGGATAATGCCAGGGGTTGACTTTTTTGTTGACTTTTTTCTTTTTATTACAAATTATAATATGCAAAAATTATATGAGCCGTTGTCTTTTAGAAGGTCCTGGCTGAGGTTCTTCGGTACATATCCTGCTTGTTCTGGAAATTGAAAGAGGTGGTGTCATTTCACAAAGAGAGGTGAGGATCGCAAAATGGATTGTGAGATTAAACATACCTTCCGCATCGTGCTGAGGTTCTTCGATAGCATCGGGTCCCGGCTCAGGGTCTGATTGCTCCATCGTCAGCGTTAGGGGTTGTTCTCCTGGAAAATAAAAGAGGTGGTGAGACACTGACTTGTGATTATATATCAAGGAGAAATGAATGAATACAAAATAACTTTTGAGATTCGACATACATCTGTCTCTTTCTTCAGTCTCTTCTATGTCTATGTCAGAGCTGTCTTCCGGGGGCTCAACGTTGTCGCACAGACCTTCGCATGATGTGCAGATTGGGAAACAATGAAGGCCCGCCTTCCTGCATCCACAATTGCGTTGGCAGCCCTTTTTACATTTACATGAAATGTACCTTAGTATTGAGTTTGGTGCAGGGTCCAAAGTGGTTGGCACTGGCACGAGACCACTACTAGTTCTATTCCACCCCCACTCACTTGGGTCTTTTTGTTGCTCGTCAGATGTGGCTTGACCGGATAACCACTGCTGCACCTGATAGTAAACTCTCAGTGAATGTTCTCGTGCAGGAGCTTCGGTAGGGGGTAATGAGGCAATGTTGGTCTTATTTTTGTATGATGAGGTTACGTATTGTCTGTATCTCAAATCGTTGAGACTGGTCTATTTTGTTTTTCATATAGAGCCATGACAAACATGTTTCCTGCTGTGACAATCTCATCTTGATGTGCGTTAGGGTCTTTGAAAGCTTCAATGACTGGTTGTAAGTCATTGTTATTCTGCAGGACTTTCAGAAATTTCAGTTTCCCCTGATTAAATAATGCAGAAGTAGTATCACAACCACTCATCGCATGCAGGGATAATATATGGTCTAATGGGATTTTCTCAGCAGCCAGATGAGGGTTGTAGAGGCTTTGCGAAATCTTTCCTTTTTCTGGTTTCAGAAAACATACATTATTTATATCACGGCTACACAGGCCAATCAAAATGACCAGAAGGTCGATATCTTCCCCACCCACTGTCACATGTTCGTTTGACGGGGCCATCTCAAGAGCTGTTGTGATAATTAGGATATCAGCATCCTCCACAGCTTGCTTTGAATCAATTTTTGCATCATGAAGTTTCTCCATTAACATATATATTAACCGGCTCTTGTTTTTTGAGTTTGCAAGAAAACTATCCTGCGAGACAGTGAGCACCATCATTTCTGTAAATGATATTGCAGCAGATTGTTTTCTTTGTGCTCTTCTCAATCGTTCTATGCGCTTGGTGCTATCACAAGCCTCGTCAGGATAGCCGTCGAAGATGACAATGGCACTTGATTTGTAGTTTGATTTGACATATGATACATAACTGCTGCAAATTTCTGCATATGTCTGACCGTGGCGCCATTTGACCCGGTGTTACAAAAAAAATCGTCTATGACATATTTTGTATCGTTCAAGTCCGTCTGTTCAGTCCGTGTAAAAGCATTGTACAAGCAGGATTTTGTTCCTTTCCCCATCCCATGCTCATCAAAAAAGCAAGAGGATAGAGGCTAAGTTCGTAACGTAAAAATTCTCGCAGTTCTTCATCTGAATGTTTCGCGATGGCCATTCGTTGAAAAAGTGTGATTGGATTGATAACTACAGCCCTGCCTTGTATTTGAATAGAGCTGTTCATGATCGCAAGAGGCAGCACTCTTTCGCTTCGTTTGAATTTTACAGCTTGAAAACCACCACCAACAATGCGCTGTATACCTTTCATGCCCACCTCCTTGGACAAATGGCATGTAATCCTCTCATCTGCGACAATACCTGTACTTAAAGATATTAGTTCACTGGTCTCTGGGAACGGAGGATGTTCATAACAACAGCAGACGCAGATAAGTTTTTAAATTGGTTCTTAGAACATATAACGCTCATATTCGGCAGATGGCATTTTAGGCTTTTGAAAGTCTCATCGGAGAACTTATAGTGGTGCCCTTTATCACCGTACAAAAGTTCATGGTGATATCAGTAATAGTTTCGGAGATATGGAATGCCGGTGAAATAATTTGCACAGCCGTCTTGTTGGGTTGGTGAGACGTAATAAAATTTGAAAGGCACGGTTGGGGTTTGCCGAAATAGTGCTATGACCTTACTTTTGCATAGAATTCTCCTTGTGACCCGGTCTTTATTGAAATCAACTTAAAAACTAGGTGAAATTAACTGAAAGCATGTCAATATAAACTAAAAGGTTGGTTTTGCAGAGACCGCTGAAAATTGTCAATTTTCAACTCGCATTTGAGACCGAACGGTTGGTCTGAAAATACAAACTAGGTAGTGATATTTGTAGAGAATTTTAAGTACTTTAATTTCTGTAAACAAACCATTTACTAAAATTTAATAGTTTTCGAGTTTTAGGCACAAAAAAAACGGAAAAAGCAGCTTTTTGCTTTTTTTTTGCGTTTTTGTTTCAATGTTGAGTCACGAATTTTTTTCCGCAAACCTCAGATTCGGATTCAGCACCCCAAAATACATATAGAATGACAGAAATCAGAACTACCCCAAAACTTTCCCACTAGCGGCCCTTTAGAGTACAAATTGACTGAACTATAAGTCCTGTGTGATAAGTTCCTTTTTGATATATGCTTGTGTGTGTGTGAAATATGAATGTTTTGATTTTGTCTTGTGTTATGCCTATAAACATCATTGTTTGTTTTAAAATGAACATCCTTATTCATTAAATTCTTTTTAAAAAACAATGCCTTCAAGGATATATATACAGGGCAGAGGGAGAATGTTTAAATCTTTAAACAGAGGTCTACATGATTCTCTAGTGTTTACATTTGCCATAATTCTAATCGCCCTCTTTTGTATCCTAAACGTGCTTAGTACATCTGGCGACATACCCCAAAATATGACCCCATATCTCAAGTATCAATGGAAACAAGCAAAATAAGTATTTCTTAATGTGTGCATGCTAGTGCAGGTTTTCAAAATACGTAACGCAAAGCACATCGAGTTCAGTTTAGTATTCAGATATTGTATATGTTTATTCCATTTCAAGTCATGTTGTATCCATAGTCCTATAAACTTTGTTTCTGATTTATTTTCTATTTGATGACCATTTAATGTTATATTGGGCTTCGCAGGATTCCTATTCTGCATAGTGTGGAAATTTAGACATACTGCTTTTTATAGTTGATTATGAGGCGATTATCTTGTGACCATTTGGTTAACTCTCCTGTAACGGAGTCAGCAGACTGCTGCATGACCTGTTTTAGTTTCACCTTTTATTACGAGTGTTGTATCGTCCGCAAACCAAATTTCCTTATGTGAATGAACGTTCTGTGTTATATCATTGATATATAGAAGGAAGAGTAGTGGGCCCAAAACCGATCCCTGGGGTACTCCAAATTTAATAATTCCCTAATTGGACAACGTTTCATTAAATAATTTGGTTCCATCATCCGTGTGTCTCAAGCTTACTATTTGTTTACGCCTTGTTAAGTAAGACTCGATCCATTTATTAGCTAGTACGCATACAGGATTTTGTTGAAACGCTTCATGCGTCGTCACTCATTTGTTGCATCTACTTGTGCGCAAAATATAAAAAATGGAGTTGCTATGTCGAAAACCTTCCCTGGCGTATACACAATAACTCATCAAAGTTTCATCGCAATCTGATGAATGGCATATGAACGCAGCGGGACTTTGTTGAAACGATTCGGGTGTCGTCGCTCATAAGATGAATCTACTCATGCGCTACCTACTTTAAAATGCATGTACTAAGCCAAAAACCTTCCCTGGAGTGTACACAACATCTCGCCCAAGTTTCATCGCTATCGGACGAATGGTATATGAACGCTTTGTTGAAACGCTTCGCGTGTCATCACTCATTTGTTGAATCTACTAGTGCGCTACCTATTCTAAAATGGATTTACTAAGCCTGAATCCTTCCCTGGAGTGTACATAATATCTCATCCATGTTTCATCGCTGTCGGTCGAATGGTATATGGACGCATATGGGACTTTGTTGAAACGCTTCGCGCGTCGTCGCTCTTTTGTTATATCTATTCGTACCCTACCTATCTTAAGGTGTATTTACTAAGCCACAAACTTTTCATGAAGTGTACACAAAATCTCACCCACGTTTCATGGCTATCGTATGAATGGTATATGAATGCATACGGGTCTTTGTTGAAACGCTTCGTGCCTATTTGCTCATTTATTGAATCCACTCGTACGCTACCTATTGTAAAATGGATTTACTAAGCCTGAAACCATCCCTGGAGTGTACATAATATATCTTTCAAGTTTCATCGGTATCGGACGAATGGTATAGAAACGCATATGGGACTTTGTTGAAAGGCTTCGTGCGTCGTCGCTCATTTGTTGTATCTACTCGTGCCGTATCTATCGTAAAATGGAATTACTAAGCCAGTTACCTGTGTCCGAGCGCGTTGTCTGCTCGTTTATAGACTATAACATCTACTAAGACCAGTGGATTATTTTCTTCTACTTCCATTGTTAAGTTGATGCCTAGATATCTGGAGCACATGAAGTCGAGGAATTCCTGAACTGAGTTGAGTCCATGTTCTCATATCAAAAAATCTCGTTTTCGTATCTGAACAAACACTCAAGTTTCAATGGGATCTCCTTCACATCTTCTTCCTGTAATTTGCCATGAAAACGTTTGCCAATAACGGAGAGAAGGGGAATCCCATGGCTGCTCCCTCCGTATGATGAAGCATCTTCCCATTGAGGACGAAGAATGTGGAGTTCATGCAGTTTTTAACTAAGTCAACTAAGTGCGTTGAAACATCGGTGGGCGGCTTCGGTGGCGCAGTTGGTAGCATGCTGAGCTTCTATGCCCAAGATAGCGGGTTCAAAACGGGCCGAAGCCGTCGGACTTTTAAGAGCGTTAAAAACCACTCAGTATGCCTTCCTTCCGAGGGGAAGTAAAGCCGGCGGTCCCATGTCATAGATTTATGGCATGTTAAAGAACCTTCCACTAATTACACCTGCGTGAAGGTAAATTGGATAGGTTAAGAATGTAAACAACGCTCTTAGGTTTCTACGTTCGTTGCCAAGAGCCGACTGCGGTGGCGTCTATTAGCTAAGTTCTGAACTAGGCCTAGTAGTCGTTGACGGTGGCGTTTGGTGGCAAAAGTAGGAACTATTTGAAAAATTCTAAGTTGCAGTCTGTACGGTACTTAAATTAAAAACAGATACACACACTAATACAGCCATCACAATTAACACCGTTTATCAGACAGATTCTACACACATCCAAAGTACACGGGGCTACATGACCACATTGTCGCAGCCCCTTAACTTAAGATCCAACCAACCAAGCATCGGTTGCTGTAAGCTCTTACCTAATTATCTGTGTGGCGTCAGGTACAGGAACCTTGGAAAATAAGGACTCCACATCGAGGCTTGCCAGTATTATTTATTTATCGTATGTCATACTAACAAAAAAAAGCAGGCAAGATAAGTATATGCACACATACATATTAATATATACATATTTACAGGGTCACAGGACAAGATATAATTATGTATTTAAATCTAAATGCCTTATCCAATGCATTGCTCTAGGTGTTGCCAACAGGAAGTCAGACCGATTACCCTGCCAGTAATCAGCTTGCCAGTAGATCGCCGTAACTCAATTTTATACTCGCTGTGATATCTACAAGATTTTGGGAGTTACTGACGTGAGAGTGTGGCGGAGGGAATAAAGGATGCTGGACCTGATTCCAATATTTAGCAATAGCTTGAGTTGGGGACGCTATGACGCTAAATATTGGTCTCAGAGGCACACCGGTCTTGTGTATATTCGGTAGGACATAGAACGTCGGAGTTTTTGAGTAGCGAGGTTCTAGGGATTTCTAGTTCTCTTCTGTAATAGATGAATCCTTAATTAGCCGCGTCTTCGTTTTCTCTATTTTTTACGGGGTTACTTTATACGCTGGATCCGATCTACTGGCCTGGCATATTTGATGTCCTGAGAAGCCTCAGTTCTAATTTATTCTGCTTCTAAGACTGGTAGATGACGGATAGAAGCTTATAGCCCGCAAGTAATATCTTCCGTAGGCATGATGGTGAAATTAAGTACATTGCTTCTAATGTAGGGTGTGGTAGTTTAATACAGAAGACTGAATTGATAACATCAAGATTAGGAGACATGAAGTACGGCATTAAGAGCGTCTAAAGACTTATGACTCAAACAAAAAGGGGATTGTATCCTTGTCACTCATCAATTAAGCCGCCTCTGTAAAATCTCACCCAATTAATCGCAAGATAAGACTTGTTTTCATGAATATTGGCGAAGGTGAAGCAATGTTGCAAAGGGTGGAGGAATAAGCGCCTCGTTCTTTACGGCACCTGGCATGTAAAAATTCTAACGACTTTTAATCGGAGGATTTTGGTGGCTAAGATACGATCCAAATTCACTCATGCTGTCAGAACTATTAATCCAAAATCTCCGACAAGACACACCTGTAGATAATTGTAAAATGTTCAGACTGTAATTGGAAACGACGTCAGTTACTGGTTACTCTTGAAGAAAAGCTTTCTGGTAATGGTTTTAATAAAAGTTATCCGAATTATAATTACACTTCATAGATATCCAAGATTTTGTTATTGTTGTTCCGTGATAATGTACCGCAATTTAAAGTGTTTATTACTAATTTCTTCAGACTAATATATCCAGATACATCGGATCCTGCTCTAAGGAAGATTTCTCAATTTGATAATAGTGTAGAACAATTTGCTAACAGTGCATCTGGAGGAAAATTTACTACCAAACAGAAATTGACGTTAACCATTGGCAGTCATATCGGTAAAATGGCATATCAATGTAGCGTATGCGAGTCCAAATTCACTGAAGCAGGTCATTTGAAAACACACATGCTCATCCATAGCGGTAAGAAGCCGTACTCATGTACGGTATGTGAAAGCAAATTTTCAGTAAGACTACGTTTAAAAAGACACATGCTCATCCATAGCGGCGAGAAGCTCATTTCATGTAGCGTATGTGAATCCAAGTTTACTCGTGGAGAACAGTTAAAAAAACATATGCTCATCCATAGCGGCGAGAAGCCGTTCTCATGTATCATATGTGAATCCAAGTTTTCCGAACAAGGGAATTTGAAGCGACATTAGCTCATCCATAGCGGCGAGGAGCCGTACACATGTAGCGTATGTGCATCCAAGTTTACCGATAGAGTAGGATTGAAGGGACACATGCTCATCCATAGCGGCGAGAAGCCGTACTCGTGTAGCGTATGTGACTCCAAGTTCAGACAGGTAGGACATTTGAAAACCCACATGAACACCCATAGCGGCGAGAAGCCCTATCGATGTAGCGTATGTGAATCCAAATTTCTTAAAAGGGGAGATTTGAAGACACACATAGCCATCCATAGCGGGAAGGAGCCGCACCTATGTACGGTATGTGAAACCAAGTTTTCCGGCAGAGGTCGTTTAAGGAGACACATGCTTATCCATAGCGGCGAGAAGCCCATTTCATGCAGCGTATGTGAATCAAAGTTTACCCGTAAGGAACAATTGAAAAATCATATGCTCATCCATAGCGGCGAGCGGCCTTACACATGTAGCGTATGTGATTCCAAGTTTACCGAGAGAGTAAGTTTGAAGAGACACATGCTCATCCATAGCCGTGAGAAGCCCATTTCATGTAGCATGTAGCGAATCCATACTCATATATCGTGCGTGAATCCAAGTTGATCCAGAGAGGAGACTTGAACAGACACATACTCATCCTTAGTGGGCGAGAAGCTACGTTCATTTAGCGTTGTGAATATACGATTTCTGACAGATCGCACATACTCGCCCATTGCGGCGAGAAGCCATACTTATGTGGCGCATGTGAATCCAAATTTACCCTGAGGTGAAATTTGAAAAAACACATGCTCATCGATAGCGGCGTGAAGCCATATTCATGTACCGTATGTGAATCCAAGTTTTACGTCCGAGAAAATATGGAGACACTCCTCGTCCATAGCAGCGTGAATCCAAGTTTACCACGAGAGGAAATTGGAAGAAACACATGTCAGTCCATAGCGGCGAGGAGTCATGTTCATGAAGCGTATGTGAATCCCAGTTTACTTTAGGTGGAAATTTGTACAAACACATGTTTGTCCATAACGGCGAGATGCCCAACGCATGTTTTATATATGAATCGAAGTCCTCCCAGATTGTATCTTTGAAGAGGCACATGCTAATCCATAGACACGCTTCCTAAACTCCAGAGGCGAGAAGCCATTTATGTAATAAAATGTAAATTGACTTAAATGTAAACAGTTTATGACTTCATAACTTATGGTGGTAATAAGTGATAGTAATGTAGTACAGGGGGATCCTTTTGTTGGAGCGCAACTACCAGCCGCGGAGGCCTTCCGCCAGCCAACCAAACTCGAATCGCTGATTGCGTGCAGACAAAATCCGTAACATAGTACATTAATTAACAGTAATTTCACCCAGCATATCATGATTAAATAACTTACCTCTTCGCAGAAGATGTTGAAAATGTTCCTCTTCAGCTGTCAGACAGGCGTTGTACCAGGTAAATAAATTAGCGGTTACACGTTGTAATTCCCTTGTGTTGTGAGGGATATCTGCTGCCGTATATTGTAATCCAGCCCCACTAGTGTACGGAAAATGGATTTGTACACTCCGAATTTTAAAATACCACACTATCATACATCAAACGCGCTTAGGACCATGCTTCGATTAATTTTAGTAAACGCGCTAGGTGTGACAGGAGTAGCTACATAATGCAACGCTGTAACTTTCAAAGATTCAGAATTCAAATTTTGATGAATGTTGGCTATAGGCATTAGTCAGCTGAGAATCTAGGCCTTAGTTTTATTTTCTGCATTTCGTTTGAGCCCATACCATTCTTTCGGCTGCCTGGATTGGCAAGCCAATCTTTTAAGTACAGGCAACGACAGATAGGTGGACTTGCTGCAACAGCTACGAACAGTTGGGAACGGTTAGTTTTTATCCAGCCGCACACAAGTATGGCTGCGAGGTGCACCACACAAAAAAGAATTTTCATTTGCTGTACTTTTATTAAGAACGAGTCTGTTGGTGTTACAGAGCATTTCAACAGGAATTTCTGGTGGTAAGGTGCCTTCGAAGACTTCAGTTCGGAAGGTTGTGCCAAAGTTCAAGACTACGGGGGCAGTTTCAAATGAAAGAATTAAACGGATACGTCATGTTTTGACAGTAGGGAAATTAGAGGACATAACTGCTCGATTATTATGGTCAGCGAGAAAATCTTTGTGAAAATAAGCCAACGTGTAAGAGGGTCACAAAACTAATTAGGTGTCGACCGTACAATATTACTGAGGTTCAAACCTTAAGTCCAAGAGATCCAGTGGCAAGAGCCAACTACTGTAATTGTTTCCTCCAGTCCGTGCACGACGGAATTTTAGATCCACAGTTAGTGTTTTTCAGTGACGAGGCGTGGTATTATTTACGTGGCCGTGTGAACTCACAAAACAATCGATACTGGTCACCTGTGAACCCAAGACTGATCCACCAAATCCTCCTGCATGACGGAAAAATCGGTGTGTGTTGCGCAGAAACCGCAAAAAGGATTATAGGCCCAATTTATTTTCCGTGAAACTATTAATTCGTTTCGATACCTTCAGGTTATTTTGAATGATTTCTTTGTCCGGTTAACACACAGGGAAATATTTTAAGTTTTTTCAGCAAGACAATCTGCGCATACTGCGCACAATTCATTGGACGCAATAAGTGCTGTCTTAGGTGACAGGGTGATTAGTGCTGGGTTGTGGCCGCCTCGAAGCCCAGATTTAACACCGTGTGATGTTAATTTGTGTTGACGCTTAAAAGGCAAAGTGTATCGATCTAATCCTTGTACGCTAGAGAAGCTAGAGAACAATATACGGCAGCAGATATCCCTCATTACGGAAGGAGAATTACAACGTGTAAACGCTAATTTATTTACACGATACAATGCCTGTCTGTCAGCTAAATGAAAACATTTTTACATCTTCCGTGAAATGGTACGTTCATTAATCATCATATACTGGTACATATACCATTAATTAAAGCACCATGATGTGGTTTTTACCTGGGCCTAATCTGCGGCCCGAGTCCGGTGGGATGGCGAAAGGAGTTCGCGTGCCTGGTAGCTCGCCTGTGGCCCCCCTCCAGCCAAATAATCTCACTGTTTATGCGAAAAACAACTCAGCTCCAAGGAGACATTTGCGGACATACGATCGAATCTATATACTCTAGAAACCATGCTTCTTTTGCAATTGTGAAGCTTCATTTGCTAAGAGAGGACATTTAAATAAACACATTATAATTCATTGTGGCAAGTTCATACTTTTGATTTGTAGTTATTGTTGGAGTCTTCAGTCTTTTAACTGGTTTGATACAGCCCTCCGTACGTTTATGTCCTCCGTCAATCTTTCCATTTCTACACCCTACAACCGTAACAATCTTTTAAACATATTCTAACCTTCGTCTATTTCATTAGTTTTTAATCTCGACACTTCCTTCCTTAACTACGTTAGCTATTCCTGGGTGTCTTACTCGTAGAATGTGTCCAGCCAACATATCGCAGGTCTCATGGGTAGTGGCCAGAAATAACTCCTCTTGCCTTCACATTTAAATACCTTGCAATGTGTTGTTCTAACTCCTATTTCATCTTCAATATTCTCCTGTAACAGCGCATTTCAGGATCTTATATTCACCGTTTTTATCCTGCTCCTAGGGTCCTAGTTTTACTTCTTTGGCGTGTCGGGCCCCAGGAAAAAATCAAAAGTGACTTTCTTATCCTTAACCCTATACTTGGTGTCAACACCATTTTACACTGCAGAAATGCCGTCCTTGCCTCAGACAACCTAATTTTCATATCCTCTTTGCTTCGTTCATCACTGGCTATTTTGCTTTCTAAGTAGCAAAAGTCTCCTACTTAATTTAGCTTTTCACTTGCCAATTTGACGTCAATATGGGTTTCAGATTTCTTTCGGCTGCATTCCATGATTTTGGTTAACTTTATTCATTTTAATCGTGATTTACGTTCGTTATACGAAGTCCCCAGCATTCAAAACTCATTCAAAACTTCTGGTGAATCGGCTATGATGACAACGTTGATAACAAATATCAGAGTTGAGATTATTTCTCCTTGAATATTTAATCCTACTTGAAATTTTACTCTAATTGCTTTTTCAATGAATAGATTAAAAACTAGGGGTGATAAGTTGTAGCCTGGCCTTTAGTATAGATTGCTGATCAGCCACCCATCCCCGTACTTGATTCCGATATGTTTCAATGTGTCAAACAACTTACTCTAATCAACGTCATCAAAAGCTTATTCGAAGTTTACAAATACTACGAGCGCTCTTTTATTGTTCCGTATTCTGCCTTCCAGGATCAGCCTGCTACTTAAGTACAGCATCCGGAGAGGAGCTTTTTTCCAAAATGCCGTAGGTCCATCGAAGACAAAAAATTAATTACAGATGGCAGCACATAGTTTTTCATGGCAGTTATTAATGCTGGTGGAGAGACATAACAAAACGTTGTTAGTTTCGTTCATATAGTGCTTCCAACAGAAGGTTATGTTTCAAACTGCTGTTAGTCCAATGTAGATTTCCATTCAAAATGACGCCAGTCCAAATCATGTTGCTTTTGCATTCAAAGTGTGTGTGAGTATTGATAAACAATTCGGTTTCAATCAAAATGCATTAAGTGGTGAGGCACTATTTCAAGGAGAAGGCTGAAGAAGTTCTACATAAAACTGTTCAGGCATTTAGTAGACACCAGTGTTTTCAATTCATTTACCCTGTACACGAAGATGGGACATTACGAGTCCCAGCTGAATTTCAGACTGAAGTTACTAGAAGGACTCACTGAAAAGTATATAACAGCTACCTCCAAGCCAAGGAGAGTAGGACGTCCGAGTATTGAATCCGTAGCTCGACTCACGGCACGGCACTTCATGGACATGAACCCCGGAACTTCTTCGCAAGCGCATTCGAGGAAAAGGTGTGTGGTCTGTCTCTCTCACAAGGTGAGAAAAGAAACAATCTACTGCTGCAGGGAATGTGATGTGCCACAGTGTGATGTTCCATGCTTCAAGGTGTACCACACTGTGAAAATCTTCTAACTCGTGTGTTCATGTGAGTGATTGTTTACATGAAGTGTTGATTCTGTTATATTGTATTCCACTTTGAATGGTGTATTGCATTATTATGATTTAGTATGCAACCTTCCAGTCTGAAAAAACTACCAGAAATGTCCAACAATTTAAATGAAAATCCGACATTGAATTAGATTTAGGGTGCACTGTATATACATAAATGTAAATATATAAATATATATATATATATATATATATATATATAACAAAATATTTTACGAGCTAAAATTCCCATATTTTTGCCATTATGAACACGGCCTACTGAATTCAAATGGGTTCTTTAACATGCCAACAACGTATGACGTGCGTGCTGTGATTTTTCTCGCCATTCAAAAGTACTTATTTTTTTGTTATACCTCAGATCTGTTTGCTATTCCTATGAAATGCTCACAATTTGGACGAACAGAAAACGCATTTAAAAAAATACGCAACAAGTGGAAAATAAACCCTCGGTTAAGGGGTTAACTTGAATCATTGTTTTGGAGCTCAATCGCTTCAAGTACTGGCTGCGGAAAGAATATAGTTTTTATGTTAGCCAACGTGAATGCACATAAGGAGATAACGTATACTGGCGGGATTTGGAATTGCTTGTTGAAAATGGAAGCTGTTCAGGTAAAAGATGCCAATGCCGGTAGCCGGAAGAGAAAGAAGAAGGAAACGAAGAAAAACGGAGACGAATCAGGTACTGCTCGGGTCCATGCTCTATGAACTTGCGGGGCGAGGAGACGTGGGAGGCGGGAACAGCCCGCCGTGTTATCAGGAATTCCAGTCTGTTCCATTATTGCCAACATAGAACCGTTGCCTATACCAGTTCCCCCAGGGGCCTACGGCTAAAGGGACGTTGGTTGGCGACCACGGGACCCCAGCTGAGTTCGGCATTGCTTCCACTTACTTGTGCCGGGCTCCTCTATGATATCTTTCATATCGACCTCCCTTGGCCAACTCTTGCTCTTTTCCGACCACGACGGTATTGGGATATCCAAGGCCTAGGGAGCCTTTTACTTTCCCGACTTAATTGGCCCTTGTCTCATCTTTCTTGATCCCTCAGTCTTCGAGGGATCAGACCTCTTCTGTTCTCTGCGAATCTCCTGCCTTCTGCTCAAGGCCCTTAAGGAGGCAGGGTGTGTGTGGTGCACCCTGGATAGGCCTCACGGCTGGTGAGTTCGAGAGTTAGCGATCCCGAGGGATTCCTGACCTGGGTCCCGTTTTTTCCTCCCTTTTTCCATTGCCTCTGCAGCAACTCGCCAAGGCCTAGAGCAGCAAACACAATTTGGAATGACCACCTTGATGCATATGGACTTAAATTAAATATTTCCAAAACTGAATACATGGAGTGTGGAGAGCAAACCGATGCCTCTACATCTATTGTTGGATTCCAATATTGGGGCTCATACATAACATCAGATGGAGACACAATGAGAGAAGTACGAATGCGATGAAATACAGCTTGGCCTAAGTGGCGACAGGTGCCAGGAGTTTTATGTGATCCTGTGATTCCTGTGCGACCAACTGCAAATCTTCCTGAATCGTTGCTTGAGACGTATCATCAATCGAAGATGTCATATCAAATGAAGCTCTATCGGAGGAAACTAACCAGCAGAAAATGGATATACAAATAAAGGAGATAAAGTAGCGATGGATAGGTCACACCCTCATTCCCATCTTCTGACCTGGGACCGGTTTTTTCCTCCCTTTTTCCATTGCCTCTGGAGCGGTCCCTCTCCTCATTCCCTTTCCCATCTGCCTTTCAAGGCTCTCCTTCCTTCCAAGTCCCTCAAACCTCATTCTTCGAGAGTGCTGAAAAGTACAAAGCAAGAACTTCCAAATAAAAGCAGCAAGACATAAGGATGTTGCTTGAGAATTTTGGAGGAGACAACTGGGCGGAAGACGAATCTCGTATTATGAAATGCTAGATGCCACGGAGCGGGCAATTCAATCACTCGGGTGGCACCACGATAACTTATTCTTGGAGCTAGACGATACTTTACTGAAAGAGAATGACAATGACGATCACTGTGAAGAAGATGGTAGTGGACTAAAACTGTAGAGATCATTTTTCAAACATGAAACTCGAGATATATTCGTATAAGAGGCGAAGGTAAAAAGAATGCTTTGTAATATTACGGGAATTTCTAAATAAAACTAAATACATAGTAACTGTATGTAGTACAACATTTCATTCAAAACGCAGTATGTTGGTGGTTCGCGTACAAAATGCAGTGTGTCCCGTCCCCCTTGGGGGATCTGTAATGCTAGCTTCGTTTGGTATTATGGCATTTTAACCAATTGATTCACACAAATGGTTTAGACGCTGCACGTTTTTCTCTCTAATATCTCAAAATCGTTTATGATGGACTTACAGCATTTTGGAAGAAAGCCGCTCCCTTGTTCACTCGTTTATCCTGAAACCAAATTGGTATTTACCCAACTCCGTATCTATCTGTCTTTCCGTGCGCTTGTAAGTCATTCTAGTCAGGATGTTTGAAGCTTGAGTCATCAAGCTGATTGCGCGACAATCTTCCCATATGTCAGCTCCTGTATTCATTGGTATAGGGATTACACCATTCATCTAAATATCAGAGGGTACTTCACCTGTCCCATAAACCCTAGTGCTCTATCAAATTCAAATATCAATATTTAATATCCTTTCTCATCGTCATCAATTTCCTCCTCACTTTCCATCTAAATATTCTCTATTAAATACCTTTATACAAACGCTCTATGAATATTTTCTCTCTCTCTGCCATTCTTCTCTTTCTGTTACAGGTTTTCCATCTGAAACCTTAATATTACAGCACATAGTCTTCCTTTCCTTACAACTACTATATTCAGTAAACTGTAAATACTCTTCCAAATTTTAGACAATTTTCTAAAAGGAGACATTTCTTTTTGACAGTTTTTGTCTGGTTCCTGCACTTGTTAACCTGATTCTTCAGACGTGTGCAATCTGCCTTACCTTTTCATCTCCTGCAATCTCCCAAAGTTTCAGGATCGCATCCTGGCGCAGAGTGTGCGTAAATGCGAGGAGCCGTGACAGAAGAATACTGGCACGTTAATGATCCACTTCGGGTGAAACGTTTGGCAGCCTGTCGTCTCTAAATACCGCAGTAATCAATAGGGATGTAAAACCAATAACATTGTTTTACCTTCTGCATTCTTGTCCTTCCTCGTTCCATCCAGTAATTCTAGTGTATCCTGAGTGATTCATAGCTATTGTTTCTTCTCTATCAATGTTTTCGCCTGAGGATTTTCTTACTTTGTTTTTCAAAACTACCCGTTTTTCTGCATTTGAAGTTTGTTCAAGATTCTTCAATAGTCCTTTTCTTATACTCCACTTGAACTATCAAGATCCAGTTTCTTGCGTACGTGTGCTTTTCTCCCTCTCCACGTCGACCTAAATCTTAGCAGAAATATCTGAAACCACTTCAATGAAGATGAAAAATAAAGTATGGAATTGTTTAGTACCTGTGGACCTGCGACAGTGACCTAATATACATATTAAAATTAGAAATGCAACAAAAGTCGCCCAATTAGTTCATTACGAACGTCTCATCTAATGTTAATTCTTAAGAGTCAGGGTATCCATCAGATATTTTGAAAAAATTCGGTATGTGAGTTTGTCGACATTCCTGGAATCTTCTGTACGCCGATGATGTCTTGTTGGTAAGCACGACACGCCAAGGCCTAGAGCAACAAACCCACATTTGGAATGACCACCTTGATGCATATGGACTGTAATTAAACATTTCCAAAACTGAATACATGGAGTGTGGAGAGCACACCGATGGCCCTATATCTATTGTTGGTTAAAACTCAACAAGATCACTGGATTCCGATATTTGGGCTCATACATAACATCAGACGTAGACACATTGCGAGAAGTACGAATGTGATCAAATACAGCTTGGCCTAAATGGCGGCAGGTGACAGGAGTTTTATGTGATCGTAAGATTCCTGTACGTCCAACTGCAAGTCTTCCTGAATCGTTGCTTGAGACGTATCATCTATCGAAGTTGGCCGGAGTTCATATCAAATGAAGCTCTATGGGAGGAAACCAACCAGCAGAGAATGGATATACACATGAAGGAGAGAAAGTGGCGATGGATAGTTCACACCCTAAGGAAGCCTGCTGGAACCATTCAGAGGACGGCTCTCGATTGGAACCCACAAGGGTCCCGAAAACGGGGTCGTCCGAAGAAGACCTGGAAGGGGACGATAGAGGAAGAATACCTGGCAATGGGAAAGACATGGTGTGAGGTGAAGAAGTTGGCCAACAACAGGACCCAATGGATGCGTTTCAAGTAAGCCCTGTGTTCTGAGAGGAGCAACAGGAATTAAGTCCATGAGATGAGGATGCGGCGCTGGTCCATTGGCCTAACAAGACTAGATCATGTAACCAATTATCATTTACAAGCCGGACGATTGTTTTAGAAAATTGCTCTTAACCTTGAAGCTTGCGTGTGAGCCTGTACACGGTCACTCTGTCACCCTTTCGCTTCATAGTTGTCTCCACTTGTCTGATGTAATGGAATTCCAGACTTGAGTACGTGACGACACCACCGTGAAGAACAGTACAGTCCACGTTCAAGTATTGTAATGCGGAGGTTCACGTTCCATAGTTATGAACTGAACGGCATTATATTCGCCAATGACTTCTTCAGCAGTAGCGTGAGATAGTATTGTCCGTCATCTGACCACAGTGAGCAGGTGACAACAACACTGGTACTGTAGTAACTCGCCTCCAGGCTTCCATAATGATCTTCCACTCGTCTAGAACCCTTGGTGTCGCACCGATCCCTGACAAGATGCTGGAAGCTCGCCTGCGTTGGTACGGACATGTACTAAGGTCTTGCGAGGACTCAGTGGCTAACATAGCACCACAACTAGATGTAGTAGGCAATCGACCACAAGGAGGGCCCAAGAAGCGGTGGCTTGACCAAATCAAGGAGGACATGAGAGCAGCCAATGTTGAGAAGAAGGATGCTGCAGACCGTGCAAGATGGAGGCAATTGTGCAGAAGAGCCGACCCTGCTCTGCGGGACAAAGGCTAGAAGAAGAAGAAGAAGAAGAAGATGTGAGAGTTTGTCAACAAGGAGCAGGTCACGCAAAAGAATCATGCACTCCACATTCCAATGGCTGGCACATCGCTTGCGGTCTAATGTCGACACACATGGAAAACTTTAATATATCAAAAAGTACTCATATGATATGCGAAATAAACACACCACTGATCTTGTCACTCGATTCTTAGTTGTTCCAGTGGGTAAAATTAGTATAGTAGCATTAAAAAAAAGTTGCTACTGGTTTTCCGGTAAATACTTATGTGCTGGGGGCAAAATGGATTGTGTTGTATGAGACCCTAAATAAGACTTAAGAACTTGAAAAACTGAATGACGATATCTTAAACGGTTCCGTAGATATATGAGGTGGTATTCATAGCTGAATAATGATTGGCATTATTAACCATCTAGAAAACGAAAGGAAGAAAACTTGTAAATCTCACGATCATGAGCCACGGGACCTCCTTTTTACGCACAATCCGAACCACAAGACATGGCATTTCATTTCGAAAATCTCACATGCATTGACCGGGAATCGAACCCTATCTACCTTGGTGAGAGGCTAACGGCTTCACAGTCAACGAACACCTAAACAATCTAGAATTAATGATTCCTACGGTCTCTCCGCCATGCATGGCCAGTGCACGGCTCGGCACCGAACTTAACTATCAATTTTCTCTCTGCTTACTTTTAATTACCGCACATTCCTTGCACACGGCGTTAGGAATGAGAAATTCTAACATTCAAGAAGAAAAAAAAACTTTTTAATGAAACAGTTTATAACGTAGAGATATTATCTGTGTTTATTTATAGAAAAATAGACATAAGAGAAGAAATCTTCTATGAAATAATTAGACACGGCAACACCGGACACGAGCATTGAAGAAAGATGGGAACTGGCAAATACTTGCCAATCAGCTAACATAATTCATTTGTTTGTTTGTTTGTTTGTTTGTTTTAGCTCTGTTTGCTGTTGCCTATTTGTTAATCCAGTGTTTGTACACTAGCTTACTTATTTATTTGATTGTACTGGGCGTTATATAAGTCATGGGTTAATAATATGTATTCTGCAACATAGTTCTGGCTGTAACGCGAATTAGCTGATTATAAACTCGGCAACGTAGGTCAGTGGTTCCGAGCTCGCGCCATATCTTTAACGTTCTATCTTTAGAAAGACAGGAGACTGCTGTTTATCTTGATCCCGCCTGGAATTGATATATGAGCCAACAGAGAATCGAGGGTCGAATCCTTTTTTTATAGAGATAGAAAATGAATTTTGAATCATTATTCTGTAAATTCACGGAATCTGCTTATTTGTATTTATGGATTTACTGTTTTATGTGAAATATCATTCCTAAGTAATTTACCAGCGATATTCTTACCATCGTTCCTATCAACCTTCAATATTTCGTGGTTTGAATAGTTGGATGGGTTTGATTTAGCAACTCCACCGCTGTACGTCATCATATACACGTGGTTTGAATTGTTTGATGGGTTTGATTTAGCGACTCCACTCCTGCAATTCATAGCATACACGTGGTTTGAATTGTTTGATGGGTTTGATTTAGCGACTCCACTCCTGCAATTCATAGCATACACGTGGTTTGAATTGTTTGATGGGTGTGATTTAGCAACTTCACCGCTGCAATTCATAGCATACACGTGGTTTGAATTGTTTGATGGGTTTGATTTAGCGACTCCACTCCTGCAATTCATAGTATACACGTGGTTTCAATTGTTTGGCGGGTTTGATTTAGCAACTCCACCGCTGTAAATCATAGCATACACGTTGTTTGAATTGTTTGATGGGTGTGATTTAGCAACTATACTGCTGTAAATAATAGCATACAAGTGGTTTGAATTGTTTGATGGGTGTGATTTAGTGACTCACCGCCGCAAATCATAGCATACACATGGTTTGAATTGTTTGATGGGTGTGATTTAGCAACTCCACCACTGCAAATCCTAGCATACACGTGTTTTGAATTGTCTGATGGGTGCCATTTTGCGATTCCACCCCTGCAAACCAAAGCATACACGCTCAGGTTTTAACATGTTTTACATGATCTAGAAAAGGCCTATGATAGCATCCCTAGAAACAATAGTTTGGGAAAGCTTAGCAAATAGGGGGATAGGCAAGGAACTGAGAGACATGATATAAGGAATATGCATGGATTGCTACAGTAGTGTGAAGACTAGAGTCGGGTCATCGGAATGGTTTCAAATTGTCACTGGACTAAAGCAAGGAAGTGTGTTGTCACCATTATTGTTCATAATGGTGATGGATGACATCATGAAGGCAGCAATGAAAGACTATAGAAGGGCAAAGATGAAGGTAATGTTGTTTGCAGTCGATGTTGTGATCTGGTGCGAGGATGAGATGGAGGTACAAGAACAGTTAGACGTAATAAATGAAAAGATTGAGCAATGGGGATTGAAGATAAATGTGGAGAAGCGTAAACAGTGGTGGTGAGTAGAGGTGAGAAAGAAGGAAAAGGAGTAATCAAAGTCGGAGATAAGGAATTGGAAGTGGTGAATCACTCCAAGTGAACTGACTGAAGATGGAAGACTAGATTTAGAAATTAGCGGAAGAATACAACTCGGGAGTGCAGTCTACCAAGAGGTACGGGGACTAGTATGGAACAAGGATATACCAATTAAGGCTAAAGAAGTTCTGTACAAAGCATATTATGTTCCTATAATGACATGTGCAGCAGAAACTTGGACAATGACTAAGAGGGATGAGAGCAGAGTACAAGCAGCTGAGATGAGATTCCTGAGAAGTATGGTCCAGAAAACGAGTAGAGACAGATTGAGCAATGAAGATATACGGAATGAACGAGTACAGAGACTAAATTACAAACTGGAGCAAAGCAGATTGAGGTGGTTTGGACTTGTCAAACGGATGAATGAGGTAAGACTACCAAGACGAGCACTGGGACGACACATGACAGGGAAGAGAGGACGAGGAAGACCAAGCATGCGTTGGATGGACTCGGTGAAAAATAGCATTAAGAAACGGAACCTGGATTGGAACACCGTGTCGGAAGAGGAACGCTGGAACGACAGAACAAAGAAGGAGAGGAACCATATTTGCCCCCACATAGTGTCAGCTGGAAAAGGGGAAATGAAGATGATGATGATAGAAGATCCGGACATCACAAAATGTCATTTTGTGAATATTAAACACACACAACTACTTGTTTTGTCATCCGCCTATCATTACCTTCAAATACTATGATAATTAATACATATTTTGAAACTCTAAGGATTCTTCGTCCATTAATAAAGGCCAGAGAATGTTCATAATTATTGTAAAATCACCTGGAATGCTTCCTAGGTTGCGCATTATTCTAGAGAATTAGGTTCAATATTTGTGATATTGCCGTGAATGTGCATTCTGCAAAGTTTGTAAACAGTGTTTATGTTCATAGCTGTTGCCAGATTAAATGTAATCATTTCTGTTTCTTTAAGACACCTCGCGGTGTAGCGGCTACCATTCTTAGCTGTCACCTCGGTCGACCGGGTTCGATTCACGGCTTTACCAAGAAATGCTTATTCTGGTGTGAGGACACACTTTGCCTCGTGAGAAGACGAGTGTTCGATTCCCAGATCAGTTATCCTGGAAGTGATTTTCCATTGTTTACCCACTCCTGCTCCAGGGAAATGCTGGGATGGTTGTTAACATAGGGCCACGGCCACCCCCTTACCATTCCTATCCCAAATTTACAAATACACCCACATGTACAGCCATCACAATTACACAGGTCACTACACAAATTCTACAACCACACCCAAAACTACACGGGGCTGTAGAGCCCCTAAAGAGCACAATCACAACTAAGATGACGCATATAAAGAATTCCATTTATAATAAACTATTTATTACCTTAAGTCAATACATTGTACATTGTGATCTTCCTCAGCGTGGTAAATGTGCAATAACATACACTTAATAACATTTTGGAATAACAGAGGATCCTAAAATTATTTTTGTTCCAAAAGCTCAGAAAGTAATATTTCACAATACAGATCTGTTACAAAATGAAAAACATGAAAAATTCTTTATAAAACAGCGTTGAATTGAAGAGATCTAAAAAGAAGAAATTAAACTGAGAAACAAAAACACAAAAACAGAACGGAAAAAGATATAAAAACTATCACACTAACGTGGATGTGAAAATAGAAATGCTGACTAAGTTAGGTTATAAATGATGGTTGATATGTATTTGCCAGGTAGAGAAATCGTGTAGAGAGAAAAAACTAACAATATAAATAGTCTTGCATATTGAAATTAATGTGTTAGAATATTGGATCATAAGAGCAAAAACTTATTTTACTTACATTGTGGAGAGAACGTGGGAAATAGGTGTGACGAAGTTGTTATTAATTGGTAAGAAATATATTGGTAATATAGTTGCCAAGAAACTAAATAACGTGATCGAAATGGATTGCCTAGAAGGAAATGATGATATGGACAGATATGAATAGTGGATCTAGTATCTAGAAACCTCCTATAGAGAGCATGTAAAGAATGAAGCTTGTCGGAAGTCCCGTTACCATGGTGGCGTTGCATGCTAAACGAATATAATTTGGAGAAGGCTGTTTGTGCTGAAGTAATATGAGTATATTACAAGAAGTACACAGTATCTGGCATCCGATGTAGAATTCCTTACTCTAACTTCTTGTCACAATTCCATATGACTAAACATTCAACACGCAGGATTATTGCTCAGCAGATATATTTGTATAAAATTATGAATGGTATCTCAGACACGAGTAAAACTTAAGGGCAAATAAATTTCTACGTAAGATAGAAATGTCTCAGAAAACGAAAACTCTTAATAGTTAAAAAATGCAATACAAATCCCCATAAAAATTCACCTATATTGGATATGTGCTGTACTTACAACCATTTGGATTTCGGAATGTCCTTGCTAAATTGTGGACACAAATTGCACTTAGTTTTAGCTGTCAAATGATTCACTGTTACAAGGATATTAAATATGGCTGCTGTTAGGTTTAGGTTTCACTTTATTATTAATTACCAATAATGCCAACCTTACAGCATTGTATTAGTTTTACATTATGTGACCAAATGATCATTTACTGTTATTGCGACTAGAACGTGGGGATATTACTTGTTAACAAGTTTTTCAAATTTTAATTTATAATTTTTAATTTTCAATTTTTATATTGTATTTTAATGCATTTTGTATTTCCATGTATTATCTGGGTGTAAACAATTGGAGCACTGCCCTGTTGTGGCAATAAATAAATACGTAGGATATATGAAAATAGGCGGTATAGTTATTAACGGAACTACTTGTTTTATCATATGTTGAGTGCATTTAAAATGGATACGAAAATGGGTGTGATTGGCTGGAGCCCAGGATGGGGTAAGTCAAATTGTGGACCTAAGGCCGCCATGTAGGGGGTTTTAGCTAATTACTCAGCCCCATACTGAGGGGGTAAGCGTAATGGGTAACTGTAAATTTAAATCAGTTAATTATTTATCCCACTTTTCTGTTGGTGACCAGTTTGTTCAAGTCATGAAATGTGTCTTATCTTGTTTTGTGGCTCGCGCGTTTTGTGAAGAAATGTAATATTTTCTTCGTGTGTGTGCATGTTGAATGAACCAGCATTTCCCCCCTTTCTTTAATCTGTGTTATGTGTCTGTGTGCATCTTTGGTTCTTGGAGTCGCCATCTACATTAGAATGCATGGTTTTGGCTTTGCGAGGCAGGTTTTTGAGTATGTCTGAGAGTAAAGTAATACCGAGAAGTTAGTTTTTGTGTGTGTAAAGTGGCTGGTTAGGTGAGTTATATTAGCGAGTTGTGAATCAGGTTGAGGGAAGCGTGTAATATTATTTCATTTTACAAGTAAACGGTCGGCGGATAATTGCATCCAGTAAAGAAAATTTCATTCAGGGTAATTTAGCCGCTGATTTTTGAACAGGGTTGATTTTTGAGGATTGGCTGAGGCCAGATGCGAGTTTGAATGCATGTTTTTTGGTCCCCTGTAAAATGTCTTCGTCAGCGGAGTAATCTGTGCCGAAGTTGGGGTCTCGTGAAGAATAATTGTGTTTCGCCCAATGTAAGATGAGGTTTGTTTCAGTATTGTGGCCATGACGAGATACACAAGAATGCAGACAGTTTGAACGTGGAGAAGAACGAAACCCCGCTTGCCTTACTAAGCTGACCTTTGCGTCATATCTGTGGCTAGGGGGGCATTATCTTTAAATGTTTTATAAGGCTAGTTGCTGTCCTTTATGTTTCAAAGACGGGTAGTTGACAACCGCGCGCCTGTAAGGTTGCATTGTGCAGCGGGGAGGTTTATGATACTCTAGCCTTGGCCATCATCAAATGGCACTTTCAAGATCCTCTTCGGGGAAGGATTCCGGCACCCCGGCGTCTCTAAAAGCCTCTGTAGTTAAAAGGGACGTAAATTCAATAACAATATTATTATTAGTAGTAGTATTCAAGATCCTTACCTCTTCATCCTCTCCATCAATCCAACGGCTTCTGTACCATTCGTCATTCAAGATATGTGAAGCTGTTTCTTTAACACAAATTACTGAACCTTTCCCTGGAATATCTGATACCCAACCAGAATCTCCAAAATGATTTACAATTTGTCTTTTCAGATAAATATGAGTATAGAGCTCAACTGTTGGATGCAAAATGGCAAACATATCTTGTATTTGTTTGATTGAGTACCGGCACTCATCATTAGGCCTACTTTCCACTGTGTGGCAGAAATTTTCAAATGCAGTATCTCTTCCATCATCAGCCCTGCTCCCTCCTCTCTTGCCCACTTCTCCAGGTTTTAGATCCTTTTCCTTGGAAAGTACTTAAGCATTATCGGTGGTATTTTCCCCCGCAGCTACAAGATCAATTATAGCCCACCACTCAGTCTTTGAAGTACGGTACTTCATTTCTCCACTCACAGTTTCGCTCAACTGCAGTTTTACATTCGTTGTTGATGAAGTGTTCAGTTGTGACGCTCTTCCATTCTTCCTTTGTAGCATTGCTGCATTTGGTGTAGTCAGTGCACTCACGGGTACAATACAAACCTTGAGTTTCGAACGAGAATTCAGCTCATTTTCTTGGTTGAACCACAGCACATTCCTGTGATGAGGGAGGTTTTGGGCGACTGATGCAGAGACGGCCCTAGCAAGGTTTTCAGGGGCTGCGAGATCTCATTGCGGCGCCCCCTACCCTATGGAGACTAAAACGTACATAGACTGAAGATAACATACATTATTTGTAACTCACACCTCCGATAGATTAGTATAGTAGAAGTGTGGATGAAAACCAATAAAAGTACAAATAATTATTTTTTGAAAAGGTATATTTCAACTGCTATGTCGCAGACAACGCTCACATCATACTGTACGCGAATCACGGACGCTTCTGTGACGTAGAGACGTCGGGAACATGTTTACAACGAAGCGGAAGGTTTTGAATCGCGCGCTGCAATCCTTCGAGCAGCGAGTGGAACATGACGTGGTGCCTGTGACGCGCACATTGCCTACGTGATTGCATAATTTTGAAATTTCCTCAAGACGACGAATTTGAGTTTTTGAAATTAGTACAGGTTTCTTGGAATTAAATTTGCAGAAGATTGAACTATCTATGAAGGAGATGCGTTCACTAGGAGCCGAGATATGACAATCGAATGTTCGAAAAGGTCTGATCGCCGTGACGCGTGAACCTGTGACGTATCGCCGGAATCAGTATAAAAGAAGCAAGATATATCACTGAGACATGTACTTCGTCCGAGCAACTTCTCGGGTAAGCATCATCGCCGCGCTGTGAATCTATTAAGATACTGTTACTATAGACAACGTAAGAACATAGTCGCTGGACTAGTGTTCACGGCTTAGTTTATTGTCAGTGAACAAATCACTTGCTCTATTCACGATTTTGCCAGTCTGGGTGGATCTTAGCCAACATCTGGTCCCGTCTGTTCTACAGATTGAGGTGGAGGTTATTCTACATGCCAGTTTATAGGATATTAGAGGGGACTATCTACATGGTAGAGACGTCTGAGGAGTACCCATTACCCGAAAATAGTTTAGCCTACGATGCGGGACAAGTGTTGCCTAGCGCACTTGTAGCAGATAATATCTGATTACTCGCTGAGGAAATAACTTATATTAGGCATTCTTCGACATCCACAGATACCAGATTGTTAGAGCAAAACTCGCTGAATTTCATGCTGTTAAAAGTTGTTCCTGTCATAACTAGTCAAATACAGAACAGTGAAATCACAGTCTACGAATGAACATTCTAACAGTGAACAAGTCGTGTTCAGAAATGGAACATTTCGTAATGTTGGATAGTAGTATGTATAACGGGAGAGTTAATGTACGCGCATTTATAACCGCCAGTTTGTGTCTTTAAATCGCGCGAGGATAGGTTTGCAATGGAGGGCAACGAAGACGAGACAATGGAGTCGCTGATGACCAAGGGAGATCGCAATGCTAATAGTTAGTAGCGAACACCAAGGACACGCATTACCATCACATCAAGAATGAAGTAAGCTGATATTCTACATGTATTTCTTACTAGGCTAATGTAGTTGAGAATTTCTTTCTGCCATTCAGAACACCAGAAGACCCTGATCGCAGAACAGAGTGCCGGTATGGAGAGTCGAAGTTGGGTTGGCACAAAAATTAGCCTCTATTGTTTCACAACATACTTTGAAGTGCCAAGGCGTTATTCCATTTGGGAGGTTCCGTAAATCGGCAGAATTGCCATTACTGGGTGGCACAGCATCCTGCAGTTACGGTGGAGAAGATGCAGTCTCGTCCAAAAGTGTGGAGTGAAAAAATGGATAAAATGTCATCAGGCCCCTCCTGCGTGACACAATGAACGGGGAAAGCAACCTTCAAATGCTTCAGGATTACATTTGGCCTACGGTGTCTGCATGGAAAAATACCGCCGGCATTATCTTCGTGCAAGATAGCGCAAATGTCGTGAGGAACTGGTAGGATGAGAAGTTTCGAGGACGTTTTCTAGGGAGACGTTGACCTCATTGATGGCGTGCAAGAAGTATAGACCGGACTCCCTGCAACTTTTTATGGGGTTGGGCAAAAGAGGGGTTGTACCGGATGAAACCTCACCCTTTGGACGAATTGAAAGCATGGATTCGGGAAGTTCTTACCAAGGTCCTACACAACTTCCACCAGATAACTGTGGATTGTATTCCAGGTCGTTTGAGGAGATTGGTCGGCGCCACATGTGCCTACATCGAAATTTAATGATCTTATATTCCCATTTAATAGTGTAGATACTGAATTAATTTAAAATAAATCTTATATATAAAAGTGTAAGTCTGTATGTACTGTATGTGGGTATGAGGGTTTGTTCCGTATACAAATCTACACCGTTCCACCAATCTCAACCAAATTTTGCATACACATAGTTTAGGACCCAGACGGAACGGCTGCCTACATTAATTTTCGATAGTCTTTCTCATTCTTCTGAAATCGGCCTATTTGCACTCGAGCAAAGGCTAATACATTAAGAAAATTAACTTATGAAGGAACGGCAAGGCCGGCCATCTCTATGGCAACAGTAGCACAAGACGGGTCCACCAAATTTCATTCTATCTCGGTAAGAGGCCATGCCACTCAATTTTCTCAACCGCAACACTACCTCAAGAAGTGATCACCAGGTTTCCACCTGTCTCTGTAGGGGGCCATGCTAATCCATTTTCTCCTTGACTACGGTCAAGATGTAAACACCAGGTATTGGGCCTCCATTTTCTGTCCAAACCACGATAAGAATATTAGGAATCTGAACGCCTTAAAAATCCGAATACGTAGTGTACCCTAAATACCTACCAATACCTGTTGGAATCCTTCGATGACAGCCGGATCGTAGAACCTGAAAATCCCCGGCAATAAAAACCCCCAGGTTCTACCAACAGATAGAGGAGTAAAAGGGTAACCAGAAATCCTAACAGGTTATATTAAGACGAACCATAGCTACATGAAAATAAACTAGCTCGAAAGGACACGAGATTCCTCCAAAAGGTCAATCTCTGAGGGTGGAGTACCCTGGAAAGACCTAGCGATGGCCCTCTTAATACTACCTCCCATTATTTTACTAAAACATTACGCAATAAAATTTTTAAAATGGAAAGCAAAATTAATTCAAAAAAAGAACAGGACTAAAAGAAATGAATGCACTGTCGTTAAAACAACCCAAGAAAATTTCAAGGAAAGTAATGTAATAAAAAAATATTAACTGGAACACCTCAAAATTGAGTGTCCAGAATTGGAAACTCGTTCCAATTCGAAGCAAAATAATCTTATATGATCCTAGAATAATTCAATTGGACTGTATAACTAATAACAAATAAAATCCCCACAGTGATCTTTCGCATATAACATTCTAATAAATTTTAATTAATATCAACACTGGCGGTTAATTAGAACTGTGGCTTCAATTTGCGCTATATACAATAAATTGCAAATTCTATACAAGTTTACTTTAGGACACACTCAATTGTTCCTAAAATACTGACATTAAATACAATATTCGCTTCTGTATGGTTATAATTAGAGGCAAATTCTCTTAATACTGGGTAAATTCCGCCAAGCAGCCAAGCTAAGCGAAATGTCAGCTCATAATTATAATTCAAATAATTAGTTAATTACTTATGGTCTTAATGATTGTATAGGCATTGATATCGAGACTGCAAAAAATATTAATCTGTATTATCATACAACTTATCCGAGCATTGCTTTAGAATGGTCCATTATCAAGACGAACGTATTTGTAAGACCTGATAAACAGCTCAATAAGTCTAAACGAACATCACAAAACGAACCTACATTGGTTCAAGAACACCGAATAGCTGATGAAAGACTACGACCAGTCTAACAACGATTGGCACTTACTAGCTGAAAAGCACTCACTGGCACAATCCCAAAAATACAAACATGCTTCACTAAGCATTACATACGAAAGAATCAGCTTTATCACAAAAATCCTAATATGCACCACTGTGCTCCTAACTTAGGTTCTCCATACCTTGATATGGCTTATTTATCAAGCAAAAGTGTGGTCTGCAAAACATCTAAATGACCACAAAATCACCATGGTCTTATAAAATGCTTCCGAAAGCGCTTGAAAACAAAACCTATACCATTGCACGTCGTTCATCAATATGATCCGCAAATATATATTAAATGCCTACGAATCTTGCCTTACAAATATTATTTTCAACATTTATGCCATTATACCCATAGACTAAAAGTCTATATTGCCTGGGATAAATTTATTCAGAAGCTTGGGTGTCTTCCTAAATGCGGTGGTAATAAATCTCATACTATTGCATCAAAAGCAATTGTTTAACTTATATCAATTAAAGCTAATGTCTAAGCATGATGTCTCAAAACTACAACTGTTCCTCCAGAATGGGGTTATACGGAAAAGTTAAGATCACTGTCCCCCTAAATTGAGGTCGCCCCTGGCCCAAGTGAACTCGGAAGTATCAGTAGACCGTTCCTACACCATGAATGCATGCCAACATCTAAGGTTGGTCCAATGACAATTCATTAGGAAGGTGTACCAATAAATCTCTGTACACCGAAGCTAAGTGCTCTCTCAAAGAAGAAGAAGAAAAAACTATTGATCAAAACGATCAAACCAGCTGGATCAGAAAACTCCCCAATATCAAATAGATGAGCGGAATGACTGAGATCCTCATCCATGAAACGATGCGAATAAGCAAAAATGAATATACAAAAGTGCACTAACCATTAGAAAAACAATCAGTGTTCTGGACACTGTTAAACGAAGTCGCCTATAAAATTAATCTATACTTATACAACATACTGTAGATCTTCTCCTATCAGGACTCCTCGCAATGAAAATATGCATATCAATTTAGAATACAACTACTAATTTACTGAAAGTTAAATGACAAAATCTAAGTTTACACAAAGGATGCGTCCATGAACTTGGACCAGAATCCCGGAGATACAACACGTCAGCTTCGAAAGAAATATCGAAGCTAGGCCTGTGTAAATCCATTTAATCTACAAAAAGAAACTATGGCAATTTGTGATTACTTCTAGACGCTATGCTAAGCTACATTAGTAATCTGATGTGTCTAGAACCTTAGCGTTGATTCTCGATGCGTTGAAAATAAAAGGATACATAACTACCTCGTTAGCCTCCACGCTAACACATGGCAAAGTAATCTTCTTGGTTAAAGGCTCGCCTCGAACCCCTGACCACTCTACGCTCCACAAGTGTCGGGCTGGCCATATGTTCCAACACGTCTTGACGAACACCACCCGCGTGCACTCGCAAAAGAAACGCCCCATACCGGAGTAGTTTATCAGCATGTCGAAGCTCGCAAGCATTCTTAAACAACCACAAAAAGTGCCATAGCTAGTGGACACATTTCCTGCCTAGAATATGCAGGCATTAGGTTGTGCGATAAACTTGCTGTCGCTAAGAATGTAGCTGCCCCATTATATTCAGTGTGACATGATCACAGCTATAAAGTCATTATGAAACATCCGCTCCGACATCTGGTTTAAAAACATGTCGGTCATGGTTATAATATCCACTTGGGGGTAAAGTCTGAATACTGACAAGCGTTCTTATAGTAGATATACACTGCCGTTATCCGTGAAAGTATGTTAGTATCTCACCTAATGGCCACATGAACCCCGGACAATGCAGAATATGCATGTGCGGTGAAGTTAATTAACAGTTTATTACGTTATAAATGTCTATGCTGCATATGGGTCTTAGAAAGCATTTTAGTCTCCATTGCCTAAGGCCTTTCGCTGCTAAGAAGCAGATACATGTTACACACGCATTTTCATCTTCACTTGCGACCACTGACGCGTCACGAACTGTTGAAATGTATAGTTATAATGGTTTCGGTGTCGTCTGTAACAAGCCTGAACTAAGAGTAGTCTCTCTCCTCCCCCTGCACGCTGCCGGGCTGGACACGAGACTCTCCTCATACTCGCCGCGTCATACCCACATATCGAGATATGGTTGTAGCATGGGTTATACACTTATAATTACTTTATTTCACTTGATATAAGCAATTCCACAATAAATAGCTTTCTGCGTATTCTAACATCTCCAGTTCTTCCTTTATGGCTCTTATTTTCTTATGAGCAGTAAATAATCTTCTCAGGTTGAGGTCGATATAAGACATTACGTCATCGACTATATTATTGATTGGCCACATCTTCGTCTCTGCTTCGGAGCTGTTCGTGAGCGATCATTTGGAAACGAATGGAAAATACCCTATCCTTCTCATCTGTAGCGTGAATCCAGGAATGCGAACTGGGCTACATCACGCTGCATAGTCAACATAATAATCAACTCTCAAATCCAAAATAAACGGTACAGTAGTTTTTTAATTTTATTAACAGGGGTCGATGCAGGGAATTAAAATAATAATAAAAACAAATACATCGGCTAACCCTGCACGCGACGCAACGTAACAACGGCTGTAGATATCATCACGAAACTTAGTATGAAGATTAAATGAGCTTAAATGATTCTGTTATTGTTGATTGATTTAGAGGATTGGAGACATCATGGCCATGTAGCCCCATGAAGTGAAGTGTGTATGATTTTTTCTGATAACCTGTGTTACTGTGATGGCTGTAGTAGTGTGTGTATTTGTAATTCAGGTGAGGATTAAAAATGAGGTTGCTGTTGCCTTCGTTAGAAACTATCCCTGTATTTGCTTCGAGTAGAAGTGGGAAACCACGGAAAACATCTTCCAAGTTTTGCCACGGGAGGTGCAGTGTACCCCTTTCCAGCTCTCAGACCAGAATTAAAATATCTTTGCAGAGCCGGATTCAAACTCTGACTTCCAAGACGACAGCCGAGAATGTTAGCCACTCATCCACGTGGTCGTCTAAATGTGACATTTTGGATCTAATGTCATAGTCTTGATGCCGCTGCTGTTACGGGAGATTTTGTAACTTTACCTTATGACGGAAGGTATCACGCCCAATATATTGTTTTGTTGTGTTATACTCTCCGTTAAGATGTGTTCTACTACTAATATGTTTACGTTTATGTTTTACAAGCTGTACCCGGCATGCGTTGCAATGCCAATCAAAGAAAGTGTTGGCGTTGAAATTCTGTTTCTTGAAGTGCTTTTGGATACACAACATGTTAACTGCCTCTAAGCTATCGTAAAATGGATTTTCTAATTTAGAACCATTCGTGTGAGCGTGCACACCAACTTTCAAAAGTTTCATCGCTGTCACTCATTTGTTGAATCTACTCGTACGCTACCTATTGTGAAATGGATTTACTAAGTCGAAACCCTTCCCTGGCGTGTTTACAATAACTCATCAATGATTCATCGCAATCGGATGAATGGTATATGCACGTATAGGGGTTTTTGTTTAAACGATTCGTGCGCTGTCACTCATTTGTTGAATCTACTCGTGCGCAACCTATTGAGAAATGTATTACTAAGTCGAAGCCCTTCCCTGGCGTGTACACAATAACTCATCAAGGTTTCATCGCAATCGAAGAATGATATATGAACGCAATAGTGGATTTTGTTGAAACGCTTCGCGCGTCGTCACCCATTTGTTGCATCTACTCTTGCGCTACGTATTGTGAAATGGATTTACTAAGTCCCCTTCCCTGGCGGGTACACAATAACTGATCAATGTTTCATCGCAATCGGATGAATAGTATATGAACGGATACCTGATTTTGTTTAAACGATTCGCGCTCCGTCACTCATTTGTTGAATCTACTCGTGCGCTACCAACTGTAAAATGTATTTACTAAGTTAGAAACCGTCACGTAAGTGTCCACAACATCTCACCCAAGTTTCATCGCTATCGGACTAATGGGATATGAAGACATAGGGGACTGTATTGAAACGCTCCGCGTGTCGTCGTTCATTTGTCGAATCTACTCGTGTGCTGCCTACTGTGAAATGTATTTACTAAGCCAGAAACCTTCCTTGGAGTGTCCACCATATTTCACCCAAGTTTCACCGCTAACGGCAGAATGGTATATGACCTTATACGGGACTTTGTTGAAACGCTTCCCGTGTCATCGCTCATTTGTTGAAACTACTGGTGCGCTACCTATTGTAAAATGTATGTACTAAGCCAGAAACCTTCCCTGGAGTGTACACAACATCTCACCCAAGTTTCATCGCTATCGGATGAATGGTATATGAAATTATATGGGACTTTGTTGAAACGCTTCGCGCGTCGTCGCTCATTTGTTGATTCTACTCGTGCTCTACCTACTTTTAAAGGGATTTACTAAGCTGGAAACCATCCCTGGAGTGCACACAAAATCTCAGCCTAGTTTCATCGCTATCGGACGAATGGTATATGAACGCAAACGTGACTTTGTTGAAATGCTTCGCGCGTCGTAGCTCATTTGTTGAATCTACTCGTGCGCTGCCTATTGTAAAGTGGATGTACTAAGCCAGAAAATTTCCCTGCAGTGTACACAACATTTTACGCAAGTTTCATAGCTATCGGACGAATGGTATATGAATGCATACGGGACTTTGTTGAAACGCTGTGCGTGTCGTCGCTCATTTGTTGAATCTACTCGTGCGCTATCTACTGTGAAATGTATTCACTAATTTTGAAACCTTCACGTAAGTGTACACAACATCTCACCCAAGTTTCATCGCTATCGGACGAATGGTATATGAACACATACTGGACTTTTTTGAAATGCTTCGCGCATCGTCGCTTATTTGTTGAATCTATGCGTGCGCTACCTATTGTAAAATGGATTTACTAAGTCAGAAACCTTCCTTGGAGTGTATTCAACATCTCACCCAAGTTTCATCGCAATGGGACGAATGGTATATGAACGCATAGGAGACATACCCACAGACAGACAAACTATCACGTAACATTGATTTTTATATATATAGATGATGAACACTCTGCACATGCACTCCACACTCTCGTGTACACTTACATTCGATCACTCCGTCCATACTCGCAGAGTGAACACTCAGTAATTTGGAACGTATCTGCACTCGCACTCCACACTCTCATGTACACTTACACTCGATCACCCCGTCCATACTCGCAGTGTAAACACTCGGTAATTTGGAACGTATCTGCACTCGCTCTCTGCACTCTCATGTACACTTACACTCGATCACCCCGTCCATATTCGCAGTGTAAACACTCGGTAATTTGGAACGTATCTGCACTCGCTCTCTGCACTCTTGTGTACACTTACACTCGATCACCCCGTCCATATTCGCAGTGTAAACACTCGGTAATTTGGACCGTATCTGCACTTGCACTCCACACTCTCATGTACACTTACACTCGATCACTCCCTCCATACTCGAAGTGTTAACACTCAGTGATTTGGAACGTATCTGCACATGCTCTCCACACTCTCATGTATACATACACTCGATCACTCCGTCAATACTCGCAGTGTAAACACTCTGTAATTTGGAAAGTATCTGCACTCGCTCTCCACACTCTCATGTACACCTGCACTCGATCACTCCGTCCATACTCGCAGTGTAAACACTCTGTAATTTGGAACGTATCTGCACTCGCACTCCACACTCTCATGTACACTTACACTCGATCACTCCGTCCATACTCGCAGTGTAAACACTCGGTAATTTGGAACGTATCTGCACTCGCATTCCGCACTCTCTTGTACACTTACACTCCGTCCATACTCGCAGTGTAAACACTCGGTAATTTGGAACGTATCTGCACTCGCACTCCACACTCGCATGTACACTTACACTCCGTCCATACTCGCAAAGAGCTAAGAGGTGTTGTTCGGTTTCTGACAGTGGAAGGAGTAGGGGGAACGGACATTCATCGCCGAATGTCACAAGTGTACGGCGAATACTGCATGTCCCTTGCAAGGGTCAAGGCGTGGCACAAGCGCTTCAGGGAAGGACGGGTGTCGTTAGCTGATGATGCCCGGTCTGGGGCTCCCCAGCTGGTTGATGCACTCATTACCCTGGACCACCGAGTGACAGTGAACGCCATAGCCGCCGTGGTCGGATCGAGCGCCGGAAGTGTGCACACCATCATGAAGGAACGACTGCACTTGCGCAAAAGTGTGTGTCCAATGGGTGCCTAACAGTCTTCAACCACGCCAGGAAGCATGTCGAATGGCCCACTGTCTTGGTCATCTGCAGCGCTAAGCGAGGGAAGGGAATGGGTTCCTTGCATGAGTGGTGGCTGGAGATGGGTCATGGTGTCATCACTTCGAACCAGAGTCCAAACGACAAAGCCTCCAGTGGAAGCATCCAGGGTCACCACCACCCAAAAAGGCAAGGCCATCCACACGAGTGCAGGAAAGGTAATGCTGACGTTCTTCTTTGACCAAGATGGCCCCCTTCCGATACACTTCATGCCACACGGGACAACAGTGAATGCCCAGCGTTACTCGCAAACCTTGACCACCCTTCGCCAAGCGATCAAAACAAAACGACCAGGCAATCTCACCCGTGGGGTCATTCTACTCGATGACAATGCACGAACTCATACGGCCAACACAGTCACGGCACTCCTGCAGAAATTCAAATGGGAGGTTCTCGGCCACCCTCCAAACAGTCCAGACCTCTCTCCCTGTGATTACGCCATTTTTTGGTCCCCTGAAAAGGGCTCTGTGGGGCCAACGATTCACCTCGGACGTCGACGTCCAGCTGTAGGTGGGGAACTGGTTCACACCACAGCCCAGGGAATTTTATGAGACAGTCTTTCACCACCTCGTGTCACAGTGGGACAAGTGCCTCAACAGCCAGGGCCAATACTTATAACATACAGGTACTGGTTTCTGTAATTATGCCTCCGGCTCGTTACTTTTTGGACGCACCTTATAGATACAAACACTTTTAACAAGACTCACTCACTCGCAGGAGTAACCAACTGTTATTTTACGGGGAACTTATCTGTAGGAGTAGGGGCAGATGACCTCGTAGTTCCGCCCTTTAAAACAACAATAACTAACTATCTGCAGGAGTGGCAAACTGGATAAACATACTTCGCATGCTGATGACCACAACAAGTTGCATCCAATTGCCGGACGTTACTTGCAGCTAGCATAAATACAGTAATTAATTGGTCCTAGCTATAAAAACCAACCTATTGCCTAACCCAGTTTATTTATTAATATTATTATTATACAGAAATCACATATTCTTACCTATCTTGAAATTTTATATGGGTGCTGACTGTTCAAATTTGCCAAATCACATCACACCCGTGAGAAACAAAATCCGTTTTGAAACAGAAGCTTCAGTTTTTCTATTCGCGTAATACTTCGTCATCGACCCTAGAAAATAAGAAGGAAAACATTATGAGTAAATGTTTGAAAGGCCATGGAAAGTTTGGTTAACCTCGCAGGTTATGGAACACTACTAATAAACAAATTGCATTGAACATTGCAAGTAACTTAAAAAAACAATGACCGCTATTGTAAAAGATAATTACTTGCAATTAAATATAAGTATCCCTCCTTGTATCGTCTGAAATACACAATTGATCATGTCAAGTGAGAATACCGAAGTTCTGTTAAAATGGCGACATCACAGAGCCTGCACCGAGTGAACGAACCGAGTCTGCACCCTCGAAAATGTCGCTATGTACACTCGCACTCTGCTCGTACACTTGCACTCGATCGTATTTGGAACACCTCTTGCTGACGTCACTTCCGAGTGGGAGTGAGCAATAGTGTACACTTTGGCTATTTGGCAAACGGACATACGTTGAATGAAGAGGAATTTCTCGTGGGTAAAGGAGTCGTTACAGAATTGCAACGCGATGGAGAATCAGCTGATCCACAGTCGGAATTTATTCTTTGTGAGATAGGATTGACCCATAGGCTCGGGCCAAGGGGCGCACCATGCTGAGGGGCGCAACATATACTAAACACACTTTTGCTACTTATGATTTTTAAACCAATTTCACATAATTTTATGATTTAAATTAAACTTTCCAAAATGTTGACACTTTTCCAATTTATATTGTGGCCATCATTTTCCAACAAATGTTTTGCAGCAGCAGATGTTTCGACTTCAGCTTTAGAACAGGAACGTTTTATGATTTATTAGGATAACATTTAAGTCTTGAATATTAATATCGGTTTAATTTGATTAATTCATTATCCTTAGTTGTATGATGTATATCTGAATATCTGTAAGTGTATAATGATTATAAACAGCTGATTCTCTTATTATTATAATTGATGTTTCTCCGCGATACGTTACTAGTTCTCCCTCTTTCACGATAGTATGAAGAGGAGCGCCCCGATCATTGAACTACCCTGTTCAGGGTGGGTGTGAAGAATCTAAGAATTAAAATTGACGTATTGGCTAAGTTTTATGTTTATAAGTTACTAGCTGAAGTACCCGTGCTTCGCCACTGGTCATAAATAAATTGAAATGTGAAGGTGACAGTTAAAACAGTGGATAGGCGAGGAGCTGCGCGGTGAGAGAGTAAGGATGGAAGGTTTTGTCCAGCTACACCGCTTGGCATTGACCTTGCTTTATAGCACACAATTAGGTTTTACTCACTAACAGTTGGAGATACACGAAAAGTGATAAGGACCATTCTGATAGAAATTTAAATTTTAAACTTAGTATATGCCATCAAAAGTTTGCTATTTCTTAGCGTTCTATTTTTATTGGAAATTGAAATATGAATATTTGAAAGCAAATGGTGTAGTGACGTCACTTAAAAGGTCACCATCTTTAAATAGTGCAAAGTATTGGAATTAAAAGTAGCCTATATACTAACCAGGCAAATCAGCTACTTCCATGTAAAATTTAATGTAAATCGGACCAGTGGTTCTTTGGTGATCGAGTAATACACAGACACATAGACACATACCATCTCACTTTTATATATTACTATGGGTGTAGTTTTTTGATGTACGAAAAACGTAATTTGAAAGCGCCCATGTTTAAGTACAAAAGTAGCCTGGTCATGGCTTCTAATGATTACGATGAGAATTATTGGTGACGTCAGTTACCTGTAGGTTTGCTAGGGTACTGTATCTGTTGTGGGCAGTGAAGGAGGTAATTTACTGGACAAATTATTTACTCTTATAGTCATGTCTTAAGTAGAAAAGAGGGAGTGTTCACTGCGTGGTTAATGATCTAAGGTTACTGTTTCATTTTGGTTGCAACAAATTATTCTGGTTCTGTTAGCATTAATCAAGTCTTATCACAGTTACTGTATTCCTGATTTGTAATACAAAAGATAGCCGGTACAGGTTAACAATGTCAACAATTAAAACAATGCAGAATAAAAACATTAGGATTAATCTATATATATATAAATCAATGTTACGTGATAGTTTGTCTGTCTGTGGGTATGTCTCCTATGCGTTCATATACCATTCGTCCCATTGCGATGAAACTTGGGTGAGATGTTGAATACACTCCAAGGAAGGTTTCTGACTTAGTAAATCCATTTTACAATAGGTAGCGCACGCATAGATTCAACAAATAAGCGACGATGCGCGAAGCATTTCAAAAAAGTCCAGTATGTGTTCATATACCATTCGTCCGATAGCGATGAAACTTGGGTGAGATGTTGTGTACACTTACGTGAAGGTTTCAAAATTAGTGAATACATTTCACAGTAGATAGCGCACGAGTAGATTCAACAAATGAGCGACGACACGCACAGCGTTTCAACAAAGTCCCGTATGCATTCATATACCATTCGTCCGATAGCTATGAAACTTGCGTAAAATGTTGTGTACACTGCAGGGAAATTTTCTGGCTTAGTACATCCACTTTACAATAGGCAGCGCACGAGTAGATTCAACAAATGAGCTACGACGCGCGAAGCATTTCAACAAAGTCACGTTTGCGTTCATATACCATTCGTCCGATAGCGATGAAACTAGGCTGAGATTTTGTGTGCACTCCAGGGATGGTTTCCAGCTTAGTAAATCCCTTTAAAAGTAGGTAGAGCACGAGTAGAATCAACAAATGAGCGACGACGCGCGAAGCGTTTCAACAAAGTCCCATATAATTTCATATACCATTCATCCGATAGCGATGAAACTTGGGTGAGATGTTGTGTACACTCCAGGGAAGGTTTCTGGCTTAGTACATACATTTTACAATAGGTAGCGCACCAGTAGATTCAACAAATGAGCGATGACACGGGAAGCGTTTCAATAAAGTCCCGTATAAAGTCATATACCATTCGTCTGATAGTGATAAATGTTTGGTGAATTGTTGTGTACACTCCAGGAAAGGTTTCTGGCTAAGTAAATCCATTTTACAATACGAAGCGCACGTTTATGTTCAACAAATGAGTGACTACGTGCGAAGCGTTTCGACAACGTCCCGTATACATTCGCATACCATTCATCCGATTGCGATGAAACTTGGGTGAGATGTTGTGTACACTCCAGGGAAGGTTTCTGGCTGAGTACATTCATATTACAATATGTAGCGCAAGAGTAGAATCAACAAATGAGCGACGACACGCGAAGCGTTTCAACCAAGTCCCGTATGAATACATGTACCATTCGTCCGTAGCTATGAAACTTGGGTGAGATGTTGTGTACACGTCATGGAAAATTTCTGGCTTAGTAAATCCCCTATACAATATGCAGTGCACAAGTTGATTCAACTAATGAGGGACGACGCGCGAAGCGTTTCAACAAAGTCCCATATAAGGTCATATACCATTCTGCCGTTAGCGGTGAAACTTGGGTGAAATATGGTGGACACTCCAAGGAAGGTTTCTGGCTTAGTAAATACATTTCACAGTAGGTAGCACACGAGTAGATTCGACAAATGAACGACGACACGCGGAGCGTTTCAATACAGTCCCCTATGTCTTCATATCCCATTAGTCCGATAGCGATGAAACTTGGGTGAGATGTTGTGGACACTTACGTGACGGTTTCTAACTTAGTAAATACATTTTACAGTTGGTAGCGCACGAGTAGATTCAACAAATGAGTGACGGAGCGCGAATCGTTTAAACAAAATCAGGTATCCGTTCATATACTATTCATCCGATTGCGATGAAACATTGATCAGTTATTGTGTACCCGCCAGGGAAGGGGACTTAGTAAATCCATTTCACAATAAGTAGCGCAAGAGTAGATGCAACAAATGGGTGACGACGCGCGAAGCGTTTCAACAAAATCCACTATTGCGTTCATATAACATTCTTCGATTGCGATGAAACCTTGATGAGTTATTGTGTACACGCCAGGGAAGGGCTTCGACTTAGTAATACATTTCTCAATAGGTTGCGCACGAGTAGATTCAACAAATGAGTGACAGCGCACGAATCGTTTAAACAAAAAGCCCTATACGTGCATATACCATTCATCCGATTGCGATGAATCATTGATGAGTTATTGTGTACACGCCAGGGAAGGGTTTCGACTTAGTAAATCCATTTCACAATAGGTACGTACGAGTAGATTCAACAAATGAGTGACAGCGATGAAACTTTTGAAAGTTGGTGTGCACGCTCACACGAATGGTTCTAAATTAGAAAATCCATTTTACGATAGCTTAGAGGCAGTTAACATGTTGTGTATCCAAAAGCACTTCAAGAAACAGAATTTCAACGCCAACACTTTCTTTGATTGGCATTGCAACGCATGCCGGGTACAGCATGTAGAAAATATATGAAGTTATAGTTCATTGTTTCAGTAGACTGGGATGTGTGATTGCATGTGAGTGTGTCTGGTGACAGACTGTTTTAGTGGTAGTATTTGGTGTTGGTGGAACTTTAGTATTTTTTCGTTAGTAGAATTTTGGTATTTAATTGTTAGTACAGTAGAAAGTTAGTATTTTTGTTAGTAGAATTGCTCTTTACTTATTCTGAAAGGGAGTAGCAGTCTTTCAGAATAAATCAATTCTTTACTAGTCTTATAGACGGTTAAGATATTGATAATATAAGCCAAATAATGGCTACACTGCGTCCTGCTGCACGGCTGAAAGCAAGGGGAAACTACAGCCGTTTGCTATTCCCGAGGATATGCACCTCTCTATGCATAAATACATGTGATGATGGCCTCCTCCCTTGTAAAATTTCAATCCGGAGGTAAACTAGTCCCCCGTTCGGATCTCCGGGTGGGGACTACTCGAGAGGGGGTTAACATCACAGAAGTGACAAAGAGGAACTCTGACATTCTACGGATCGGAGCGTGGAATGTTAGAAGTCTGCTAGGAAATGGAAGGTTAGAAAACTTAGAAAGGGAAATGGATAGGTTGAGGTTGGATTTGGTTGGGATTAGTGAAATGCGCTGGCAGGAAGAACAGGACTATTGGTCAGGAGACTATAGGGTCATTAGCACTAAATCAAACAATGGCCAAGCAGGGGTTGGCCTCATATTGAGTAGGAAACTTGGACAGCGGGTGGAATATTATGAGCAATATAGTGAACGGATTATTGTAGCAAAAATAAATACTAAACCTACCTGCACCACAGTGGTACAAGTCTATATGCCTACCAGTCAAGCTGATGATGAGGATGTTGAAAAGGTCTACGATGAAATAGACGAAATTCTGAGGTATATCAAGGGTGATGAAAATGTTATAGTAATGGGAGATTGGAATGCTGTGGTAGGAAAAGGGAGAGAAGGGAAGATAGTAGGAGATTTCGGATTAGGTGAAAGGAATCATCGAGGAAGCAGGCTGGTAGAATTCTGCACTGAGCATGAGTTGGTCATAGCTAACACCTTATTCAATAACCACAATAGAAGAATATACACATGGATGAGACCAGGAGATACAGGGCGTTACCAAATCGACTTCATTATGGTCAAGCAGAGGTTTCGAAACCAGATTTTGGATTGTAAAACATATCCTGGTGCTGACATAAACTCTGACCACAATCTGGTTGTAATGAAATGCAGATTAAAGTTGAAGAAACTGAAGAAAAGTCAAAAGCCAAAAAGGTGGGCAATAGACAGACTGAAAGAGAAGGATGTAAACGAAAGATTCAAGAAGAGTATAAAGGAAGGACTAATGAAAAACCCTAAACAAACTTCAATTGCAGACGAATGGGCACTTTTGAGGAATGAAATAACAAAATCCGCAGAAGAAAACATTGGTAGGAAAGAGAGAATAGGTAGAAAACCGTGGCTCACTCAGGATATACTCGAATTGATGGATGAAAGGCGGAAGCACAAGAATGTAAGAGATGAAAAGGGGAAAGCAGAATACAGACGTCTGAGAAATGAGGTTAACAAGAAGTGCAAGGAAGCGAAAGAAGAATGGTTGAAAGAGAAATGTGCTGGTATAGAAAATTGTCTGAAATTAGGAAAAGTAGACACAGCTTATCGAAGGATTAAGAATACTTTTGGGGAAAAGAAGACTAAGTGCTGTAATATTAAGGACACAAATGGAAAGCCTCTAACAGATAGGGAAGAAAAGGTTGAGGGATGGAAAGCTTACATAGAGAGTTTGTATAAGGGACAGGAGATTGAGAATCATGTAATGGAAAGGGAGGAGGAAATTGATGAGGATGCGAAAGGAGATTTAATATTGAGATCAGAATTTGATAGAGCTTTGGAAGACTTAAGCAGGAACAAAGCACCAGGCATAGATGATTTACCGATTGAGTTGCTACGCTGCATAGGAGAGGAAGGTCTGATCAGGTTATTTCACTTGGTGTGTAGGATTTATGAGACAGGTGAGGTACCCCCTGATTTCAAGAAGAATGTAATCATCCCTATACCAAAGAAAGTGGGAGCTGACAGATGTGAAGATTACCGTACAATCAGCTTGATTACTCATGCTTCAAAGATCCTTTCTAGAATAATTTACAAGAGGATTGAGAGCCAGATAGAAACGGAGTTGGGTGAAGACCAGTTTGGTTTCAGGAGAAATGTAGGAACAAGGGAAGCTGTACTAAGTCTTAGGCTGATTTTGGAAGGTAGAATAAGGAAAGATAAGAGAACGTTCATGGCTTTTGTAGACTTAGAAAAGGCTTTTGATAACGTTGATTGGACTAAATTGTTTGACATTTTGAATTCGATTGGAATAAAGTACAGGGATAGGAGGGTGATATACAATCTATACAGAAACCAGACAGCAGTCATTCGAGTTGAAGGACATGAGAGAGAAGCTGGTATTCAGAAAGGTGTAAGGCAAGGCTGCAACTTATCACCCATACTTTTCAATCTTTACATTGAACAAGCAATGAAGGAAATTAGAGAAAAATTTAAAGTGGGAGTGAAGATTCAAGGAGAAATAATTTCAACTCTGAGATTTGCTGATGACATCGTCATCTTGGCCAACAAGCCTGAGGATTTGAATGAGTTTTTGAATGGTATGGATTCCGTCTTACGGAAAGAATTCATGATGAAAATTAATAAATGTAAAACAAAAATACTGGAATGCAGCCGAAATAAATCAGAAACCTCTATGGAGATCAAATTGGCAGGTGAAAAGCTGAAGGAAGTAGGAGACTTCTGTTACTTAGGAAGCAGAATAACCAGTGATGGACGAAGCAAAGAGGATATAAAAAGTAGATTGGCTCAGGCAAGAAAAGCATTTCTACAAAAAAGGAATCTGCTGACATCGAATATAGATTTAGGTATTAGGAAGTCATTTTTGAAAGCCTTTGTCTGGAGCGTGGCGCTCTATGGAAGTGAAACTTGGACTATTGGTGTAGCAGAAAAGAGGAGAATTGAAGCATTTGAAATGTGGTGTTACAGGAGAATGATGAAGATCAGATGGGTAGATAGGGTTACAAACAAAGAGGTATTAAGACGAGTGGGAGAGGAGAGATGTTTCTGGCGACTGCTAACGAAGAGAAGAGATAGGTTGGTAGGACACATACTAAGACACCCAGGAATAGCAAGCTTAGTTATGGAAGGAAGGGTCGAGGACAAGAACTGTAGGGGTAGACCAAGGTTAGAATATGTTAAACAGATTGCCTCGGATGTAGGGTGTGGTAGCTATGTAGAGATGAAACGATTAGCTCAGGACAGGGAGGCATGGAGAGCTGCATCAAACCAGTCAAAAGACTGAAGACTCAAACAACAACAACAATAACTCATCCAGATATACTAACATACTGATAGAGATGACATCATTAAGGGGCATCGGCATTATGGGCACCCGTGGAGTGTTCGTGCCTCCCCCCCCCCAACCCTGGAATCCCTAGAATATTTGGGTTTTTCATTGTCACACCAGTTTATTTTATAAATAGAAATTAATGATAGTTAACTGATTTAAATGTTGGGATTATTTGATAGTTTTATTTAACTTAGTAATTTGGGAATATTTGAAAATATCTCCAGTTATTTAGAAAATCGGGGAACTGTATTAACATAACATTTTAATGAACTGCTTGATACATGGTGATATAACTACCTTTTACCTGTTTGTAAGAAATGAACATTATGACGATGATTTACTTCTATGGAGAAAGACTCTCAACTATAAATAACTATTCCTGCTATGCATGCCATAACGACAATGTACCGTACGGTACCCAACGGATTCAGAGCAGCCAAATAATGAATACCTCGAAGCAAGCAAGAAACGAAACGAAAATTGCTGGGGTAGGCTACGTCTCATCATGACCAAGTTACAGGTGCGGTAGGTGATGAGATGAAAAATATTACTAGCCTTGGCAAATATCCTATGGGCACACATGAGTCACGTTCCTATATTATCGGTAGTTGACAGGTTCCACATAGTGAAATTAGTATATCTGATATACATTTCGGCGAGATGTTAGTGTAAGAACGTTTTAATACTCGCCAGTAACAAGTCCATGTTGGAAGAATTTAAATGTAGTAGCGAAATGAAACAGCTTGGGTTGTGGTAACACGTTTTACTGCGGAAGTTAATAGGGTACAGTACAGATCGTCAATGTCACTCAAATTACAATATTTAAGTGTCTAAAATACAAAGGCGTAACTAGGAACAGCTTTATGACGACATTATACAAGTTTCACAGCTGTTAGCTAGAGATGACGAAGAGTCTAGTTTGAACTGGGTGTTTTTTAACGAAAGGAGCAAGTTTTATTTCGTGGCGTCAATACCTGTAAGCAATTAGAGTGGATTTGCAAGAAACTCGTTCCAATTTCACGCAGCCTAATTAGACGTGTGTATAGGTTTATAAGGTATCGTACTTTATCGTCTGACAATATTATATTTAATATGTTTCCCCCAAATAAATGTCTAGTGTAGGCTATAGAGGAATAGAGAATTCGAGTGTAGGATTCTTTATTTCCCTGCGTTACAAGCGGGCACCATTACTTATGGTATCTATTAAATAACAAAGATAACTAGTACAACATGACGGTCAACTTGCAAACATATGACTTAGAGTAAATGTTGAGCGTCATGGTTGTATATGTTTTACTGTTGTTGACAATTATAAAACCGCTCGTTATCAGTGTGCATTTCGAAGGGTCTGAAAAAAGCTCATTTGATTTCTTAAATAGACTGATTTTAAATAATTGTTCCTCTGTTCTAGTTTCCTGATCAATATGGAGAAACAACTACTCATCAAGAGTGAGCCAGAATGTTTGGCTCATGAATTCCCTGACATTGTAAGTTGCATTTTAATTTATATATGTTATAACATTGCTATCTTAATGATGTGCAAGGTTTAGTGACATAATACAGTACTTTATAGTAAATGGTGCTCTAACCAGGATCTGTTAACTTTTACTATTATTGATACACATAACTTAGTAGGCCTATTCATATTGTGTCTATATATTAAACATAGGGTAATACTTCGCAGAATTCAAATGAGCTGTTGCCCTCTGATAACCTGCAGGACGAGGCTGGCGATATATTTGACAACGAAAGGATAGCAGTTAAAGAGGAAAAAGAACTTCAGGTAATTATATGTTCTGCATTATTTCTCTTAAAATAATGCGAATTATTTATACAGTAAATATTATTTGGAAGATTGGACCACTCAGTCTGGTGTTCTATAAGAACACCTAACAATAGCAGATGTAATTATATTGATACTGCAGTTCTACTCTGCTGGCACCCTGGATCCTATTACAGGTGAAGTCTACACAACATGCCGTGTTTAAACTCAATCAAATAAGGCATTTATGATATAATTGCCCTTAAGTGAATGCGCTGTTGTTTTTGTATCCTATTGCTTGTAGGCTAGACTGCCACAGCAAAGCAAGATTTTTATCGGCATAAAACGAATTTAAGATTTTAACTTGGACGTCAGCTATCATATTTCTAATGAATAATCATCACCATATCTTTCTTCTTCTATTTGTTGATAACGTGACCACCAATTGAACAAACAGAATACCTGCTAGCACTTCCTTTGACCAGAATCAAAGTAACAAATTCTTAAACTACTGCAATTAGCCACCATACCTGCAGTAATGGTAGGGATATAGTAATAGATGGTTACTCCTCCGCTGTCTGTAACCCACCCGACCACCCCAAATACGATCACGACTTATATAGATGAAATTCCAGCTGACTCCGCCGTTTTTAGCAACATGTGCAGTATTGCCAACCCCACGCTTTTGGTACTATTTCGCATCCGGTATCGTAGAACGAAAGACCACCGTCAAGTTAATGTGAAAGTACGTCAAGCTGCGGCCACGTTAGCAAATATTAAACACCCCTATTTTTTGTGAAGCACAGTGGGGGCAGTCACGCATTAATAATGTTAATCCAGACCAATTATTTCTTTTTGCTCATTATTACAATGTATCTTGTGTGGTTTGGTGTATTTTGTATCGGACATGTTGGCAACAGTGATGAAACGTGATGTGACGTAATATGACGTCAATGTTTCGGCCACACCTAGGCGAAACCCCACACCAGACACGGCACAAACCTAGAAGAATTGCTGAGTTTTAATTCACTGGCCTTGAAAGCCAATATACCATCTTTTTGGAAGCCTTCATAGGGAGGTTAAGGCTCTTGAGCTTTTAGTTCTCGCAGTAAAAAGGTGCAGTTTCACTTTATACAGGGTGTATCTTAATTATACCGAAAAAAAAATCAGGGACGCTCTGCGTGTTGTGTAAAAGACTATACCGCAATCGGATTGGCGGAGAAAATTTTTCCCTTCGAGAAAATGAGGTTACTTTGTTACTTCCGGGCGCGCGATTCAAATCTATGAACTCGCCGTATTTGCTCATCCAGGGAGCAAGCCGCTGGCCACTGCTGTGCTTCAAGCAAGGGAAGGGAGTGTGATAGAAGGAGACAGAGATATGCTGGCGGGCATGCGCAAGTTTCCTCGGTCGCCTAGGCATGCCGTTTGCCCGCCAGCATATCTCTGTCTCTTTCTATCACACTTCCTTCACTTGCTTGAAGCACAACAGTGGCCAGCGGCTTGCTCCCTGGGTCAGCAAATACGGCGAGTTCGTAGATTTGAATCGCGCGCCCGGAAGTAACAAACTAACTTCATTTTCTCGAAGGGAAAAATTTTCTCCGCCAATCCGATTGCGGCATCGTCTTTTACACAACACGCAGAGCGTCCCTGAATTTTTTGTCGGTATAATGAAGATACACCCTGTATAAAGGGGGGTAGGGCGCAGTTCGCTACTCCTGTGGGGGTCCGGGCGGGGGAACCAAGAGCCCGCTGATGAGCCAGCTTGGTGTCCTAGGCGAAAACCCACACCAGACACGACCCAAACCTAGAAGAATTGCCGAGTTTTATTTCACTGGCTGTGAAAGCCAATATACCCTCTTTTTGGAAGCCTTCATAGGGAGGTTAATGTTGCTTGAGCTTTTAGTTCTCGCAGTAAAAAGGTGCAGGTTCACTTTATATAAAGGGAGGTATGGCGCAGTTAGCTACTCCTGTGGGGGTCTGGGCGGGAACACCAAGAGCCTGCTGATGAGCCAGGTTGCTGTCTTAGGCGAAACTCCACACAAGACACGGCACTAACCTAGAAGAATTGCTGAGGTTTAATTCACCGGCCGTGAAAGCCAATATACCATTTTTTTGGAAGCCTGCATAGGAAGGTTAAGGCTCTTGAGCTTTAAGCTCTCGCTGTAAAATGGTGTAGTTGCACTTTATTTAAGGGGAGGTAGCGCGGTGTGGGGGTCCGGGCGGGGAAACCAAGGGCCTGCTGATGAGCCAGGTTGGTGTCCAAGTTGAAACCCAACACAAGACATGGCACAAACCTAAAAGATTTGCAGAGTTTAAGAAATGGAAACCTTTATTTAAGCAATATTATAAATATTTCCTGTCCAGCAGTGGCATGACTCACAGAAAAGTTTGTGAATCATATATTTTCAATAATCTACGGGTTCTGGTTTTGTGCTGGTTCTGGTCAAGGGAAGAGTTGTGCTAAGCAATTACACAACTAATGGTCTTTGCCTGTGGTAGCTCATTTGTCAACTCTTGGTGTACAGTGCCACGCTCTCTAGAATTATTTGTATGAACACATATTTTACATAGCTTAAGTGATTACACAGAATCTAAATACTAACTTGCACAATTACAGTAATTGGAAGTTTCTTGAGACCCACATGGCCTGAGCAAAGCCCGATATTGCATCTGATTACTTGTTCATCTCTTCATTTTACCATCCCTTGTCAACTCTTCCTTAATTCTTATTCCAATAGTTACATGTAATCATCCATTTTCTCACTCTAATTGACTGTTTTTCTTACTACCTCATAACTTGCTCTAATTCATTTACGGGGGACCTCTTTCTTCTCTCCATGATATAATGGTGTAATTGCACAGAACAACTGCTTGGAATGTAAAATATTCAGATGTATTTCATCTATCATGAAAGATAACAAAAATGGGTGGTGTGTACAAGTATAGATTGGAACCGAAGTAACACATTTGTGATGCTGTTTATTTCGAAATGCACTTAGGCCTTTGTGGAGGGCGATATGTGTCAGAGAGAGAGGGAGGGTTCCTCTTGTACCAAGTACATCTGCAGGCACATTCCAAAGTATGTTGTGTAGCCCTTTAGGCATGTAGATAGACTGCTGAGGGAATGGTTGAAGAAGTAAGGAAGGAAGCTTGTAGTTTAACGTGACCGTCAATCTCGCGATCATAAGCCACGGGACCTCCGTTTTACGTGGAATCCGAACCACAGGACATGGCATTTCACATCGAAAATCTCATATGCATTGACCGGGAATCGAACCCGGTCCGCCTTGGTGAGAGGCATACAGCTTGACCGCTGCGCCACCACGTCCCTGGTTGAAGAAGTGCAGGAGGTTGGGGAGGATATGGGCTGCTCCATGTCTGGCTCAACTCCTCACTTTAAGTTCCTTATTCTTAGATGGTTATGGGTATTATTTGATCTTTTCTTATTTATATTTATCGTGTCAAAAGTTAGAAGACATTTCTATCCTTTTTTCATCATATTAAACTCGGTTATAATATACTACTACCTCGTCCGACTTGGAACCTGCCTCTTAAATTTTAACACGTTTCACCAATCCAATATGGGAACCATGCGAAATATTTCACCGGTATTTTATCTGTCCGAAAGCAGACATCACCATGATAATGTGTACGGTGATAGAAAATATTATGATAAATTCACCTCCGTGACTATTAGATACCTGACACGTACATAATTAACATAGTGGCCAAGCAATATTAATGAGTTTAGACGGAATGGGTTATTATTTTAACAGTGACAACTATGCTGTAACAATGCCGTGAAATATAGCCAGGCAATATAATGTATACCTGAGATAGATACCCACCTTCCTCCAGCGTGAATGAACTCGTCCTCTACAGCCATGCATGTATGCTGCAACATTAACAAGATCGCAGTTTAGAGCGCGCCTCGTGGAATACAGCTGCGATGATTTCGAAGCAAGATCAAAGAAGCTGGTTGAAAGTTGAATGCGCAAGAGGTCGCAATGCATAGCAGTGTTACGAAGGATTGCAAGAGGCTTACCGCACTGTAGCACGGTGGATCAAGGCCTTCAATGACGGACGACTAAATGTGACAGCCATGCCGCGGCCTGGTCATCCTGCAGTAAGTGATGACGATGTGCAGAACGTTAACGCGTTAGTGCTGGTGGATCCAAACACCACAATTCGTGAATTGGCCAACGATACGCTTTCTACTGTGCTTCAAATCCTGAAGAAGGGTTCGGGAATGCGGAAAATCGCCTCCAAGTGGGTTCCACATGATTTGACTGAACATCAACATTGGCTGCGATATGATGCAGTTCGTATGTACCTGGAGCGCTATGAACGAGAAGAATAATCACCATTGACGAGACCTGGGCCAGAGGTTATGAACCGCAGCTGAAACGCCAATCAAGGGCGTGTCGTCATCACAGTCACTGCTAAAAGTAACGGTTCGGCCGTCTGGGTCAAATATGAAGGCCATGCAGATCGTTGCCTCTGATTGGGATGTTGTTATCATAAAGCATACCGTTCCCCGAAGACGTACCTTTAATGCGGTGTGTTACTGTGCATTTTTTTGCAAACGAACCTGGTAGCATCCCTAAGAAGAAAGCGAGGACATTTATTGCATATCCCACCCATCATTCTGCATGACAATGCAAGACCGCATGCAGCAGGAGTTTTGACTGAGTTCAATCGGTGGGGCAGGGAAGTGCCTTACCACCCCCCTTATTCTACAGATCTCAGCCCCTGCGACAACGATCTCATCCCTAAAATGAAAGCACCACTTCGAAGGTTTCGCTTTCGCTCAGTGCATGATGTTCTTGAGGCCACCGGTCGCTCCATCCGCGACCTTCAGAGATCAGGTGCACTCAACGGCTTCCACATCGCTGGGAACGTGTGCTACACAACGGTGGTGATTACTTCGAAGGCCAGTTGAAGGTACAACGTTGTAAGTGTGCTATGTATCTAACTAAAAATAGTTGCCTTTATTAAAAACAACCCATGTATTTAGGGTATGTAGCATGTATACGTTTGAAATGGCATTTTTGACCAAAAATTCAATTTTTTTTTTCATTGTAACTGGAAGCCTTATTTGTCTGCTTCAAAATAACACATAATTTATGTCGAAATTCCACCTGTAAAGAGTTGAAAAACTATTTTAATGAGACTCGTGTTCACATGTCAAGGAGGCGTGGCTCCACTCCATCTTACTTGCATCTAAATATCCTGTAATGTCAAAAAAGGTATGAAAATCATGAAAAAGACATATATTAGCATAGAGCAATTGTAGGATCCAGGTTCATCAGACCCGAAGAAGTACCGTCTCTTATATGTCTAAATTACTGTACTTGGTGATATCACCAATGTGTAATTTCATTTACGTTATTCACAGTATTAAAATCTTTCATGACATTCAAATTAACAAGATCATCATCAAAATTTGTTGTAGGATTATTGTTGATACATCAAATTAAAGCTAATGAAAGTAGAAATGTTGTGGGCTAGGGATTTTTGGTTAATTTGAAAACCTTAGCATTCTTGTTTATTTTAAGCAATGGTAAAATTACATTCCTTTATTGAAAATTTTAAAAACTACACGATCTGACTCAGATAAGTGCATGATTCTCGTTCAGAACATTATATGCGTTATATTGAAGGACGCAGTGAAATGAATTTGATGACTATATTTAATAATTTTAGTGCAATTTGAAAAATTATGATTTTTATTCTGTTTGTCCATAATTCACAGAACTATAAATAGGAAACAAAGTTTCTGCTACAAAAAATTGAAACTACTACTAGGGATCATCATCGCTATCACTATAACTAACGTTGAATCTAAGCAGAAAGACTCCTTATTCCGAATCAATCCCTACTCTAAATAAAAGTGAAATAATCGATATACATATATTACACGTCTTAATTCTCTCTTACATTTCTTCAAAATGTTCACAACATCCCCACTCTTCTTCTTTATGTGCCATTTCCTCTCAGGAGGTTGGCAACCATCATAGTGACTCTTGCTTTAGATGATGCAGCACGAAACAGCTTAATAGTGGAACAATTGAACCAAGTTTTCAGATTATCGATCCAAGAAATGCGTCTTCTTCCTGGTCTTCTTTTGCCTTGTAGCTTCCCTTGAATGACCTGCTGCAGCTGATGATATTTCTCTCCTCTCATCACATGACCCAGATACTGCATTTTTCTAATTTTGACAGTATTTAATATTTCCTTTCTCTTTCCCATCTGTCTCATCACCTCATCGTTGGTGACCTTTTCTTTCCAACTCAGCCTCAGTATCCTTCTGTTCGTCCATAGCTCAAATGCCTCCAAACTTTCCATTTCTCGTTTCTTTATGGTCCAGGTCTCAACTCCATAGAACAAGGTGGAGAAGATATAACACCTCAGAAGTCTAATTTTTATATTTAAATTAAGGTCTCTGCTACAGAACACTCAGAATGCATTTCTGGCTTGACCGATCCTGGACTTTATCTCCTCAGTACAGTCAATGTAACAGTTCACATTTGTTCCTAAATACTTGTACTTTGTTACTTGCTGTACTGTCTCCCCTTTGATTATCAAGCTCTCTTGACGTCGTGTTCGTGATACTACCAAAAAACGTGTCTTACTAACATTAAGTGTTGATCCCCTTTGTTCACTTGCCTCCACGACTTTGTTAGTCAGTCACTGTAAATCTTGTAGACCTTCCGCGAATAACAACGTGTCATTTGCAAATCTTAAGTTGTTTATTATTTTTCCATTAACTTTAATTCCTGCTGTTTCTTCCTCTAAAGCTGCTTGTAATATTTCTTCTGAGTATTGATTAAACAGCATAGGAGACAAGACACAACCTTGTCTAACACCACGTTTTATTTCCACCACTTCAGATAGCTCCCTACCTTCCTTTATGACCGCAGTCTGTTTGTAATAAATATTGCTGATGATTCTAATGTCCTTCACATTCAAGTTCTTCTTCTGGAGCATTTGGATGAGGCAATCATGACGAACTTTGTCGAAAGCTTTATTATAATCCAAAAAGCAGACATACATAGATTGATTCACATCTAAACATCTCTGTGCCAGCACATTGAAGGTAAACGGGGCTTCTCTTGCTCCTAGTGCATTTCTGAAACCAAATTATGTTTCACTGATATCCTGTTCCAATTTTTTGAAGATCCTTCGATGGATAACTTTTAGGAATATTTGTAGAGTATGACTCATTAGACTGATTGGTCTATGATCGCTGCATTGACGGGAATTTGCCTTTTTCGGCAATGTAACAAATATAGACTGTAGCCATTCATGAGGAATGTCCCCTGTGTTGTAGATTTAATTATACAAATCTACTAAGACATCTAAATGTTCGTCATTAATGAGTTTCAGTATGTCAGCTGTTATGAGATCAGGACCAGGGGCTTTATTGTGTATTACTTCTCCTTTTGTTATATCTGGTCCATTTTCGACATCTATATCTTCACTAGCATAAGGTTCTTTCTTATCATCTTCTATATATCCCTTCCATCTCTCAAGTTTTTCTTTATTACCAATAATGATGTCACCATGTTTGTCAAGCAATATACTCCCTTTCCGTATCTTATTCATACCAGTTAGTTCTTTGACTTTCTTATGGATATTGAAATTGTCGTTTTTTGAAACAAAGTCTTCAATGTCTTTGCATCTTTCTGTGTACCATATCTCCTTTGCTAACTGTATCTTCCTTCTTATTTCTGCTTGTGTACTCCTGTAAAGATCTTCATCTCGGTTTTTACAGAGCCTCCTCTTTTCCATCAATGGTATTATTTCAGCAGTCATCCAAGTCTTTTTATGCACTGTTTTACCATCTTTCAGCATCTCTTGACTTGTATGCTGGAGTAGTCTCTTGAAGGATTTCCATTTGTCATTAACATCACTGAAGCTTTTTTCTCTTCTTTACAAATCTCTTCAATAATTCGTTCTGTAATATGTTCTCTCACTATAGGATCTTGAAGTTGTGAAATGCAGAGCATATCCTTATTTTGTTTTGGTAATATTATCTTAAGCTTTATTTCGAATCTAGCCCCAAGTGGATTGTGGTCTGATGCCACATCTGCTCCCGGATAAGTTTTCACTGCCTTGATGGCATTCCTATAGCGTTTATTGATTAGGATGTAATCAATTTGATTCCGGATAATGTTGTTAACGTTATCTCCAGGTGCTTTCCAGGTGTACAATCTTCTTTCTGGTAGCTTATAGGAAGTGTCCTCACAATACTGTGCCAGGATTTCTCCCCGTTCATTTCGTGATCCCAGACCAAAATCTCCTATTAAGTCACCTTCACGTCCCTTGCCAACTTTTGCGTTGAAATCGCCCGTGATGATTGTGAGATTTCTAGATTTTGTGGTACTCAATATTTGCTCAATTTCTTTATAGAACTGCTGCAACTCTGCTTCACTCTTGTCAGCAGTTGGACCATAGACTTGTATAATGTTAACTTTTGCTCTTTTTGTTTGTAGTTGTAAAGCGGTTACCCTGTCGGAGATTGGCAAAAAACTTGTCACACACTGGCTCGTGATTTTGTCAACAATAATAGCAATTCCATTCCAGTGATAATTATCATCATTACCGGAGTATATCTTCATTTTGTTGCTATGCATTTCACCTGAGCTAGGCCATCTTGTTTCACTTATTCCCAATATGTATGTGAGTCGCTGCATTTCTTGGATCACGTTCTGCAACTTTCCTGACTGATATAATGATTTCACATTCCACGTACCTATATTCATATTTCTCATAGCTCTTTCCGTCGTATTCCCTCCCGGAGATCCGAATGAGGGAATTGAAACTCCGGAACATTTTACTTTGAAACCAGCCATGATGGTTTTTCCCGGGGATATCTCTCATCTTTAATGGAGTGGACTCCCGTTGCCTTCTCCATTCTATGCCGTTGACCAAGATGCATTGGTTCATCCGCCTTTAGGCGCGATTTCTCAGCCCAAGGACAAGAGAGTGCCCTGACCTCAATTCGCTCATCCACCCTCAGAAGAGGCTGTTGGCGACATTGAGTGGGGATACTTATACCGGTGGTCATTCAGTCCCCTTTCAGTCGCCTCTTACGACACGCTGAGGTTACCGAGGGTGTTATTCTACCGCCCCCACTCACTTGGGTCAAATTCAGTATTATTCGACATATATCGGAATCCATAATCCGTACATCTAAGCATAGCTTTAAATAATTACCAGTATTTAAGACTCTTCATTAATATTCAACCATATGAGCCGACAGTAACTTTCACTTTCGCTCCGATCAGCTGTTCACTACTGCTGCATCGTGTCTCACATATATGCCATAAAATATTACTTATATCTCTCGAACTGACTTCATAAAAACAATACAATCTTTATACAACATGCATTCCTTCATAATATGCATCCCTATTCACACAGACTATCTGTCCTCGCAGATATCAAAATATTTCAACCTTCAGTGAAACAATTTTAGACAACGCATTGTCACTATCACTTAACTAAGCATATCTTTCCTCTAATGTACGGGGATACTTTTGCTCCTGTTTACATAACACATATCCACGTAGACTTTGTGTAAAAACCTTAATTATCCTTGTATGTGTTCTTTTCTTTAATCCTTGAACTATATCCGACACTAGATATTTCAAGTTCGAAGCTCTGAATGCCTGCAGATATTTCAACAACAACTCCTACTTTAGTTACTGGTTGAAATGCTTCACAAAAATATCTGGTAATGCAATACTTCTTTATTATATAAATAGCTCTACTTCGTCATCAATCCTTCTCACAAATTGTTGGCTGGCAACAATGCAACATTTCCATATGACATCATTCCATCAAATAATTTTCATTACAATGCTTTATACATCTTGTAGATATCTTTCCAAACTGTCAATTATATTCTCCACAACACTTTAATGTTTATCAATATTCTTTCATAATATTGTTCAAATATACCACATTTCTACGAGAAATGTCCTTCATCAGCCTTTTAAATCTGTCTACTTTTGATAAGAAAAATCGTCACATCTATCAAATTATCGATCGTCAGCCTAAAATTCTAATTAAAAATGAGAAACATATAAGAGTCTCCATAATGCTAATAAAAAGTCCGAAAACGTCGATAATACGGTCTGAGACTTCAAATCTAAAATTATCCTACCTCAAAATCGGAAATATTTAAACATATAAAAATGCTGATAAATCCAAAAATCCTAATTCCAAATTATAAAACACAAAAATTACCAAAATGCTTAAAATTCGGTCAGCTTAAATATCAATGCAAAACTTCGAAAATGGTCATTCGGATTCAACCGTAAATCTTTAACTACCGAAAATGGGCTACTGAAGGGAAATCTTGTGTACCTTTTGTCGCGTATAGTTTTCTAGCTGAGGTCCTTTTAGAACTGGATTCCATTGCCATAATCGCCCATCTCGTACTTCCAGGTTAATGTGTGTAATGATCTTCCTCGAATTAATCACTTCAATATTATTCAATAATGTTCAATGCAATAATACCACATTGCGTAATTGCGTAGATTCTCATTAACGTCGTAATTTATTTCGAAATATATTTGCGAAAATTCCATGTTCAATAATAATACAGAGTATTATTTTCATAATGTTCCCCGTATGTCTATCACTTCTATTGTTAACTTCACAGATTTTAATTCGATGGCTATGAGACTACTTCTTCAAATTTTATTAGTCTTTCTGCATTGTTGCTAGTTGAAAATATATCAAGTCCTCATATAAAATCACTCAATCGAGCGCGAAGACAGGAATTCACTTCGCCGGATGTGTTGCCTTATTTCCCGATATCAATTATATTATTCCCGTCGCTCTATTTAGACCGCGGAATAACACGTCCGATCACCTCGATGTCTCAAAAATAAGAAGCCTGGATTCATCTCCGCAATCCCCTACTTTCTAGTCAAATTTGGCGTCAGCAGAAAAATCACGCCCGGTAATTAGGAGGGATACTCTAATTATCCATATTTTGCTCGAACGAGTCTTCTATCTCGTTAAATAAATACATGGGAAACTCTAGTACAAGTTTGTATCATCCTGGTAAATAGAAATACTATCATAATGTCCAGTAATTGGCAAGGAGAAGCTTTCTCAATTACTGTAAATTCAGTATTCTCATTGGTTGCAGACCATCACGTGCTTTAGATTGGCGTGCTTCTGATTCGTGTCATAACAACTGGCTCGTGGCTAGTCGTCGTTCCATCGGAAAAGACCGGTGGGATATATGAAAATAGGCTAATTATTTCTCCTTGTTCAGAGTTGTCTTCTTAATCGTGCTCAATTTATTAATTTCGTGCATTCCCTGAGAAGTTGTGCAGCATCAAGTCAAGGTTCGACTTATTAATTTTCCCGCAATGTGCTGATTTTGTAAAATCCCATTGACCATTATCCCTCTCATTTCCATTTTCATTCAGTTTTCAGGGTTAATTCTCATAGGAGAACTATTTATATTGCGCACCTATTTCTACGATATACCACAGAGCCAAAGGCAAAAAGCAACCCTCGAGAAATCCCATCACAAACACATACCACTGCAGAAATAGCCTTCAGCTAGTTACAACATGAGAATGTTACTCTCAGGGCATCAGGTAAGGATTGGGTGGAGTTAGCTCAAAATACACGTTAATTAATGGAAAGGAAAGGTATAATGTACTACAAATCACCAACCATTTCAGATAAAAGCGTGTCCTCAGATAATGTATAAAAATCTTAACACCTGCACAAGTTTTCGTGGTCACTGTAGCACCGCCTCCTGGATTATACTCGACGTCTGTTATATCTCAATTCAGAATTTCCATTTCCAAAGGCCGGTCCTTCGCATTTTGGTTGAACTCACCTTCCAGACTTGAATTGGATTTGCCATAATGATCTCCTTCCTCTCATGTTGAATTGAGTGGCTCATGATATTTGTTGGAATCATCTCCTCTATGGTGTGAAATTTCATAATAATATTGCATCACATCTTCTACACTTGTAAGAAATAAATGCTGTGCTTTCAGATTTATCACAGGTTCTAGCATTGCAGCACTTACAATAATTGCTCTCGCTCACCTGCCCAACTTCTTGTTTAGTTGTCTGTCACTTATGTCTCATTAGCCTACTTTCGATTTTTAAAAAATGAAAGTAGACTTAAGAGATCTACACAGGGCTAAAAATTGTGTGTCTGTCTGTCTGTATGTCTGTTTGTGTGTGAGTGTGCGTACTCTGAATGTCTGTCCCCCCCTATCAATTCAAACACGGTGAAACCGAATTGAACGAAATTTGGTACATAGGTAGCACTAGCAAAGGGCACCTCAGTGTCATGTTTTATATCGCCGCCATCTTGACGGAAACGTAATGGCGGCTACCCAAATATCCAAAGCTTAATTCAAATTACGATTAAACTAATCATTTGAACTCTACCAAATTTTGCAACACCATACCATCGTGCGGGAAGCGTCTTTTGACCGAACTACAAGGTCATCAGCCCAACATTTTTCAGATGGTTGTCATATATGTGTGCAAATCGATTCCCCCTATCAATTCAAGCACAACGAAACCCAAATCGGATCACCTCTGGTACAGAGGTAGCACTAGCTAAGGGCACCTCAGTGTCATGTTTTATATCGCCGCCATTTTTACGGAAACGCAATGGCGGCCACCCAAATTTTCAAAGCTTAAATCAAATTACGACTAACCTAATCATCCGATCTCTATTAAATTTTGCAACAATATACCTTAATGTGGGAAACGTCTTTTGTCCAAACTACAAGGTCATCCGCCTAATAGTTTCAGGATGGTGTATATATGAATCATGCCAGTATTATAGCCCAACCATAACTTACGATTCAACCAGGCCTGATCTCAACAATTCAGCTTATCGTACATATGGAGGTTTAAGCTGTCCTCAAGGAGGTGACCGGTAGGATATTAGCCTATTATAATAGAATATGTACGGTAACCGTAGATGTGACTTAACAGGTCTGATTGATCATGCCATATAGTTGTGGGTCTTCGACTAAATGGCCGCTAATTGTGCTCGAATATCCATATATATATATCCGTAACTGCGTAAAGTTATATCCTTTTAGGAATGCACTGAACAAAATAATACATATTTAGTATCAAATGGTTTATAGAAGCGCCAAAAACGCTAATGAAATAGTTGATTACAACACAAAATATGATACATTCATACTAAATACGTTATTTACATATCTTTCTTGTTCCGCATCCGTGGCGCAGTGGTAGTGATTTAGCTTCATAGTTAATGGTTCCGTGGTCCGAATCCCCGTGGTTTCGTTTATTTTTACTTCGTTTTTTAAATTTATTGATTCATAACTACTCACACGTTATAATATTAAGCATGTATTGTGTGTATTAGCAATCAAAAAGATTATGTAATATGCTGTACTCATAACGCCACAAATTTCAACACTCGACTAGTGATATTTATATTCTTTGTCCTTGATCCGCGGTAGAGTCTATTGTTGTTATTTTTGTTGTTGATTCTTTAGGGGTTATGTGGCATCATGGTCTTGTAGCCCCGTGTACATGGGTGTGTGTAGAAGTTGTCTGATAACCTGTATCACTGTGAGGTCTGTAGGCTTACTAGTATGGGTACTTTTATACGAGGAAGGATTTGGGTAAGAAGCTGTTGTTGCTGTTGTTTCATTTCAGAAGCATGGACATCATTATCATTTAGTCACGTGTACTTGGGTGAGTGTTGAATTTTGTCTCATAACCCGTTTTATTGTGATGGCTGTATTAGTGTGTGTATATATCATTCAGGTGAGGATTCAATCATCGTATAACATCCGTATAGCACGTTGTATTTCAACAAGCTACTACAACCAACATTCAATTATACTCGTTGAAGAGGACAAAGAGTTATAACTAAACCCATGCATTTAGGAGAAAGTAGGCTATATGTTCTTTCCTGAACATCTTGCTTTGTTTGAGTAATCGTGCTTTCAAAGCGCCCTACAAATAATTTACGGAGTACAGCAAATAATTCTCAACAATCTTTGAGCTCTATCTTGTCGGTGCAGCACTTTTCAGTTTTATGACATGTACTCAAACTAACTCGACAGTTCGCAAAATTCAATAAATACACAAATCTTTGTATTAAATCAGTGACCGCGTATTTTTAGCGTATTCCACACTCAATAAGAAATATTTGCACTCTACGTCACTAATTCTCAATTCTATACACAGTAGATTACCATGGGGTTCGAAGCTCGTATCCCCTCTAACTATTTTCTTCCAGGTTGTTCGAAGTATTTCTATACAATGTACGGTAAATGTCTAACTCAATTTATGTTACTGTCCGTTTCTTCAATCTTTATAATATTCATTTTGATATTGTGATCCCAATGAATTACATGACTCGGTCGATCCTTTCACATCTTCCCAAGTATCTTTTTCCGTGCCCTGTCTTCATAATTGTACTCAACTTATAATCTCGGAGAATGACTCAGTGTTGTCACGTGGTCTGGCATGAAATTCAGATATTGGTGCTGTTCATGAACACAATAATAAATAAATGTATGGAGAAGTTAGCCAAGTCTGGAAAGTTAACTCTGAAAACAAAACTACCATTCTTTTCAAAAATGTTCATCCAATGTAGGTCTTGTACCTATGTCGCATTATGTATTGAAGTATTCAAAGTAATAGAAACCTGTGTAAGATTTCATTCAACCTTTGCAAAGGAACATGTTTGAGAAACAAGTTATTTATCTGCAGGATGATGCTGAACTCACTGAGCATATTAAGATAGAAGAATTCTTCATACCAGAGTTTGTTCCAAGCATCAAAACAGAAACTCCATCTTCATCGATTGGTGGATATTTCAAAGAGGTAAGAACATTATTGGGTTACGTCTTTATGCATCTTATAAAGGACATGTCCTGATCGCCATCTTCTACTCACCAATCCTATTTAGGGATTGCAGAATAGTGTATTCAGACCGTAGTGATGACGAATGGAAGCTCTCTGGTGTTAAGGTACAGGAAGTACAAGATGTCTAGATTGATGGTAAAGCATTATATTATCCGACTAGTGCTGGACTCAAACCAATGACCTCTCTAAGTGTATGCCGTTGGTCTATTCACTGATGTAATGGAGGATATCTTAATTCTTATAGGTGAAGGCTACATTATATGAAGGCTATCACGTAGTATTAGTTACCTGTTGTGAAGTTTGTATTTTTGTATGAAGAATTTTAGTAGTTTCATGGACAAGATTGATTATCCAATGACACTAAATTATGTGACTTACTTTTCGTAAATTATAAGGCACGTGCATTAGACTTTCTGAAAATGAGTTCCCGATACAGAAAGATGCCATGTCATTGGTTGAGACTTAATCACCCATACTGATCGAGTGGCCTCCGGAGAGGCCGAGTGCAGGTCTTTCTATTTGACGCCTGTGGGCGACCTGAAATATATACAGCACATTATTTCTCAAATTTATGATATTGATGGGGACAGATCGTGTACAAAAGACTTTACTACATGGCATGGATTTTTTTTATGGACAGGAGAGCTTTCAATAGAAAAGATCAGTTGGATATATGAAAACGACTAATTATTTCTACTTGTTCGGAGTTGCCTTCGTAATTTTGCTCAATATATTAATTTCGTTGCATTATCTGAGCATTTGTGCTGCATGATGGCAACGGTCGTCTTTATCTTTTCTCCCAATGTGCTGATTTTGTTAATTCCCATTGACCATAAAAATCTTCCACTCTTCGATTTTCATTCAGCCTTCAGGGCTTATTATTATAAGAGAATTATTGATATTGTGCACTTATTTCTACGAGATACCACAGTGTCTAAGGCCAAAATCAACCCTCGTGAAATCCCATCACAAACAAACACATACCACCACAGACATAACCTTGAGCTAGTCACAACATGTGAATGTTACTCTCAGGGCATCAGGTAAGGATTGGATGGAGTTAGCTCAAAATACACGTTAATTAATGAAAAGGAAAGTTCTAATGTACTGCAAATCACCAACCGTTACAGATCCTCAAATAATGTATTTACCAAAGATCCCTAGCCTACACTTTATTGGGGAAAAATTAATTTTTTTTAAGTTAATTGCTAGCAGGATAACAAAACCCCTTTAGCTGCAATTAATTGCCCCTTAAATACATGTTCGCTTTTCGAATAAACGTTAACTGACATTGTCTAAATACTAAGGAAGAAATATTTACAAACCATTAAACCGACTTATCGGCTCTCCCTAGCCTTTACATGGTTGCATTTCTAAACAGTATCAAAATACTCTTAACACCTGCTCCTCAAACAAGTATTCACGGTCACCGCCTCCTGGATTATACTTGACATCTGTTATATCTCAATTCAGCATTTCCATCTCCTGAAGCCAGTTCTTCGAATATTGGTTGAACTCACCTTCCAGGCTTGACTAGGATTTGCGAGAATTTCCAGGAATTTCCTCTATTGTTGAATTTAGTTGCTCAAAAAAATTGGTTGGATTAATGTTCTCTATAGTGTGAAATTTCATAATAATTTTAACATAGCTTCCTCACTTGTTGAACAATATTTGAACTCCCTCGTGTCGGTATAGAACTTAAATGAAATGTGCTCAAACTATCGCGCAAACTCCACAGTTCACAAAATTCAATAAATGCACATTTCTTTCTACACTCAACAACAAAGTATCTGCACTCTATTACCCATTTCTATACACTGTGGATTACCCTGGGGTTCGATGCTCGAATCTCTGTATCCGCCATCCTAGGCGTTCGACAAATTCAGTTTTGAGCGTAGCGTAGCATTTGCGGCTTCTTCGTTCTGCGGCCAATCAGCGTCTTCCTATATTCTTCCGGTTTGTTCGAAGTATTTCCATACAATGTGCGGTAAATGTCTTACTCAATTTATTGTATTGTCTGTTTCTTCAATCCTTATACTATTAATTTTGATTTGTTTTTCCAGTGAATTCCACGGCTTGTCCGATTCCTTCACAGCCTTCACGAGTGACTTTTTCGTGCCTATCTTCATAATGTACTCGCCTTACAATGTCGGAGATTGACTCGGCGTTGTCTTTTGGTCTGTCATAGAATTCAGTTCTTCGTGCGGAATATAAAGAAGTTAACGGGTGCAATAAATATATATTAAGATCAGCTGGTGACGTTACCCAACTCTGGGATGTTTACTCTGAACAGGGAACTACCATTCTGTACACGATTCTTATCTAGGTTTTGTACTGTATGTCGTAATTTTTGGAAGGAATTCAAAGTAGTGGAAAACTGTATAAGATTTAATTCCACCTATGCAAAGGGACATGTTTGTGAAACAGGTATTTTCTCTACAGGATGATACTGATCTCACTGAGGATATTAAGATAGAAGAATTCTTCATACCGGAGTTTGTTCCATGCATCAAGACAGAAACTCAATCTTTAGCGAGTGGTGGAGATTTCAAAGAGGTAAGTACCTTATTGGGTTACTACTTGCATCTTACAAAGGACATGACCTGATCGCCATCTTCTTCTCGCAAATGCTATTTAGGGATTCCAGAATTGTATATTCAGACCGTAGTGATGACAAATGTAACCTGTTTGCTATTAGCTTGTAGAAAGTACAGGTAATAGATGACGTCAAGATTGATGGTAAACATTATATAGTCTGACCTTTGCTTGACTCAAACCCATGACCTGCCTCTGTATGCCGTTGCTGTATTCACGTAAGTAAAGGAGGATATATCTTAATGCTCATAGGTGGAGGGTACATTATGTGAAGCTAGCATATCCTTAGCACAATCACGTTGTATTAGTTGCCTGTTGTGTACTTCATATTTCTGTATGAAGAAGTTACACCAAACGATCCGATTATGCATGTTGGCTTGTCGCATTATATTTCACCTTTCTTGACAGCCCAGCCAAACGGGAAGGTTATTGTTATTTTTAGAAAAATCCCTGCCCTGTAGTAACTCTAATAACTGCTGTTGATCTATACTGAGAATTCAATAGGTTTACTGCTTGCAGTTAGAAGCATTATGTAGTGGCAAAATATATGTTAAATAGTCTACAAATCAGTCTCTCTAGAGGCGCTTACTGTAATTGGATTAATGTGAGATTTTTATATGTATCTGCCCTAGCCAAAAATGTTCCATTGTTTTGGTAAAATGTTATTGTGGAATATTGTTTATATGGCATATATGAGTGATATATACATTCATTCTTAAAACATGAGCTGGTAAAACCATTGAGGACCAAGTCACGGAAGTGACGTGTGGATGTATTATGTGCTGTGACTGAAATGGACCAAAGGATGGACTAGAAAGAGAAAAGGCTTTTATAATCTTGCTGCTAGAAAATTCAAAAATAATTATTTCAGACCTTAAGCCTATTAGTTCAGTTAAAGTACTGTTCTACTCATTTTCTATCACACTTCAATTTGTTGTTGTTTTGGTTTAATCTCTTCATAGCTACAACACCCTACATCCGGGGCAATCTGTTTAACATATTCTAGCCTTGGTCTATCCCTACGATGTCATGTGGAAATCTCAGAGTTGAGATTATTTGTCTTTGAACCTCTAGTCCTACTTTGAATTTTTCAACAATTTCCTTCATTGCTTGTTTAATTTATACATTCAGACGTATTGGTGATAATTTGCGGTCTTGGCTTACACCTCTCTGAATACCAGCTTCTCTCTCAGGTCCCCCGGTTTGAGTAACTGCTGTCTGGTTTCTGTATAGATTGTATAGCACCCGCCTATCCCTGTACTTTATTACAATCTTTTTCGATATATCAAACAACTTGCTCCAACCAACGTTATCAACGAGTGCCATGAACGTTCTCATATCTTTCTTTATTCTTCCTCTCACAATCAGCGTAAGACTTAGAACAGCTTCCCTTGTTGCTACGTTTCTCCTGAAGCCAAACTTGTCTTGACCCAACTCTGGTTCTATCTGTGCTTCGATCCTCTTGTAAGTTATTCTAGTGAGGATCTCTGAAGCATGAGTGATCAAGCTGATTATATGGTAATCTTCACATCTGTCAGTTCCTGTTTTCTTCGGTATAGGGATGATTACATTCTTCTAGAAATCTGAAGGGAACTCACCTGTATCCAAGTGAAATAAACCTGATCGGACCTTCATCACCTATTCTGCGTGTTTTTTCAATCGGTATATCATATATGCCTGGTACTTTGTTTCTGCTGAAATCTTCCAAAGATCTATCAATTCTGATTTACTTCACCAACAAAGGAGGCATACCTTTGATAAGTTTTAGATCTAGGGGAGACTTATATAATGCAGTAAGATATGATCGAGAATAAGAAAGTAATTTCAGTAAGTTGCACAGCTGATAAATCCTTCCTCTAAGTTGACCTGTACTGTAAAGATACATTATTTGTTATTGATAGTGAAGAAGCATAATATGAGACCAAATAAATTAATGATTCATTCTTGTCCCTAGGATATTACAGAAGAAACCCATGATGAAGATAGTGTTGCTGGTGGAAATCCTAGAAATGAGTAAGTGGACAACATAATAAGGAAAAGTATTGCTTTTTAATGTAATAAAACCGAAAATGTTGAATGTGAAGAAATGTTGGTGGAAAAATGAGTTATTATCGTATTTTTATCGTTGGACGTTTTTGTATTTGTCTGTCTCATTTGGATATTGATATTCACCTTTTAGTTGGCAGCTCAAAAACTAGCTCTTCTCATTCAGAGTTTCAACAGTTGGAAGTATTCAAGTATAGGTATGGTATCCAGTATGAATGTTATTGCACTTATGCCTACTAGGTGTACCCGCCATGCGTTGCGTTGCCAATCAAAGAAAGAAACAAACCTTGTGTAGCAGAATTAAGAAGAAATGGCTTCGTTTCCTGCCATCCTAAAATTGGTTTTCTGTTGCTTCCTTACTTCTACTCTAAGCAAATGCTGCGATTGTACCTAAATTCAGATCATGGCTGCCTCCTACACAAACCTTTTCCCCAATTAAAAAAATACATTAGTTCAGCCATCACAATGACACTGGTTATCAACCATGTACACGACGCTTCTTGACCATGATGTAAACCATATTATCATTAACCATCACCAATGTATATACTCCATTGGCTACCGATCCTAACCAGCGCACCTGGGGGTGACAAGACACCTGCACACACATTCACTGTTTATAACAATGTTTACTCTCATTTCACCTACAAACAAAAGCCAGGTATCCTGGGAATGACGAACCTCCTGCTTATACATTGTCCCAAACAATGTACGTATTGAATTCGCCTACAGATCAAAACCAGGTCACTTAGTATCGCTGCTTGCTCGCAGCATGGAGCGGTGATTTAGTGTGAGGCGTGTTGCCTATGTAGTCCGTGCTTCATATCGTCAAGTAGTGCAATGTGACAGCCGTGAGGATTATCTCGTGGCGGGGTGAGGTAAGTAGTTCGAATCCCACCTTGGGCACACACTTGTTTTTGTTGTTGGGTCCAATTTTTAAAAGAAGTTCAAGATTGGTTATGGCACCGCCAAATATAATGCAGCACTTTCATGAAATAAAATTGTGAGCGCTAGAAAATGAAGTTGCCAGTGTCCAAAAATATATTGTAGATGATGGCCCAAAACTTGGACTGAGGCTTCTGTGGGTTCATGATCAAGGGACCAACGTGGGTGACGTGTTTGGCAAGTGTGAGGGAGGACTGTAGTTGCGCTGGAGGTGCTGGCTCAGGTCCTGGACCGAAACCTGGGTTGCGGCTGCGTTTCCTGGGTACAATATAAAGGCGAGGCTGAAACCGCACTACAAAGTCTTGGACAATAACCTGGTGTGTGCCAGCATGGAGTCGCGCAGGTTTGTCTAGTGATGAGTCCGGGAGACTGTAGACTGAGCAGTTGGGAACTCAGCTGCGGGTTCTCCGGGAGCTGCAAAATGCCTCTCAAAATCTCGGGTCCAATTACTTAGGGACACACATTTCCTGCCTCGAAGCGAGTCGTGTCATTGAAAAAGAAACACTCCTATATTTTACATGTTATCTGACACGATGAAACTTAAGAAATCCTAGCGCACAAACTGTGCACTGGATCATCATCTTCCTAGCGTTTGTCCCGCTTTGGAGCAGGGTCCGCTACTTTACTTGCCAATCTCCATTTCTTTCGGTCAAGGGCATCATGCGGACACAGATTAACTTGTCGCATGTCTTCTGTAAGGCGATCAAGCCACCTCTTCTTAGGTCGCCCACGAGGTAGTTTACCATCTGGGTTGAGGCACAAGGCAGCTTTAGCCACTGATTTATCGTGACTACGTATGACGTGGCCGTACCAGCGTAGACGAGCCTCTCGCATTTTATCCTGTATGGGCGCAACTCCCATCCTCCCTCGGACATCGCAATTCTTGATATGGTCAAGTCGCGTCACACCAAGCACCGAACGAAGCATGCGCATCTCCATAACATGCAGGGCTTGCTCGTGTTTAACAGAGGCCGGCCAGGGTATCCTGCTGTCAATGAGGACTCCAGTTACCTCCCTCCATTTGAACCAACTGGCACTCACACCAGCTCGAGTATCAGGAAGGGTGTCACCATCTGAACGCGTCAAGGAGCCAAGATACCTGAATTGTTTGACTCTTTGAAGATCTTGACTACCTACTAGGATGGTGCCAGGCGTCGGTGAACCACACTCCATATACACGGTTTTCTGGATAGTCAGCTTCAGTCCATTCTCAGCCAGTCTCGTATTCCACTCCTGTAGTTTCTCTTCAAGAACGTTGCGTTCTTCTGCAGCCAATAAGACGTCATCAATATACAGAAGCGTCCATGGATGTTGCGATTGGATATCTCATGTTATTGCATCCATGAATAATAAACAGGAGTGGCGACAGGGCTGATCCTTGATGGACACCGACTTGAATGGGGAAAGGAGATGTGATTCCCGCGGGACATCGCACTAGACTACTGCACTTACGGTACATAAGTTGTGTCCAGTGTCCAGGGGACGTATTCTTCAGGAACACAATGTGAACGAAGTGCATACCAGATCAGTTCATGTGGAACCCGATCAAATCTCGGTATCTCTCAGTGAGGAGCCGACCTGCGTGAATAGCATCCGTTGTTCCACATCCTTTCATGAAGCCACACTGGTTGCTAGTGATCTGGACAATGTCACGCAGTCGACTGTCAAGGATTCGCTCAAAGATCTTCATCGTGTGGCAGAGGAGGCGAATAGGTCTATAGGTGCCACATTGACTGTCTCTCGCCCTTGCCTTTACAAATAGGCACCGTGGTACTCGTGGTCGAAATTTGAGGCACTTCATCTTCTTCCAAAATATGGTTGAAAAGAGATGTCAGTAGTTCAATACCATGCTGACCAAAAAATTTCCACAGTTCGGCTGGAATATCATTAGGACCTGTAGCCTTCCCGTTCTTCATCTTTCAGACTGCCTGTGCAACCTCTGCCATAGTTATTAGCGGTGCTGGTCCAAGGACATTTACCGCACTGGTAAATGGTCTGAGGAAACTCTTCGTTACTTATTACTGAAAAGTGTCTTTCCCAACGACTCAGAATAGCAGATGGGTCTCGGAGAATTTGGTGGTCTCCATCTTTGATGTGCATAACGTGACCAATGTCTTGCGAGGACCGATGACGTGCGTTTGCAAGCCGGAATATCTTGTTGGTTCCTTCAGGTGAGCCCAGCTGGTTGTACACATCTGCATAATGTTGGGCCTTAGCTGCTGCAACAGCTCGCTTTGCTGCGAGGTCTGCCAAGTCTTGAATGCAAGCCGTTTCTTTTTGATCACGGTCTGTACATCCTCATTCCACCACCATACTTGTTTGTCAAGGAAGCGCCTCCAGGGTTTCATTTTCCAAACGTTTCTGCTGCAACCGAGTGAGGGCAGTCGACTATCCTAGTCCAGTTGATGTATATTGGTTGGCTTGGGTCGAACGTGAGTGATCCAAGGGCATTCACCAATTCGTTCCTATGGTCTGGTAGCCTCCACCACATAATGTGTTCAGGTCCCGTTGTTCGTGGGTACGGTGTAAAACTTGAGATCTAGTGCAAGGAGGTGGTGTTGGGGAACGATGTCATCTGACGGGATGACTTTGACATTTGTTACCAACTTGAAATCATTCTGCCTGAGAAGCCAGTAGTCGATTTGAGATGTTCGACCACCGCTGTAATAGGTGATCAGGTGAGTTGGCCGTCTCTTAGAATATGTGTTAGCCACAACAAGATCGTGTGCTTCAAGGGTACGACATATTTGGTCCCGAAACCTCGCCCACCATGGCATTGAGATCTCTGCCAATCAATACATATTCATCCTCTGCGAAGGAACGAAGATGAGTATCAACACTCCCCCAAAATTCATCTTTCTCATCCCCTGAGCAACCCACTTGAGGGGCACGAATTGTTGAGGTGTTGTAGTCAAGCGTCACATAAAGCAGTCTGTCTGTGATGCGGCTAACCTCTACTACACTGCCCTGAAGCCTCTCGCAGACGACCACTGTGACACAGTAGATTTCCTGCCATAGTAGAACAACTTGAACCCCTCACCGATATCCTTGGCCTTGGCTCCTGTCCATTTCGTCTCCTGTACACATGCTGTGTCTATCGATAGACTCTTCAAGACAGCTGCTAGTTCACGGCTTGACCTGTGAGCCTACCGATGTCGATGGTCGACAGACGTAGGTGTTGGACTCGCTTCTTTAGCCTGCTCCGTCCATAAGCAGATTGCCCTCGCTCATTTCCCACGTCGTCTGCGGGGGACTCCCTAGCATTTATCCGTATATTCAAGATTCGTACTGGCATGTTCATTTGATGCGACGAAAAAATATGATCCAACCGATGCGTCGCTCCACCTGTCGTTGGTAATTGAAGGCCGCTCCTGACTTGGAGAGCAGACGCCATTGACAGACGCTCCTAGCATGGAGTACAGACGCTGCCTGTTAGATTTTAGTGGCGTTTCCTCCACTAAGGGACCATCACCGTTGGCCACATTAGGTAGTCAGGTTATTTACCGCCCAACACTCGGCTTTAGCGATTTTCCAGCTGGGTGCCAAGCCAGCCAACCCTCCTCCTTTCTCATTCCGGACTTGGGGCCGGACAATAGCGGATAATAATAAAGGATATATATTTAAAAAAAAGCTTCATATAAAATTTGCTCTCAATATAAAAGAAAACACAAAAGGTAGGAATCACCAGCTACTTCAAGGAGAAAGGGTGTGTACTATATCTCTCAGCAATATATCAAAACTTCTAAATTCACGGCTTACCGCTCTATCACATACTAATTGACTACCAGAGACACGCAATCCCGCTGTGATAACTTCTCGTGTCCTCTTTCCTTACCCACGCAGAAACTAGGACATCGTTGTGCACAATAGTGTCACAATGACCATCTGTCTCTAGTCATCATGCATACAAATGGGCCTACAACTGCTGTGTCACTCTTGACTGATTTACTGATTCATTGCAGCCCACTCCATTGACTGACTGCACTGTCGTACACATGTCACTGAACTGCGTGGCATTCCGTATACGTTTGGAAGGATAATCTCGAATTTTTCAGAAGGATTGGACATTCTATACGTTACGTGACTTAAGCATTGTCTTGTGGTGCACACTTACATCATATTACATCCTAATGCAGAGGAAAAGAAAACCAGATAGTCTCATAATTTAACATCTAAATTCAAAATATAGTCCATTGATGCAGAAGTCAATGAGGTATGTTACCACCATAGGACAGTGCTTCATTGATTATCGATCGGCTCCACAATCATACTAACCTATTCCACTCGAACAAAGCGTCCGCACAAACTCCAGAGCTGGCCCTGATCCGGTTCAAATTCGACCTTATCTGACGAGGAAGAACAAATCCAGGTACTTATGATGTGATGGCATGTCTTGGCAGCAAACATGTACCAATCATGAGACCTCTGTTGGACTAGGTCTTCACAGGGGCTGCTTTGAGCGAAATCTAGGTACGCGAGGAGCAGGTATATCAGCGTGAATAGGGAGGTCCTGATTGTATGTTGTGGTATCCTTTACACTTGCTGAGTTGGGGCGGAGGAATGTAGCTCAGAACAGGGAGACATTGAATAGGTGTGCATTTAATTTTACCAGATAACAATTGCATGGTCTTGTTGACTTCAACATCGATCTTCCCTATGTGAGGGCTGTTCAACCACACAGGGGCACAATAGTCAGCTACAGATAGAACGAGGCTAATTGCAGAAGAACGATGAGTTTAAGCAATAGAGCCCCATGTTTTTCCACATAGTTTCTGGATGATGTTGTTGCGTGATCTCAACTTAGCAGCAGTCTAGAGAAGACGTTGTTTGAACGATAAGGTTCTGTCTAAAGTAACACCCAAGCAGTTGGGATGCCGATTGTGTGGCAGAAGGACGTTATCAAGGTACACCCTGAGATCCATGTTAGCCGTAAGATTATTCAAGAGTAAGGAACAAACTTCTGTCTAGGATATAGTCTCCATTTGCAAAAGTGGTCCTCTAGGACACTCAGGTCTGCTGTTAGTGTGATGTCAGTTGTTTGAACTTCTTGTAGCTATCGCTCAGTCGTCCGCATATCCAAATGTCCTTGATTCCGCCCTTGGCATATCCGCTGTATACAAGCTTAAAAAGAGTGGAGCCAGGACAGCACCTTGTGATATTCCGTCATTCAATTTCCTTTGTGCACCACCTGTAATATCTGGAGCAATTGGGAGTCGATCCCAAACACGACCATGAGGGAGGACGATGAATTGAGAAATGGAATGATGAGTGGAAGAAAAAGATCAGGAGCAAGGGACTGACCCCAATACACAAATATTTACTGCAAGAAGCAAACAGATAACGACAGTCAGAAGATTTAAATCGATAATGAACTTGAATCACTGCATGACCCGGGCAAGGAGTGCCAGGAAAATGGGGGAGCTCGTAGCTCACGTACAAATAATAATAATTATTATTAGTGATCCCAATGATGATCAAGTTTTGGTTTGCACAGCAAACAAGAATATGTTATTCGAATAGCATAGCTAAATTCAAAAAAGAGGAGATGTAACAAAGTACTAAAAGCAAAAAGGTAATAAACTACAAAATCCACATGGCGCATCAACAAATTGCAGCCGAGAGGAAATTGCCAATAAATTACTGAAAACGGGTTGGGGAACCCGAGCAGGTATCCAATACATGGACGTAGGACCAGGGTGCAGCCTTGGCCAAGAGAAAACAAGTTACAATTAGGAGTAATCACAAGAAGAGAACAATTGTTGTGCTTGGAGTAAACCAAACTTTTCCCCAGCAGGGTGCTGATGAGAAGTTCAGCAAAAGAATGAACAAACCAAATCTTGATTAAGCAAAAACCATAATCCAGAAGCATAGATTGAAATGACAAGGTATCAATTATCTCAGGTAGGAAGTTTGCATTTAACATTCTAAAGAGAATAGTAGGACAAACGTGATTTGAACACAAAAAGTGAGAGAAATTCTTTACAAAATGAACGTGATGCATTTGAGTTTGCTTCAGTAAGTGAAAAGGGTAATTTGAAAACGTGGGGTAGGCAGAGCCAATCGTTAGAATACTCTTCGAGTAATGATAATGTGCAAAACAAGTGAAATGCTCGCAGAGGGCGGCCGTGGCCTTAAGCTCAGAAGCTATGTTTAGCGCCAAGTAAAAGCAATTTAATTGCGTTAAAATAGAAGTACATAAGAACAATGTGACTAGCTAAGACCAATGACATATTAAACAACTAGGTAAGAAACTTGCAAGATTTCTTTCTCTTAGTTTGCTCTCTTCACCAGTAGGTCAAGTGAGCTGGAATCTCACCCCTTTCATAGATACAATATAGCATAAAAAGGAACTGAGTTACCTCTAAAATTATGGATCCTAAAATCCTGGCCACAGAAGGTGCTTAAGCAGTAGAGAAATACTCTTAAAATATTTGTGGAGCAGAACGGTTCCTGAATGCCTAAACGGAGACTAGCCCAAGAAGGCGCTAGAATGAATACAATTATTGCTTATTTTAAAGTGGCTCATATACCACGGGGTTATTTATGTTCAACTACATTTGTTATACATTCAAATCTTGGGAGGGTTTCGTTAGACGAAGCCTCGAAGAGCGAGAGAAAGAAAGTAAAAATAGATTTCCAAGCCTATGTGTGTTAGTAACGGGGAAAAATGGATTTTTATTCACTCGCGACGCGATCCGATTGAACGATTAAACGCACATAATTTTTGAAGCACTGAAAGTTAGTGAGCATCTTATATTTGGTAACTCTCACTGTTTGATATTCTATTGCAGAGATAGTTAATTACGATTATAGTTTAATTTGACAGTTAAATCTGCACAGGTGTGGTTCATCGTGACGTCAGAAGCTTTGCATTTTATTTTTCTAAAGCCGTTTGGATGGAATGTCTAGAATTTAAAGAGGTTTAGAGCAGCTCCCACGATGGCTAATGTTTAGCATTAAAGAGAGGACTTGAGTATTCCCTCGAAGGCTCGAATATAATGTATAACATTTGGAAGTATGATATCACACGGCGGTAAATGATAGTCAAACAAATTAATGCTTTGACATCGTCAGTAAAACGCAGTACATCGAGAAACGTTAACTGGCCGGCTGTATAATTGCGATGTGAATGTCAAAACCAGCTGCATGCCGCATTAAAAATATATCAGATACTAATCTTTTCACATGAAGAGTTTGTAGAGCCGGTAAGTGTACTTTTAGTACAGCTAAAAAAAATCGAAAATGTCCACTGACCTCAGATAGAGGTATTAACGAGCTTGCTTGCGCTACAAAATCTTACTGCAGGAAGACACACAATGAGACGACGGCGAGTGGTCAGCGAGGGCAAGGGGAAGAGGGGAGAGGAAGGAGGAATTAAACGCCAACATAGGAACACAAAAATGTCACTAGTACATATTTCATGTTTTGAGGTGTAGTTCCACGGTGTAAAGGCGAGGAGGTTGCCCTCTGATGCAGTTGAGCAGAACTTGTAAGAATTTCTTCAAGTGGCTTGAACCCATTAACTTGGGCGCTTTGCCACAAAGCGCTGCAGAGAAATGCCTGAAGTTGTTGCTAAGGAAGGAGAAAACATCTCAAACTTTCAACACACTTTCAGAAAACGTAAGAGAATGCAATACGAAAGAGATTCATGAGAAAAGTGTGTTAGTGGTTTGCACGGAAGGGAAACTTAATGGAAGAAAAGTTCAAAGAGAACCCAATATGGGCGTAAATTACTAAACATGGAAATTAATATTCAGATGGAATATACTGTACCCGATATCCGGATAGTAGGCTGTCAGATATCCGCCCCCTCAATCGGATTGCCAATAATCAAACGCGCCGGCATAGCTACATCAATGAAAATGGCACTGACAGATACTATCGAGATCAGAGCACAATAGTTAACAAGAAAATTATTGTGGAACACACCAAAATATACGGGGGTTCATACTTACCTTTACTTACCTCTTAAATATATCTCGGGGACTGGGTTGTCAACTGGATCACTTAAAAGTATGTCCTCACAATAACCTCCACCATGATATTTAAAATGAACCAAAACGAAGACGAGAAACTTTAAACTGCACAATAATTTATTTCACATAAAGAATGATTTTTAACAAAAATGAAACAACAAAATATACGTGGCAATCAGAAGCCATTGACCACATAACCATGTCCTCCTGTAGGACCTGTATTCTCCACATATAATGTTTTAGCTTTCTCAAGCTTATAGCAACGGAAATATAACAATGCACTGGGAATGGAAACGGGATTTGGGATGAGACACATATATCAATTGCTTTGCGTGTTTATATACTGCACATTTTATTTATAGCCACAAGGCTATTATGAAACGCCCTTGGCCTCAGTAACACAGTTGTCCGGACCAGCTGCAAAGCACCTGTATAGTCAAAGCGGACACCCGTTCGTTCAACCCTAGCATAAGCGTGCTACCTCAGAGCTCGGCTCTCTCCTTTTAAACACGTAAATGTTCACATCTCAACTGAAATATTATCACGCAAATGTCTTACATGCTTCATTCAAACACCAGTGGATTCCTCCAACAATCCCAAATCATGATTATTTGTTCAAACCACCTGCTTAACTTGCGTTGTTTAGAGTTAAAAAAAACTCTAAATGTTAATAACAAAAGTTCATTAATTATTTATAACAATAATAAATTGTTTATAACAATGTCAAATGACGATTGAAAATTTAATACACGCTTCTATTAATCACTATCATTCAAAATTATTTAACAAAGATATTTACAAAATTATTTTACAATATTAAATTGTTTATATTATTTATACAAGGAATACATTGAACCACACGTTTATCCGGTTGATAATTACTCAAATCGTGTTGATATAATCGACCAATGAAGGTTAGTTATATTAAACTGTCAAATTCAGGTTTAATAATGTTTAATAATAATTATTAATATTTGTGACTGTAACCTCCATTCAAAATCTTTATCTCAAATTATTTAACACTCTTGTTAATTTTAACAGTATCTTCATATGAATAATCTTTCAAAGAACAAGAACAACATTCAGTGGGAAAATACTTCGCCCATAACGCACAAAAATGGCACAACAATAGGCCCAAAATTCATCATATATCTTCATATATATGGCATAAAAATCTTCCAACTACACACAAAAAAACCTCCACTATTAATTCATCAACTTCATTAATTATTGTGGGAACCTCCTTCATTATTCAAGGGCATTACTCAACAGCGACTTTTACACGTCCACTGAAATATCGATTATACATCCATTGTTCCTCTTTAAAAATTCTTATATTCATCAATTGTAATAATGACTGTTATTATTTAACCTTCGTGGGTTTCATTCATGAATCGATATGAAGTAAAAATTTGCCAATCACAAATAAATTTAATAGCAAATACGGTTATACACTCCTGCCTGGTCTATCAAAATTGAGATTAACATCTTCAAAGTAACGCAGTATAAAAATATTATCTTCAAACAAAGTTCAACTAAACTGCAAAATAGTCGAATAGAATACAATTAGATTGTGGAATGCAAACATTATTGTTCCAATCTAGAATTGAGAAAAACTCCTATCAAATGTTCATTACTATAGTGTATTCAATAAATTGTAATTAACGTTCATATTTCATAAAATTGTCTATAATGCAATGATAAATGTCTATGTTGCAATCATGTTCATAAGACGACTAATATTTCAAAGATCGTCGATATCGTAGAAGATTTTAATGCTCTAAAATCTTTTAATCATTCTTCTTTCTTGAGGATGACAGAAAATTGGTCAAAGTAATTAACTGAATAGAATTACTTTAATAAAATGACACGCTGTCTGAATTCAAATCTGCCATAGCAAATCGTTAACTTTACAGTCAAATCGTGACTACAAAATATGCAAATTACTGAAAGAATCTGAATCATCAGTCTCAACTGATCCAAAATTATTTAAGTATGCCAATGACATGACAATGTCTCAAAAATCGAAGAAAAAGGCATAAATCATCGAAGTGTACTGAGTACAAAAATATCAATCAATAAAATGGGGCAAAAGATAGGACAGAAAATATGGGAAGAATGGTTGCTCAAATATCGCTACAATACTCAAATAATACAAGAAACGTTCACAACTACCTTATCTGCCTATTGAAGTTCCAGAGAAAAATTCCCCAAAGAAGACTGCTGATGGATCCATTTCACCAACTTAAAGATGAGCTCCATCCTCGAAACAGGAATCAGCGTCCTCGGAGAATCGAACTGCTTCCTCTTCCGAAATTGCACTGCTCCGTGGATACGAGAAACATCCTTCCGGCAAAATTCTTCATTGTGCGCCGGGATAACCCTGGCCTCTCTTGAAAGTTCTCTGAAGTTCTTGCAGGAATTCGTCATGAAGTTTAATGTAGTTATTTCCGCAGAAATATTCATAGTTGTGGAGTATGAAAATATTTCCACTGTTATCTGGTATAATTCAGCGATGGATTAACGATGCATGAGTGTAGTTGGATGTTCACTACATGCTCGCTTTTGTAGAAAGACGATTAACGAAGTTCCATGCTGTTACTTTACTCCAATAATATATGTCCCAATCGCATCAAAGCCTTAGCCTTCCATCTCAACTACGATTATAATCATCAAAAGCACTGCAATATTATAATGTTCCATAGTCGAATGTATCGTTGTAATACCAAACTGTTGCACTCCACGTGTCAGCCGTAGTGTATAATATGGAATATAAAAGTGTTTCTCCTGTGGCGAGAAAATCACTTTTGTTGGCAGCCTAAAAGTTCCAATATCTTTCGAAGTATCACTGTGAAATTCTTCAAATCTTGTATACACCACAATGTTATACTGCCTAATAGAATTATCAAAAAGGCTGAAGTTAGCGCTTGATATCTTGACTGGTGGAAACGTTAATGTGCGCGTTTCAACTTCACCTAGTTTCGAGCAGCGTAGAATGGAACTGCTCCGAGTTCGTTTGATGCGGCAGGCTTTCACCTCACGCTAAAGACACCTTACTTCACTGAATCACTTGAAAATAACTCTATATCACCAGAAATATATATGCGATCTGACATATGAGATCTGAGTATGAGAGCTCCTCTCTCCTGTGCACGACCTTTTATCAACTTCTTAAGGGGCGTATTCATCCCTACCATAGCCTGTTGCTGCGTCATTGCTGGAAGTTTTAACTTTGGCTATACTTGACGGATTTTCAAAATTCAAAAACTCAAAATTAATTTCTTCAAAATTCCAAATCAATGCCATCACTGAAAATAGATTTCCTCAAATCTGCATGCCAAAAGTAATCGAATATCGTAGTTTCAGCAATCTCCGTCTTCCTTCCAAACTATCGTTCATTGGTTCGCGTCTCTCCTCCAATAGCGTAGCTTCTTCCTTAGCACAATACCTTGTTTCCTGCGACTGCGTCGTAAATCTAAGATCTTTCTCGAATAAAATCATGACGTCACCAAGAATCTCAGCTCAATCAGCCTACTGGCATGAATCCTACGTCATCCGTGCCTACGTCATGAATATCCACGTCATAACTATGACATTCATAACTTTACTGATATTTTCCAATACAGCCATCGTGGTCTCAATATAATTCAATTTCCGGGGGCATTCTCCCTTCACCACGTTTTAAAAACAGTTGCAAATTGTTTTTAAACTCTGTGTTATACATATCTCAATTCACTTGAACACGAAATTGAATTATTATTGGCTTACTCTTGGATAATATTTCTTCAAGTTCCCATCATTGAACTTGCCATAAACGACATTATTCTCATCATCGTATAGTTCATAACAGTTGTTTCCATAGGCATTCGTAATTCTGAACGGACCCATGAACACTAATCCAAATTTGGGGTAGATTTTCTTACTTACATCAGCCTTGACAGGTCTGCGTAGTAACACCAGATTTCCAATTTCTAAAGGAGCACCAAAACGTTTTCCAGATACTCTTTTCAGTCGTTTTTGTGCTGCTTTCTGGAGTTGTTCCTTCGCTCTGTCTATTCTCTGCTGCCTTCCTAAGTCGAGATCTCTAGGAACGTGGTTAAAAAGATTATCCCATGGCCTTTCTGGGTTTCTTCCTAGATGAAGTCTCATTGGCACCTCTCCTGTGCTCTCCTGCACTGTGGAATTTAGACATTCCTCAATAAGGGGTACAAATCTCACCCAACCAGAATGATCATTTGGACAGAAAATTCGACAGAATTTCGAAAATTCAGCCATATATCTTTCCGAAGAATTCGATTCCGGATATCGCACGCTTGAAAATATGTGCTTAATACCAAGCCTTTCCATATCTGCAGCAAATTCCAAGGACGTAAACTGAGCTCCATGATCCGAAAGTAGATATTCTGGTTTACCAGCTTTTGGAAATACAGCATGTTCCAGTCTGCTTACAACGTTCCTCGTGTTAGCTTTTTGCATGGGACTCATTGTTACAAATTTTGAGAAGACATCCACGGTAACCAACAGATACTGATTACCCTGATATCCCTTCGGACAAGGACCAAATATGTCTGTCGCCATGAGTTCATTCGGTTTAGAGGGAATCATAGCCTTAGGGTTTCCTTTCAATAGAGCGGAAGCATACTTTGCTCTTTGACATTTATCACATGAACGAATGACATTAGCAATGCTGGAACGCATGTTAGTCCAAATAAACCTCTCTTTAAGAGTATCAAGAGTTTTATCTAAACCCGCATGTCCAGTTGCGTGATGAGCTATTCACACTAAATTGACAACAAGTATAGGTGGCACGACTATTCGAAGCTTTGTATGCGCAGAGTCAGCATACTTACATACAATGTCTCAACTCAAGACAAAGTGTCGTGATTCTCTCTGTGTAGCTGCATAGTCAACATCAGTATTGTCCATGTAACCCTTAAGGAACCTGTACATTTTCCTGATTGGAGCGTGTCTCTTCTGTGACACACCGATTCGGGCTAACCTCCTAACGGTTTCTTGATCTTTTTGCTCCAATTGTACATGGTGTATCTGCACATTTTTAATAGGGTTACGTGATAAAGCATCAGCCAGTAAGTTATCTTTCCCAGGCTGGTGGACGATAGTGACGTTAAACTGTTGGGTGAACAAAGCCCAACGTGTCAATCTATCACTAGACATGTCAGTTTGCAGCATAAACTGAAGTGCTTTGTGATCTGTAATAATGATAACCTTATGTCCCAGCAACATTTTTTTCCAAGCTTGCAAAGCTGTTACAAAAGCTAACGCTTCTAGTTCTGTCGTAAAGTAATTTTCCTCGTGTTTCTTCAACTTCCGACTAGTGAACGCAATGTAGTGCTTGTTGCCTACCTCGTCTTTCTGATATAAGACTGCACTAATGCCTATTCTTGATGCATCAGACTCTATATAGAATATCTTCTCAATGTCTGGGTACTCCAGTTTGACGTTGTTTCTGAGCATCTCCTTTGCTTTCTCAAAAGCCTCGTTTGCTGCTGTACTCCATTTCCATCTATTATTTTTCTTGAGTAAATCATACAGAGGAGCCATAATTTCAGAGTATCTCGGACAGTGGCTGCTAATGAATTGGCATGCGCCTACAAATTCTCTGACTTGTTTCACCTTAGTTGGCTTTGGGAATCTAGTGATTGCATCTACTTTCTGCATGTTTGGATGATATCCATCTTTATCAATGGTATGCCCCAAGTAATTTATCTCCTTCTTCAAGAATTGACATTTTCCAAAATTGACTTTGATATTGGCCTCCCTTAAATTCTCGAACAACTTTCTCAGGTGCACTAAATGTTCTGCGGCGCTGGGTGAAGATACAATTAAATCGTCAATGTAGCAGATTACATTCTCCTTTACTTCGTCAGTGAGCTTACTATCAAGTGCTCGAATGAGTGCTGGTCCACTGTTAACCATTCCAAAAGGCATTCTGACAAAGACCCATGACGTCTGGTCAAATAGGAATCCAGTGTACTGCATACTCTCTTCTTCTAGTTGAACTTGATAAAATGAAGGCGTCAAGTCAAGAACGCTGAAACATGCTTTCCCTTTGAATTTTCGAAGCAGATCTCTAATCTTGGGTGGTCGGTCATTTTCTGGAAGAATCTTCAAGTTGATGGTCCTGGCATCGAGACAAAGACGTATCTGACCATTACTTTTCTTCACTACAGTGATGGGGTTTATATAAGACGACGCCTGTTTTTAATAATCCCGTCTACCTCCATTTTTCTGATTAACCCTCGTACTTCTTGATAGTATTTCTCAGGAATGGGGTATATTCTCTTCTGGTAAGGGGTTTCATCTGTCAGCCTTATCTTGTACTTATAATCCTTAATCAATCCAGGCTTTTCATCGAAAATATCTTGGAATTCCTTTATCAGATCCTCAAATTCCCCCTGAATTTCTTCAAATCCTTCAGTTTTTCTACTGGGTATTTCTGCTAAATTTTCCACTTCCTTAATTATGGTATTCAAGATTTCTTCCCTAAGGTCTATTTCCAGACTGTTTTTCACGTCCTGTTCTTCTATCTCTTCTGTGATCATGTACCCATCATTAAAGCTAATACTTCTGTTCTTCATGTCAATAATAGCTCCAACCTTCGATATAAAATCGATTCCAAGCACCATATCGAAATTGATCTTGCTCACCACAATGAAGATCTGTTCATAATTCCTTCCATTGATCTCAAAGTTCAATAACACTTGAATCTTGCACTTCACTGCCTTATCTTGGAAAATCCCTCTCACTTTGACGGTAGAAACAGGTAGAACTGTCATGTTCTCTCCTTTTAGCAGATTTTGATAACAATCTTCTGAAATGATGGAAATAATCGCACCAGTGTCCATCAGGGCTTTATACTGTTGGCCATCTATCAGTACAGAAATGATAGGTAATGCACATGGTCTTTCCTCTTTAACAATACCCCTCTCTTCTAGTAAATCTTCATCAGTAACTTCATATATCTCATTAATTGTAATTAGGTGTGGTGTGGCAATGTATTTACAAGTTCTCACTGTCGTTGAGAAATCGGCGTTTTTTTTTGTGTTACCGACCTCAAAATTATGCTGGCTCGTAGAAGGCCCAGGATCAATCACAACATCCTGCCTTTTCTTTTGATTTTCGGCTTCTTTTTCCCGTAACTCCTTCAGGTATTGCTGGCTTTCCTTCTCTCTTTCCTGATACTGATCGGGTGTCATAACCTGACCTTGAGAATCCTGATTTCTATTTTGGTTCTGGTTATTTATATTATAATTTCTGTTATAACCATTATTGTTGTAGTATCTGCCTCTTCCATTGTTGTAATTGCCTCGATTATAGTTCCAGCCTCTTCTCTGTTGATACGGACGGTAACCTTGCGATCTGTTATTCCGAAACTGATTATTCCTGTGAGGACCTACATTGTCAGTTTTCTCTTCATGTGGCTTGTCAGTTTGCTGAACTTGGTCCATATATACAGTATTTATTTCTTTGAAGTCATGCCTTTGACCTTTCTGTACCACGTTAGGCATTGGACTTGTGTAGTCTAACCTCCTCAGTAATTCGTCCATGCTGGTCAAATCCCTGATGTTTGACGAAATGATTAGTCTCCTCACCTCCACAGGCAGCATACGAGAAATCGCATCAATTAATTGCTCCGTTGACAATGGGGGTTGCAAAAATCTCAAGCGGGACAATTGACTCGTAAAGAAATCAGCGTACCGTGTTGGAAGAGTACCTGAGTATTTTCTTGAATAAACCTCCGCTCTTAACGAATTCTGCGCTTCTATGGACCAAAATCGTTTGATTAATGCCTCTGCAAACTCGTCAAAGTTACTGAAAGTATATCTGAAAGCTCTAAACCATTCAAGGGGTCCTCCAATCAAAAATCTTTCCACTATCTTCATCTCTCTCTCTCTGGGAATGTGAGCTTCGATGAAATAATCTTTGAGGTTCCTGACATATTCTATAGGCGTTAAACTATCAGTGTTGCTGAATTTTTGCGAGTTGTCTTCGAAATTCCTGATGACCGTCACATTCCTTGGATATGAATCCGGGTAGTTTTTCCCACTATCTCGATAGTTCCACTCAGGTTCCCTATTCCTCTCGTCATCTTCCTCCCTGAATCTGGTTATACGTTCTTCAGGAGTCACGTCTCTCTCTTCTGGATCTAGGTTATATCTTCTGGCATAATTCCTATTGGTTTCGCAAGCCAAGCCTTCTGTATCCTTGTCAGTGATTTCCATTAAGACTTTCCTGATTAACTCTTCTTTGTAGGTCTCCATCAAACTAGCTTCTCCTAGCTTCAAATTCTGCAGTTTACTCGTCGTTTCATTTACATCAGAGACAACTTTATGAATCTGATCCTCTAACGCAGATTTTAATGCTTGCACATCCTGACCTATTTGTGTTCTATCTTCTACTTGTCTCTCGGATAGCGAATCCATCCTTACGCTTAAATCTTTCCTAATCTGTACTACTTCATTGTTAATATCTATTTGAGTACTGGCAAGTTTTCTTTCAATACGTTCCTGAATTTGGGTTACATGTTCCCCACTTGACCTATTCCACTCGTCTTTCCATACTGCTACATTTGCCGTTAACATTTCTGCTATGTCTACTTCGATATCGTCTTTAAGTAATCTATTATGGTCTAATACCTGGGTTCTCATGACCTCTACATCATATTTTAAACCTGCTAAAGACGCTGTCGTTCTAACTGACTCATCAACTAGCCTAGTCGTTAATGCACTCATATTACGCGTACAAAGTGTTTTCGAATTTTCTATTTCTTCCCTGACTTTATTTACATCAGTTTGGACTTGAGCAATATCTACGAAAACTGTGTTGACTTCTACTTGAATCTTATTTATATCACTTTGCATCTCATTTACATCCGAATGAATGTTATTAATATCAACCTGAACATTGGACACATCAGTTCTAACATTTTGGACTTCTCTTTGGACTTCCTCAACCTTGTCTTGGACAGTCGCAACATCATTTTTAACAACAACTACTTCAGCCCTAGCACAAGAATTATCACTCCGGACATTAGCAACATCAAGATTCAACATAGTAAGATCCTTTTGTACCTTAGACATATCAATTTTAACAACAGACACATCTTTATGCACATTGGACACGTCTGTGCGCATGTCAGTTACAGCATTCTCGATTCCTTGGGTATTAATCTGTAAACGCGACATATTATCCTCTAAGTTTGCAGAACTGGTCTGAATAACTTTCAAATTTTCATCCATTCTAGTAGACAAATTACTAGCATTCTCCTTCATCATCTCCTGCATTCGACTAGTATTCCTAGCTTCCATCTCCTTCATGCTTTCATTCACGCTAGCTTTCAAGTTAGCAGACATATTACTAGAATTCTCCTCCATTCGACTAATATTCCTAGCTTCCATCTCCCTCACACTTTCATTCATGCTAGCTTTCATTTCTCTTGCACTTTCATCCAGCCTAATAGACAAATTAGCTGACAAACTGTTGGACATCTCCTCCAACATCTTCCTCAAACTCTCATCTGCCATTTCAATACTATTTCAATAATAAACTGCTTTAGGGACATACATCAAACAGAGTAAAATAACAACATCTGAGCAACACTCTTCACCATATATAAAATTTGAGCAATTTTCTGTCTTAAATCTAACTTATAATTACCTTATAATTAACCTTCGTAGACACTTCATGTTGAAATAAACTCAAGCACATGTTCAAGTTTCTTTGGTTCATTTTAAAATATCCTAACACAAATAATTTACATTTATAATCCAAATAGTTTAATTTTATCTTTAATATGACTATACATGTCATAAGCCGGTCAAATAAAATAAGATTCCAGATCATAGGCGATTTTTCTAAGTTTCCAGCCTATTTAACCTCTCTCAAGTCGTATAAGATCTGATCTTTTCTGAGTGTAATTTTCCTAATACAACACAACATTTATTCCTATATAATCACACTCTCAAATTCTACAATTGGCTAAGACATCTAACAAAGAATCAACCTCTTTATTTGAGTCTTCACAATCCCTTTGACATCGATAACTTGGTAATCCAATGTTATTCGAACACTCCACAAAAATTGCGGTGTCAATTCTACTGCAATAACTTGGTAATCCAATTTTATTCAGTCGAACGTGCCAATCGATCCCCACGTTTTAGGGTCGCCAATCCTACTGTACCCGATATCCGGATAGTAGGCTGTCAGATATCCGCCCCCTCAATCGGATTGCCAATAATCAAACGCGCCGGCATAGCTACATCAATGAAAATGGCACTGACAGATACTATCGAGATCAGAGCACAATAGTTAACAAGAAAATTATTGTGGAACACACCAAAATATACGGGGGTTCATACTTACCTTTACTTACCTCTTAAATATATCTCGGGGACTGGGTTGTCAACTGGATCACTTAAAAGTATGTCCTCACAATAACCTCCACCATGATATTTAAAATGAACCAAAACGAAGACGAGAAACTTTAAACTGCACAATAATTTATTTCACATAAAGAATGATTTTTAACAAAAATGAAACAACAAAATATACGTGGCAATCAGAAGCCATTGACCACATAACCATGTCCTCCTGTAGGACCTGTATTCTCCACATATAATGTTTTAGCTTTCTCAAGCTTATAGCAACGGAAATATAACAATGCACTGGGAATGGAAACGGGATTTGGGATGAGACACATATATCAATTGCTTTGCGTGTTTATATACTGCACATTTTATTTATAGCCACAAGGCTATTATGAAACGCCCTTGGCCTCAGTAACACAGTTGTCCGGACCAGCTGCAAAGCACCTGTATAGTCAAAGCGGACACCCGTTCGTTCAACCCTAGCATAAGCGTGCTACCTCAGAGCTCGGCTCTCACCTTTTAAACACGTAAATGTTCACATCTCAACTGAAATATTATCACGCAAATGTCTTACATGCTTCATTCAAACACCAGTGGATTCCTCCAACAATCCCAAATCATGATTATTTGTTCAAACCACCTGCTTAACTTGCGTTGTTTAGAGTAAAAAAAACTCTAAATGTTAATAACAAAAGTTCATTAATTATTTATAACAATAATAAATTGTTTATAACAATGTCAAATGACGATTGAAAATTTAATACACGCTTCTATTAATCACTATCATTCAAAATTATTTAACAAAGATATTTACAAAATTATTTTACAATATTAAATTGTTTATATTATTTATACAAGGAATACATTGAACCACACGTTTATCCGGTTGATAATTACTCAAATCGTGTTGATATAATCGACCAATGAAGGTTAGTTATATTAAACTGTCAAATTCAGGTTTAATAATGTTTAATAATAATTATTAATATTTGTGACTGTAACCTCCATTCAAAATCTTTATCTCAAATTATTTAACACTCTTGTTAATTTTAACAGTATCTTCATATGAATAATCTTTCAAAGAACAAGAACAACATTCAGTGGGAAAATACTTCGCCCATAACGCACAAAAATGGCACAACAATAGGCCCAAAATTCATCATATATCTTCATATATATGGCATAAAAATCTTCCAACTACACACAAAAAAACTCCACTATTAATTCATCAACTTCATTAATTATTGTGGGAACCTCCTTCATTATTCAAGGGCATTACTCAACAGCGACTTTTACACGTCCACTGAAATATCGATTATACATCCATTGTTCCTCTTTAAAAATTCTTATATTCATCAATTGTAATAATGACTGTTATTATTTAACCTTCGTGGGTTTCATTCATGAATCGATATGAAGTAAAAATTTGCCAATCACAAATAAATTTAATAGCAAATACGGTTATACACTCCTGCCTGGTCTATCAAAATTGAGATTAACATCTTCAAAGTAACGCAGTATAAAAATATTATCTTCAAACAAAGTTCAACTAAACTGCAAAATAGTCGAATAGAATACAATTAGATTGTGGAATGCAAACATTATTGTTCCAATCTAGAATTGAGAAAAACTCCTATCAAATGTTCATTACTATAGTGTATTCAATAAATTGTAATTAACGTTCATATTTCATAAAATTGTCTATAATGCAATGATAAATGTCTATGTTGCAATCATGTTCATAAGACGACTAGTATTTCAAAGATCGTCGATATCGTAGAAGATTTTAATGCTCTAAAATCTTTTAATCATTCTTCTTTCTTGAGGATGACAGAAAATTGGTCAAAGTAATTAACTGAATAGAATTACTTTAATAAAATGACACGCTGTCTGAATTCAAATCTGCCATAGCAAATCGTTAACTTTACAGTCAAATCGTGACTACAAAATATGCAAATTACTGAAAGAATCTGAATCATCAGTCTCAACTGATCCAAAATTATTTAAGTATGCCAATGACATGACAATGTCTCAAAAATCGAAGAAAAAGGCATAAATCATCGAAGTGTACTGAGTACAAAAATATCAATCAATAAAATGGGGCAAAAGATAGGACAGAAAATATGGGAAGAATGGTTGCTCAAATATCGCTACAATACTCAAATAATACAAGAAACGTTCACAACTACCTTATCTGCCGATTGAAGTTCCAGAGAAAAATTCTCCAAAGTAGACTGCTGATGGATCCATTTCACCAACTTAAAGATGAGCTCCATCCTCGAAACAGGAATCAGCGTCCTCGGAGAATCGAACTGCTTCCTCCTCCGAAATTGCACTGCTCCGTGGATACGAGAAACATCCTTCCGGCAAAATTCTTCATTGTGCGCCGGGATAACCCTGGCCTCTCTTGAAAGTTCTCTGAAGTTCTTGCAGGAATTCGTCATGAAGTTTAATGTAGTTATTTCCGCAGAAATATTCATAGTTGTGGAGTATGAAAATATTTCCACTGTTATCTGGTATAATTCAGCGATGGATTAACGATGCATGAGTGTAGTTGGATGTTCACTACATGCTCGCTTTTGTAGAAAGACGATTAACGAAGTTCCATGCTGTTACTTTACTCCAATAATATATGTCCCAATCGCATCAAAGCCTTAGCCTTCCATCTCAACTACGATTATAATCATCAAAAGCACTGCAATATTATAATGTTCCATAGTCGAATGTATCGTTGTAATACCAAACTGTTGCACTCCACGTGTCAGCCGTAGTGTATAATATGGAATATAAAAGTGTTTCTCCTGTGGCGAGAAAATCACTTTTGTTGGCAGCCTAAAAGTTCCAATATCTTTCGAAGTATCACTGTGAAATTCTTCAAATCTTGTATACACCACAATGTTATACTGCCTAATAGAATTATCAAAAAGGCTGAAGTTAGCGCTTGATATCTTGACTGGTGGAAACGTTAATGTGCGCGTTTCAACTTCACCTAGTTTCGAGCAGCGTAGAATGGAACTGCTCCGAGTTCGTTTGATGCGGCAGGCTTTCACCTCACGCTAAAGACACCTTACTTCACTGAATCACTTGAAAATAACTCTATATCACCAGAAATATATATGCGATCTGACATATGAGATCTGAGCGTATGAGATCTGAGTATGAGAGCTCCTCTCTCCTGTGCACGACCTTTTATCAACTTCTTAAGGGGCGTATTCATCCCTGCAAGTTTTAACTTTGGCTATACTTGACGGATTTTCAAAATTCAAAAACTCAAAATTAATTTCTTCAAAATTCCAAATCAATGCCATAACTGAAAATAGATTTCCTCAAATCTGCATGCCAAAAGTAATCGAATATCGTAGTTTCAGCAATCTCCGTCTTCCTTCCAAACTATCGTTCATTGGTTCGCGTCTCTCCTCCAATAGCGTAGCTTCTTCCTTAGCACAATACCTTGTTTCCTGCGACTGCGTCGTAAATCTAAGATCTTTCTCGAATAAAATCATGACGTCACCAAGAATCTCAGCTCAATCAGCCTACTGGCATGAATCCTACGTCATCCGTGCCTACGTCATGAATATCCACGTCATAACTATGACATTCATAACTTTACTGATATTTTCCAATACAGCCATCGTGGTCTCAATATAATTCAATTTCCGGGGGCAATACCAAACTCGGGGAGCAAAAGGGCAAAACCACCAACACAGAGAAAAAAAAGATCACAGGATCAAGAGTCGAGTGGCAAAGGGGAAATCAACGATATAGGTCTTACAATGAGACCGTTTGGCTTATTTATCTTTACAACTCGAGTTTTGCCGTCTCGGCCTGGGTATCACTGGGTTACTCTGCCCGAGATCCAAATAAGAGGGGGAGACGGGTCTCTGATGAGAACGAGCTCTCCCTTCCTCACACTTGGATCAGAGAGAAGCCACTTTTGCCTCCTCTGAAGCGAAGTTAGGTATCCCAACATCCAACGTTTCCAAAATGAGTTACGTATGGCTACAATCTGACGCCAAAACAAGTAGTTCCGTGAAGAACTATACAGCCTATTTTCATATATCCTACTCATGTTAATTACCACTATCAACATACAAAATTTCAGTTTGATTGCTGTAATAGATTCGTAGATATTGAGAACCGACTAAATATTTCTGATTGTCGCCATGTTGGATTGTATATATGTAGGCCCTAGAGTTATGTACTGTTACCTGAAGATTATTGTATACGTGTAGTATTCAAATTTCAATCGCATGATTAGAACACAAGAAGTAACAAGGTGATTTTAAAATTTCGCACAGCTGCCATCTTGTGGTTATGGAAACAATTGAAATAAATTATATGCCAGTGGATTAACATTCGTATAAGGATTTACTGTACCAAGTTTCACTGCACTCGGATGGTTAAATTGCGAGAAACATCCATGTGAATATTTATACTTCGCGTCGCCGCCATGTTGGATTTGTGATCACCAGGTTATTTAAAGTCCTATAGGTGAACTTAAGTTCATAGCCTCTATGAACATAAAAAATTCAGTTATATTGCTATAATAGATTCGTAGATATTCAGAGCCGTCTAAATATTTCGGATGGTCGCCATGTTGGATTGCTAAATGTATTGGCCATAGAGTCATGTACCATTAAAGGAAAATTATTGCGTAGGTTCATTATTCAAACTTTCACTTCGATCGCATGATACGACACAAGAAATAAAACCTAATTTTAAAATTCGCACAGCCGCCATCTTGAGGTCATGTAAACAAATGAACTAAATTAGATACCAGTGCATTACAATGTGTATAAACATTTCCTGTACCAGATTTCATTGCGTTTGGAACATTAAATCGCGAGAAAGTTCTATTTATAATTTTCAAATTCGCTTGGCCGCCATGTTCGTATTGTAGGTAATCGGTTTTTGAAAGTCTTGTATACGAACTTCCAGTAGTGCCCTGTATCTACGTGCACAATTTCAGGATGATACCGCTAATAGTTTCAGAGATATAATATGCCGGTGAAATATTTCGCACATGCGCCATCTTGTGGTTATGTAAATAATTGAACGAAGTTAGATATGGGTGCATTACATGTGTATAAACATATACTGTACCAAGTTTTATTGTGTTTGGTTGGTTAAATCGCGAATGAACGTCTATTTAAATGTCGCAAATTCGCGTGGCCGCCATGTTGGTTTTATAGTTATCAGTTTTTTCAAAAGTCACATAGGTGAACTTCTAGTAGTTCCCTTTATCACCGTAATAAATTCCAGGGTGATATCGGGAATAGTTTTGGAGATATTGAATGTTGGCGAAATATTGGTGAGACGTAACAAAATCTGAAGGGCACGGTCGGGGTCACCCGGAATAGTGCTATGAACCTACCGAGTTTCATTGAAATCGCACAGCCGTTTAGAAGTTATTAGGACACACACACACACACACACACACACACGGACAAAAGGTGATCGCATAAGCCTTTTTTTTTTTTTTTTCAAAATTCAAAATAGGTCTTAAAATAGGCAGGCGTAAGTCTCTACGAGAATCGAGTATAGGAGGAGGTGGAGCGAATAATTAACAACCTATGAGAAAGTGACTGAGAGTAAAAGGAGTTAAATCATCGGGGTTACTAGACAGCGGAGTAAGGGGGCGAGAATTCACAACACCTTCCATGAGGATAGCAAGAGAATTAAACGCTTCGTAGGTGAAAATACGATCACCAAGAATCTTCATCAGTTGCCGTTTAGTGAGCTTAACACAGGATTCCCATCTTCCACCATGATGGGGGTATTAAGGAGGAATGAATGTCCTTTTGAAACCCACCGGGGCTAGAGTAGGTGATGGGGCGAGTTGGGGAGGGAATGGTGCGAAGAAGGGTGTGAAAAGCTTGATTATCAGTAACAGAATAAGAAATGCTGCGAAGAGCATATTTAAACTGTCAATGGGAATATTGCGTGTAGATGGGAACATCTGAAGAATTTCCAATGCTTTTCAACATCTTGCTAGACGGAATAACTAAAATATGTAAGAGAAGGACATACAGAACAAAGCTTGGAATGTGGAGATTATAACCGGTTTATTTGCAGATGATATAGTATTGGTAGCTGACACTCCAGAAAGACTCCAGCAAGCAGTGGTGGAATGGTATGAAGAATTGAAAAGGAAGGGAATGATAGTGAATCAAGAGAAAAGTGAAGTAATGAGGGTCTCTAAACAGAATAAACTGAAAGCAGAGCTCATTATCCTCTGTAATGGGAAGCCTCTTGATAAAGTAGAAACTTTTGAATATCTAGGAACCATATTCATTAATGATGGAGAAATTGAACCCGAGGTACAATGGAACTAATAAAGCAGTGTCAGCTTATTATCAGATGAATACAACAATAGTAGGGAAGAAGGAGATAAGTCTTAAGACGAAAGAGCAGATCTATAATGCTATCATGGCACTGATTACGCCGTACGGTATGGAGAGTTTGGCATTACAAGATAAATATCTAAGTAGATTGAGGAATTGGTACAAAAAAAGGGGCAAATCTGTTGCGGATATGAAGAGAATGTACAGAAATAGAGCGGAATGGCAGAAATGGCTCAAACCAGGTTACCATAACGCTTGAAGACAAAAGGGAATTGAAGAGAAGATTAATATCGGCATTACGGAAGGTGTGATCAATATAAGTGAGAAAGACATTAGGAGGAGGGGTACGAGGCAGGAGAGAGAGAGAGCAACTATGGTAAAAGATTTGGACGGGGCAAAGACTTCTAAAATAAAATACTCGAAGTGGTGCGGGAAATTATAGTGATGCTGAGTGACGGTAAGATTCCGATGGAATTCAACAGCCACACCTCCTCGAGTTGCGAATTGTGGAAGATCAGCACGGTAGGCAGTGTACGGAGGTGGGTTTAGCTGTTGGGAAGGAAGAAGAAAGGTCTCATTAAGGACGAGAGCATCTGGGGAGTGTTGGAGAAGGGAGAGGACCCAGTGGGGGTCCGGACGCGGAACACCAAGTGCCCGCTGAAGAGCCAGCATGGTGTTCCGGGGCGAAACCCCACACAAGACACGGCACAAACCTTGAAAATTGCTGAGTTTTAATTCACTGGCCGTGAAAGCTAATATACCATCTTTTGGAAGCCTTTATAGGGAGGTGAAAGGCTGCTTGAGCTCTTAGCTCTCGCAGTTGGAGGTGCACGTGCGCTTCATTAGAAGGGAGGTAGTGCACAGTTCGCTACTCCTGTGGGTGTCCGGGCGTGGAACATCAAGAGCCCGCTGATGAGACAGCTTGGTGTTGCTGGGCGACACCACATACAAGGCACGGCATAAACCTTAAAAAAATGCTGAGTTTTAACGGTTGGTTGTCAAGTCAGGCACTGTTTGATCGGCATTGACCTCTTGCTGCTCCCTGATTGGCCGGAGCCGTAGCCAGTCACGTGCTAAGAGAACACTCTTTGTGTTGCTAAGTCTGAATCTGTCATCGCGATTGAAATTATTGGGATACTTCAAGGTCTCTAATTTCTCTTATATTATCCTGTTTTGATATCTAGGAATCTTAGAAAGAGTTTTGGACTTCCCAATTTCTATGCCGTTTGTCGTGACGTCAGTATGTTCAACTATTGGAGATCTGTAGTTTATTTGTTTTTGCATCGAATGTGCTCTGATATCCCAATGGAAACGCGACAATTTGTATGTATGCCCTATGTACCTAATCTCCCCTCAGGAACAAGGCGCTTTGTAAACTTCTGCGTTCTAGTTTTGGCTCCAATATATCGGCTTACTTATGACCGTATTTATCTGTTTTTTCCTGTATCCATTAGCTAGGAGCGTATCCCAAACTCATTCTTTCTCTTGGTTTACGCTATCCTTATCGCAAATGGTGTTGGCTCTGATGAGGAGTGTTCTAGCTACCATTTCCTTCTGCGACGATGGTTGGCTTGAGTTTGCATGTACTGTATTTACCTATCTGTATGAGTGCCTTTCATATAGACCCTGTGTCCTAGCGTGTTGTGTGTTCGTTTATAGACCAGAACGGTTACTAAGGCCAGTGGATTATTTTAATTTACTTCCACTGTTATGTGATGCATAGATGTCCGGAGCACATGAAGTCTAGTAAGTCCTGAAGTGACTTACGTCCATGTTCCCATATCCATAAATCTTATTTTCGTATCTGAACAAACGCTCAAGTTTCAATGGGCTCTACTTTAGAGCTTCTCCCTCGAATTTCCATGAAAACGTTGGCCAAAAATGGAGAGAAGGGGGATCCCATGGCTGCTCCCTCCGTAAGTAGAAATATATTCCAATTGAGGACGAATAATGTGGAGTTTTCGCACTTTTCAACTGTCAACCAAGTCCGTTGAAACTTCTGCCGCTGTATGTTTTTTCCCGACTATCTGTGTGGCGTCAGGTACAGGAACCTGGGTTAATTAGGACTCAACATTGAGGCTTGCAAGTAGATTGCCGTAACTCATGTTTATACTCGCTATGATATCTTCGAAGCGTTGTGAATTTCTGACGTGAGAGTGTGGTGGAGGGAATAATGGATCCAGGACCTGATTCAAATATTTAGCAAGAGCGTGAGTTGAGGATGCTATAGCGCTAAATATTAGTCTCAGAGGCAGACCGGTCTTGTGTATTTTAGGTAGGCCGTAGAACGTTGGAGTTTTTGAGTAGCGAGGTTCTAGGGACATCTAGTTATCTTCTGTAATTGATGACTCCTTAATCAGCCGCATCTTCGTCTTCACTTTTCTTTATGGGATTCCATGGGATCGCTTTATAAGATGGATCTTATCTACGGGCCTGGCATGTTTGATGTCCTAAGAGGCCTCAGTTCTAATTTATTCAGCATCGAAGGCTGGTAGATGACGGATGGTAGTTTCTAGCCCGCAGGTGATATCTTCCGTAGGAAGACGTCTCGGCGTGATGGCGAAATTAAGTATATTGCTTCGGATGTTAGGTATGGTAGTTTTGTACAGAGGAATAAAAATTATAGCATAAGGATTCGGAGTCATGAACTGCTGCATTGAAAGCGTCTAATGACTGATAACTCAAACAAAAACAACAAAGATGTTGTATCCTCGTCACTCATCAATCTAGCCGCCTCTGTGTAATCCTACCCAATTATTCTTAAGAATAGACTCAATTTCATGAACATTGGCGAAGGCCAAGCAGTGTTGCAAAGAAGCGAGGACTGAGCACTATGTCCTTTGCAGCACCCGGCATGTAGAAAATCTCAAGACTTTTCATCGGAAGATTTTGGTGGCTGAGATACGATCCAAATACACTCATGCCGTCAGAACTATGATTCCAAAATCTCTGACAAGACACACCTGTATAGTCTATAGGTGTGTCTTGTATAAATGTAAAATGTTCAGACTGTATATACACCATATTATTGACGAGTGGAAACGAAATCCGTTACCGGTACTTCTTGAAGACAAGTTTTGTGGTAATGGTGTTAAGGAAAGTTGACCCAATTATATTTTTACTTCGTAGATCTCTAAAATTCTGTTATTCTACTTCCGTGATAATGTAGCAGAATTTAAACTGTCAGTACTAATTATTTCAGGCTGATATGTCCAGATACATTGGATCATGCTGTAAGGAAGATTTACCGATTTAATAATAGTGTAAGGAAATATGCTAGCAGTGCATCTAGTGGAATATGTAATACCAAACAAAAATTAGAGTCAACCATTGCTTGTCCTAACGGTAAAAAGGCACCTTCATGTAAAATATGTGAATCGAAGTTTACCCAGAAAGGAGATTTGGAAATACACATGCGCATCCATAGCGTCGGGAAGCCCTTTCCATGCAGCGTATGTGAATCCAAGTTGGTCCAGAGACCAAGTTCGAAGAGACGCATCCCCGTCCATAGAGGCGAGAAGACGTTTTCTTATAGCGTATGTGAATCCAAATTTATCACGAAACGAACTTTGAGAAAAAACATAATCGTCCATAGCGGAGAAAGGCCCTTCTCATGCAGCGTATGTGAAGCCAAGTTTAAACAGAGAGGGCATTTGAAGACTCACATGCTTGTCCATAGCGGCGTGAAGTCGTTTTCATGCCGTGTATGTGAATCGAAGTTTACCCGGAGAGCACATTTGAAGGCACACATGCTCATCCATAGCGGCGAGAAGCCCTTTTCCTGTAGCGTATGTGAATTCAAATTTACCAGGAAATCAAGTTTGAAGATACACATTCGCAACCATAGCGGTGAGAAGCCCTTCTCATGTAGCATATGCCAATCCAAATTTACAACGAGCGGTGATTTGAACAAGCACCTGCTCCTCCATAGTGGCGTGAAGCCGTTTTCATGCTGTGTATGTGAATCAGGGTTTACCCGGAGAGCACATTTGAAGACACATATGCTCATCCATAGCGGCGTGAAGCCGTTTTCATGCAGCGTATGTGAATCCAAGTTTACACAGACAGCACATTTGAAAACACACATGGTCATCCATAGCGGCAAGAGGCCCTTTTCATGTAGCGTATGTCAATCCAAGTTTACCACGAGAGGTGTTTTGAACAAGCACCTGGTCGTCCATAGCCGTGAGAAGCCATTTCAATGTAGCGTATGTGAATCCAAGTTTACCGCGAAAGGAAGTTTGAAGACACACATGCTCATCCACAGCGGCGAGAAGACATTTCCATGTAGCGTATGTGAATCCAAGTTTACTACGAGAAGAAATTTAAAGAAACACATGCCACTCCATATCGAAGAGAAGGAATAGGGTATGCAAAGACAAGTTTACCGCAAGAAAATCTTTTGTGGAACAGATGTGGCGAGAAGCCCTTTCCATGTAGCTTGTGTGTATCCAAGTTCTCGGACAGACGATATTTGAAGAGACACATGCTCGTCCGTAGAGGTGAGAAGCACTTTTCATGCAGCGTATGTGAATCCAAATTCCCCACAAAAGGAATTTTGAAGGAATATATGCCAGTTCTTGAGGCGAAAAGGCATAGCGTATGCAAAGGCAAATTTACCGTAAGAAAATCTTTAGTGGAACAAATGCTAATCCATAGCAGGGAATGGCCATATTCATGTAGCGTATTTGAATTCAAGTTTATCCGGAGACGACGTATAATTGCTAATTCATAGTGGCGAGTAGCTGTATACATGTAGGGTAAGTGAATCCAAGTTTACTATAAGAGGAAATTTGATTTAACACATTTTGTCCATACCGCCGAAGAGCTGTACTCCTGTAGCATAAGTGAATCCGAGTTTTCCCAGAGTGATACTTGGAAGAGGGACATGCTAATTCAGACACACACTTCATAAACAACAGAGGCGAGAAACCATTCATATGTAGTTAACCCAAGGTCATGTTACCTTAAATGTGAACATTTTATGACAACTTATGGCGGAGAGAAGCGACATTAATGCAGTATAGGGAGATTCTTTTCCTGTTGGGCGGCATTTGGGCCAGCTACCAAGGGCGCACGCTTTCCGCTAGCCAACTGAAATCGGGTCCTAAATTTCGCAAAGGTAAAAACCGTAACATAGTACATAATGGTAATTTTATCCTGCAAATCATGATTAAAGAACTTACCTTTTCGGAGGAGATGCTGTAAAGCTCTTTTTCAGCTGTCAGCCAGACGTTGTATCATGTAATTTAGTGTTTACACGTTGTAATTCCCTTTTGATGTGAGGGATATCTGCTGCCGTATATTGTTCTCCAGCTCCACTAGTGTACGGGAAATTGATTTGTACAGTTTGTATTTTAAAATACCCCACAATTAAGTATGAAACAGACGAAGGTCCGTGCTTTGACTAATTACAGTAAACATGTTGGGTGGTACAGGAGTAGCTACATAATGTAACGCTGTAACTTTCAAATGATTTTAAATTCATGTGTTGAGGAATGTTGGCTATTGTCATTCTAGCTGGGAATCTAGGCCTTATCTGTATTTTGTGCATTTCGTTTGAGCACATGTAATTATTCCGGCTGCCTGGAGTGACAAGCCAATCTTTTAAGTACAGGCTTCGACAGATACAGACCAGTAGGTGTGCTTGCTGCAACAGCTACGAATAGTTAGGAATGGTTAGTTTTTATCTAGCCGCACACAAGTATGGCTGCAAGGTTCACCACACAAAAAAGAATTTTCATTTGCTGTACTTTTAATAAGAACGAGTCTGCTAATGTAACTCGCAGAACAATTCAACAGGAATTTCTGGTGGTAAGGTACCTTCGAAGACTGCAATTCGGAAGTTTGTGACGAAGTTCAAGTACACGCCGTCAGTTTTAAATAAATATATGAAATGGAGGCGTCACGTTTTGACAAAAGGAAAATAGAGAACATTACTGCTCGATTATTCTTATCAGCTAGAAAATCTGAGAATACAAGCCTTATTCAACGGTTCAGAGGGCCGCAAAACTAATTATCCACCGTACAAAATTACTCAGGTACAAACCCTAAGTCCAAGAGACCCAGTGGCAAGAGACACACACTGTAATTGGCTTGTCCACTCCGTACACGAAGGAATTTTAGATCCATGATTAGTGTTTTTCAGTGACGAGGCGTGGTTTATTTACATGGACGTGTGAACTCACAAAGCAATCCATACTGTTCACCTGCGAAACCAAGACTGATCCACCAAATCCTCCTGCATGATTCAAAAATCGGTGTGGGTGCGCAGTAACCACAAAAAGAATTATAGGCCCAATTTCTTTTCCCTGAAACAATTAATTCTGCTCCATTCGTTGAGGCTATTTTGAATAATTTCTTTGTCCGGTTAACAGACAGGGAAACATGTTATTGTTTTTTCCAGTATACCGCATACTGCGCATAATTCATTGGACGCATTAAGTGATGTGTTTGGTGACAGGGTGATTAAGATGGATTGTGGCCGCCTCGAAGCCCAGATTGAACACTGTGATTTTTATTTGTGGGGACGCTTAAAAGACAAAGTGTATCGGTCTAACAACTTAGGTGGTTACGACTAAATCAACGCCGCGATCTTCATTATTTTTGTCTTTTCCAACAACTACTCCTAAATTCCTCTCCACCTTACCTGCATTCTCAGATTCACTGCATCTCACACGAACATAGCCTTGGTACACGGTCAAAAATGGATTCACTCTTGCTCATACCTATACACCGCACTGTACGCTACATTAACTCCTTCGTAGTTTCTACTGCACGACTGTGGACCAACTTGCCGCGCACTGGCAGAGGAGTAACCCCGTCCAACTTCAGGCAGCAATGCCCGCTGTACCTATCGCAAAAGAAATGAAAACTAAACTCAACACGTCAAATATTTGAATCCTTATGCTGAGTTATATTCGTATTTCTAATTTACATTTTATTTATTTTCTGTTCAGATACCTAAATAATCTCTTACATCCTTTTAAATGCGCATTGCAAAATCGATATTATAGTAATAACTCAGCCATGATGCTTAGCATCATCATCAACATCATCACATCATCATTAGTTTCTGTTTTATTAGTGTTTGTATTTCCCTATTAATTTATTACTTTAGCAATAATTAATTAATTAACATATTTTTTCCCACGCCATGCTTAACTGCCTTTTAATGTATTGTGATTGGATCTGAAATGTATCCCTGTTAGATTTAAGAACCATTGTTAAGTTCTGCTAATATTGTAATAATGTATTAATTGTAAAATATGGTTAGATGTAAGAGAGGGCCCAATGGCCCTAATCTTGCCAGACAAAATAAAACTATCTACCCATCTATCGTATCTATCTATCTAACCTAGAGGAGCTGAAGAACAATATACGGCAGCAGATATCCCTCATTACGGAAAGTGAATTATAACGTTTAAACGCTAGTTTATTTACACGATACAACGCCTGTCTGTCAGCTGAGGGAGAACATTTTCAACATCTTCTGTGAAAAGTTACGTTCTTTAATCTTCCTGGTAAATTTACTATTAAATAACGCACCATGTCACGGTTTTTAACTGGGCGCAATCTGTGGCCCGAGTGCGGTTGGTTGGTGAAAGGCATTCGTGCGCCTGGTAGCTGGCCGCTGGCCCCGCTCCAGTCAAATAATCTCACTGTATACGCGAAAACAACTCAGCTCTAAGGAGATATTTGAGGACATACGATCGAATCTATAGAATCTAGAAACCATGTTTCTATAGCAATTGTGAAGCTTCATTTGCTAAGAGAGGACATTAAATAATCACATTCTAATTCATTGTAGCAAGTTAATACTTTTGATTTGTAGTTGTTGTTGGGGTCTTCAATTTTTTAACTAGTTTGATACAGCCCTCCGTACCTTTATGTCTTGCGTCAGTCGTTTCATTTGTACATCCTACAACCGTGGCAATCGTTCGTCCTCTATCCCTTAAGTTTTTAATCTCGACACTTCCTTCCTATACTGAGTTGGCTATTCCTGGGTGTCTTAGAATGTGTCCTGCCAACTCATCTCATGTCTTCATTGGTAGTGGTCAGAAATATCTCCTCTCGCCTGCACATTTAAATAACTTTCAATGTGTTGTTCTACTTCCCATTTCATCTTCAATAGTCTCCAGTTACAGCGCATTTCACCATCTTATATTCTCCGTATTTATCCTGTTTCAAGAGTCTAAGTTTTACTTCCTTAGCGTGCAGCTCCCCAGGAAAAAAATCCAAATTGACTCCTTTCCTTAAATCTATATTTGGTGTCAACATAATTTTTTACGGCAGAAATGCCTTCCTTGCCTCAGCCAACCTGATTTTCATATCCTCATTGCTTCGTTCAACGCTGGTTATTTTGCTTCCTAAGTTGCAAAAGTCTCCTTCTTAATTTAGCTTTTCACTTGCCAATTTGAGGTCAATATGGGTTACTGATTTATTTCGGCTGCATTCCATGATTTTGGTTACATTTATTGATTTTAATCATGAATTACGTTCTAAATACGAAGTCCCTACCATTCAAAAACTCACTCAAAACTCCTTGTTAATTGTCTATGATAACAACGTCGTTAGCAAATCTCAGTGTTGAGGTTATTTCTCCTTGAATATTTACTCATAAGTGAAATTTTACACTAATTATCTTCATTTCTAGTTCAATGAATATATTAAAAACTAGGGGTGATAAGTTGTAGCCTTGCGTTTAGTTTAGATTGCTGATCTGCCTCCCATCCCCGTACTTGGTTCCATTCTTTTTCAATATGTCAACAACTTACTCTAATCAACGTTATCAAAAGCTTATTCGAAGTTTACAAATGCTACGGTCGTTCTTTTATTTTTCCGTATTCTGCCTTCCATGATCAGCTTGTTACTTAAGTGCAGCATCCCTTGTTCTCACGATTCTCCTGAAACCAAATTGGTCTTCACCCAACTCCGTTTCTATCAGTTTTTCGATGCCCTTGTAAGTCATTCTAGTCAGGTTCTTTGAAGCTTGAGTTATCAAGCTGATTTTGCGACAATCTTCCCATATGTCAGCTCCTGAACACTTAAGTATAGGGATTACACCATTCATCTAAAAATCAGAGGTTACTTAACTTGTCCCATAAACCCCAGTGTTCTATCAAATTCAGATATCAATATAATATATCCTATCTCATCGTCATCAATTTCCTACTCCCTTTCCATCACATGATTCTCTATTTAATACCTTTATACAAACGTTCAATGTAGGCTTTCTGCCTCTCTGGAATTCTTCTCTTTTTGTTACAGATTTTCCATCTGAAACCTTAATATTGCAGCACTTGGTCTTCATTTCCCCACAAGTGCTCCATTCAGTAAGCAGTAAATATTCCTCCAATCTTTAAACAATTTTCTATAATGATACATTTCTTTTTCTTCTTTTGCTACCTGCACTTGTTTGCCTGATTTAGAGAGTGCCAAATGTGATGGAGCCGTGTCAGTAGATATACGTTAATGATCCCTTTCGGGGCAAAATTCTGGCAACCCGGCGTCTCTAAAAACCGCAGTAGTTATAAGGGGCGTGAAACAAATAACGTTTGTTCTATCTTCTGCATTCTTGTGCTTCCTCGCTTCGTCCAATAATTCTAGTGCATCCTGAGTGATCCACCTATTGTTTCCTCTCTGCCAATGTTTAACCTAAGCATTGTTATTTTCGTTTTTGAAAAGTACCCGATCCTTTGCATTTTAAGTTTGTTCGGGATTCGTCAATAGTCCTTCTCCTGTTATGCTCCTCTTGAACTTTCAAATTCCAGTCTCTTGTGTACGTGTGCTTTTCTCCATCGCCCTGAATCCTAGCAGAAATATCTGAAAGCACCTGAATGAAGAGGATGAATAATAAGTACGGAATTGTTAAGCACCGGTGGGCCTGCGACTGTCACTTACTATACATATTAAAATTAGAAATGCAACAAAACTCACCCAGTTAGTTCATTGCGAACGTCTCACCTAATGTTAATTCTTAAGAGTCAGGGTATCCATCAGACATTTTGAAAAAGTACACATCACTGTATGCATAGAATGGATAAAATCGGTCTGTGTGTTTGTCTACATCCCTGGAATCTTCTGTACGCCGATTATGTCTTTTTGGCAAGCGTGACATGCCAAGCCCTAGAGCAGCAAACACAGATTTGGAATGACCACCTTGATGCATATAGGCTGAAATTAATCATTTCCAAAACTGAATACATGGAGTGTGAAAGGCAAACCGATGGCTCTACATCTATTGTTGGGACTCAACAAGATCACTAGATTCCGATATTTGGGCTCATACAAAAACACCACATGGAGACACATTGAGAGAAGTATGAATGCGATCAAATACAGCTTGGCCTAATTGGCGACAGGTGACAGGAGTTTATGTGATCGTGAGATTCCTGTCCTGCGAATTGCATGTCTTCCCGAGTCGTTGCTTGAGACGTTTCATCAATGGAAATGGCCGGGTGTCATATCAAATGAAGATTTATGGGAGGAAACCAACCAGCAGAAAAAGGATATACAAATAAAGGAGGGAAAGGGGCGATGGATAGGTCACACTCTAAGGAAGCCTGCTGGAGCCATTCAGAAGACTGCACTCGATTTGAACCCTCAAGGGTGCCGAAAACGAGGTCGTCCGTAGAAGACCTGGAAGAGGGCGATCGAGGAAGAAAGCCTCGAAATGGGAAGGACATGGAGACAGGCCAGGAAGTTGGCCAACAACAGGACTCGATGGAAGCGTTTCAGGGAAACCCTATGCTCTGAGAGGAGCAACATGATTTATGTCAAGTAAATCAAGATTCCTGTACAGCTGAACTCAAAAGTATACCGCACTGTGATCACACCTATAGTATTGTATGGAACTGAGTGTTGGCCAGTAACCAACAGATGTGAGCAAGTGCTACACTCCATGGAGATGAGGATGCTGCCTAACAAGACTAGATCATGTCACCAATTACCATGTGCAAGCCGGACGTTTGTTTTAGACGATTGCCCATGACCTTGAAGCTTGCGGGTGAGCCTGTACACAGTCACTCTGTCACCCCCTCGCTTCACAATTGTCACTACCGGTCTGATGTAATGGAATTCCAGAATGGAGGAGATGACGGCACCACCTTGAAGAACAGTATAGTCCACGTTGAAGTATTGTGATGCGGAGGTACACGTTACATAGTTACGGACAGAACGGCATTGTATTTGCCAATGTCTGTACTTCAGCAGTAGCGTGAGATAGTTTTGTCCGTCATACGATCACATAGGGCAGGTGACAACAACACAGGTACTGTAGTAACTCGCCTCCAGGCTTACATTATGATTTTCACTCGTCTAAAACCCTTGGTACCGCACCAATCCCTAACAAGATGCTGGAAGCTCGCCTGCGTTGGTACGGACATGTACTATGGAGTTGCGAGGACACAGTGGCAAACGTAGCAATACAACTAGATGTAGAAGGCAAGCGACCACAAGGACTGCCCAAGAAGCGGTGGCTTGACCAAATCAAGGAGGACATGAGAGCAGCCAATGTTGAGAAGAAGGACGCTGTAGACCGTGCAAGATGGAGGCAATTGTGTAGAAGAGCCGACCCTGCTCTGCGGGACAAAGGCTAGAAGAAGAAGAAGATGTGAGTTTGTCAACAAGGAGTGGATCACGCAAGAGAATCATGCACTCCACATTCCAGTGGCTGGCACATCACTTTCGGTCTAATGTCGACACACATGGAAACCTTTAATATATCAAAACGTACTCATATGATATGCGAAATAAGCACACCACTGATCTTGTCACTCGATTCTTGGTTGTTCCAGTGGGTGGCATTAATTTGGTCGCATTTATAAAAAGTTTATTACTAGATTTTCGGTAAATACGTATGTGCTGGGGGCGAAATGGATTGTGTTGTATGAGCCCCTCAGTACGACTTAAGAACCTGAAAACAAAATGACGATATCTTAAACGGTTCCGTAGATATTTGAGGTGGTCTTCTTAGCTGAATAATGATCGGCATTATTAACCATCTAGAAAACGAAAGGAGGTAAACTTGTAAATCTCACGATCATGAGCCACGGGACCTTCTTTTTACGCACAATCCGAACCACGTGACATGACATGGCATTTCAGTTCGAAAATCTCACATACATTGACCGGGAATCGAACCCGGTCTACCTTGGTGAGATGCTAACGGCTTCACCGCTGCGCCACCACGCCCCTTAACAATTAATGACTCTTACTGTCTCTCAGCCATGGATGGCCACTGCAGGGCTCGGCACCGAACTTAACTATGATTATTCTCTCTGCTTATGTGTGTTTTTGATTTTTTTAAAATAGAAAAGCAGACATCATCATAGAGGAAATCTTCTATGAAATAATTAGTCATGGCAACACCGGACACGAGCCTTGAAGAAAGATGAGAACTGTCAAATACTTGCCAAGCAACTGACATTATTTATTTGTTTGTTTGTTTGTTTGTTTGTTTGTTTGTTTTAGCTCTGTTTGCTGTTGCCTGTTTGTTAATTCAGTGTTTGTACACTAATTTACTTATTTGATTGTACTGGGCGTTGATAAACAGATCAAACTATATAACTCATGTGTTAATAATATGTATTCTGCAACATAGCGCTGGTTGTTAATCGAATCAGCTGATTTTAAACTCGGCAACGCAGCTCAGTGGTTCCAGGCTCCCGCCATATCCTTAACGTTCTATCTTTAGAAAGACAGAAGACTGTTGTTTATCGTGATCCCGGCTGGAATTGATATATGAGCCAACAGAGAATCAAGGGTCGAATCCTCTTTTTTTTTTAGAGAGAGATATAAAAATTAATTTAGAAACATCATTCTGTAAATTGAATGGTCAGAGCATCATTGTCATGGGAGATGTGAATGCACATGTAGGAAGTGAAAGGCAAGGATATGAAAATGTATTGGGAGCAGAAGGATGGGGTAGCAGGAATGAAGAAGGGAGAAAGTTGCTGAATTTTTGCAAGAGAAACGGTTTAGTGGTAGGCAACTCCTGGTTCCGGAAGAAAGAAAGTCACAAGGTAACGTGGTACAGCAGTGATTTAACAAAGAAATCTTTGGTAGATTACATGCTGTACGACTAGGAAATGAAGAGAAGTGTCAGAGACATAAAGGTAATACCATCAGAGGCCTTAGATAGCGACCACAGAATACTTGTTATGAACCTGGTAGTTTTTAAGGATAGCAAGCGGACAGAGTACCAGGAAAGGAGAATCAAAGTATGGAAACTCAAGGAAAAGGAAGTCAAGGAAGAATTCCAGAAGATAATAAGGGAAAGGATGCCAACAGACAATCCTAAAACAGGGGAAGAGGAATGGAAGCAATTCAAAAACACAATGGTGGAAGCTGCAGTGGCAGTATGTGGAAGAACAAGCAACAGAAAGCGGTGTAAAGAGACACCATGGTGGAATGAGAAGCTGTGGGAAGGAAGAACAAGGCTTTCAGAGTGTGGTTCCAGGAAAGAACTGATCTGGCAAGGGAAGATTATAACATAAAGAAGAAAGAAGCAAACAAGATTGTCGCAGAGGAGAGGAAGAAGTGGATGGTAAAGTGGACAGAGATGACGGAGGAAGACAGCAGAGGAAATAAGAAAGTACTTTATGGGATGGTCAAAAGTAAGAGAAGAGGTCTGCGAGAGGATGTGGTAATGATGGACAAAAACGGAAATGAGGTACACAACAAAGAGACACTCAAGACAGTGTGGAAAGGGTACTTTGAGGATTTGCTGAATCCAAATGGTCATAGGGAGGAAGACAATGTATTGGAAGATGGAGAAGACAACACAGGAATGGAAAAGGACCTGAATTGGAGAGAACTGGAGATGGCTATAGACAAGATGAAAGGAGGAAGGGCACCAGGTGTGGATGAAGTGAGTGTTGAAATGGTGAAGGCAGCAGGGGAGGTTGGGAAACAGTGGCTGTACCGTGTGATGAGGGTGATATGGAAGGAGAAAAAGACCCCAGTAGATTGGAAGAAAGGATTAATTGTCCCAATATTTAAGAAAGGAAGCAGAAAGGAATGCAGAAATTACAGGGGAGTCACACTCATACCTCACTGTGCCAAGATATATGAAAAGATATTAGAAAGTAGAATACGAGCCAAAGTGGAGAGAAAATTGAGAGAGGAGCAGTATGGATTCAGACCTGGGAGATCAACAGTGGATCTCATATTTTCAGTGAGACAGCTCCAGGAACACCACTACGAATTTGGAGAGGATCTGTTGATGGCCTTCCTTGACATCGAAGAGGCCTATGATAGTGTGTGTAGGGAGAAGGTTTGGAAAGCAATGGAAAACATGGGAGTGGAAAAAGAGACTGTAGGCAGAGTGAAGGAGATGTATTTTGGAAGTGTGAGTTGTGTGAAAGTTGGAGGGGAAAGAACAGACTGGTTCAGACAAATGAGTGGCCTGAAACAGGGTAGTGCGCTGTCCTCCCTTCTCTTTATTGTGGTTATGGACGAGGTAATGACACGGATAGCAGGAAAGATAGGAGAAGATAAGATGAAAGCAATGGTGTTTGCAGATGATCTCATGGTCTGGGGAAACAAGGAGGAGGAAATTCAGGAGCAACTGAAGGCTTGGGAAGAAACAGTGGGAGAGTACGGATGGAAGTTCAACATCAGTAAATGTGAGATCCTGTTAACGACCAGGAAAAAGGACAGACCAATGAGTGGGATAACACTTGGAGGTGGACAGCTGAAGAAGGTGGAAAGTCTCAAGTACTTGGGAAGTATAGTGGAGGAAAAAGGGAGAAATGACAAAGAGATTACGGAACGTGGCAGACAGGCAGAAGCATTTCTGAGAAGCATTAGGAGCTTAGTGTGGAATAAAGATGTCCCACAAAAAAGCAAGGAAGTGTTATACAGAAGCTACTATATCCCGATACCGACATATGCTTCAGAAACGTGGACAATGAAGAAAAGAGACATAAGCAGAATACAGGCAGGTGAAATGAAGTTCCTGCGAAGTAGGATCGGAGTAACAAGAAGAGACAGGGTGAGGAATGAAAAGGTCAGGGAAATGGTGAAAGAGGAGTCCTTGCAAGGTAGGATTGAGACATGAAGACTGAGGTGGTATGGACACTTAAAGAGAATGGATGAGAAGAAGATTCCCAAGAGGATACATGAGATGCAGATGCAGAAGAAACGACCAAGGGGAAGACCAAGAGATAGATGGCTGAAAGGAGTGGAGGAATGTGTCAAGAAGAGAGGCGAGGACTGGACCAGAGTGACAGCGGAGAGGTGGTGGGAAGAAAGAACTAAGTGGCGAGGCTTATGTTCCAAACAGACCCAGCCTGGGGGCTGGAAGCTGTACAAGATGATGATGATGATTCTGTAAATTCACGGAATCTGCATATTTATATTTATGGATTTAACGATTTATGTGAAATATCTAAAACACATAGTATACCAGCGATATTCTTACCATCGTTCCTATCAATCTTCAGTATTTCGTGGTTTGATTTTTTTGATGGGTGCAAATTAGCGACTCCACCACTGCGAATCGTAGCATACACGAGGTTTGAATTGTTTGATGGGTGTTATTTACAACTCCAACGCTGCGAATGTAAGCATACACATTGTTTGAATTGTTTGATGGGTGCCATTTAGTGACTCCACCGTTGCGAATGATAGCATACACGTCGTTTGAATTGTTTGATGGGTGTTATTTAGCTACTCCAACGCTGCGAAAGATAGTATTCACGTGGTTTGAATTGTTTGATGGGTGCGATTTAGCAGCTGCACCGCTGCGAACGATAGCATACACGTGGTTTGAATTGTTTGATGGGTGTGATTTAGCGACACCACCGCTGCGACAGATAGCATACACGTAGTATGAATCGTTTGAAGGGTGGGATTTAGCAACTCCACCGCTGCAAATCATAGCATACACGTGGTTTGAATTGTTTGATGGGTGTGATTTAGCGACTCCACAAATCAAAGCATACACGCTCAGATTTTAACATGATTTAGAAGATCCGGACGTCAGAAAATGTCAATTTGTGATATTTAAACACACACGACTGTTTGGTTTGTCATCCGCCTATCAATACCTTTAAATACTTTGATAATTAATACATATTTTTAAACCCTAAGGATTCTTCATCTACTAACAAATTTAATTGAAAAGGCCAAAAAATGGTCATAATTATTGTAAAATGACCTGGAATGCTCCCTAGGTTGGGCATTATTCTAGAGAATTGGGAACATGCGGAATTTTCAATTTTTTTTTTTTTTTTGAAAAGTACACCCATTAAATAGTATGGAAACATATTGCATTGTGATAAGTTACTTTGGTTGTCTGTCATTAAAACAATATTTAAAAGTCCCTTTCTGCAAGGCGAGTTAAATGACCTGTGACGTATGCGGCGGGATATGACGGCACCGTCTAGTACCGCATGAAGCATCGCCAGCCATCGTGCATCTGCTGCTGCTAAAAGCCGAATATTCATTATTCGTGATTGCGAAAAAATAAAAATTGATTTCAAAATGTCAGTAGAAAGCTTTAAAAGAGCACTGTCTTACAATCTACCATGTGTGGATGCCATCATGGTAGCATCATTCTTGAAAACTAATGACTGTTTTGTAAATTTGCGGATCAAAAGCAGATAGGTAAGTGGGATCTTGTAGATACGTTCTGTAACTCTTAGTGTTAGGATAAAAAGGAACGTGAAAATAAACAAATCACTTGTCACATTTTCCATATTTCTTTCTAGATTGGTTCACATGTTAGAAAATACAATCAATTTTGACCATTACCAAGGTATGGTACGAATCAAGTCGGACCTAACACTAACATAACAAACAGCAAATTTAGTCCAAACGACTTTCTAAACATAACTCTTATGCTTAGGAGCACAATTATTGTACAATTTCAAAAATAAATGCTTCTATGTTCTATCAATCCTGAAAATAGGTGGATTTTTAGTTGGGGCAACTGCCCTCCCACTCCAAAGCCAATGAAAAGGAAACATTACGTAACTTCAGTTAATTTCCTTCCACCTATATAGTGCTATAAATTATAATATTGTTACAGTGCTGGCAGAGAAAATTATGGTGACAGTGCTATAGCGTATGTTCAAGTGAAGCAACAAAGTAGGAAATGCATAGTAATATGTCCTGAGTACAAGGTCAGATCCAAAAATTATACAGTCACACTAATTGTGGATGAGAAACAGTACTGCATAGACAGTGTGGAATGTGCTGCATCTTCTGGTGACTATATACACTTGGTAAACAGCATATTTAGGCCTAAAAAACTTTTAACTCTTATGCTAAGGAGTTGACTCCTTGGAGGAAAATAAAATAACTATAATAATTGCAGGTAATCTTGAGTTTGAAAAATTGTAATACAAACTGAAAAAAGAAGATACAGTATATAGGCCTACATAAAACCACTAAAGAGGAAAATATAAAATTCTGTCATTTCATTATTTGTATCTTATATATTAAAATAGTTTTCAAAAAATGTCACCCTTTACTAAAACTGAATTATCTCGGGAAGTATTTGCGCTACGACGACGTTTGTTGTCTTAAAATGTAATGCATGTCACGCACCCTCGATTGATAGCCACCTTAGTTGATTATATCATCCGTGTATTAAAATAATTGCGAATATTACTTCCTCCAAGATCACACAAAAATAGAATCGAATGACTTGACGGACATATTGTCGCTAGGCGACAACGACTAACACTGTATCATGATATTCAACGCCACCCCAATAATAAATCTAACTTTGTATTAACAGAGATCAAATCTCCTTGGGAACTTAACGCTTTCACTTAAAAATCTTCTAAGCGGTTTGAATCTAACTTCTACCTGCTCCGCTCAGGCGCTAATGTTGCATGTATCCATACATGATATCGTTAACTTCTACCTGTTCCACTCGGGCGCTAATGTCGCATGTCTACATACAATAAGCAGAACAGGATTCTGTGCACATAATTTAATTAAAAGTAGTGGAGTAAGGCGGTTTCTACTTCACTCCAGAACCCTCCTTGCCCCACTACTAAGCCTCAGCCATGTAATATTTGTCAATATCACTCGAACGCATGGTCCGATTTTGACAAATGAGGTGTCATTGGACTCGAGCTGACGTCCTCTTTCCAATGGACCACTCGTTATATTTTTGAAATTTTTTTGAAAATTTTTGTTTTCGAAAGTAGGTGGTAGTTTGAAAACCAAACATGATAGAACGTTGTGCCATGGCTCAAACGAATGGTCTTTATGACCTTTATTTTCTATTATAAAACTTTTTTATTTTTTATGTTTTTTGAAAACACTCGAATTTTGAAATTCCTATATTTTGGAAACTAGAAATTTTACAAAAAAGTTTATTTGACGTAAATTAATGGTCCCTACCCCCTCTACCCCAAAATAAATTTCAAGTCTCTAGGATAAAAACCTGACAGTAGTGGGATGATGAGAGAGCTGCTCCACTTAGGAAGTTGTGAGCCCCTGCGACCTTGGAATGGAAGGAGTCATGCTAGGAGGGCGTGCTTGGATTGGTTTTTTCCTCTCGTTGCGCTCTTTACGGGAATGTTGATGTCGAAAAGGTGAAATGCTGGAATCATGGTTTTTTGGGGTTAAAACGTGATTTTAGACTTTTTGCTATATCTCGCGAACCAATCATGCTAGAGGCGTGTACGAGGGGTCCAAGGACTGGGTGTGACGTCCTCTTTGCTATGGACCACTCGTTATAAGGAATTTGGAAACTCGATTTTGGGGTAAACAAGTGTTTTTTTGTGATTTTGGCTGATTTCTCACCAAACAATAGCGCTAGAAACGTGTACGAGGTGTCCTAGGACTCGGACTCACGCCCCCTTTCGAGTGTGGTAGATATGTTTTCCAAAAAATAATTCACAAAGGGCCTAACGCGATAAATGTTGAAAAAATAATAATTTTTCTTTACCTGTTTATAATGTTCATGAAGCGTGGTGGTTGAGAGAGACGATACTGCTGGGTGTGTGTTTCAAGGAACCTGTCGCTGACCACGGTGGCTGTGCTCAATAGATCAATCGCTATTTCGACGGGTTGGTTTTTGACAGAGCGAGGGTGCCTTTTTCTGATATTTTACCTTTAACGTGTAAACGGTGATGAGAACTTGGTTCTATGTTGGTCGAAGCGAGTAGAGAAAACAAACTTGCAGAAGAGCGGGAGGTGAATGTCATTTGAGCTTATTGGAATGCGCTGATCTGACTTGACAACAGGTGCAATGGAAAATGACAAAGACGCAGAGGACACTTGAAGGTGAAATAATCTGACCATCATGGTGGCAGGGAAGAGCGAAATGTATGCATACACATGTGAAACCACATGAGGGCTAAACAAGTCGCATCCTGTCTTGATTCGTACGTGACAAAATTCAAGTTCAGGTGAAATTTGATCTGGCACAGGTGTTCAACTTGGGCGTTATCTGTCCACGTGCACGATAAGAGAATGTTCAAAGCGTGGGAAAAAGAGATTATACATGCAAGGTAACATATATAAAGACATGTCGTTTTCATTTCCACGCTCACTTAGGTGACTACCTTTGAACACATTACGTTGGGTGAAACCCCTGGTCTTGTTTAACAGTTTTGGTGTTGGTGGAAAATACTTAACCTTTTTGTGGGGTAGGTATATATTTATATATTTATTGATTTATATATATCTACATGGAATTATTTATTGATTGTTAAAGTTATAAATAAATGTTTATTTATTTGTTTGCAGATAACGTGTATAGCCTTTCTGTTGTGTGTGTGTGGGAAAGAGATTGAAAAAGAGAGAAAGACAGACAGCTAGAAAAGGAAACCATTACCACACTAGCCCACGAGACGGGAATAAAGCAAAGCATTACATGTCAAGGTGAGATTTGTTTTTTATATATATATCCTGTTTGATTTTGTTTTGTTTATGAAATGCATAAATTATATGGAATTGATATACTTATGGTGGTTTATTTTAATTTCTTTTTTAGATATTTGGAGAAAAAACTCTACTGCTTTAGCCACAACAGCTGAAAACCAAGTGGCTTTAGAGTGGAACCATTGTCAAACAGCCTACAGCTGAAAACTCAGGTGAGAGTGTTCTTTCAAAAATAATGTGTTTTACTGCTGCGGATACGTTAACTTGGGAACCCCTAAACAGTTGTTTCAAATCGCGTGTGTGCTCTGGTCGTGTGGTCAATGTTAGAAAAAGTTTGATTCCCAAAGAATTTTTAGAATCTTGTTTTGAAATTTTTAAAATTGAAATTTGTACAGTGCAAAGGTTGCATACGGCTTTAAAGGTGAATACAGAACTAGTGTGCGATTTCATATATAAAAAGAAGGACGTAGAGCATAAAGAGACATTCTATATTTGCAGTAAAATGCAAGAGCTTTTGATAGCCGATAATCTGAACGAGTGGTATCAAAGCCATGTGCTGAATGCCTTGCTATCAAAATTTTATAAACTGCAACATGGACCGAGTGGTTTAGCGTTAAACAAAATCCATTACCTACAAATGCTGGGTCTAGCTATATTAAAACACCACCAGCCATAGCTTCAAAAAAGGCTGTGGTGAATATAAAGAATCATGATAATGATTGCTTCCTGTGGGCTGTGGCCGCGTATTTGCAGCCAGCACAAGACTATAATGCTTCTTGGCCAGGAAAGTACAAGGCCAAGTTTGAAGAATTTAAACAAACTTTAAATTTAACTCGAGTGTCGTTCCCTATGGACTTAACCGAGGTCCATAGGTTTGAACAAGACAACCAGGACTTTTCGTTCATGGTGTATGGCCTTGATGGTAATGAGATTGTGGGTCCTCTTTATGTTACAAAAGAACCAAAACGACACCACATTCATCTTTTATATTTATCTGTAGGAGAGGTGAATCACTATTGTCTCATTAAAAGCCTGGGTAGATTGCTAAGCAGTCAAATGTCTAATGACAAGCGTCCAAAACATATTTGTGATCGTTGTCTGCAATATTTTAAAACCCCTATGCTTTTGGAACGTCATAGGGTAGATTGCGTTTCTCAGGAAGCGGTGAGACTGCTATTGCCACAAGGGGACAAGGCTGTGTTAAAGTTTAAAGACATTCACAAGCGTGACACTGTCCCCTATGTGGTATAAGCAGATTTCGAAGCTCTCACCACACCCATGGCGGGATGTGAACCAGATCCCACCATAAGCTCAACCACACCCATTCAAAAATATGAACCTTTTGCCATAGGATTTAATGTAGTGTGTGCCTATGATCCCACACAATCCGTTTACAAATACCGTGAGGGGCCAGATTGTGCCAGATGGTTCTTGGATGAACTTGTCAAGTTGGCCGACCATGTACAGGGATTACTGGACCACCCAGTACCCACGAGCCTAACTCAAGAACAGCAGCAACAGTATGAGCATGCCACGACATGCCATATTTGCGAAAAGCCACTGATCAGTGCTGAAGACACCGTTCGTGATCACTCGCTCTTTACGGGGGAGTTTCGTGGAGCTGTGCTTAGTAAAGGCAACTTGAACTTTCCAGCTCCTCGTTTCATCAGTGTCTTTTTCCACAACCTGGCGAATTATGACATTCAATTTTTGATTCGTGAATTGGGTCTTGTCAACAAGGGCTCGTTTACCATTATTCCCCAAAACCATGAGCGTTTTATGGCCCTGACATGGTGGTTGGGTGACTTTAGCATTCGATTTTTGGATTCCTTTAAGTTTATGGCATCCTCGCTAGACAGCCTTGTGAATGGCTTGAATGAGGAGGAATTAAAAAATACTAGTATTCATTTTAATGATCCTGAGCAATTTCAATTGTGAATTCGGAAAGGTACATTCCCGTATGATTTCTGCAACAGCTGGGACGTGTTATAGCAATGAAAACTCCCAACTCAAGATAAATTTTACTCGAAACTAACACGCAGTACCGTTTCCGATGAAGACTATGCACATGCATGTCAAGTTTGGCGAGTGTTTGGCATTAAGACGCTAAGTGAATATGCTTTGCATTACCTAAAACTGGATGTATTGCTGCTCACCGATGTATTTCAAAAATTCCGAGAGTTGTGTCAACACATTTACGGTCTTGACCCGGCTCACTATTATACAAGTCCTGGGCTCTCGTTTGATGCCGCTTTGAAATACACTGAAGTGGAATTGGATTTACTCACTGATGTAGACATGGTTCTATTTTTTGAAAAGGGCATCCTTGGTGGATTTGTGTTGCTTAACCAGCGCCATGCCGAAGCGAACAATGTCTACATGCCTGATTATTCATCAGACAAACCAGAATCATACTTAATGTACTATGACGTGAATAATTTGTACGGTTACGCCATGAGTCAGCCTTTGCCCTATGGGAAGTTTGCTTGGCTGACAGACAGACAAGTGTTAGAATTTGATGTGAACATGGCTTGCCGAGAAACAGGCCGTGGATATGTGCTAGATGTGGATATTGAATATCCCTCATACTTGTATGATGAACATGCCGATTTCCCATTCTGCCTTGAGCAAATGGTTCCCCCTGACAGTAAAGTGAAAATTGAAAAACTCATGGGCACACTTTACAACAAAAATCGGTATGTGCTACATATCCAAATGTTGGTGCAATGTCTCGCCCAAGGCTTGGTGTTAAAGAAAATCCACAGGGGTATTTCTATTGCTCAAAAAGCATGGCCTGAGCCATACATGCGACTCAACACAGAGCACCGACAAATGGCAACACAACAGTTTGAAATATATTTTTTTTAAAATTAATGAACAACTGCATCTATGGCAAGTCCATGGAGAATGTCCGCAAATACCGTGACATTATATTGATCAATGTCTGGGAGGGGCGGTGGGGTGCCCGGTGGTACATTGCTAAGCCAAATTTTAAATCGATCAACATTATCGATGAGGATTTGGCCACTATTGAATTGAGTAAGACCAGCGTGACCATAGATAAGCCCATTTACTTGGGCCAAGCCATTTTAGACTTTTCCAAATCGGTCATGTATCGATTCCACTATGAGTTTGCCAAACGCCATTTTGAGGACGTCTCTCTTTTGTATATTGATACGGACTCATTCATACACCACATTCGCCACTGCAACCCCTATGACGTCATGAGACAACATAGTGACTGGTTCGACACTTCTTCCTATAGCGCTGACAACATGTTTCAGCTGCCCATAAAAAACAAAAGGTAATGGGTGTTTTAAAAGATGAATGCGGTGATTTCGTTATGTCGCAATTCGTAGGTTTGGCTTCGAAAATGTATGCTTACCGCACACTAGACTGTAAGGAAGCCAAAAGAGCAAAAGGTGTAGGTAGGGCAGTGGTAAAATCGCTTCGTGTTGACGATTACTTAGCGGTTTTACACACTGGCAAAGCTATGTCTCATACACAGTGCAGGATACAATCCAGCAACCATCATTTGTGTCTTGTGGAACAGAGAAAACGCACCCTCGCCTCCATGGATAACAAACGTGTGTGGGCTGATGACCTGCTCACCAGCCTGCCCTGGGGTTATGATCGCAAGGAGGAGGAGGTGTGATTTTTCTGTTTAATCGTTTAGGGACGGAGCTTTATGTAACTTGTAGATTTAGTATTTTGTAAATATTGGTTTTTGTCATTGTAAATAGTAGATTTTGTAAATAGTGGCAACCCACTTGGACCATTTGCTCTTTAAAAAAGTTCTATGCAACCTTATTTTTTTAAAAGATTTTACTGGTAAATAGTTTGATTCTTTTAAAGCTGTACAAAGTTGTAGTTTTTTTGTAAATATTTAATGAGTAATAGTATTTTTTAGTAACGTTAATGACTAGTATTTAATTATTTTTGTAATGTAAATTATAAATGTTAAACTAAAAAGTTCTTTTGGGATGAGTGTGCATGTTGAGAATGTGCTTTTGGGAATAAATAAAGTGATTGTGTTTGTTCCCAAAGACAGGTGTGAATGTATGAGTAGAGAGAGAAAGCTGGTGTGTATGGTTGACCAGAGCAAACACGGTGAGGTAGAGTGGGTGGGGAGGGGGTAAATGGTCACTTATATACTCATTTTGTTGTCAATGGTTTTGTATTCTTTGAAATGTGGCAGACAATAGACATTATTTTTGTAAAAACAGTCTTACCTGCAGTAGTCGTAGACCTCGACGTTTCCACAATCTCATAAACACATTGCAGCATCGCCATGGTCAAGCACTTGCATCAACATCATTGTCAAATCTCAACTTTCGACATACACCAAATGGAAACATGTGAAAACAGCAAAATGGAAAATCCATGTTACCATATCACCAAAAAACGCAAAACTTAAAACGGACATTTAAAAAAACTGGAAATGGCCATATGTAAAATTTGAAAATTCAAAAAACTTCAAACGGACATTGTTTAAAAAGTGTCATCAACAAAAATGGAAAAATCCATATCATCAAAAACGCAAAACTTAAAACGAACGTTTTCAAAAACTGTAAATTGCAAATTGGCAAAATGGCAATGTGTGAAATGTGAAAATGAGAAATCATCCATCAACATCATGATTTTTTTTATAAAAAAAAACATCGTGCTCTGGCAAACCTTTGTTTTTATTTCATAACCATAAGGGGATTGACAAATGAAAAATAGAATACAAACACATCCCAATTCCTCACTCCTCCATTCCTCAGTGTTTAAGTCCATGCATCATCAACTTTCCTTTCATAGCACACATGACAATCAGGGTTGCCATCCTTTCACCCACTGAGGCATCACGGAATGTGAAACGTTGTTTAGCTTTTTTCAATAACAATTTATCTGCCACATGTCTTAAACCAGGATGACTATGGCGATAAGAAAGGTCATGTTCCTTGCATGCTTGATCCAAAAGATTAATGGGTACATCACCACGTTGTAAACGTTTTTCGAGACGAGTTCCAGGGCCGCAAAAACGATAACCTGGAAGATGGATTTCGAAAGGTAAGTATTGAATCACTTTGTCACTGACGCCATTGCCAGTACAGGTCTGGCATATCCTTTTCCATCGACGGTAAAAAGGTTTGGTCTTCCTCCTCCTCTGTGGACGATGTTTGTGTTTGTTGTTGTTGTTTGTTTTTCTCGCCATGACACCCGTGGAATGATTCAACAAAGTCTTTACACGGACTTTTATGACCGTGATTCAGTTTCACTAGCTGACAAGTCGCATACTGACGCATAGGCGGTATTTTTGCCATGGCCACTTGCTTATGGTGATCGTAATCCGTACAGGGTTGCAATTCACTCAACACAGGGTCTTGAGTCGATGATTTTGATACATGTTGCCAGATTTCTTTGACCGCGTTGGCGGCCACATAATAAATGAACGACTTGGGGAGCGCCAAGAGTTCCTCTTTGGTAAAACTGTCTAGTTTCTTATTGCACACAAAGAACTTGCCGATGGCTTTGTCCGTAGCATTGCCTTTCTCCATGGTATCACGTGCTGTAGATGTTTAAACGTCGCTTGTAGGAATCTCACTGGCGTCATTCACAGGTAAATCTTGAGTTATAATTTTGTTCAACAACTCCCAGCAGGCATGGGTGGCTAACCAATGAAAGAGATGCCACGCATGCGATAGGGCTGTATGGGTAATGTTGCCACAGGAACAAGTATCCATGAGCGTTTGCAGGGAAGGGCAGCCCAACTCCATGAGGTCGATACATTGGCAGTAAGACGCCAAAAATGGTTGCAACCATTGACGTTTTTCATTACTTTTCACAAATATCACATTGGCCGAGGACAAGTGTGCTTTCATGACCACGTCCAAATATTTATAGGAAATGGTTCCCTGATTCCAGTCTAGTTGCCTATGATTTTCAATCCACTGGGATTGTTTACGGACTTTTTCACACAACAAATCAAAAGCATGGGGTGGTTTACATAGCAAATACTTTGCTTGCGATATCCAAAACGTGGTACAATCGATAATGGCCACTTGTTTAAATATAAATTTGTTGTCACCAATTTTAAACCCTTGACAATCCACAATGAGTGTGCGCAACATGTTGACGCTTGCCTGGACCAAGTTCAACTGACGACTGACTGACGATCGACCACTAAGGTGTGATCATGGCATGGACTTACCTGCCATGCTAGTTTGAAAAAAAAATTGAGGTTAGGGTAGGACAGGGGGACATGCAGAAATAAGAATTTGAGAATTACATCAATTTATTATCATAACACGTCTTACAGGCTTTTGTCATTTTGGGATAAGGACGATACCAACTGATACAACAATATAGTCTCTTGTGTTTGTAACGTCCATAACACCGATGATGTCCCAATGTCTCTAAACTAGGCGTTTTTGATGGTGAGCTGCTCACCGAAGCACCATGGACACCATACGGTCCACACGCATCGTAACTTGTTTTTTTTTCATTACCCAGGGACACAAGTGAGGGATAGCTTGAATGACAGGGTATATTTCCCACTTCCATTCTGCACAGGTAGGGGCTGGTGGGTGACCAGCGCTGATGTTCCTGCATGGGTTCATCGCCCTCCTGCCATTGGTCTATGATGATGGGACAAAAGGCACATTTCACTTCATCTCTTGTTTTTAAATAGTAGAATCCAACGGCCGCCAAGGCTTGAGGGTTTATGAAAGGCACCGGCCACGTGGTAAAAGTCTTGAAACGTTGTTCCTCAGAGTTTAAATTCATGGATGCGACGTCTCTTGAGGCTTTAAAGCAAGACATGACTGAGCGGCTTGACGTGGGTTGACCTGTTATTTATACACTCGTCACTTGGTTGGACAGTGGATAATAGTTGACTTGTTTGTGATGAATAATCAAACAGTAGGCCGTCGTATTGGCTGGTACATTGTCATGCGTTTCAAAATCTAGTCGAATGCCAATATTGGATGGCTTGACAGACTCTTCCTGGTAAGAACAGTCAAAGGCAATCAGTGGTGCTCTTGCCTTAAACGCTTGGGGTAGCAGCATGGGGCCGTTCTCTTTTTGATAATACGACCATCGAAATTTAGAAAACAAGTCGTACAGGGGGCCAAACTTATTTTTTGAAAAATCCAAATCCAGTCCTTCATAGGGAAACTGAGCTCCGTTGAGGAAAATACGTGCATTTCTCAATTGCAGGTGATCAAATTGCGTGACATCTTTGGTTTGTTGATACTTGCGATTCGTTTGAAAACCCACGATCAGGTAGAGAGGTCTCTCTGTATAGCGAGCTGTTTTTACAGACCAACTGTGTGTGTTGGTGGTGGGCAATAGCGGATACTCATGGAGTGCCCAGCTTCTAAATTCGATGGGTAGAGGCATATCTCTCCTTACCATTTTGAGTATGTCCAGTTTTTTGCTATCGTCAAGGGTCACATGGGGCACTTTCCATAGCAAGCGTTGTAGTTGAATTTTTGAATCTATGGGGGCTTTGTCAGCTCCCTTGAGTGCATTATTATCACTCCTGTCTCTCACTAGATAAAGCACTTGCCTTGCGTTGACCACAATGCGTTGGTGGTCTTCGGCAAAGCCTAAAATCAGTTTAAGAGGTAAATATCCAGTAAAGGTCCCATCGGTGTGTACCATCCCGTCATTGGTCGAGTCAGGACACCAACCCGCCATGCAAAGTGTTTTACCTTCTTCCTCACTATAAGAGGGGTATAGTTTCATGACACTGGAATTACCCACATTTCGAGTGCTATCCACCACGATATCGTTAATGACATACCGCACCTCAGAAAACAGAAAGGCCAAACCATGGTTGGCCAACTTGGATGTGGTGGGTGTAGAGCCATCGGCTTTGCTGAGCCGACCTTCAATCTGAATGACTCTTTCATGCGGTAGGGTGTAAATATATTGGTTGTTGATAACAAATTGAATTTCATCAATGTTATTGAGTCCAGGTGTTTGAGCTTGATAGGAATGGAGATCAATTTTTACCACTCCTGGTTGCTCCTCGATGCGGTTCGCTATCTCCCGTGGCTCATGATCTCAAGATTAACGGTCACGTTAAACTACAAGCTTCCTTCCTTTCTTTTTTTGGTTCGCTATCTCTAGGATAGAATTCATTATGAGGGTCGACGTGGTAACCCAAATGATGTAAAATCTGCTTGCCTTGAGATGTTAACGTGTATTCACGTGGCAAACAACTAACACCATTCCTAGACGGTGTTGTTGCTTTATACACAAACTTCATAGTGGCTTTAGCACCAACTTGTAAGTCACTGGTGTGGTAGAATCTAGATCAATGAGTTGTTGATCTCTATTGATCAGTCTTAATGTTATATTACTAATACTATCGACAGCCACAGAATGATAAAGCACCACTGGAGGGTTTTCACGAATAATATACCCATTGGGCGATGTCCCAATAAAGTCATAAAGCGAATGCGATGGTTCTTGATTAGTGTACACTTGGCTAATAATATTACATGTCACCGACACATGATGGTCCTCAATGAATTTCACTTCATGGTCTGAATCATGTTTTTTGTTGGGCTCCAACACACGTGGTTTAAATCCTAGTAATGGGCCAATGGAATCGGGGTGTGTTTTAAAGTCGATGTTGAATGTGGAGAAAATACTGCAGCGATGAGTGTTGGTATTGCCTGCAAGTTCAAACTTGCGCGTTCCATCGAGAAATGACTTTAAACCATATTCATTGATCAACTCCACATAAATGTGTTCATAAATATCATCGATCGTGTATCCACCAGAGTTCAGGGTGAGCACAGATTCATCATAGTAAAACTTGTTGTTCGCATTTTCACGTATATTGTATATTTGATTGTACGTTTCAAGAGAAACAAGTCCTAAACCATAGGGTTTTTCACTCAATTCGATAGGCGGGTAAAAATCTAGGCTGACTTCAGGTCCACGTCCATGCAGTGTAAACGTTTTACTTTCTGCCGACATACTGGTGGCGTTTTTGCTTATGCTGAGTCTTATATTAAAAAAATTAGACACGAACGTCCACACTGTTGGCTGTTAAACGTTTGCTCACGTTTCACATTATAATATATCTTGATCCTGTTTCCAAAATAGGTCACTAGCTCCATGGGCGGGGGCAAATTCCCAAAACTGTCAAAGTACCATACGATGGATCCCTCTTTGACATAAGCTACATAATGCGTTCCTGGTCCTCGGTGATCATCCAAATTGACAACAGCACATTCCTGTTTCCAGGGTCGTGGGGGTAATTGGTTTCGCATAAACACACCTCAAAAATGAGAAATCTTTAGTTGTTTAGCTTAGCTTTCCACTTGTTGATGCGTCAGGGCATGTCTTGCTATGGCTGAGGTTATTATTTTTTTATATTTCGAAATGGTGAAATCCCAAATCCTGGTTGATAAAAGGCTCGCTTTAAATTGGCATTTCTACCCCCCATAGCAATCGTTTCCATCGTTTCATTGTGTCGCTGACATTCTTTGAGTTGTTGCTTGCCCTGCTGCGCGGCTTTAATGGTTTTCGCCACCGCACTGGCACCGCCCAAAAGTGAACCCAGAGCAGCCAAACTGGCAAATAATGCAGGTAAAAATCCTGCTCGTTTGGGAACGGGAATCACTCGCCCTTGGTTTGAACCTTGTCGTTCACGTTTTGGAATAACATGTCTCTGTGCTGCTCGAAGAGCTTTCCTTATAGTCAAAACATTATTTTTCTTTTTTTTTCTTTCGCAAGGGTTTGTCCACGAATGTCTTAAGCCTAGGCTTTGCCAAGGACAAAGTCCTTTTTTTAGTCTTTCTCACCACATATCTTTGTTTCACCATGATGATAATGACCAACAACCTTTCACAAGAAAGTTTAAATAACAAATGACCATTTCATGGCTATGGACCAACATCCTATGACCATTTATCTTTATTTGTAAATGGTTCTCATCAGGTATGGCATATTTGATGTGAATGGTTCCATCATAGTGTAATCGATAGTGGCTTAAACCCGAAGCAAGCACATAGGTCAAGTGCTGATCATGGACTAGCGGTAAATGGTTTCTGCCATTCACAGGTTTTTCATTTGTCAGATACACTAAAAATACAGATGGGATAAATTTATAAAGCCTTTTCATTTCATAGGTCACGTAACGCTTGGTACAGACATCGTCTTCGTCTTGCGGGTCTTCCACGTGAATAATCCGATGGTGATTAACGCTATAGCCATTCACCGTAAGCTGGGGCACTTTATCATAAAACTCATACACTTTGTTATCCACATACTTTTTCTAGTAACGTCTGTAGACACTTGAGGATGTTTTCATGGGTTAACCGCTTTCCCTTAAAGTCATAATCTCCCTGTTTAGTGCGTGGCACTACTGACCTATCCACATAGTGTTTATTAGCAGGATCTGTTTCTTGTTTAGGATCATGTATGGGAACAGATCTAGCTTTGGCCATCAACGCACGTCCAAAGACATCCTTCGTCAACCTGTAGTACGAGTCCACAGTTTCTATGACAAGGCTCGGTGTTCTGTATATAGACAGCCTGCTAGCTTGGCTAAGCCTTAGTTGATATGAAGATTATTAAGCAGCAAGAGTCATTCCCCGTGGGGGACATGGTTTCCCATCTCTGTCCCACATCACGTGAACAACGCCATGGTTCACTGTTTCCATCTTCCATTCGCTGCATTATTGTGGGGCCTTCCGGCTGTGGAAAGACTAATCTTTTGCTGACGCTTATCACAGCGCCCAATGGTCTGCGATTTCAAAATATTTATATTTTTGCAAAATCTCTCTACCAACCCCTCTACGTGTTTCTGGATCAAGTCATGTCTGGATTACAAAAAGAGAATATGGGTTATTTCACATTTTCCATGCAAAAAAATGTGATTTCACCCGATTCACTCATGATTTTCGATGATGTATCCACTGAACGTCAAGGTATCATTCAAAGCTATTTCAGCATGGGTCGTCACAATCATATCGATTGCTTCTATCATGGACAAACGTATTCAAAAATGTCGAAACAGTTGATTCGTGACAATGCCAATGTCATTGTTTTATTTCGCCAGGACGAGAGGAACAGTCGTCACATTTATAATGAACATGTGAATCCGGATATGACCTTTCAAATGTTTACAGAATTGTGTGCCAAGTGCTGGAACACTCAACGTCATGCCTGTTTAGTGATTGACAAACAATGTGAACTCAACCGAGGACGGTATCGCTTAGGGTTTGATCATTTTATTACTATTTAAGGCCCTGTCTCATTCCCCGTCAAGTTATTTGTCAAGACACCATGGCGTTAGCAGAGAGTCAATTGAAAAAGCATATTATTACAGCAAAAAATACTATCCGCCAAAAGTTTCGTCAATTGAAACAATCACGTGCAAATCATGCTTTGTTTATTCAACAACATTTAGCACCTCCACTAAAAGCCATGTTGAAACCATCTTTCAAGCCATCTGAAACGCTACCCACCGTTTCACAAGCCACGCAGACGCTGCACGAGGACCCTGAGGATGAGGAAGAGGAACAGGAACAGGAAGATTTGACTAGTGTTAGCGAAGTTGAGGATGACGAGGAACAAGTACATATCGCTGTTGCCAAAAATACAGGAAGAATAATTATTAAGGCCTTACCCATTGCAGAGTTTTTGAGAAAAAAGAAATCCTTTGCAATGGTCGAAACACCTTGCCCTTCCAGAGCGTCTCCGTTTTCACAACTCTTGGCCACCCCTCAACATAAAGCTCAACTGAAAACCATTTTAATAAAATATTATGGATCATCATTGGAACCCTATTTCACCGATCTATTTATTGGAAACACTGATACCACGTATGGTGTTCGCTATGAGGATGATAGTTTTAAAATTGGCGATTCATCCATTAAATTTGCTCGTACTAAAGCTGTCATTAAAAACATCAACTATAAATTAACGCCAGGGCTGTTAAAGCTGCTCTTTTCCCGGACCCCCTCTTCCCATGATTATACGTCAGAGGATCTTGACAAATATAAATCCATTTTATTGGACACCCATGCGCACAAAATACAGTATGATCCCACGCAACAAGTAAATGCCAATATATCTCAAAAATATAAAACCATCATTGCAAAAATGTTTCCCACAAGTCAAAGTACTCGTCGTAAAGCGTCCGCTTCGGGAGTGACATTTAAACCATTAAAACCCCTTGTGGATGTTACCTACTGGCACAATCCCGATAAGCTCGTCCAGCGGCTACAGTTGTTGCATGCCTCACGTCAAGCTGGCCATACCGGTCACGATTGGGAAATTCAAGAAATTGAGCAAGAACTTCGAAATGCCAAAATTATTGTTTAAGGCCTCACCCATTAAAATGGGTATTGCTCACGAGTTGCATCGCCCAGCTAGGCTTTACTATCCACGACTCAAGGTGATTTCACGAGGTGTGGATGAACTTTGGCAGGCTGACTTGGTTGAAAAGATACCCTATGCTAGCGTTAACGACGGTGTACGCTATATGTTGACCGTCATTGATGTCTATTCCAAAATGGCCTTTGTTGACCCTGTGCGTCGCAAGTCTGGTCCACTAGTTACCAAGGCCTTTCAACATATTATTCAACACTCCAAACGTCAACCTCAGCTGCTACAAACTGACCGAAATAATTTTTCAACAAGGATTTCTCCAGTTTTCTCAAATCTAAGGATATTCACCATTACACCACGTAGAGCAATCTCAAAGCCAGTGTGGTCGAGCGGTTCAACCGAACATTCAAAACCCATATGTGGAAAGCTTTTACCGCTCGGGGCACGTATCGCTGGTTGGATATGTTACCAGAGCTAGTATCACGTTACAATGACACCAAACATAGAACGATTGGGACCAAGCCACGGCTCGTGACTAAACATATTCTGCGACTGGGTAAACTGGTTAACCCCATAAAAACAGCCGATCCTAAACGTCACCGACTGAAAATTGGGGATTTTGTTCATGTGAGCAAATTGAAGTCTGCCTTCAATAAGGGCTACACGCCTCAGTGGGGGACTGAACTATTTCGAATTCGTTAAGTCAACGTGGACACTCCAGTCACTTATTTACTCGAGGACCTCAACCATCAACCCTTAAAAGGTAGATTTTATCTCCATGAACTTCAGAAAACAGCATTTCCTAAGCATTATCTTGTGGAAAAAGTGTTGAAACAAAAACGAAATAAACTATATGTCAAACGGTTAGGATTTAACTCTATGTTTAATTCTTGGATCAATAAATTACATGTTGTGTGAACCTGTGTACTTCTTATTCACACATGTTGTACACCTCCTATAGCTCTGTGTGTACAGCGCTCCGCGCTTCGTGCATGTTCATACATGTTTGTCTTTCCCTTTCCACCTGTGTTCTCTCTTACATTACCCCTCACCCTCTCCCCCCCCCCCCCCCCCTCCAAATCCCACCACTGCTGTTCGCAGCTCTTGCCTATCTATTGGTTGTGACTTCATTCCCACAAGTTGCATCATATTTTTTACTGATTCAGCGATTCCCACGCTTTGAACATTCTGTTATCATGCACGTGGACAGATAACGCCCAAGGTGAACACGTGTGTTGGATCATACTACACGTCAACTTGCATTTTGTCACGTACGAAGCAAACAGGATGTGACTTGTTAACAGTTATCGTGCATGTAGACAGCTAACGTCCCAGGTGAACATCTGTGCCAGGTCAAATTTCACACGAACTTGCATTTTGTCACGTTCGAAGCAAACAAGATGTGACTTGGTTAGCCCTCATGTGGTTTCACATGTGTATGCATGTCTTTCGCTCTTCCCTGCCACCACGATTGTCAGATTATTTAACCTTCAAGCGTCTTTGTCATTTTCCATTGCACCTGTTGTCAAGTCAGATCAGCGCATTCCAATAAGCTCTAATGACATTCACCTCCTGCTCCTCTGCAAGTTTGTTTTCTGTACTCGCTTCAACCAACATAGAACCAAGTTCTCATCACCGTTTACACGTTAAAGGTAAAATATCAGAAAAACGCACCCTCGCTCTGTCATAAACCGACCCGTCGAAATAGCGATTGATCTATTGAGCACAGCCACCGTGGTCAGCGAGAGGTTCGTTGAAACACACACACCCAGCAGTATCGTCTCTCTCAGCCACGACGCTTCATGAACATAATAAGCAGGTAAAGAAACATTATTATTTTTTCAACATTTTTTCAACATTTATCGCGTTAGGCCCTTTGTGAATTATTTTTAGGAAAACATATCTACCACACTCAAAAGGGGGCGTTAGCCCGAGTCCTAGGACACCTCGTACAAGTCTCTAGCGTTATTGGTTGGTGAAAAATCAGCAAAAATCACAAAAAACACTTGTTTACCCCAAAATCGAGTTTCCAAATTTTTTAAAAAAATATAACGAGTGATCCATAGCAAAGAGGACGTCACCCCGAGTCCTTGGACCCCTCGTTCACGCCTCTAGTATGATTGGTTCGCGAGATATAGCAAAAAGTCTAAAATCACGTTTTTACCCCCAAAAAACCGTGTTTCCAGCATTTCACCTTTTCGACACCAACATTCCCGTTAAGAGCGCAACGAGACGAAAAAACGAATCCAAGCACGCCCTCCTAGCATGACTCCTTCCATTCCAAGGTCGCAGGGGCTCACAACTTCCTAAGTGGAGCAGCTCTGTCATCATCCCACTACTGTCAGGTTTAATCCTAGAGACTTGAAATTTATTTTGGGGGTAGAGGGGGTAGGGACCATTGATTTACGTCAAATAAACTTTTTTGTAAAATTTCTAGTTTCCAAAATATAGAAATTTCAAATTTCGAGTGTTTTCAAAAAAACATTAAAAAATGTTTTATAATAGAAAATAAAGGTCATCAAGACCATTTGTTTGAGCCATGGCAGAACGTTCTATCATGTTTGGTTTTCAAACTATCACCTACTTTCGAAAACAAACATTTTCAAAAAAAAATATATATATATATAACGAGTGGTCCATAGGAAAGAAGACGTCAGCTCGAGTCCAAGGACACCTCATTTGTAAAATCGGACCATGCGTTCGAGAGATATTGACAAATATTACATGGCTGAGGCTTAGTAGTGGGGCAAGGAGGGTTCTGGAGTGAAGTAGAAACCGCCTTACTCCACTACTATTAAAACTTCTCAAAGAATGGATTTCTTTGAGACTGAAATGCTCATGCACAATCAGCAGCCATTTTGCTAATGACACTGTCATGTCAACATCTCTTTGAATGACAACAAATACTGTATACGAAAGACAACTAATTTCACGAAGATGCCTCTACAGTCGAATGTTGGAACCGCCATTTTGTATTGTGTATCCGATCTTTCAATTATATAGTCTTTGGTCACACCAGCTACAAACTGTCTTCTTTTCGTTTCATCATTCGTCCTTATAGGTTGTGTGCTCAATCAAAACAATGAATCATAACATGCTGAATGAGAAGCGACACTCAATTACAAATGTTATAAAGATTAAAGGTGACGGTAATTGTCTGTTCAGGTCATTGGCATATTGTGAGTACAACAATCAGAGTTTATTTACACAGGTTAGAAAGTGAATTGTAAAACATGTTCCAGACAATAGGAATAGTTATTCTTCCTTTATTGTTGGCAACAGCGAGAGGCTATGTACGAAACTGTTATCAATACGAACGATGATTACAAAATGTATATGTCTATGAATGGTATTCATGGAGGTCATGTTGAGTTAGTTGCCGCTGCTCAAGTTTACAAAATGGATATTGACATACTCACTAATAATAAAACTCTGCTATACTCTGGGGATGGGTGGAACGGTCATTATGACGTCTTAAATACCGGTATCAGTGCTAACTCAGTTGAGAACGTGGATGCCAAGTTACTCGATTCAGTGGCTGATTTACAGTTTCAAACTAAGAGTGGGTTTGCGTGCAGTAAAACCCCAGGATCGTGTCGGAAGCGAACCTCAGAACCAGTTAGCCAGAGACAAAATGTGATAAGAATTAAAGGTGACGGAAATTGTCTGTTCAGGGCATTGGCATATTGTGTGTACAACAATCAGAGTTTATTTACAAAGGTTAGAAAACGAATTCTTAAACATGTTACAGACAATTGGAATAATTATTCTTCCTTTATTTTTGGCAACAGCGATATGTACGAAACTGCTATCAATACGAGCGATGATTACAAAATGCATATGTCTATGAATGATATTCATGGAGGTCATGTTGAGTTAGTTGCCGCTGCTCAAGTTTACAAAATGAATATTAACATAGTTACTAATAATAAAACGCATACTGTAAACGCCGAAAAATCGACACCAAATAGAATAATTTCCTTACTGTATTCTGGACATGGCCGGAACGGTCACTATGACGTCCTAGATATCAGTGCAAACTCAGAGTCAAGTGTGGTCGAAAACGTCAATACCAAGAAACAGAAACGAGCACTACGCGACTCAAATCGATATCAGAAACAGATTGTCACAAAACCGTTCTCAGCCACTTATCGATTTGCTATTTTCGATACTATTCCCTACATAGAACCATTCTCAATTGGAAGTCTGTGTAACATTTGTCACTACTGCTCAGCTGTATACTTTTCAAAAGAGAAAAATACAAGTGGTCACTTTTCTTTTTGTTGTAGCGATGGCAAAGTGAAACTTCCACCATACACAATACTTCCGGAAATTAAGCAGTTGTTTACGAATTGTGATGAAATCAGTAAAAATTTTAGGAAAAATGTTCGGCAGTATAATAATGCTATGTCGTTTGTATCCTTTGGTGCTACTGCTGAGCTACTACCGAGCCATGGGCCTTAATGTTTCAAAATCAAAGGTGTCATTCATCATAGAATTTCCCCTGTATATGCCAGAAAACAGGAAACAGTTCATATGGCCAATTATTCATCTTTGAATTTTCAGAGGCAAATGATTTAAGGCTACTGAATGATGCTAATCACGAACTGAGAGAAGATACCCTCAGTCTTTTAAATCGTTTACCAGATCAGCACAATCCTTACGTGCGCTCTTATAAAACAATGCACCAGAAAGTAAGTGAAGAGAAAAAATCAGCTCTAAAAGAAAATCGTCGTCAAAAGGAATTGATAATGCGTTTCTGTCACGAACCTTCCTCAGATCCAAGATGTTATAATGACCCCACATGTTCAGAAATTGCTGCTGTATTTGGAACTGTTGATGGAGCTCCACCATCTCATCGACACATTGCAGTATATGAGAGAGAAGGTGGCTTGAGGAATGTTGATTATGATAGTATGCACTGTGATCTATGTGTTATACCTTGATTTGGCCTTGCGGAGAGTCTGGTTGGCACATTTCAATGCCAACTGCTGGAGCGAGACAAATTAAAATACGTCATACTGTAACAATGCGTGAGTATATTCTGTACAGAATTGCCATTCGAGGTGTAGGAGCTGAGTTCGATTTCAATCCCCTTATTAACGCTGGTAAATTGACTCAATTCGTGGATTACTACTGTCGTATGGAAGGTGACCGGTTAAAATATATACGTCATCAACAAATGAAGTTGTGAGTTGATACATATGCCGGTTTAGCAGACGCGTTGCATGTACGAGCAGAAAATGAAAATCTCAGAGTCGGTCGTATTGTAGTTTTGCCATCTTCTTTTACAGGTAGCCCAAGGAATATGATGCAAAATTACCAGTATGCGATGGCGATAGTGAGGAAGTTTGGAAAGCCAGATTTATTCATTATGTTCACCTGTATTGCGGGATGTCCAGAAATACTTAACAGCATTCATCCTTGGGAAACGGCTAATAATAGGCCTGATATTGTAGTGAGAGTGTGCCATTGCCAAGTAAAGGAATTGCTACGATTGATTAATGTTAAGGAAATTTTCGGTAAAGTAAAAGCATATCTATATACAGTGGAATTTCAAAAACGAGGTCTCCCGCACATCTATTTACTATGAACATTAACGGACGATAGTAAGTTTCGAGAAATTTCTGATATTGACAGTGTGGTTTCAGCAGAAATACCAGATCTCAAGGATGAAGCGCTATACGAGTTGGTAAGGCGTCATATGGTACATGGTCCTTGCGGATCTTTGAATCCTTCTTCAGTCTGTATGAAAGATGGCGTATGTAAGAAAGAGTTCCCTAAACAGTTTCAGGAAGAGACCAAAGATAACGCCAATGGTTATCCTTCGTATAGGAGAAGAAATAATGGACGGATTATTGTAAAAACAATTCGAGGCATTGACATGGAAATCTATAGTCGATTCATTGTTCCCTACAATCCATTTCTTTTACTTTACTTTCAAGCTCATATTAATATTGAAATATGCTCAAGTGTTCGGAGTGTTAAATACATCCACAATTATGTGTATAAAGGTCATGACTGCTGCCATGTTAAAATATGTCCTGAAGGCGAAACGGTGAACTACGATGAAATTACTTCTTTCCAACAGAGGCCGCATACAGGATATTTTCATTTCACATGCATGAACAGTCACATTCTATCGTGCGATTACCGGTTCACTTGGCAAACTTGCAAAGTATCTATTTTAAAAATGATAACGCTCCTGATATTTTACACCAAGCACAGTTGCGCAACACGGAATTACAAGCGTGGTTCAAGTTAAATCAAAATTCGCAAGCCAGAAGTCCGTATATATATCCTGAAACACCAATACATTACGTCTGGAATAAGAGCAACTGCCAGTGGCAAAAAATAAAAAAATGTTTCAAAAACTATAGGCAGAATGTATAATGTTTCGCCTACAGAAACAGAAAGGTATTATTTACGCCTGTTATTGCTTCACGTCATAGGTGCTACCAGCTTCCAGGACCTACGAACATACAAAGCCGTTGTCTATTCTACTTTTAAAGAAACAGCTAAGGAGCGAGGTTTGCTGATTGACGATTCTGAATGGCAGCCTTGTTTGGCAGAAGCGTCACAAATTCAGATGCCTTCTCAGTTACGACAACTGTTTTCTTACATATGTATATTTCAGACCCCTTCAAATGTAAGACAGTTATGGGACATTTTCAAGAATTCAGTTTCACGAACCAAACATTGCATATCAGTTCACTCTTACACATATTTCTAATACATTAAAGCTCCATGGTCTTCCCATTACTTCTCTCCAATTGCCAGCTATTATTGATTATTTCCCTCAGACAAATTTACCAATGAATTATCCAAAACTTAATGAGGATCAATTAAGTTGGATGATAAACCAAGCAAATGAAAACCAAACGGCTATAATTACAGAAATGTTGGGGTTAGTACAAAACGGCAATGAAAGGATGAGTACCGGTAATGCATATTCCATTGACGGTCCAGGGGGCACCGGGAAAATATTTCTTTACCAATGCTTGATTCACAGTTGCACAAATTTGGGGTTAAATGTAGTTTCTGTTGCATGGACTGGTATTGCAGCAATGTTACTACCTCAGGGGCGCACTGTACACAGCCAGTTCTAGTTACCTCTACATTTACATGAAAGTTCTGAATCAGGAATAAAAGTTAACAGCAAGGAAGCTTTTTATATTCGTTCAGCAATTATCATCTGGGATGAAGCCCCTAAGCCTAATAAGAACGCGTTGATGTGTGTAAATCGGCTGCTCAAGGACATCATGAATAACGACGTGCCATTCCGAGGAAAAATTATCATCTTAGGTGGAGATTTTAGGCAGGTATTTCCTGTTGTACCTCACGCATCTAGAGCAGCTTCAGTCCAAATGTCAGTAAGGTTCTCTCCGTTGTGGCCATTAGCCTATTCAAAATTTTTAAACTCAACAAAAATATGCGGGATTAATAGGATAAAAGGCATCTACCCTATGATTTAGTTAGATGTCAGCTTTACATAAATCCATTTAGCGTCTGTCTTGTAGCAAGCGGCTAGATGGTCAGCGTCTGTTCACCAAAGGTGCGGCTGAAAACCCATCCTCGGAGCTAACAACCTTGAGTAGAATTTTTAGGGGACTTGTTCCCTTAACCTAGCAAACAATCAACAATGGATATGCACATTGTAAGAGATTTTACCCCAGGGAGTAACCAATCTCCATTTTCCAAGGAAATGAAAAGTAGGCACTCGGATTCTGGGGGCCTACATCATTGTGCAAAGGATGAAAAGGATGAGTCGGAGCATCTTGAAAATAGCATTAAGCAAATCACTAGTAAAATTAAGCACAAGAACATAAACTTTTTGTTTACCTGTAATGTCAATTCACTCTTAAAAACAGGAAAACTTAAAACTCTAATAAATGTCATCAAAGAGAAAAGGATTATGATAACAGCTCTTCAAGAAACTACATATACTGATGAACATCCATTTGATTCAGAAGGTTATAGAATATTCAAGGGAAAACCTGGAAAGAGAGTTATGAAAAATGTACCTCAGTTTGGAACTGCCAATAACAAAGCATCTGGAGAAGATAGTATAGTTGCTGAATTATGGAAATACTCTAGTGACAACATGATCCTATGTTTAACGGAAATCATAAATGACATATGGAAAACACACAGTTTACCATCAGAATGGACATCTGTTTTGATACATCCACTACATAAGAAAGGGAAGAAAACAGATCCTAACAATTACAGGGGAATCTCCCTCCTGCTAGTGACCTATAAGATCTTATCCAAAGCACTTTTAAAAAGAGCGGAAAAAATACTCGACCCACAATTGGGAGAGTATCAGGCAGGATTTAGGAAGGGACGATCATGTATGGAGCAAATACTAAATTTAAAGAGCATATTAGACATGAGGAAAATTAGGAACTTGAAATATGTAGTTACTTTTGTGGATTTTAAAAAAGCCTATGACTCCATTGACAGAAAGGCACTTATTAACATTCTGAAGGAATTTGGACTTGATAACAAGACAACTGAAATAATTCAATCAACACTAACGAACACAACTTCCAAAGTTAAATTTAGAGGGGAACTTTCAAAATCTTTCAAAATAAAGTCAGGTGTGAGACAAGGAGATGGTCCGTCACCTCTGCTTTTCAATTGTGCATTGAAAAGGTAATTCGAGAGTGGAGGAGAGCCATCAATACTAAAGGCGTTCAACTAGGAAGACATCCAAATAAAATCTCTGTAGATTGTTTAGCTTTTGCGGATGACATTGCATTACTTACTGACTCTTTGGATACTGCCCAAGAACAAATTAGAGAGTTGCAAAAACAGGCAGCCAAAGTCGAACTACAAATATCATTTGAAAAAAACTAATTTCATGACAAACATCACCGATGCCCCAAAAGTATCACAATTCATGACAGTTCAGTATGTAAAACAAATTCCTTTAAATACCTAGGAGAGTGGATAATGAATGACTCACAGGAAAAGACAGCAATAGAATCACGTATGCATAAATTACAAAGGTGTTTTCATATGCCAAAAGATATATATAATAAAAAAAACTTATCCTGGAACACTAAATTAAGGCATTATCAAACAGTAGTCAGACCTGAAACTCTGTATGCAGCAGAAACACTTAAATTAACAAGATTTGGTGATTTAGACAAATTAGAGAAGACTGAAAGACGAATTCTAAGAAAAATACTGGGAGCTAAACGAAATAATAACGCAGAATATAGGTTACGACCAAATAGAGAGTTATATTTGAAATGCGAAAAATTAACTGATGTAATGAGAAAGAGATGATTACAGTTTTTTGGGCACATTTATAGAATGGAAAATAGTAGACTAACTAAACAGATCTTCAACTTACTGACTAGTTACAAATACAAACCCACATGGTTCATTGAAATTGACAAAGATTTGACAAACGCCAAAATTCAGACAGACACAATAGGAAACAGATCACTCTTCAGAGAAGCTATTCAAAAGGCAAAATTTCAAGAAAGGAAGAAACAAACAACTGGCAGAAAGTGGACTCAGGAGGAGAAAGATCGTCACTCTAGAACGATGAAAGAAATTTGGAAACAACGGAAATTCAATACAATGGACAATAGCCAACGTTGATTCATCGTACCCTCCAAATGGGTTATTCGAAAGGAGAAGAAGAAGAAAAGAAAACCAGAGGTCTGACCCCTCGAAGAAGGAGGGATCAGGAAAGATGAGACAAGGGCCAATTAAGGCGGGAAAGTGAAAGGCTCCCTAGGCCTCGGATACCCTAATACCGTCGGGGTCGGAAAAGAACAAGAGTTGGCCAAGGGATGTCGACAGGAAAGAAGACGGAGAGGAGCCTGGCACAAGTAAGTGGAAGCAATGCCGGACTCAGCTGGGGTCCCGTGGTCGCCAACTCACGTACTTCAGAGAAGAGTATAGAGTATGTGTTTGGAGTTAGCTGTTCACCTCGGCTTTTCTGAATTGCGTCTGGAACCTGACGTCCGTGCGCCTTTTAAGCTTACGCTGGGTAAATAGTGGCACACACACACAGAGGACATTTGATCTCATAAGTCTTCTTCATCATTTACCCAAAAGCGACAGTACCGTAAATGTCTGTTCAGGTCACTAGCATGAACACATGCAAATGTCATATGGACAGAAGTGCTGTAGGATTGTTGAAGTGAATGCTGCGGAGCAGTACGGGTCTTCTAGTATATCCCTATATCCCTATATCCCTATATATATATTTATATATTATAATTGTGAAAGTCTGTGTGTGTGTGTGTGTGTTAGTTTGTTACCTCTTGACACTAAAACGGCTGGACGGATTTGGATGAAATTTGAAATGGAGACAGCTTATACCCTGGGATAACATATAGACATCCTTTCATCCGGAAATAAATCATTGTTCCCGTGGAACAGGCAACATAACTGAAAAGTCACCAAAAATACTCAACCGGGACAAAATATCGAAGTTGTCGCAAAAAGACCGGACAAAGCTCATTTTACGCCCCACCGACCAACCGTTTCAAAGATATTCGCAGAAAACTATCTTTACTCTGATAAACTGATGAAATAATGGCAAGTCCGTTTCCATGGCAACTGAACCTCACGGTATGACATCCGATTTTATATACATATCCCTGTAGGAGGCAAAGCCAATCAATTTGTTATCTTTTTCAAGATATATATGAACACAATAAGAACAGGGTAACGCGCCTGCCTCTCATCCGGAGGCCCCGGGTTCGATTCTTGGCTCCATCAGAGATTTTAGACACTGACGTGAGGACTGCAACGGAGTGCACTCAGCTTCGTGAGGACAATTGAGTAGCTGTCTGATAGCGAGGCAGCGCCCTGGTCACGAAGAACAAGACTAACGGCCGAGGGGACACGGTACACTGACCACGCGTCACCACAATATCTGCAGGCCAAATGGCTGGGAAGCGGTCGCATGATAGGCCTAGGCCCTTCATGGTCTGTAGTGCCAGGGGTAAAAAAATAGGGAAAGCGCCTTCTAATACCACCTTTAATTTGTAAACACTACAGTAGCGGCTTCTAGGGAAGCGTGATGGCGCAGTGGCTTAGCTTCTCGCCTTTCACCAGGACGGCCGGGGTTCGAATCCCGGTGACAGCGGGGTGGAATTTTCACCTGGAAAATCACGTGGCGTCAGGAAGAGCATCCGGCCTTAAATCCCCGGCCAAAACCGAAATGAGCCTGGCTGGCTACGGCGACCCCAATTAATTGGGAATAGCTGAAGAAAGTTTTACAGTAGCAGCTACTAAATAAAGGTAGCGATATAGCTACGTTCAATTTCATAAACACTGGGCTCACAAATCCCGTATAGTTAAGTAAAAATAACAGTCTGGTCGTTATTTCAGTAGCAACGAAGCTCTGTGGGGGCTATTGCCGTGTCCGTAACACTTAAGGCATCCCGCCGTCACATACCTCAATGTGCACTTACAAAATTGTGAACCAGTCTATTTTACTGAAAATAATTTCTACGAGCGAGTATCCACTCCGGCAAAAACCACACTCACTACCTTTTCCAAAATTTACACAAGACATGATTTTTAAAGCACTCTTCTGTGTGTTGAGGTACAGAGATATACCACATGGAAAGATACAATAAAATGTTGGCAAATCTGAGTTCAAGGAACTGCTGTTCAGAATAGGCTTTCGGTGCAGGTTATGCGGCCCATGTTCGTAACATGGAATGTTTTCTTTTGACAATGCATCTACACCAAGTGCGAGGGCAACGCATTTCAAAGATCTCTAAAAACACAATAAACAGGTAGTTGGAGAAAATTTTTAAGTGGGAGCGAAGATTCAAAGAGAAATAATTTCATCTTAGAGAATTGCTGATGAGATCGTCATCTTGACCGATACGCCAGAGGAATTGAATGAGTTTTTGAATGGTATGGACGCCGTCTTGAGGAAATAATTCATGATGGATATCAATAAATGTAAAGCAAAATTATTGGAATGCAGCCAAAATAAATCAGAAACCTCTATGCACATCAAATTGGCAGGTGAAACGCTACGGGAAGTAGGAGACTTCTGTTACTTAGGAAGAAAAATAGCCAGTGATGGACGAAGCAAAGAGGTTGGCTCAGGCAAGGACATCATTTCTACAAAAAAGGAATCTGTTGACATCGAATATACATTTAGATATTAGGAAGTAATTTTTGAAAGCTTTTGTCTGGAGCGTGACACTATAAGGAAGTGAAACTTGGTCTAATGGTGCAGCAGAAAAGAGGAGAATTGAAGCGTTTGTAATGTGGTGTTACAGGAGAATGATGATGATCAGATGGGTAGATGGGGTAACAAATAAAGAGCTATTAAGACGAGTGGGAGTGGAGAGATGTTTCTGGCGACTGCTATTGAAGAGAAGATATAGGTTGGTACGACACATATTGAGACACCCAGAAATAGCAAGCTTAGTTATGGATGGGAGGGTTAAGGACAAGAACTGTAGGGTAGACCAGGGTAAAACAGATTGCCTCGGATGTAGGGTGTGGTAGCGATATAGAGATGAAACATTAGCTCAGGAGAGGGAGTCATGGAGGGCTGCATCAGTCCAGTCAAGAAACTGAAGACTCAAACAACAACAGTTGGGAATTTTAATTACTTAGAGAGGCATGTGAGGCAAAAGGGTTGTTGGAGAATTTCAATCCCTGGGATGTAACACTGGAAGAGAGTGCATAATGTACATCAACGGCCAAGGTCAGAGATATTTTACTATAGGTAAGGAAAAATACTTTTGATTCCCCATATTCCGATAGATTTGCCATTCCAGTGTGCAAGAGTGCAGTTCCCTCTTCAAACAATATTCGCAATTTCTATTAACAAAGCGCAATCGCACACACTTAACAGCAGGTGTACAATTGCATAGTCCCCATTGACTTGATCGCGAGCGAAGCCGCGGGTACCTGCTAGTATTAAAATAGTTTTCAAAAATTTCACCCTTTACTAAAACTGAAATATCTCGGGAAGTATTTGCGCTACAACGACGTTTGTTGTCTTCAAATGTAATGCCCGTCACACATTATCGATTGATACCCACCTTACTTGATTATATTATCCGTGTATTAAAATAATTGCGAATATTACTTCCTTCAAGGTCACACGAAAATAGAATCGAATGACTTGACGGACATATTGTCGCTAGGCGACAAAGACTAACACCGTATCAAGCATGATATTCAACGCCGCCCCAATAATAAATCTTACTTCATGGACTGTCACTAGGCGACAACGACTTACTCTGTATCATGATAGTCTGATAAAGTAGAGTGCACATCTTCATCTTGGCTTCCATGGTAGTAATGTGAATCCACGTAAACATCTTCATATTAACAGAGATCAAATCTCTTTTGGGACATAACGCATTCACTTAAAAATCTTTTATGCGGTTTGAATAACGCCAAAACAGAATATTACTTCATGCAAGTTTTTGTTTTATTTCGTTCGTTTGGTGTTTCAATACATCCAATATAATTATAACATTCACTGCTATAGGGCGATCAGTTCCCTAATTACGTCATGATATCGTTAACTTCTACCTGTTCCACTCGGGCGCTAATGTCGCATCTATCCATACATGATATCGTTAACTTCTACCTGCTCCACTCGGGTGCTAATGTCGCATGTATCCATACAATAAGCAGAACGGGATTCGCAAGCCAGAAGTCCGTATATATATCCTGAAACACCAGTATATTACGTCTGGAATAAGAGCAACTGCCAGTGGCAAAAACAGAAAAAAAAAAGAAAAAACTATAGGCAGAATGTATAATGTTTCGCCTACAGAAACAGAAGGGTGTTATTTATGCCTGTTATTGCTTCACGTCATAGGTGCTACCAGCTTCCAGGATCTACGATCATTCAAAGCCGTTGTCTATTCTACTTTAAAAAAACAGCTAAGGAGCGAGGTTAGCTGATTGATGATTCTGAATGGCAGCGTTGTTTGGCAGAAGCGTCACAATTTCAGATGCCTTTTCAGTTACGACAATTGTTTTCTTACATATGTATCTTTCAGACCCCTTCAACTGTAAGACAGTTATGGGTCATTTTCAAGAATTCATTATCAGAAGACTATCTACAGTTTCACGAACCTAACATTGCATATCAGTTCACTCTTATACATATTTCTAATTCATTAAAGCTCCATAGTCTTCCCATTACTTCTCTCGAATTGACAGATATTATTTATAATTTCCCTCAGACAAATTTACCAATGAATTATCCAAAACATAATGAGGATCAATTAATTCGGATGATAAACCAAGCAAATGGAAACCAAACGGCTATAATTACAGAAATGTTGGGGTTAGTACAATACAGCAATGAAAGAATGAGTAATGCATGTTTCATTAATGGTCCAGGGGGCCCCGGGAAAACAATTCTTTACCAATGCTTGATCCACAGTTGCACAACTTTGAGGTTAAATGTAGTTTATGTTGCATGGACTGGTATTGCAGCAATGTTACTACCTCAGGAGCGCACTGTTCACAGCCAGTTCAAGTTGCCTCTATATTTACATGAAAGTTCTGTATCAGGAATAAAAGTTAACAGCAAGGAAGCTTTTTATATTCGTTCCGCAAAACTTATCATCTGGGATGAAGCCCCCTATGGCTAATAAGCACGCGTTGAAGTGTGTAAATCGGCTGCTCAAGGACATCATGAATAACTACGTGCCATTCCGAGGAAAAATTATCATCTTAGGTGGAAATTTTAGGCAGGTATTGCCTGTTGTGCCTCACGCATCTAGAGCAGCTTCAATCCAAATGTCAGTAAGGTTCTCTCCTTTGTGGCCATTAGCATATTCAAAATTTTTAAACTCAACAAAAATATGCGAGCAAATACAGATCAACGTGACTTTGCAAACTTCTTGATACAAATTGGTAACGGTGAATACCCTCACGTCGATGGAGAAAATTCAGAATTAGTCGACTTACCTCCCTCCATCATTGCAAAAACTGATATCATCACTGAAATATATGGAAACGAAGTTTCCACACTCAAAGGTATTTCACTCTTTTCATAAATTGCGATTTTTGCACCTAGAAATGAACACTGTAAAGAAATCAATGACAAAGTTTTAGAGCTAATCCCAGGATCATCGAGAACTTACATCAGTGTGAATAATTTGATTACTGAAGATGAGAGTGAACTTCTACAGTTCCCAACAGAATTTTTAGACAGCCTAGACACAAGTGGATTGGCACCTCATATCCTTCGACTAAAATAAGGCTCAATTGTGTTTTTGTTGAGAAATATTAATGTTACCCAAGGTCTGTTGAACGGTACTAGACTGTTGGTTCGGGAGATGCATGACAATTGCTTGCACCTGGAAATTATTACTGGCGTAAATGTTGGAAACAATGTCCTACTTCCTCGCCTTGACCTTACGCCATCAGATACTTCTATGCGTTTTCCTTCAAAAGGAGGAAGTTTCCAGTACGTTTGGCTTTTTGTATAACTATCAATAAAGCTCAAGGTCAAACACTAGATCAAGTAGGCATTTATTTACCTCAACCGGTGTTTAGCCACTATCGCGAGTAAAATCCTTTCATTACGTCAAAGTTCAAATAGAACCAAAAGGCAAGCGAACAGAAAATGTCGTATGGAAGGAAGTACTATTAGAATGTTGAAACGATTGTTGCTGAGGAGCACAGACCTCAGCAAATGGGGCACAGATTAAATAACAATTTTACAAGGACGTCCGAATCCCTAATACGATAACTGTCCTGTGGTAATGGTAAAAAAGTGCTATTGACCTACATCGGTGATTACTGTCCTACATCCTGTTCTTTCATTCCCTCAGTTCTATAACTAAGATATACTCAATCAAATTTACAGCTTAATAAATATTAATTCCTTCTGTGTGAGTTATCTTTTCATTTCTCATCAATCGCCTTTACTTACTATTCTATCTGTAGTGGTGGAGTGATAGCTGTCTTTACAGAGGTGTGCAAATTATTAGATTCGATGTCAGTTTTCCAAAATTGCAATTTTACTTTTCACGGTTTAATGAACTAAGTATGTTTACAAGGCGATGAAATTACTTCAAATGTTTAACCAAGACTCCTAACTATATTATTATTTAAGAAACTCAAATTAAAATGATTTTTAGAATTTCCACTACCATAGGAGCCTTGCAAGTGCAAAATGCCACATGTTTCGTTTTTGTTACTTCACTCTACTTTACATGTGAATTTAGAGCAGAGGGATTTGGGGTCCTTTAACTGATGAACGCTATTGAACTATTCAAAGATTCATGAACTATTCATTGAAATTACCTGACTTAAATTCTAAAGTCAATGAAAAATTGAAAACGGACCCAGCTCAAATATCCCTCGGAATCCAAAAATCTGAAAGTTTCCAGACGCAATTCCTTATGGGGAAAGGTGTAATTCCACGGGAGAGGCAACACTACTAAGTAGGTCAACAAAAGAAGTTGGTCAATGAAATGATTTTGAATATAAGAAATTATGACTAATTAATATTGTTTTATTTAATTCTATTAATTTGCACACCTTTATAATTATGTTACCCAAGAGTTACGGTACATCTCTAAATTCAAATATAAGAGACACATATTTTATTTTAAATTTATACCATTGGTATCATAAGTAGACAGATCACCAAATTGTACCGCTGTAGCCTTAAATTGTGTGGATATCTCTTCCTACTTAGTATAAAACGAAGTTCCCAATTCTTGGATGTAACGGGTAATCTCGAGAGCAACTTGATGGATTTTGATGCGGTTTTCTCCATTCTAAGAAGGATTTCTCGATTAAGATGAAGGATTAGGTAGAAAAAAAATATTTATTACCAAAAGAAGCCGATCAGTTACGTTTTCAGTGAATCGAGTTGAAGAAAAACCTAACTTCTATGTGTAAACCGTTAAAAATATCGACATACTCTGAGAATTGTTCAGCACGAAAAGTTCTGCAAGTAAGATCGCGACAGCTCCCACATCAACCACTGTAAGTGTTTTTACGTTTTCATTTCTTCAAGCAATCTCCATTCAGTGGAAATTTAAATTACTAGCTTCAGAGTGAGTTTACGAGCTTGCCAGCGACCTATCACCCTACCTTCAGCCAGCATCAAACTGTCGAGTCGTGTCGAGTTAATACTTCAGAGATGATGATGATAATTGTTGACTTAAGGGGCCTAACATTTAGGTTATCGGCCCCTAATGGTCTGGGTGATAGCGAAAATGACAATGAAGTGGAAACCAGAACAAAAATTAAGTGAGGAGGAAAATACTTACAAAAAGGAACTCAGATTGAAACTACTCTCAAAATGGAGAGCGGTAATACTTACAAAAGGGAATTTAGAACGAAAACACTCACAAAAGGAATAGATTGAAAAAGACGCACAAAATATAAATTAGGTTCAAAATGCGTACAAAATGCAATGTAGAGTCGAAATACTTTACTTACAAATTGCAAGTGAAATTCAAAAAAGTTACAAAATGCAAATAAGATTGAAAATACGTACAAAATACTATTGAGGTTCAAAATACTTACAAAATGCCATTGGAATTGAAAATACACAATGCAATTTAGATTGAAAAAAAACGCATTTCAGATTCCAAAAAATCACGAAGTGCAATTGAAATTCAAAATACTTACAAAATGCAATTGAAATTGAAAATGCTTACAAAATGCATGGTAGATTCAAACTACTCAATTGGATGGACAATATTTGCAGAATGCAATTTAGATTGAAAATACTTACAAAATGTAATTTAGATTCAAAATACCCACAAAATGCAATTGAGTATCAAAATCCCTGCAAAATGACCACCATACAAAATGCAATTTGGATTCAAAATACGTGCAAAAAGCGGCTTAGGTTGAAAATACAAAATGCAATTGAAATTCAAAATACTCACTAAAGTCCCGTCCCCTATATTGAAAGACTTACTAAAAGGCAATTTAGATTGTCGATCCTTACAAAATGCAATCGAGGTTGAAAACATTAGCAAAATGCAATTTACTGTAGATCGAAAAGACTTACAAAATGCAACGTAGAATGAAAACACCTACAAAATGGAGTGTGGATGCAAAAGAAATCGCTAAATGGAATTTAGATAGACGGGAGCCAATTAAAAGAACAGTGCGGGATCTTAACGAGAAATGGAAATATAATGAAAAGAAAGCAAGAGGTCTGACCCCTCGAAGAAGGAGGGATCAGGAAAGATGAGACAAGGGCCAATTAAGGCAGGAAAGTGAAAGGCTCCCTAGGCCTCGGATACCCTAATACCGTCGGGGTCGGAAAAGAACAAGAGTTGGCCAAGGGATGTCGACAGGATAGAAGACGGAGAGGAGCCCGGCACAAGTAAGTGGAAGCAATGCCGGACTCAGCTGGGGTCCCGTGGTCGCCAACTCACGTACTTCAGAGAAGAGTATAGATTATGTGTTTGGAGTTAGCTGTTCACCTCGGCATTTCAGAATTGCGTATGGAACCTGACGTCCATGCGCCTTTTAAGCTTACGCTGGGTAAATAGTGGCACACACACACACTGAGGACATTTGATCCCATAAGTCTTCTTCATCATTTACCCAAAAGCGACAGTACCGTAAATGTCTGTTCAGGTCACTAGCATGAACACATGCAAATGTCATATGGACAGAAGTGCTGTAGGATTGTTGAAGTGAATGCTGCGGAGCAGTACGGATCTTCTAGTATATATTAAAATAGTTTTCAAAAAATTTCACCCTTTACTAAAACTGAAATATCTCGGGAAGTATTTGCGCTACAACGACGTTTGTTGTCTTCAAATGTAATGCCCGTCACATATTATCGATTGATACCCACCTTACTTGATTATATTATCCGTGTATTAAAATAATTGCGAATATTACTTCCTTCAAGGTCACACGAAAATAGAATCGAATGGCTTGACGGACATATTGTCGCTAGGCGACAAAGACTAACACCGTATCATGCATGATATTCAACGCCGCCCCAATAATAAATCTTACTTCATGGACTGTCACTAGGCGACAACGACTTACTCTGTATCATGATAGTCTGATAAAGTAGAGTGCACATCTTCATCTTGGCTTCCACGGTAGTAATGTGAATCCACGTAAACATCTTCATATTAACAGAGATCAAATCTCCTTTGGGACATAACGCATTCACTTAAAAATCTTTTATGCGGTTTGAATAACGCCAAAACAGAATATTACTTCATGCAATGTTTTGTTTTATTTCGTTCGTTTGGTGTTTCAATACATCCAATATAATTATAACATTCACTGCTATAGGGCGATCAGTTCCCTAATTACGACATGATATCGTTAACTTCTACCTGTTCCACTCGGGCGCTAATGTCGCATCTATCCATACATGATATCGTTAACTTCTACCTGCTCCACTCGGGTGCTAATGTCGCATGTATCCATACAATAAGCAGAACGGGATTCGCAAGCCAGAAGTCCGTATATATATCCTGAAACACCAGTATATTACGTCTGGAATAAGAGCAACTGCCAGTGGCAAAAAAAGAAAAAAAAATCAAAAACTATAGGCAGAATGTATAATGTTTCGCCTACAGAAACAGAAGGGTGTTATTTACGCCTGTTATTGCTTCACGTCATAGGTGCTACCAGCTTCCTGGATCTACGAACATTCAAAGCCGTTGTCTATTCTACTTTTTAAAGAAACAGCTAAGGAGCGAGGTTAGCTGATTGATGATTCTGAATGGCAGCGTTGTTTGGCTGAAGCGTCACAATTTCAGATGCCTTTTCAGTTACGACAACTGTTTTCTTACATATGTATCTTTCAGACGCCTTCAACTGTAAGACAGTTATGGGTCATTTTCAAGAATTCATTATCAGAAGACTATCTACAGTTTCACGACCTAACATTCCATATCAGTTCACTCTTATACTTATTTCTAATTCATTAAAGCTCCATGGTCTTCCCATTACTTCTCTCGAATTGACAGATATTATTTATAATTTCCCTCAGACAAATTTACCAATGAATTATCCAAAACATAATGAGGATCAATTAATTCGGATGATAAACCAAGCAAATGGAAACCAAACGGCTATAATTACAGAAATGTTGGGGTTAGTACAATACAGCAATGAAAGAATGAGTAATGCATGTTTCATTGATGGTCCAGGGGGCCCAGGGAAAACAATTCTTTACCAATGCTTGATCCACAGTTGCACAAATTTGAGGTTAAATGTAGTTTATGTTGCATGGACTGGTATTGCAGATGTTACTACCTCAGGAGCGCACTGTTCCCAGCCAGTTCAAGTTGCCTCTATATTTACATGAAAGTTCTGTATCAGGAATAAAAGTTAACAGCAAGGAAGCTTTTTATATTCGTTCCGCAAAACTTATCATCTGGGATGAATCCCCCTATGGCTAATAAGCTCGCATTGAAGTGTGTAAATCGGCTGCTCAAGGACATCATGAATAACGACGTGCCATTCGGAGGAAAAATTACCATCTTAGGTGGAGATTTTAGGCAGGGATTGCCTGTTGTGCCTCACGCATCTAGAGCAGCTTCAATCCAAATGTCAGTAAGGTTCTCTCCTTTGTGGCCATTATTCAAAATTTTTAAACTCAACAAAAATATGCGAGCGGATACAGATCAACGTGACTTTGCAAACTTCTTGATACATATTGGTAACGGTGAATACCCTCAAATGTTGGAATCAATGTCCTACTTCCTCGCCTTGACCTTACGCCATCAGATACTTCTATGCCATTTTCCTTCAAAAGGAGGCAGTTTCCAGTAAGTTTTTTGTATAACAATAAATAAAGCTCAAGTAGGCAAGTAGATCAAGTAGGCATTTATTTACCTCAACCGGAGTTTAGCCACGGACAACTGTATGTCGCACTATCACGAGCAAAATCCTTTCTTGACGTCAAAGTTCAAATAGTACCAAAAGGCAAGCGAACAGCAAATGTCGTATGGAAGGAAGTACTATTTGAATGTTGAAACGAATGTTGCGAAGGAGCACAGACCTCAGCAAACGGGACATAGATTAAATAACAATTATACAAGGCCGTCCGCATCCCTAATACGATAACTGTCCTGTGGTAATGTTAAAAAAGTGATATTGTTCTACATCTGTGATTACTATCTTACATCCTGTTCTTTCATTGCCTCAGTTCTATAACTAAGATATACTCAATCAAATTTACAGCTTAATGAATATTAATTCCTTCTGTGTGAGTTATCTTTTCATTTCTCATCAATCGCCTGTACTTACTATTCTATCTGTAGTGGTGGAGGCGATAGCTGTCTTTACAGAGGTCTGCAAATTATTAGATTCGATGTCAGTTTTCCAAAATTGCATTTTTACTCTTCACGGTTTAATGCACTAAGTATGTTTACAAGGCGATGGATTCAAATGTTTAACCAAGACTCCTAATTATATTTTCATTTAAGAAACTCAAATTAAAATGATTTTTTAGAATTTCCACTACCATAGGAGCCTTGCAAGTGCAAAATGCCACACGTTACTTTTTTATTACTTCACTCTACTTTACGTGTGAATTTAGAGCAGAGGGATTTGGGGTCTTTTAACTTATGAACGCTATTGGAACTATTCAATGATTCATGACCTATGTATTGAAATGACCTGACTTAAATTCTAAAGTCAATGAAAAATTGAAAACTTACCCAGCTCACATATCCCTCGGAATCAAAAAATCTGAAAGTTTCCAGACGCAATTCCTTATGGGAAAAGGTGTAATTCCACGGGAGAGGAAACACTACTAAGTAGGTCAACAAAAGAAGTTGGTCAATGAAATGATTTTGAATATAAGAAATTATGACTAATTAAAATTACTTTATTTAATTCTATTAATTTGCACACCTCTATATGTTACCCAAATTCAAATATAAGCGACCCATTTTTATTGTAAATTCATACCATTGGTATCATAGGTAAACAGAACACCAAATTGTACCGCTGTAGCCTTAAATTGTGTGGATATCTCTATCTACTTAGTATAAAACAATGTTCCCAATTCATGGATGTAACGTATAATCTCGGGAGCAACTTGATGGATTTTGATGCGGTTTTCACCATTCTGTAAAGGATTTCTCGATGAAGGATTAGGTAGAAAAACATTTATTTATGACCAAAAGAAGCCGAGCAGTTACGATTTCAGTGAATCGAGTTGGAAAAAAAACCTAACGTCCATGTGTCTTTTAAGCTTACGCTGGGTAAACAGTTAAAAATATTGATATACTCTAGAATTGTTCAGCATGAAAAGTTCTGCAAGAACGTCCGCGACAGCTCTTACATCGACCACTGTAAGTGTTTTTACGTTTTCATTTCTTCAAGCAATCTCCATTCAGTGGAAATTTAAATCACTAGCTTCAGAGTGGGTTTACGAGATTGCGAGCGACCTATCACCCTAGCTTCAGCCAGCATCAAACTGTTGAGTCGTGTCGAGTTAATACTTCAGAGAAGCGTATAGCTCATGTGTTTGGAGTTAGCTGTTCACCTCGGCTTTTCAGAATTGCGTTTGGAACCTGTCTTCCGTGCGCCTTTTAAGCTTACGCTGGGTAAATAGTGGGACACACGCACAGAGGACAGGCAGACACCCACACATTTGATCTCATAAGTCTTCTTCATCATCATTTACCCAAAAGCGACGGTACCGTAAATGTCTGTTCAGGTCACTTATTTATTCGTATCAGAAGCAATACATCATGTAAAATTAGCTTAGATAACATTTTTTAAAATAAAAACACACTAAAGGTACTTTCAAAATAACAATTAAATTACATCGCACCAAAATTTGGCAAGATCTCGTCCATTTGGTGTGGCCTGAACTACATCCTGCATAGTGCAAATGAGAGGGCAGGAGTTGCAATGGAGAAGGTGCGCCATGGTTTGTTCTTCTCCGCAGGAGCAAAAGGTTGACTCATCGGAAAGGCCCCACTTCTTCATATTGGTCTTAGATCGACCGACCCCAGACCGCAGCCTGTTCAGACTCTTCCATGTAGGCCACGACTCTTCATAACCGGCAGGGAGAGTTTCAGATGGAACCATCCATCCGTTGAGATTATTGTTTCTGGATCTCCAGGAAGTTAGCCTTGATGATTGAGGTGAATCCGACAGGCACTCAGTAGAGTGTAGGAAACTTCGCCTAGATTTCAATCGTTGTTGAGCAGGTTGATAATTATGTAGAGGATGTGTCTGGGAAACTTCTACTTTAGATTTTTCATGTTTGGCAGCTACTTCACGTCTAATATCTGGGGGAGCAATGCCAGCCAAGCAATATAACTTGTCACAAGGTGTAGATCTTAGGCAACCAGTTATAATCCGACAAGTTTCATTTAAAGCAATATCTACCTGTTTGGCATGACATGATCTGTACCAAACAGGGCATGCATATTCTGCTGCAGAGTAGCTCAGTGCTAAAGCAGTAGTTCTCATTGTTTGAGCTTGCGTTCCCCAGTTGGTACCACATAACTTGCGAAGAATGGAATTTCGCGTAGATACTTTGTGCTTCATGTTAACACAATATTGTTCATACGTGAGTGCACGATCCAGAGTTACCCCTAGATATTTAGGTGTAGAGCAATGATCCAAAAGAGCACCCTCCCAGAAAATCTAACATGAGGACATGCTAATTTCATATGGACAGAAGTGCTGTAGGATTGTTGAAGTGAATTCTGCGGAGCAGCACGGGTCTTCTAGTTATTATTTTATTATTTAGGCCTAATAATTTTGTACATTATTATTTTTATTGTTATCTATATATTTAAAACACTAAGGTGAGTTTTCTTAGCACGTGATTGAGAGAACGACAGAACCGATTTACTTCGTAGAGCACTCTAACGAAAGCTCTTGGCCTGTAGATTTGAAGAGTGTCTCTAAAATAAACAAATATGTTACAGTATATTTTTAAATTAATATAGAAAATAGCAGAATTTTTGCCCCTCACGAATGCCCACAATCCGCCTTGGCTCATGGCAAAATGGCGGCGAGAAGTCTATTAAAATATAATATTATTTTATAACTCTACGCGCCCATGTTTAATTCTTCCATGTTATTGAAAACAAAACTTACCCAAAGTCTGACAATAAAATATAGAAACAGTATGAACGTATACAAATGTGCAACATTGATTTTTTGTTAATAAAATGGATTATTTTCTTCAAACAGCGGGTTTTGAAGATAGTGAATGGTTGCGCCTGCTGCTGAACGAGAGTGCGCGAATAGCTATTTGGTTAAGGTGACTGATTGTGTATCCAAGGAGCACAGGTTCGATCCCACCTCTCGCCAATTTTTTTACCACTGAAATATTGTTTTATCAAAGAGTATTAGTAACGTTTTATGTCAGTTAAAGATACATATTTCTACATTCCCTCTCAATACGTTTTATTTCAGTTTTACCATTGCATTACATATGTGATCAAAAGAGCTAACTGCTGTCTTCAATACGCCGTGTGAATATCTGCAATCAGTTCCAGTAACTGACCACAGATGGCAGTACCTCGCCCATATAATTCCAGTAACTGACAACAGATGGCAGCACCATTGTATCGATATATTTAAAACACAAGATATGGAGCGTTTTCACGTGATAGTTATGAATTATAAAGGAGGGGAATATTTTCTATGATGTTCACACGATATGTATACTGGAATAGAGTTATAATAATGTTTTATTGCACACAAGTTGTGCAAAATTACAAATAATATGCAAGGTAAGATTTGCTTCAGCCAATGCAGTAATCTGTGATGGTCTTCCCTCTATTCCTACAATGAAGAAGGTGATAACGTTCACAGATTCCGTCGCACAGCTCATCGGTTGGGTCCGGTTCGTGGAATGTCTTTGTCTTGCACATTCTATGGTGGAAGCCGTGCGCAGCCAAAAAGGTCACAAAGTGCCGCAAGTCCTGGTTCGGTTCCATCCATGCTCTGTTGATCATAGCCTCGGTCGAGTAGAACTCTTCCCAGATTTCCCTTCTTTTCAACGTTCTTTCTGCTAGAACCCTCTTCCAGCAGGTCGTAGTATGTAAAGCGAACTTGGATCTGAAATTCTCCATCAAGAAGGGGTCCCGAGAGCTATAAAAGAAGGGAAATGTTGAAGAACATTAACTGACAATTGAATGTGTAGGCTATGTTGTTTATGTACCTTAAAATTGCAATTTTTTCCCAATGCTTCGGTGGTCAAGTTGGTAGCGTCCTAGACTAAAAGTTATAATTATGCATCGTCGATATACTCTTAAAATATTAAAAAAAAAAAGTAGTTTTCCAGGCACTCGCGCGTGTCCACGATTGCTTTCCCCATGAGAAACACTTGGCAAACATAATTCGTTTGAAGGGCTCCGACATCGTGGTCATTCAGCCCCGTGTACGTTGGTGTGTATGTGTAAAATATTCTCTGATAACCTGTGATATTGTGATGGCTGCATTAATGTGTGTATTTGTAATTAAGTTGGGGAATGGCAAGGAGACGGCCGAGGCCTTAAGTTACGAACCATCCCCGTATTTGCCTTGAGTGGAAGTGGGAAACCACGGAAAACCACATCCAAGATTGTCGAGGTGGGAATCAAACCTTCCTCTTCTTAGTTATACCTCCAGAGACTGAATGTGCCCGGTTTTTGCCCTCAGACCGGAATTAAATTTCTTGGCAGAGCAGGAAATGTAACCCGGGTCTCCGGGGCAATAGCCAAGAATTGGTAGGCTTCCATGTGTTAATACGATTTTTGACATGCACGGGACATAGAATTCTAAAACTGCCTCCATTAGGGTGACTGCCGAAGTGAGTATTGAGTATAGGCCTTTGCTCATACCAGAAGTTGGCGAAGTGATTCTATGTTCCCCTGCAAAATGTACTGCCATAACCTATAACAGGTGATGGAAATTGCTTATTTAGAACAGTTTTGTACTGTTTATATCAAACTGAAGAACGTCATTCTGAGCTGCGTTTTCAAGCTAATGCAAAAAAAAAAATCGCTGGCAGGAACAATTATAAGGAGTTTATTTTAAGCGATCAATCTCATCGCATTCTCCTCAGCAACCAACTTGAGTATGAAAGTCTCTGGGCGGTCTTGTTGAACTTCATTGTATAAGACAATTGTTTAATGATTATTTGTTTAGAGTACTGAGTCTAACCACGCAGTTGATTTCGGCAATGGAAGTATTATTTGCCATTTAATATTTAGCGGCTCCGTTATTGCAGGGCACTCTAGTGTTATCGAATAATACGAAGCCACATTTAAAATCCAATATAAATAGGCCATTTCAGAAACAATTCCTGATATTATGCAGTACAGCTCTTTGACGATGAAATGTAAACATTGTTCTACATTGTATTTCTCTTGCGTAAAATCTACGCGTGGTTACTTTGGCCTTTACTGTTGTGATGGAAAAATTGATCTGCTGTGGAATATAAATTATTTGCCAAGCTGCAACAATGTAATGATATTAATTTAAAAGACATTGAACTTATATCCAGTAGTTAACAGATTAGATACTGAAGATGAAAGCCAGCTACTTAATTTCCCTACTATAGAATTCTTCAATTCCTTGGAATTAAGGGATTCGCCTCCACATACTCCAAACGTTTGAGCGATAGTTATGCTCCTTAGAAATCTGAACGTTTCCCAAGGAATCCTATATGGAAACCTATTAATTGTAAGAAATATGTAAGAAATTGCTTGGTTTTGGATATAATAGGTGCAGTATTATTAGGCGGAGAGCTCAAATCATACGACTTGATTTAACACCTTCCGATAAAACACTTGCAGGTACAGTACATTTTCTTTTAATGGGCAACAATGTCCTATTCGCTCAGCCTACTTTATCACTATCAATCAAGCTCAAGGAGAAAATGTGGAACGTATTGGGCTATTTACCTCATCACGTTTTCAGTCATGACCTGCATTATGTTGCAATGTTGGGAGTGCTATCTTTTGACGGTCCATATTGATTTAAAATTTCTAGAATGTCATATCATTGCATTTCTTCCTTATATTCCAAAAATATAAGCGAAGGTTCTAACGGCCAGTTGTATATATTAGACTCCTCAGAAGCTAATCAAGTCAGATCTGTCAATCAAGTGAATTCTTGCATCAAGGAGGGCACACTTCACAATTTAGACAATATTTTGCAAGGGCATAAGCCCTACATTCAGCATTCAAAATACCTCTCAAATTAAAAGAGAGTTCATTGTCTAGATAAAATTAAATTGCAATCCAGCGGACGATATTCGATTATCATGGCTCATAATATGGGGTGAAGCCACAATGGCAAATATTCATTCAATAATGTGTGTGAATAGACTTCTAAATTATATTATTCCCTTTTGTGGGAAAGTTATTGTTTTTGGAGGAGACTTGAGGTAGGTTTTGCCTGTTGTGCCTTCTCGCCAAACAGTTCTTCACAATTGTAGTAAATACTCTTCTCCCTGGGCCTTCTCCAAAATACGCCCCTTACTTAAAAACACGCGCTCAAAACCAGATAAAGTGGAATATTCTGATTTTTTGGTACAAGTTAACGACGACTACCCTATGTGGATGGTGAGGAATCAAATGTTATTGAATAACCAGCCAGACTTCCAACTCATTAAGATATCGTGGCTGAGATTTACGGCGAAACATTCACTTCTGCGAAGGAAGTTCGCATTCTTACACCAAAAAATTAACACTGTAATGACATTAATTTTAAAGTCATTGAACTGATATCCAGTAGTTTAAAAATATACACCAGCGTTAACAGATTAATACTGAAGATGAAATCAGTTACTTCAGTTTCCTACAGAATTCTTGAATTCCTTGGAAATAAGTGATTACCTCTACATATACTTACTCTAAATTTTTAGCCATAGTTATGCTCCTTATACATTTGAACGATTCCCAAGAGCTCCTAAATGGAACCAGGTTATTTGTAAGAAATATATATAAAAATTGCTTGGGTTTGGAAATAATAACTGCAGATAACATAGGGCAGAGGGCTATAATCCTTGGACTTGATTTAACATCATCCGATAAAACACTTCCATTTTCCAATTTCCAATTCGCTTGGCGTACTTTATCACAATCAATAAAGCTCATGGGGAAACACGCTGGAACGTGTAGGTATCTATTTGCCTCATCAAGGTTTCAGTCATGGCCAGTTATATGTTGCGAAGTCGATCTTTCGACGCCCTTAAAGTTGCAACAGTGTCAAAAGGTAATCGTTCAAAAAAATGCATAAAAGAGAATCCTTCAGTAAATATTTTCCCAATGACCGTCATGTTTTGACGGGTTTCAACTAGTCATTTTTAATATACATCCACAGACTATGGTTTTCTCTCCTTTGCCCATTTATATGTAAATCCATAGGTGTTGTCATTTTGGTTTCTTCCCATACAGGTGGTTGCAAACATGCAACAGCATTTCTGATGTGGGTGCATCATCGAAGTGAGGAGAAAGCTATGACATCTGTGAAGTGCTACTGGAAAAAATCAGAGCTATCTGCTTTTGGGACATCAACTAAATTTATCACTACAAAGGACTTGGGTAAAAAGAAGCAAAGTACTGGGGTAACAACTGACAGTAGTTCCTCTAATGGCTGCTTTTTAAATGCTGTAGTTGTTGCAGGTAAAGAGCTTAAAATTGAAAATCAACTGTGCAGGTATTTCACAGAGAGTGACTGCACCAAGAAGCTGTCATTGCACTGTCTTGTAATTAAATTTGCAGAAAGTGATGGAGATAGTGATTCTTTTCTCATATTTGCAAAAGAGAATATGGACTTCGAGTCTATTAAGTTGAGAGAAAGGCAAACTTTGAAACAACATAATGATCCAGCTTGGCATGAACTCAGATATAATGTGAATCACAGCCTCCAAGCTCCATGATGCAACTAGGTGCAGAACATCTGATGGGACATTTGTGGAACGAGTGATCGGTGCTGTGAAAACAACATAGATGAAGACAATGAAAAGGGGTTATACACTTGAAACTGAAGTCAGAGCCACTTAACAAGCACTACTTGGCACCAAAATACATCACATCCTGTCATGGGAGCTTCACCAGATGGCATTGGAAAGGACTTTGTCCAGCTAGGTAAGCTTCAGTAGGAAATTATGTCAACAAAGGCAAAATAAGTGACAAGTTGCTACTGCAGATTCAAATGCAGATGTATTTTTCAAAAATGGAAACGGGTATTTTTTGTGTTGCTGATCCAAGTTTTGAAGCAACAAAGCGTATTTGTATTTTTTTTTAGTAGACTACAATGAGGAACTGGCTATTAGAGCCATTAATGAAGGTGAGAAGTTCTGGAAAGAATGCATATTTCCAGTACTTCATGCCCAATGGTTGGGATTAAAAGTTCCAAGTAAAGGAGTAATTCTAAAAATAAAATAAAATGGTATACACCTGAGCTTGAGCAAATGAAATCACAGGTTAGGTTATTTTACGTAATACATAATGAACAGGGATCTATTGAATCTAAACAGAATTATCTACAAATGCGTAATAAGTATAAATGTGCCCTTAAGCAAGCTAAACTTGAAGCAAACGTCAGATTCTTAGAAAATTCAAATAACCCCTGAAAAGCAGCTTGGAGTGTAATTAACAATGTTAGAGTCGCAAATAAATGTTCCACAATAGAAATCAGTCCTGAGGTTCTGAATAAACATTTTATTGAGCCTGTTGAAAGGATTTGCTCACCTCCCTCACAGCTGCCTACAGCAGCAATTGAAAGAGTAGAAAAAATAGTTCCGAGTTTATCAAATAATACTTTTATATGGAGAAAGGTAAACTGTAGTGAGGTGAAGAAAATTGTAAGAAATATGAAACCTTCCAATAGTAAGGATTGTTATGGGTTCACCAACAATATTTTAAAGGCTATTATAGACAGCATTTTAATTCCTTTGACGCACTGCATAAACGAGTGCCTTAGCGTAGGCTATTTCCCAGCTCAGTTAAAAATTACGAGGGTTGTTCCAGTATACAAAAAAGGGGATAAGACTAAACCTGATAGTTACAGGCCTGTGTCTGTAGTAACCATCCTGTCAAAAGTCTTTGAATATGTTATAGTTGGTCAAATTTATGAATTTTTCATCAACAACAACCTTCTATCACCAACTCAGTTTGGGTTCCTTCCGGGAAAATCTACAATTAGTGCACTGGATGAATTTGTTTGTCACCTAATGCACCATTTTGAAGAAGGGAGCTCAGTAGATGCACTCCTGTGTGATCTATCCAAGGCCTTCGATTGTGTGTCACATGATATACTTCTGCAAAGGTTAGCCCTGTACGGAATTAAAGGATCAGAGTATGAAGTCTTTAAATCATATCTAACAAACCGAGTACAGTTTGTAGAGAATGGGGATAGGAAATCTCATGTGTTAGAAGTTAGGTATGGTGTACCCCAAGGCTCGGTTCTGGGTCCATTTCTTTTTGTCGTTATGATGAATGACTTAGCAGTAAATGTTTCTGGAAAAACAATTCTTTATGCAGATGTCTCTACATTTTTGTGTTCTAGCAAATGTATAAGTGAATTACAAAATGTATCAAGTCAGTGCTTGCTAGAAGCTAGGAAATGGTTCAGTGAGAATGGATTACACTTAAATGAAACTAAAACTCAAAATTTAATATTTAGTCTTAAAAACATAAGTAATGATATAAAAGAAGCTAAGCTACTAGGAATGAATTTTGACTCAAAATTAACATGGGAACCTCACATTCATAGCCATTCGAATAAAATTGCAAGGGTGGTGTATCTACTCCATCATTTAACAAGTAGTTCCGTGAAGAACTATACAGCCTATTTTCATATATCCTACTTGTGTTAATTGCCACTATCAGCATACACAATTTCAGTTTGATTACTGTAATAGATTCGTAGATATTGAGAACCGACTAAATATTTGGGATGGTCGCCATGTTGGATTTTATATATGTAGGTCCTAGAGTTATGTACTGTTACATGCAGATTATTGTGAACGTGTAGTATTCAAACTTCAATCGTATAATTAGGACACAAGAAAAAACAAGGAGATTTAAAAATTTTTCACAGCTGCCATCTTGAGGTTATGGAAACAATTAAAATAAATTAGATGCCAGTGGATTAACATTCGGATAAAGATTTACTGTACCAAGTTTCACTGCACGCAGATGGTTAAATTGCGTGAAACGTCCATGTGAATATTTATAATTCGCGTCACCGCCATGTTGGATTTGTGATCACCAGGTTATTTAAAGTCCTATAGGTGAACTTAAGTTCATAGCCCCTATGAACATTAAAAAAATTAGTTTGATTGCTAAAATAGATTCGTAGATATTCAGTATCGTCTAAATATTTCGGATGGTCGCCATGTTGGCTTGTTAAATGTATAGGCCATAGAGCCATGTACCATTAAAGGAAAATTATTGTGTAGGTTCATTATTCAAACTTTCACTTCGATGGCATGACTACATCACAAGAAATAAAAACTTAATTTTAAAATTCGCACTGCCGCCATCTTGAGGTTATGTAAACAATTGAACTAAATTAGATACCAGTGGATTACAATGTGTATAAATATTTCCTGTACCAGGTTTCAGTGCGCTTGGAACATTAAATCGCGAGAAAGGTCTATTTAAAATGTTCAAATTCGCTTGGCCGCCATGTTCGTTTTTTAGTTAACCGGTTTTTGAAAATCTTATAGATGGACTTCCAGTAGTGCCCTTTATCTTCGTACAAAATTTTAGGTAGAAACCGCTAATAGTTTCAGAGATATGGAATGCCGGTGAAATATTTCGCACATCCGCCATCTTGTGATTATGTAAACAATTGAACGAAGTTAGATGTCGGTGCATTACAATGTATATAAACATATATTGTACCAAGTTTCATTGCGTTTGGTTGGTCAAATCGCGAGAAACGTCTATTTAAAAGTCGCAAATTCGCTTGGCCGCCATGTTGGTTTTGTAGTTACCAGGTTTTCAAAAGTCACATAAGTGAACTTATAGTAGTTCCCTTTATCACCGTACAAAATTCCAGGGTTATATCGGGAATAGTTTCGGAGATATTGAATGCTGGTGAAATATTTCGCACAGCCGCCATGTTGGATTGGTGAGTCATAACAAAATTTGAAGGGCACGGTCGAGGTCGCCGGGAATAGTGCTATGAACTTTCCGAGTTTCATTGAAATCGCTCCAGCCGTTTAGATTTTATTAGGGGGGGACACACACACGAATCACACACACACACACACACGCACACACACACGGACAAAAGGTGATCTCATAAGCCTATTTTTTCAAAATTGAAAATAGGCTAAAAATGAGTTTCCTACGACATATTTACACACAGCCTATTTTGCTTTCTTTCAAAGTCTCTTTACTTATGGATTAATATTTTTTGGAAATAGTGCACACATTGTAAATATCTTTAAAAAAAAGCAATCCGTATTATTGCAAATGCTCCTCCTAACACACCCTGTAGACCTTTATTTATTTAATCTTCCAAACTAACACTTATAAATCTTTTTGTTTTAAATATCCTCATGTATATGAAAAATAAACATCCACATGAATTGCCAGGCAGACGGGTAACAGTTCACTCATACAGCACAAGAAACTCACAGCAGATGGTGTCGGCTTTCAAAAACACAGAACATTCATGACATTCTGGACATATATTTTTTTAACAAACTGAGTTTCTCTTTCAAACAACTACCAACCAAAATCTTTAAGAAACAGCTGCAAAAGTGGTTGCTGGTGAATCCATGGTATTCATTGGAAGAATGTATGGCAGGAGATTGGTGTAATACTTAGTACAATAGAAGTAGGTTACATTTTGTTAAAACGATAATAAACTGTTTGTGTATACTGTTACAAGTAGGCTAAGTAATGTAGGATTGTTTGATTTTATGGTCTTGTATTATTAAAGAATGCAAATACATTTGCCATTGGAAACAAATGTTTTAAATATCCGTATTGATGTTAGAATTAAACGTTTAAATTATACGCCAAATCAATACATAAACAAATACACACATCAAAAAAAGTTTTGCATCACCTCGGTTCCAAGAGTTCCGGAACCGTTAAATACAAAGGGAATAGAGATCAACACAAACAACATTTCAGCTCGTTTTATTGCTCATGAGACCCACACATTGCATGTTGTACCATCATACAGCTAGACTTTCAGCATTTGTGGTCCAGATTGCAGTACACACCACTACCTCTAATACCCAGTAGCACGTCCTCTTGCATTGATGCATGCCTGTATTCGCCGTGGCATACTATCCACAAGTTCATCAAGACACTGTTGGTCCAAATTGTCCCACTCCTCAACGACAATTCGGCGTAAATCTCTCAGAGTGGTTGGTGGGTCAAGACGTCCATAAACAGCCCTTTTCAACATATCCCAGGCATGTTCGATAGGGTTCATGTCTGGCGAACATGCTGGCCACTGTAGTCGAGCGATGTCGTTATCTTGAAGGAACGCATTCACAAGATGTGCACGATGAGGTCGAGAATTGTCGTCCATGAAGACAAATGCCTCTCCAATATTCTGCCGATATGGTTGCACTATGGGTCGGAGGATGTCATTCAGGTATCGTAAAGCCGTTTCGGAGCCTTCCATGACCACCAGTGGCGTACGTCGGCCCCACATAATGCCACCCCAAAACATCAGGGAACCACCACCTTGCTGCACTCGCTGGACAGTGTGTCTAAGACGTTCAGCCTGACCAGGGTGCCTCCAAACACGTCTCCGACGATTGTCTGGTTGAAGGCATATGCGACACTCATCGGTGAAGAGAACGTGATGCCAATTCCGTGTGGTCCATTCAGCATGTTGTTGGGCCCATCTGTACCGCGCTGCATGGTGTCGGGGTTGCAAAGCTGGACCTCGCCATGGACGTCGGGAGTGAAGTTGCGCATCATGCAGCCTATTGCGCACAGTTTGAGTTGAAACACGACGTCCTGTGGCTGAACGAAACGCATTATTCAACATGGTGGCATTGCTGTCAGGGTTCCTCCGAGCGGCAATCCGTAAGTAGCGGTCATCCACTACAGTAGTAGCCCTTGGGCGGCCTGAGCGAGGCCTGTCATCGACAGTTCCTGTATCTCTGTACCTCCTCCATGTCCGAACAACATCGCTTTGGTTCACTCTGAGACGCCTGGAAACTTCCCTTGTTGAGAGCCCTTCTTGACACAAAGTAACAATGCGGACGCGATCGAACTGCGGTATTGACCTTCTAGGCATGGTAGAACTACAGACAACATGAGCAGCGTACCTTCGTCCTGGTGGAATGACTGGAACTGATCGGCTGTCGTACCCCCTCCGTCTAATAGGCCCTGCTCATGCATGGTTGTTTACATCTTTGAGCAGTTTTAGTGACATCTATGAACAGTCAAAGGGACTGTATCTTGGATACAATATACACAGTCAACGTCTATATGCCGGAGATCTGGGAACCGAGGTGATGCAAAACTTTTTTTGATGTGTGTATATATTTTATATATTAGTACATGTTTCGACCCACAGTGGGGTCATCCTCAGCCTAGAAAGAAAATCAATTAAGAATTGGAAAACTAAAATGGCATATGCGCCTTAAATCTAAATTAAAATGAAAATTAAAGATAATAATTGATAAAATATAGTAATAAAAATGGATATCCTTACAAAGTAGTATTAATTAAATAAATATAAGATTGGTCTTTTAACAATAATTTTAAAAAAAGTAGTTAGAAATAAGAACTATTAGACGGTGAGTGTAAGAATGTTAAGCTTTAAATTTTTTATCAAAATATACACAAAATAATTTAGAAAATCAATAAAATAATTCAGCTCGGCCCTTGAGTTAAATAACTTGAATCCTCTTCAATACGGAGACTATTAACGATTTTAAAAGGTGCCAACCAGTATTATGATGACATGAAATAACCTCGTTGTATGGGATGTAGAAATTGGGAAATTCGTACAAGAATTTGAGTTGAAATGCCCAATATGGATATGTGGCAATTCAAATAAATGTCCAAAACGTTGAGAAGAGAAACCGGGATTCTTGAGATGGAATTGCGGTATCAGAAGTTCCACTTTAAAATTTGCCAGTGTTAGGTTATGTATATGCTGATTTAATGCAACCGTCGTGTTGAAAATTCTCCCGTAGTACCATATGTACTGCATACATTAAATATTTATCAAATCAATGAATTATAGGAGGCATGTCATTATTCGTAACCTAGATTACGAATAATGACATGCCTCCTATAATTCATTGATTTGATAAATACTTAATGTATGCAGTACATATGGTACTACGGGAGAATTTTCAACACGACGGTTGCATTAAATCAGCATATACATAACCTAACACTGGCAAATTTTAAAGTGGAACTTCTGATACCGCAATTCCATCTCAAGAATCCCGGTTTCTCTTCTCAACGTTTTGGACATTTATTTGAATTGCCACATATCCATATTGGGCATTTCAACTCAAATTCTTGTACGAATTTCCCAATTTCTACATCCCATACAACGAGGTTATTTCATGTCATCATAATACTGGTTGGCACCTTTTAAAATCGTTAATAGTCTCCGTATTGAAGAGGATTCAAGTTATTTAACTCAAGGGCCGAGCTGAATTATTTTATTGATTTTCTAAATTATTTTGTGTATATTTTGATAAAAAATTTAAAGCTTAACATTCTTACACTCACCGTCTAATAGTTCTTATTTCTAACTACTTTTTTTAAAATTATTGTTAAAAGACCAATCTTATATTTATTTAATTAATACTACTTTGTAAGGATATCCATTTTTATTACTATATTTTATCAATTATTATCTTTAATTTTCATTTTAATTTAGATTTAAGGCGCATATGCCATTTTAGTTTTCCAATTCTTAATTGATTTTCTTTCTAGGCTGAGGATGACCCCACTGTGGGTCGAAACATGTACTAATATATAAAATATATATTTGTTTATGTATTGATTTGGCGTATAATTTAAACGTTTAATTGTATTATTAACCTGACGATGGCTATTGCACCAGTGTTTAACGCCAAATAAATTGATTCTGATTCTGATTGAGTGTTAAGCCCATAGCCTAAGTGCTCAGTAGATTGATCGTTTTTTATACTGTACTTTGATTCATATTCTGAAGTTACTTTTGTAGTAAAATTGGCTTACTATATTTCCCCATAAGTACTGTATAAGATTATACCATATACTAAAATGGATTAACATGAGAATAATAGGCCTAAACTGGTCTACATGTGTTTGTTAAAAGGCTCCACAGAAAAAAATCCTAAGCAAAATGAAATAAGATTGTGCCATTAACACCAATATGTAAAATAAAGTAAATAGGCTTAGCTTACTTCGAAATGTAAAAACAATTACAATTACATACACATATATATGTAAGCCTACATGTGCATATATACAGTACCGTATCAAACGGTTTTATTGATTCAATGAGTCGACTCGTTCACACAGTTGAGCAAATCAAGCAAGAACTGTGTCTTGGTGGCATTAAGTCAGAGAATATAGGAATGTCTTTGGGTGCTGTGATTTTTAACCATATATTTATTTATTTACTTTTTTTTCTTATAACTTGAACTAAGTTAGGACAATATTTTTAACTCATTACCATTATTTGTAGTAGGCAGGCCTAATGTATGTATTTTGTTAAAATTAGAGTAGTGTGTAATTAATAAAAACATTTTAATTCATTACTCTTATTATTATTATTAATCAATCAGCCTATTTCACTTATAAGACCTGAGACCACCCGAACTGACATGCATTACACTTGTTCTTTATACAGTACATAGTTTGCTTTTTGTTACATTAGGTCTACAGGCCCTAGAGCACTGGTATCTTGTTGTAGCTTACATTTGGTAAGCTCTTCAATAACTGTCACGTGGGTATAACTTGAGAACTCAATTTGGATCATGATCCTTGGTTTATTATTATGACATGGAAAAGCTCTAAAAGTTAGGTTAGGTTGGAGAATATTTTAATAATATCAATTAACTTAATCACTGTTCATTACTTTTATATTTCAAAATGTAATTCAAGTATCATAGATTCAAATTCAAGCTCACCAGAAAAGCAGACGTGGTTAAATGATTAAGAGCTCAAACTAATTCAACTTACATTAAAATGATCTGCAGAGCAATAAACTGTAGACTTCTCCGATATATCACTGACATTTCTCCGGCACGCCTAAATCCATTTCTTCCTAGTTTTTGGGTCCTTTGGAACATTGATAAATAATTTATCTGGAGTGGTATGCGATATATTAGTGCCCATTGGAACTATAGGCATATACCATTTATAACCTTCAGCCTCACTAACTGCGCTGAATTCGTGTTTAGTCCAAACCTTCACACTTAGATATTACTCAAGGCAATACAGATCTGGTCACTAAACAAGATGTTCAGTAAAGAACATATAGCCTACTTTCTCCTAAATGTATGAGTATAGTTATAACTCGTTGTTATTATCAAAGAGTATAATAGAACTATTCTTTGTTGAAGACCTTAGAAACGATTTACCTCTACCAAACGCCACAACCTAGATAAAAACTGCTACCATCATTGAAGAAAGAAAGATAAGAAGTATATCAAGAATGTTATGGATCTGGAGACATAATCGACCGGACTGGCTGCGTGGCTCAGCGGTAACGTTCTCGCTTGCTGGGCCCTAGGTTGCAGGTTCGTATCCTGGCGCAGTCAGCTGGCATTTGAGGGTGCACAAATGCGAGGGAGCCGTATCAGAACATTTACTGGCACGTTAAAGATCCCCTTCGGGCCAAAATTCCGGCAGCCCGGTGTCTCTAAAAACAGCAGTAGTTAAAAGGGATGTAAAACCAATAACATTATTATTATTATTATTATTATTACATATACGACCTGCCGTGGGCAACATCCAACTTTGAGTTGAGGCATGTCTTTACACGTCTGGTTGTGCATGGCTTTCACAACCCTAATTGAATTAACAAATCTTTCCATGACCCTACAGAGACGTGTGTATACAAACTATGTGGATATTTTCGATTGCTATTTGCCTGAAATAAAAGTAGTAATTAATAACCTGAACTAACACAACGGCTTGAATTCAGTTTCTATGTGAAATCGTTTTGTTCTTTACTTCAAATAACATTTTCAAGTAACGCAAAATAGGCTGTTACAAACCCTTTAAAATAAAAAGTAAAAATGTATCGTAGTATCATCTTGTCATTCTTCAAATTCGATGCGCATAGAATGCCAATGGTATAGTAATCAATGGAGCCCCACGTAGACTAGTCGTGACATCTAGTGGTGAAATATCGAACAATATAATCCTAACAGAGCGAGTGCATTCTAGCGGCCAGAAGAAGAAACTTTTCAATAAAATCTGGAAGTTAATAAGTAGATCGGCGTGCAGTTACCTTTTTGGCACCTAGATGTCTCGAGTAAATCTGCTGGCGAATTATGTTTTAATTAAATATATATTTTACACCATAATATGCACAATATAACGCTTAATTTTAAAACGTCTGAGTCATTACAAAACAATAAACATATAACATTTCAAGCAAAAAATCTAGCTCTGACTGGGTTTGAACCATAGGCATTTGACCGATAGGCTAACGCTCTACCACTGAGCTAATTGTGTCAACGAATATCGTTCTATATAAAATGACTTACATAGAACTTGTTAGCAAATAATGATTTATACTAAACGATTTCATCACTGGAGTATATTATTTATATATAAAGCATTTCATACAAAGTTTATTTATTTTGTATCAGTACGCTATATTGCATGCAATACTCAAATTAGTGAAATATAAGTCAGGCACAAGATATCCGCTGCCATCTTGTCTTATTACTGAATCAGCTCAGCTTTTTAAAATCACGTCTGCACTATAGTATTACAAAATAAACTTTTAATTTCGAACGTGCCTCTTTCTTTAGAACAGTTAAAACGATTCTCGGCTCGATAATCGGAACTGGTGGGTCCCATGATATGGATTATAAAGTTTGCATAATTCGCACGGCCGCCATCCTGAAATGGTATGGCGGACGACCTTGTAGTTTGGTCACAAGACGCATCCTATACGAAGGTATATTGTTACCAAATTTGGTAGAGATCGGATGATTTGGTTAGTCGTTATTTGATTTTACGTTTTGAACGTTTGAGTGGCCGCCATTCAGTTTTAGTACAGATGGCGGCGATATAAAACATGACACTGAGGTGTCCTTTGCTTGTTCTACCTCTGTACCAAATTTCGTTCAATTCGGTTTCACCGTGTTCGAATTGATAGGGGGGGACAGACATTCAGAGTACACACACTCACACACACACAGACACACACACATACAGACTCACACACACATATGCACACACACACACACAGACTCACACACACACATACACACACACAGACAGACACACTTTTTTCGCCCTGTGTCGATCTCATAAGTCTACTTTCATTTTTTGCAAAAATCGAAAGTAGGCTAAAAAAAGGGAGAAATACGAGTACAGTGTCTCAAAACATGGCATGTGTTTTTTTCGCATCAAATACCATCAACATAGACGATAACGTCAGACCAATAAGATCGTGTACTTGCGTCACGTGACATTTGTGTATCTTAATTCGGATTTTTATCATGTTTGGAGTTAATATTCGTACATTCTGACCACATTTTTGAATTCTGCATGAAATTTTGAATCAGATTAGCACATTTTAAATAAAGACCCCGGATCATGCATGTTCCCTATTATGCTAACCATAACTGTTAGTTGGTTGGTTCGTCTGTTCAGGGACTGGGACAACGCGGTCATGTAACCCCGTGTACTTTGTGTGTGTGTAGAATCTGTCTGATAACCGGTGTTAATTGTAATGACTGTATTAGTGTGAGTTATCTGTTTTAAAACTCAAGTAAGGACTGTAGACTTTGCATTTTTCAAATAGTTCCCACTTTTGCCACCAAACGCCACCACAACGACTACTAGTTCAGAACTTAGCTACTAGACGCCACCGCTGTCGGCTCTTGGCAACGAACGTAGGAGCCTAAGAGCGTTGTTTACATTCTTAACCTATATAATTGAGCATCACACTGTTGTAATTACTGGAAGGTTCTTTAACATGCCATAAATCTATGACATGGGACCGCCGGCTTTACTTCTGTTAATTTGGTGCAATTTCAAATTAATTTACGATGTAAATTTGACGTATGCATGATGTGAGCGTTGTCTGCGACATAGCTGTTGAAACAAACCTTTTCAACAAATATTCCTTTTTACTTTTATTGTTTCTCATCCACACGACTACTATACTAATCTTTCGGAGGTGTGAGTTACAAATAATATATGTTATCTTTAGTCTCTATGTACATTTTAGTCCCCACAGGGAAGGGGGGCCGCAATGAGATCTTGCGCCGCCTGGAAGCCTTGCCAGGGCCGTCTCTGCATCTGTCGTCCAAAACCTCCCTCATCCTAAGAATATAAATATAAAGAACAAGATACTCTAAAAAATAGGAATCAATATTAATATAATTATTGAAATCCAAGATCACCAAGAAAACGAGCTGAATTCTCATTCGAAACTCATTGTTTGTATTGTACCCGTGAGTGCACTGACTACAACAAATGCAGCAATGCTACAAAGGAGAATGGAAGAGCGTCACAACTATAGAATTCATCAACAACGAATGTAAAACTGCACTTGAGCGAAACTGTGAGTGGGGAAATGAAGTACTGTACTTCATAGACTGAGCGTTAGGCTGTAATTGATCTTGTAGCTGTGGGGGAAAATACCACCGATAATGCTTAAGTACTTTCGAAAGTAAAGGATCTAAAAACCTGGAGAAGAGGGCAAGATAGGAGGGAGCAGGGTTGATGATAAAAGAGATGCTGCATTTGAAAATTTCTTCCTCACTGTGGAAAGTAGGCCTAATGATGAGTGCCGGTACTCAATCAAACAAATACAAAATATGTTTGCCATTCTGCATCCGCCAGTTGAGCCCTATACTCATATGTATTTGAAAAGAGAAATTGTAAATCATTTTGGAGAATCAGGTTTTGTATCAGATATTCCAGGGAAAGATTCAGTTATTTTCTTTTAAAGAAACAGCTTCACACTTCTTGAATGACGAATGGTACAGAAGCCGTTGCTTTGATGGAGAGGAAGAAGAGGTAAGAATCTTGAATAATAATAATAATAATGTTATTGGTTTTACGTCCCTTTTAACTACAGAGGCTTTTAGACACGCCGGGGTGCCGGAATTTTGCCCTGAAAGGGGTCTTTAACTTGCCAGTACGTGTACTAACACGGTTCCCTAGCATTTTAGCACCCTCAAATGCCAGCTGACTGAGCCAGAATTCGAACCTGCAACCATGGGCACAGCAAGTGAGAACGATGAATGTTGAAAACAGCAGCCAAATCATTCAACAAAATATCGAGGCACATGCATATGAATGCTCACTGTTTCCCACGCTAATGGCAATGAACAACTCGTTGATGAAGTGATACCTGGGATCACACTGATCTACTGGTCCTCTTGGTTGCCGTTGCACAGGGTGAACACAATATGAAAATGATTATGCCTCGAAAAGGTAAAACCACACACAAGATTCGCGATATACGTGGCATTCAATCCCAAATAGGAGATAAGAATGGCGTTTTTCTACCTCTGCATGCTTTCACCGGCTGTGACACTGATATGAAATGGGGAAAACTACACCTGGGAAATATTGCAACAAGCATTAAGCTAAAGAAAATCTTCTGGTCTTCAATTAACTCTGTGAATCACTAGACGCCCCTGAAAATGCTGTTGAAGCTTTATTTCTATCAACATACAATGCAAGTGGCTCAGGCGACTTGAACACTGCTCGCCATCAGCTGTACCAAACAACCAATCCACGCTCAATTCAGGTTGGATGTATTGCCGCCAACGACTGCAGAGGCACAACGACACTCGTTACGAGCTTACCACCAGGTTCAGCAGTGGCTCAACGTTAGAAAGGACCTACTCCAGTTTGGCTGGAAGAGAGAAGAAAGAAGTGTCCGTCCAAGCACATCAACCTTGCCTCCATCACCAACAGATATACACTACATTCCTTCCTGTGCAACAAAAACTGTGAGTGCCAGAATAGTTGGACTGAAATGTTCAACATTGTGTAGTTACTGCGCCAGCCACGGTTGTAGGAACAAAGATGCAGAAGATGAAATAGATGACGGAGACGAGTTCTTGGGATCAATATAGCTGATATTGAGGAATGTTAATGATAAAACACTATTGCTCATTAAGTAGCTTCTGTAGAAATTATAGTGCGTACATATGTATTGAGCCCGAATCCGCTCATGTCTTCAATATTTCTTCGAGAGCATGCTTACTCATTGAGCTCACATTTGCAGAAAACACTCTAAAGCTTCCTCATGATTGCGACGCTATTTTGACTTCGCCGAGAATAGCTTATTTTATTCATGGAGATATTTTACATACAATTCTGCTACTACATATCTCAGGGGCTTATAATACGTAATTCTGCATTATTTACGACGTCACTATGCCTGTGTATTCGGTAAATTACGTTTGAGGTAAAGGTATCTACACCGCGGATATTCGGAGTTCATGTAAGTGAACACTCAACAACTTACAATTTCCTTGGTACCCAGGAAGGAGTTCCTGATTACTTTACACCATGTTAAGAGTCCAGTCAGGTTGGACGTACATCTTTCATAGTCCGTCATTTTGACGAAGATCACGTTTTAGTGCTAGGAAGCACTGGTGAATATTATCTGCAGCCATCGTGCTGATTAAACAAGTGTCGTGTAAGATTTACACATCATTAAGCCGCATTAGGCTGACGTATTAATATTTTCTACAAGAAACTGTAATTTTTGTGATAAAACTATTTTTTCCATAATCAACATATGGAGGACTTGTAATTTTTCGACCACGCTGTAAAAGCATGTCAAGTTGCGAAATATTCGAGCTACATTAATCAGAAGTAATTCAACGGATATAGCTCAAGAAATGATCACCGTCAAGGTTACGCACCTTTTATATTTCATTGTGATGGCCGTGATATTGTGCGATTTTTTTTGCTTGTGGAAGTTGTATATTCAATGAGAGAGATATCAACTGAATATCTTAGAATCTGTGGCATGAATAATAAGGCCATTTTTGAATACCTGCAGACGTTTAGAGTCAGTGTTTGCATTTTTGTACAGTATATGTTATCATCCCCATACCAAAGATAGTGGGAGCTGACAGATGTGAAGTTTCCGGTAAATCAGCTTGATTACTCATGCTTCAAAGATCCTGTCTAGAATAATTTACAAGAGGATTGAAAGCCAGATAGAAATGGAGTTGGGTGAAGACCAGTTTGGTTTCAGGAGAAATGTAGGAACAAGGGAAGCTGTACTAAGTCTTAGGCTGATTTTGGAAGGTAGAATAAGGAAAGATAAGAGAACGTTCATGGCATTTGTAGACTTAGAAAAGGCTTTTGATAACGTTGATTGGACTAAATTGTTTGACATTTTGAAATCTATTGGAATATAGTACATGGATAGGAGGGTGATATATAATCTATACAGAAACCAGACAGCAGTCATTCGAGCTGAAGGACATGAGAGAGAAGCTGGTATTCAGAAAGGTGTAAGGCAAGGCTGCAACTTATCACCCATACTTTTCAATCTTTACATTGAACAAACAATGAAGGAAATTGGAGAAAAATTTAAAGTAATAATAATAATAATAATGATGATAATTGTTGTTTTAAGGGGCCTAACATCTAGGATATCGGCCCAAAAATTTAAAGTGGGAGTGAAGATTCAAGGAGAAATAATTTCAACTCTGAGATTTGCTGATGACATCGTCATCTTGGCCGACAAGCCTGAGGATTTGAATGAGTTTTTGAATGGTATGGATTCCGTCTTACGGAAGGAATTCATGATGAAAATTAATAAATGTAAAACAAAAATACTGGAATGCAGTCGAAATAAATCAGAAACCTCTATGGAGATCAAATTGGCAGGTGAAAAGCTGAAGGAAGTAGGAGACTTCTGTTACTTAGGAAGCAGAATAACCAGTGATGGACGAAGCAAAGAGGATATAAAAAGTAGGTTGGCTCAGGCAAGGAAAGCCTTTCTACAAAAAAGGAATCTGTTGACATCGAATATAGATTTAGGTATTAGGAAGTCATTTTTGAAAGCCTTTGTCTGGAGCGTGGCGCTCTATGGAAGTGAAACTTGGACTATTGGTGCAGCAGAAAAGAGGAGAATTGAATTATTTGAAATGTGGTGTTACAGGAGAATGGTGAAGATCAGATGGGTAGATAGGGTTACAAACGAAGAGGTATTAAGGCGAGTGGGAGAGGAGAGATGTTTCTGGCGACTGCTAATGAATAGAAGAGATAGGTTAGTAGGACACATACTAAGACACCCAGGAATAGCAAGCTTAGTTATGGAAGGAAGGGTCGAGGACAAGAACTGTAGGGGTAGACCAAGGTTAGAATATGTTAAACAGATAGCCTCGGATGTAGGGTGTGGTAGCTATATGGAGATGAAACGATTGGCTCAGGACAGGGAGGCACGGAGAGCTGCATCAAACCAGTCAAAAGACTGAAGACTCAAACAAACAACAACTTTGTGTTACTTCTAAGAAATTTAACGATTATCGTCACAATGGCGAGTGATACTAGCCACGTGTTGTATATTCTTCGCTTTGTACACGTGCTGTTCGCCATGGAGTAGACCCACAATGTGAGGGAAACGCATTCGGAATGACTACCGCTTGAGGGGGAATATCCAGCAAGATCGCCATGGATAACCAATGTGACGAGGAGAATGAGGTGAAGAGGCCTTGCTTTTGGAGCCTGATAAACTCTCCACAGGATCGGAGATAAAATACCCCTCTCCTCCTGACAACAGAGAGGTGAACTACACAGTTATGTAACCGTGAGTCCTGTTTTCTCCTTGTACAAGGTATGTCCATGTAGATTTATAATATGAGCATTATTTGAGCCGAAACTGATAGCGACCACACCAGCAGGATTATCATAAGATTATGTCTTTCATTCTGGTACTGGGACAATCTTTGGTTAGCCACTTTAAACGTATTTTTATACGGTGGTGCACATGTACAGTTTATGTTTTTCAGTGTATAAAATATCAGGCATGTGAAAGCTGAATTTCATGTCAGACGACTGACATCTTAACCCAAAAGATGAGATCTTTATAACTTTAGGGAACACCCTGTAGTGGGACCCCTTAATTTACTCTGATTCAGTATTTTCGTATCAGTTGACAGTCGAGAGCCAATGTCAGATTTTTGTATGGTGTATTTAACGTTTTGTGGCCACATTTTACCACAATAGTTCCGAGTGGGATCGAGCACATGTCTTGTAAGACCAATTTCATCTGGACATGAAGCCAGGAGTGTATAGAATCGTATAATTTCAACCAACACAGCAGAGCTAGGTGTTATTATTTTTGGTAAGTACCAAGCCAAGAGCACGGAACTTGAAGTTCAGAACTAGGACGGGAGACACTGAAATATCTCCCATGCCAGGGCAGTTAGTCTGCATGTGTGAATAGTCTTCGTTTTTATTATCTTTACTATTAATTCAACGTCACATCTTTAGAGAGGTCTTTGTGATGAACACTCTAATGGAAATAATGAACAATGTTATAGGAATCTGCGGAACACTGTAGGACTTTAGAAAGTGTTGTCGTCAGATTGGAAATGTGCACAGTTCAAGAAATGTAAAGTAGTCAGAGCCACGCGCAGTGATGAGTTAGGAGGTGTTGTGAAGCGCCCGGCTGCAGGCTGGCGAATGAACTGGTTATTTCTCCAGGCTTTCAACGCGAGACTTACTTATTGATCTTTGCTTTTACTTCAGACGTCACAGAACATTTGTGGAATGCGAAGGTCAATGTTATAGGAGTAATTTGTAGGCTTTGGTGACAGCAGTTGATCGCTGTGAACACATTGTACCGCCACTTTATGCGAGAGAATGTCCATGTATTGGAGCATCTTATTTTTCGCTGGTGACTCTGATCATCTAGTAAGTTGTAATAAAGGTTTATTCCTCAATGTAAATTGAACCCGTTTATGTGTAAGGCTAGCCAACTCATGTTATTGTTGTGTCTTAGAACACAGATTATTGTAAGGGTAGAAGGAAAGAATATCCCCTTTGGTATTAATGAATTCCGGCAATATTGAGCCCGAGGGCAAGATTGACCGATGATTATATGCGTGCAAATGGTGTGTTCCGCGCTACACAGTTGTGTTATTGTACTCGAGCCATTCTTAGCTCACGGTATTATTGTTGACGATTAGAGTCATATCTTCGAGTTTATCTCTGAGGAGATTTCTGTAGCCTACGACTGGTAGACTAAACCAACTAAACCTTTTACATAAAACTGAATATAAATCAGTATTTCTCACTCTACTAAAACGACGTGATAATTAATTTATTAATTTCAGCATCATAATTTTGGAACTATTTGCTTTACGGTTTACTCCGACACCTTGTTCTACGTCATTTCCTTATGGAAGTGAACCCTTAACTAAGCTAACACTACTTGAAATCTACAACATGAATTGCTGGAACCAGTAGTTCATACATCATAGTCCGCGTGATTCAAAGCAACGTAAGTCGTAATGCTGATTACGCTATGCCAACATAACTCACATTCTTGAGATGGCGATTGGGGGCAAAGAGCTTTCCTAATCTGCGTACGTAGGCTTGTGTCCGAGTGTTTGTTGACTTATTTCCGAGTGTATAACCTGGATTGTACCCTGTTAGCTGTAAGAGTGTATTCTTATGTAATGTTTTTTTTTCTTGATAGTCTCTGGTCGGCTATCATTAGCTTTTGTGTTAATCTTTTGGTTACGATGCGTCTCGTCGTAATATTTTCATTAAATTCAGGATTTAGACAGATATTAAATGTAATTGTACACGTGGACGTGGTACCATCCAAACTAAGGGATTGGTTAGCTCAGCTGTTAAATGTAAATTTTACCGAGTCATTTGCTTGTGACTTGCTTTCGTGTTAGATCCGTTTGTGGCACGCGCCTAGATTTGTTGTTGCTTTTTCTTTGTAATCAGGTCTTTCGCGAGGGTTAGTTAATTTTACTTAGTTTTTCTTGACACAACCATTGTAACTATTTATCGGAATAGCCGAATTATTTAACCCTAAGAAGTAGGGTAGGGGTTTCATTATTGAATAAAACATTCACGAAATTTTACTTAAGACTGGATCCCTTTGTTGTTAGTTTGTGTTTTGCAGGTGTATTTCTTTGGGCGAGCAAATGGACCGGATCTCTGGGATCAAGACTCTCGTGCTACGCAAGCCCTTAAAGAAATTGATCCGATCCTCTCAGGGATTGGGTTCGAAGGACGGGGTCGTTCGCAGTACCATACCATTTATTTCGGTGGGTGATATCACCTCCTCTAACGGGCTCATTACATGTACTCGTATTATTTAATTATCACAATTAAATGGGGAATTTAGAATTACGCGTTTCAACTCTCAAGTGTCCATGATCTCTGTGTTAAAGTGAGGAGAACAACACCAAGTTTATTAGATTCGTTCTGGTGCTTGCTAAAATTTGTTAATTGATTTATTATTGTGAGGTTTGAAGCCATTTCTCAGTGTTGCCAAAGTAAACAAAAGTTTGTTGCTTTTCAGTCGGTCAACACGAATGTACCCAAATAAAGCTGGGTTGTGCCCTAATCCTGAAATAAATTACATGAGATTAATAAATACACTAGGATGACCAGTTTCGATCGTCAAGCGATCATCATCAGATCCATTTCACTTAGGCTATAGCATCTATGTTTGAGAATACAGGTGAAAAATACATACAATATGTACAATATTAGTTGCAGTGTTGGTAATGCAAATTTCAGTGTATGCTAAATGTGGTATATCTAATGTTAGGTAAAATTCTAAAATGGTGATGAAAATCCGGAATTTATCTGTTCGGCGTGATTATATGGCTGCTCGCCTCGCCAGTATACGAAATGTTATGGACTGAACGATCTAGTATCAGACGCAGATTCTCTTATGAATACACTCGTATAAAACACTGTTGCAAACGTCAAAAACCAATTCCCGACTACACAATCCTCCTTATTTACCTTAATACAGCCGAAATGAAACCATTTCTCACTTAGTGCAATTTTGCATACGTCCCCCTTAAATTGCATTTTGTGACAATTTTGAATCTAAATTACATTTTGTAAGTATTTTCTATCTAAATTGCATTTTGTAAATATTGTCAATTCAAATAAAAGTACAGTAAGTATGTAGTTAGTTTTAGTTGTAAGTAGGTAGTTAGTTTGTCTATTAGATATATGTCATTGTTCTATTATGCTGTGAAGTGTGAGTGTGTCTGGTAGCACTTGCATTGTTTATTAGTTATAGTTCATTGTTTCAGTAGACTGTGTTGTGTGAGGGTGCATGTGAGTGTGCCTGTTGACAGAATGTTTTAGTGGTAGTATTTGTTGTTGGTGGAACTTATGTTTTTTGTTAGTAGAGTTTTGGTATTTAATTGTTAGTACGGTAGAAGGTTAGTATTTTTGTTAGTAGAATTGCTCTTTACTTATTCTGAAAGGGAGTAGCAGCCTTTCAGAATAAATCAATTCTTTACTAGTCTTATAGACGGTTAAGATATTGATAATATAAGCCAATAATGGCTACACTGCGTCCTGCTGCACGGCTGAAAGCAACGGGAAACTACAGCCGTATGCTATTCCCGAGGATATGCACCTCTCTATGCATAATTACATGTGATGATGGCCTCCTCCCTTGTAAAATTTCAATCCGGAGGTAAACTAGTCCCCCGTTCGGATCTCCGGGTGGGGACTACTCGAGAGGGGGTTAACATCACAGAAGTGACAAAGAGGAAATCTGACATTCTACGGATCGGAGCGTGGAATGTTAGAAGTCTGCTAGGAAGTGGAAGGTTAGAAAACTTAGAAAGGGAAATGGATAGGTTGAGGTTGGATTTGGTTGGGATTAGTGAAATGCGCTGGCAGGAAGAACAGGACTTTTGGTCAGGAGACTATAGGGTCATTAGCACTAAATCAAACAATGGCCAAGCAGGGGTTGGCCTCATATTGAGTAGGAAACTTGGACAGCGGGTGGAATATTATGAGCAATATAGTGAACGGATTATTGTAGCAAAAATCAATACAAAACCTACCTGCACTACAGTGGTACAAGTCTATATGCCTACCAGTCAAGCTGATGATGAGGATGTTGAAAAGGTCTACGAAGAAATAGACGAAATTCTGAGGTATATCAAGGGTGATGAAAATGTTATAGTAATGGGAGATTGGAATGCTGTGGTAGGAAAAGGGAGAGAAGGGAAGATAGTAGGAGATTTCGGATTAGGTGAAAGGAATGATCGAGGAAGCAGGCTGGTAGAATTCTGCACCGAGCATGAATTGGTCATAGCTAACACCTTATTCAATAACCACAATAGAAGAATATACACATGGATGAGACCAGGAGATACAGGGCGTTACCAAATCGACTTCATTATGGTCAAGCAGAGGTTTCGAAACCAGATTTTGGATTGTAAAACATATCCTGGTGCTGACATAAACTCTGATCACAATCTGGTTGTAATGAAATGCAGATTAAAGTTGAAGAAACTGAAGAAAAGTCAAAAGCCAGAAAGGTGGGCAATAGACAGACTGAAAGAGAAGGATGTAAACGAAAGATTCAAGAAGAGTATAAAGGAAGGACTAATGAAAAACCCTAAACAAACTTCAATTGCAGACGAATGGGCACTTTTGAAGAATGAAATAACAAAATCCGCAGAAGAAAACATTGGTAGGAAAGAAAGAATAGGTAGAAAACCGTGGATCACTCAGGATATACTAGAATTGATGGATGAAAGACGGAAACACAAGAATCTAAGAGATGAAAAGGGGAAAGCAGAATACAGACGTCTGAGAAATGAGGTTAACAAGAAGTGCAAGGAAGCGAAAGAAGAATGGTTGAAAGAGAAATGTGCTGGTATAGAAAATTGTCTGAAATTAGGAAAAGTAGACACAGCTTATCGAAGGATTAAGAATACTTTTGGGGAAAAGAAGACTAAGTGCTGTAATATTAAGGACACAAATGGAAAGCCTCTAACAGATAGGGAAGAAAAGGTTGAGAGATGGAAAGCTTACATAGAGAGTTTGTATAAGGGAAAGGAGATTGAGAATCATGTAATGGAAAGAGAGGAGGAAATTGATGAGGATGTGAAAGGAGATTTAATATTGAGATCAGAATTTGATAGAGCTTTGGAAGACTTAAGCAGGAACAAAGCACCAGGCATAGATGATATACCGATTGAGTTGCTACGCTGCATAGGAGATGAAGGTCTGATCAGGTTATTTCACTTGGTGTGTAGGATTTATGAGACAGGTGAGGTACCCCCTGATTTCAAGAAGAATGTAATCATCCCTATACCAAAGAAAGTGGGAGCTGACAGATGTGAAGATTACCGTACAATCAGCTTGATTACTCATGCTTCAAAGATCCTGTCTAGAATAATTTACAAGAGGATTGAAAGCCAGATAGAAACGGAGTTGGGTGAAGACCAGTTTGGTTTCAGGAGAAATGTAGGAACAAGGGAAGCTGTACTAAGTCTTAGGCTGATTTTAGAAGGTAGAATAAGGAAAGATAAGAGAACGTTCATGGCTTTTGTAGACTTAGAAAAGGCTTTTGATAACGTTGATTGGACTAAATTGTTTGACATTTTGAAATCAATTGGAATAAAGTACAGGGATAGGAGGGTGATATACAATCTGTACAGAAACCAGACAGCAGTCATTCGAGTTGAAGGACATGAGAGAGAAGCTGGTATTCAGAAAGGTGTAAGGCAAGGCTGCAACTTATCACCCATACTTTTCAATCTTTACATTGAACAAGCAATGAAGGAAATTAGGGAAAAATTTAAAGTGGGGGTGAAGATTCAAGGAGAAATAATTTCAACTCTGAGATTTGCTGATGACATAGTCATCTTGGCCGACAAGCCTGAGGATTTGAATGAGTTTTTGAGTGGTATGGACTCCGTCTTACAGAAAGAATTCATGATGAAAATTAATAAATGTAAAACAAAAATACTGGAATGCAGCCGAAATAAATCAGAAACCTCTATGGAGATCAAATTGGCTGGTGAAAAGCTGAAGGAAGTAGGAGACTTCTGTTACTTAGGAAGCAGAATAACCAGTGATGGACGAAGCAAAGAGGATATTAAAAGTAGGTTGGCTCAGGCAAAGAAAGCATTTCTACAAAAAAGGAATCTGCTGACATCGAATATAGATTTAGGTATTAGGAAGTCATTTTTGAAAGCCTTTGTCTGGAGCGTGGCGCTCTATGGAAGTGAAACTTGGACTATTGGTGCAGCAGAAAAGAGGAGAATTGAAGCATTTGAAATGTGGTGTTACAGGAGAATGATGAAGATCAGATGGGTAGATAGGGTTACAAACAAAGAGGTATTAAGGCGAGTGGGAGAGGAGAGATGTTTCTGGCGACTGCTAATGAAGAGAAGAGATAGGTTAGTAGGACACATACTAAGACACCCAGGAATAGCAAGCTTAGTTATGGAAGGAAGGGTCGAGGACAAAAACTGTAGGGGTAGACCAAGGTTAGAATATGTTAAACAGATTGCCTCCGATGTAGGGTGTCGGAGCTATGTAGAGATGAAACGATTAGCTCAGGACAGGGAGGCATGGAGAGCTGCATCAAACCAGTCAAAAGACTGAAGACTCAAACAACAACAAAATCAACTATGGTTATACTGTAATCATGCATGCTGATACTTATCCGGTTGTCTTCCTAACTGGGACTTCAAGCAGTTTTGTGTTCACTCTGGTACCAGTTATAGTCGACTAACCCGGGTGTTAACTGGACGAGACTGGTTCTTCCCCCTCTCCCCCTTTTGATACTATGTTCGCTCTGAGGTGAGTGCCATGTTTATTTGTGCGACGTTGCCAAGTCTAGATAAGAATGTATGTTATTGAATACAGGAAGATCTACAACTATTAAAGACCGTGGAAATATCTTCGCCACGCGTGGACTAAATAGCCATTTAAACTAAGCGGTACACGGTCTATTGAAGACGTCCCGGCACCTTTAATACTGCTGCGCATAACGGGCTAGGATTATTGCAGAAAAAAGTACATAGTACACCTGATCCAAATGACATTTACCTATAACCACCGCTATTTCCCCCTTATTTTTATCTAGCTTGGCTGTATCACTATGTTGTGTCTTGTTTTCGACAGGGTGTGTTTTTAGTAGAGTGAAAAGAGGTGAACTCTCCATAAAAGTGTGTTTATTTAGATTGTTGGAATTGTTTTGTTTGGCTAGGTGAATCTCGATTGCTTCCTTTATGTCGAGAGCTCTGCCTTTCGATTCGTGATGAATTATTTTAGGTCAGTTTAGATTTTAGTAAAGCTGTGCCCTGTGTCACACATATGTTCGCATACGGCATACTAGTTAGGAAGTCAACCTGAGTATCAGCCTGCATTATTACAGTATAACCATAGTTCATTATAACGTGTATCTACTCGTCTTCCGCTCTGTCCAATGTAATTGTCTTGACAACCAGTGTCTTGGCATGTAATAGAATATACCCCTGACTTAGTATACGGGTCTTGTTTCTTTAGATTACTATTTTGCAGGTGCCTCCCGGTCGTATTATTCGTTGTGAATGCTATTTTATGCCTTGATTTTTGAAAATATATTATCTCGACATAACAATCGAACGTAAAGACAACGAGCTTTCATATTCCATATTTCGGAAAGCCACACAAACTTCGCATGTATTAGCGGGGTTCAATTCAATGGTGCACAGGGCTTTAAACATACCTGTGTCAAAAGATAATTATAATAAGGAAATAAGAACCATTAAACAAATAGCAAAAGAAAACAATTTCCCGCCAAGCAAAATATACAAATTGTAGCCAATCAAAAATAAAGATAAAATGATTCCAAAACCGGACATTAATGAGAAAACATTCAACTACGTGAATGCGATTACATACAAAATCACTATTCAAAAAGCAAGGCATAAAAAATAGCATTCACCACGAAAAATAGTCATCTAAATAAACAAGACCCGTATTCAAAGTCAGGGGTATATTCTATTATATGCCAAGACACTGGTTGTCAAGCTAATTACATTGGACAGAGCGGAAGACACACCCTGTCGAAAACAAGACACAACTTAGCGATACAGCCAAGCTAGTTAAAAATAAGGGGGGAAAATAGCGGTGGTTATAGGTAAATGTTATTTGGATCAGGTGTACTATGTACTTTTTTCTGCAATAAACCTAGGCCGTTATGCGCGGCAGTATTTAAGGTGCCGGGACGTCTTCAATAGACCGTGTACCGCTTAGTTTAAATGGCTTATTAGTCCACGCGTGGCGAAGATATCTCCAAGGTCTTTAATAGTTTAAGATCTTCCTGTATTCAATAACACACATTCTTATCTAGACTTGACAACGTCACACAAATAAACATGGCACTCACCTCAGAACGAACATAGTAACAAAAGGGGGAGAAAGGGAAAAACCAGTCTCGTCCAGTTAACACGCAGGTTAGTCGACTATAACTGGTACCAGAGTGAACACGAAACTGCTTGAAATCCTAGTTAGGAAGTCAACCTGAGTATCAGCCTGCATTATTACAGTATAACCATAGTTGATTTTGTATAACCATATAATCACCCCGAACAGATAAATTCCGGATTTTTATCACCATTTTAGAATTTCACCTAATATTAGATATACCACATTTAGCATACACTGACATTTGCATTACCAACACTGCAACTAAATAATTGTACATATTGTATATATTTTTCACCTGTATTCCCAAACATAGATGCTATAGACTAAGTGTAATGGATCTGATGATGATCGCTTGACGATTGAAACTGGTCATCCTAGTGTATTTATTAATCTCATGTAATTTATTTCAGGATTAGGGCATAACCCAGCTTTATTTGGGTACATTCGTGTTGACCGACTGAAAAGCACCACACTTTTTTATTTATTATTATTATTACAGTGTGATATTGAGAGCCTCCGTGGCTTAGGCGGCAGCACGCCGGCCTCTCACCGCTGGGTCCGTGGTTCAAATCCCGGTCACTCCATGTGAGATCTGTGCTGGACAAAACGGAGGCAGACAGGTTTTTCTCCGGGTACTCCGGTTTTCCCTGTCACAATTCCATTCCAGCAACACTCTCCGCTATCATTTCATTTCATCTGTCATTCATTTAATCATTGCCCCAGGGGAGTGCGACAGGCTTCGGCAGCCGGCACAGTTCATATCCTCGCCGCTAGATGGGGGCTTCATTCATTCCATTCCTGACCCGGTCGGTTGACTGGAAGCAGGCTGTGGATTTTCATTTTCATTACAGTGTGATATTCTAAATTGTATACACACCGTTACTCATGTAATTCACTAAACCTTGAACACAAGGCAAAACTAATGCATATCGAAATACAAATTGCGGCTCACATTATAATCCCCTAACGTGCAATTGAATTACATTAGTAAATAATCTTGACTTTAACACAATGATCAGGATCTGATGATGCCCACTTGAGGGTCGAAACTCGTAATTCTAAATTGCAACATTTAATCGTGATAATTAACTAATATGTGTAATTTCTTCCAGTGGAGTGTGTTTACATATTTCTATATCTTGTTCCCCGCCCATTCATTGGGCACAATTGTGTTGACCAACTGAAAAGCTCCAAAGACAATTTTTAGCCTATTTTCATTTCATGAAAGAAATAGGCTTATGATATCACCTTTTGTCCGTGTGTCTGTGCGTGCGTGTGTGATTCGTGTGTGTGTGTGTGTCCCTAATAACGGCTGGAGCAAATTCAATGAAACTCGGTAAGGTCATGGTACTAATTCAGCCGACCCCAACCGTGCATTTTATACCTTATTTCGTCTCAGCAATCCAACATGGCGGCTGTGCGAAATATTTCACCGGCTTTATATATCTCCAATACTATTACTGATATCACCCTGAAATTTTCTATTGTGATAAAGGGCACTACTAGAAGTTCACGTATGAGACTTTCAAACACCTGTTGACTACAAAACGAACATGGCGGTCAATCGAAGTTGAAACTTTTAAATACACTTGTCTCGCGATTTAACCATCAGAACGCAGTGAAACATGTTTATGCACATTGTAATGCAATGGCAGCTAATTTAGTTCAATTGTTGACATAATCGCAAGATGGCGGCTGTGCGAAATATTTCACCGGCATTGTATATCTCGGAAACAATTACAGATATCACCCTGAAATTTTGTAAGGTGATAAACAGCACTACGAAAAGGTCATCTATGAGGCTTTCAAAAATCTGTTGTCTATAAAACGAACATGGCTGCCAAGCGAAATTTATACTTTTAAATAGACTTTTCTCGCGATTTAACCATCCGAACACAATGAAACTTCGTACAGCAAATGTTTAAATACATTGTAATGCACTGGCATAAAATTTAGATCAATTGTCTACATAACCTCAGGATGGCTGCTGTGCGAAATATTTCTCCCGCATTCTATATCACCGAAACAATTACCGATATCAGCCTGACATTTTGTACGCTGGAAACGAGTACTACTAGAAGTTCATCTTTCTGACTTCTAAAAACATGTAAAATTCAAAGTGAACATGACGGCCAAGCGAAGGAGAATTTCTTTATAGACTTTTCTCGCGATTTAACCATCTGAGCGCTGTGAAATATTGTACAGTAAATTTTAATACACATTGTTATGCACTGGCATGTAATTTAGTTCTATTGTTCACATAACCACAAGATGGCGGCTGTACGTTATATTAATATTATTTTTTTATTTCTTGTGTATTAATCATGCGATCCAAGTGAACGTTTGAATAATGAATCTACGCAGAAATCGTCATCTAATAGTACATAACTCTATGGCTTACATATATAAAAATCCAACATGGCACCAACCGAAATATTTAGACTTTTCTCAATATCTAGTCTACTAATCTGCGATAACAATCAAACTGAAATTTTGTATGTTGATAGAGGCTATTATCATAACTTCACCTATGGGACTTTCAATTACCTGGTGAGCACAAATACAACATGGCGGCGTCGCGAAATATAAATATTGAAATGGACGTTTCTCGCGATTCAACAATTCGAGCTCAGTAAAACTTGGTACGGTAAATGCTTATACAAATCTAATCTTTTCAATAGCTTTCATAACCACAAGATGGCAGCGGTGCGAAATATTAAAATCTGATCTTCATACCTTGTGTCCTAATCATGCGATTGAAGTTTGAATACTACACCTACACAATAATCTTCATGTAATAGTACATACATACATACATACAAATCTAACATGGCGATCATCCGAAATATTTAGAAGGTTCTCAATATCTACGAATCTATTACAGCAATTAAACTGAAATTCAATATGTTCGATAGGCGCAAAAGGGGAGTTCCAATGGATAAAATATTAAAAAATATAAATTTTCAGATTTGTATACGATGTAAAAGCTGACACTCTGACGTTTAAAATGATGTAAAACACTTGATATTTGTTATTTGCAAAACATGTCTAATATTTATTTAAATAATGCAGTGCGCGTTAGAAAACATTGAGAATGAGAACATACAAAGGCACTTTCTCAGAACATACTTTTTGCACCTAAATCTTATATATAAAAGTGAAAGTCTGTATGTATGTATGTGGGTGGGTGGGTGGGTGTGTTGGTTCCGTATACAAATCTACATCGTTCCACCAATCTCAACCAAATTTTGCATATACATAGTTTAGGACCCAGAAGGAACCGCCGGCTACATGAATTTTCGATAGTCTTTCTCATTCTTCTGATTTCGGCCCTTTTGCAGTCAAGCACAGGCTAATCAAATCATAAAATATACTCATGAAGGAATGGCAAGGCAGATAGTTTCCATGGCAACATAGCTCAAGTCGAGACACGGCCGACTGGATGCCAATAGCGCTCTGCTCTACCGGTATAGAAAATGAGGATCATTACTTGAAATCCCGTTTGTTACTCTGCTACTCACACAGCACTGTCAACCGAGTTTAGCATAACGAAGACTTGACACTATCTTCTACTATATATTTGCCAAATACCACTCACTCACTCATTCATTCATCACGAAATCTCAGAAACCACCGAACGGATTGGAATGAAATTTAGTATGCAGCTTCCCCAAGGGACGCAAATGCCCACTAAGAGAGGATTTTGGGATATTCAGGTTCTAAACGGGTGTTAAGGGGGTAGACCTGCATTTCAATGAATAGCAATATCTCCCGATTGGTTTCATTGGGGGATGTGATACTCGGCACATAAACTCACCATTAAAATTAAGAAGACACGAGTCTGAGGGTTTTTCGATGTGTTGTATATTATGAGGTGAAAGGGGAGAAAAGTGGGGATTGAAAGATTCTTAACGGAGCGTGTATCTCATATACGACATAGGCGAGGAGTTTGAAACTCAGCGGGAAAAAATCAGCATAAAAATAAGTAAATATGTGTTTGACCGTTTTTTCATAAATCCAAATTCTTGGGGGGGGGGGGGCAGAAACAGGAAAGAAAGTGTCCTAACTGATTGACTGAGTGACTCACTCATCAAACTCAGGGGTAAAAAACTGCTTTAAAGTAAGTAAATAGCTGTTCGACAGTTTTTTTGGTCAATCAAATTGAAGGGGTTCATCGGGATGGGTGAACTTCTGAAGGGAAAAAAAATGAAAGAAAATGTCCTGACTCATTCACTCACTCATCATCGCCCAACCAAAAATATTAAAGTTGGAAACATGGCATTTTGGGGATATGTTCGTTGTATGTCAAAACCGTACACTAAGGGAGGATTTTTGGATATTCAGGCTCTAAAGGGGTCTTAAGGGGGTTAAACCTGCATTTCATTGAATAACAATATCTCACGAGTGGTTTAATTTGTGGATGTGATACTCGGCATATAAACTAATCATTAAAAATAAGCAGACATGTGTCTAAGTGTTTTCGATGTGGTGTATTATTATGAGGTGAAAGGGATGAAAAGTGGGGGTTGAAGGATTCCTAACGGAGCGTGTAGGCCTATCTCTTAAAGGACATAAGCGAGAAATTTGAAGCTCAGCAAAAAAAACAGCTAAAAAAAATAAGTAAATCGGTGTTCGACCGTTTTTTCGTAAATTAATTTATGGGGCCAATGGGGTGGGGTGAAATTCTGGGGGGAAAAGGAGAGAAAGAGTCCTAACTGACTACCTCACTCACTCACCAAACTCAGGGGAAAAAGACAGCTTAAAAAATAAGTTAATAAGTGTTCAAGCGTTTTTTCATCAATCCAATTTCAGGGGCCCATGGGGAGGGGTAAAATTCTGGTAAAAATAATTGAAAGAAAATGTCCTGTCTGACTCACTCACTCATCACGCCCAGCGAAAATATTTAAGTTGGAAAAATGAAATTTTGGGAATATGTTCGCTGTATGTCGAAAACGTCAACTAAGGAATGATTTTTGTTTATTCGGGTTTCATTGAATAACGATATCTCATGAGTTGTTTCTTTGGGGATGTGATATTCGTCATATAAACTAATCGTTAAAAATAGTCAGACATATGTCTAAGGTTTTATCGATGTGGTGTATATTATGAGGTGAAAGGGGTGAAAACTGGGGGTTGAGGGATTCTTAACGGAGCGTGTATCTCTTAAACGACATAGGCGAGAAGTTTGAAATTTGGCGGGGAAAAAACAGCTTAAAATACAAGTAAATAAGTGTTCGACCGTATTTTCATAAATCCAATTTAAGGGGCCCTTGGAGAAGGGTGAAATTCTGGGGGAAGAAAACAGGAAAGAAAGTGTCCTAACTGATTGACTCACTTACTCACTCATCAAACTCAGGGGGAAAACAGCTTTAAATAAGTAAATAGGTGTTCGACGGTTAGTTTCATAAATCCAATTTAAGGCGTTCATGGGGAGGGGTGAAATTATCAAAAATAAATGAAAGAAAATGTCCTGACTGACTCACTCACTCATCATCGCCCAGCCAAAATTATTGAAGTTAGAAATATGAAATTTTGGGGATATGTCCGTTGTATTTCGAAAACGTCCACTAAGGAAAGAGTTTTGAATATTCAGGTTCTAAATAGGTGTTAAGGGGGGTAAACGTGCATTTCATTGAATAACAATATCTCACGAGTGGTTTCATTTGGGGATGTGATACTTGGCATATATACTAATCATTAAAAATAAGCTGACACATGTCTAACGGTTTTTCGATGTAGTTATATTATGAGGTGAAAGGGATGATAAGTGGGGGTTGAAAGATTCTTAACGGAGCCTGTATCTCCTAAACGACATAGGCGAGGAGTTGGAAACTCGGAGGAAATCAATCAGCTTAAAAATAAATAAATAAATAAATAAATAAATAAATAACTCGACTAACGAAGAGAATCTTTAACTACATCACCAAGATCAAGGCAACTACATTATGGATAGAGGAAACGAGAAAAGACATGGAGGAAGTGGGGATAAATCCAGAAGACATTTGGAATAGAGATGTGTTTCGAGCTAAGATTGATAAATTCAAGGGGTTCCAGGAAAAGCGATGTAAAAGGGCCAAATCACCTGGTCAGATGAGAGGAGGAGGAACCACAGCGAAAGGATGAAGAAATTTTGGGAGAAGAAAAAAAGACTAACCAACAAATCAGTTGTTTTCCGTGGTTCACAGTAGGCCAAATTCGAAGGAAGAAGAAGAAATAAATAAATAAAATAAATAGGTGTTTGACCGTTTTTTTCATAAATCCAATTTAAGGGGCCTATGGGGAGGGGTGAAATTCTGGAAGAAAAACGTCCACTAAGGAAGGATTTTTGGATGTTCACTCTCATCGACCAACCAAAACTATTCAAGTTAGAAGAATGATATTTTGGGGATATGTTTGTTGTGTGTCGAAAACATCTACTAAGGAGGGATTTTTGGATATTCAGGTTCTAAAGGGGTGTTAACGGGGTTAAACCTGCATTTCATTGAATAACAATATGACACGACTATGACGCGAGCGAAGCGAGGCTAAAAATGAGATGGTGTGTGTCTGAGTATTACTCAATCACGCAAGTACCACTGGTCTGATTTACATGAATTTTACATGGAAATAGCTTATTTACCTGGTTAACATATAGGTTTCTTTTGATTTCAATACTTTGCACTATTTAAAGATGGCGACCATTAAAGTGACGTCACTACACACTTTGGGTTAAAACTTTCATATTTCCATTTTAAATCAAAAGAGAACGCTATGAAATAGCAAACTTTTGATGGTATATACGAGGTTTAAAATTACATTTTCTGTCCGAAAGGTATCTCCAACGGTTAGCGAGTAAAACCAAAAATTTGAACTATAAATCACGGTCAACGCCGAGCGGTGTAGTTGGACAAAATGTTCCATCCTTAATATCCCTCTGCGCAGCACCTCGCCTATCCCCTGTTTTAACTGTCACCTTCACATTTTAATTTATTTATGACGCGTAGCGAAGCACGGGTACTTCAGCTAGTGTTCCATATTTTTCAGTTGTTACTTATCACGTAAGTCTCAAATTTTTACCACCTGTAGCTTGGCTTGTAAATGAGATTTTAACACAGGGATTTTGTTCTAGCTCAAATACATTTTGGCAAAAAAATAGATTAATCTCAAATGTTTCGTTAAAAATCTATCTATAAGAAAGAAAATATTATTATGGTCACAATAGTAGAAACTCCAAACGCCCGTGTTAAAGTACTAGCAATTGATCAATAATTACGCCAATAAAATTTCATCTAAATCTACCCAGTAGTTTCTACGAAATAGGAACATGAATTTATTAAATATTAACATTAAGAAGATAGGCCATTGGAACTGATACATGAAATAGGCTGTATAGTCCTTCACGGACAAACTAGTTAAAGAATGGCTTCAAATCTCTACATTGTGCCCAGGCATTTACTACTCCTTATTTCGTGAATACAGTTACAATATTAACTTAAGTACATGTCCCTTCTCCAACCTCAACCACATAATCAACAACAACAAGTTCCATGACGAACTTCCTACTTTTCGCGAAATGTAAGATTCATTCCAATGATTAATCTATATGGACCTAATTAGAATAATGACAAAATTGAGTTGGCAATATTGAAATTTCTAATTTGTTCGAAATATAACTGGCATAATGTTGCCCAATAGAGCATTACAGTTGGCAGCCCTGGTGACTGAATATATTCTCAGTTCCCTCTCTTAAGGTACAGAATACAAAATTTGGATGAAGTCCAATGGATAGCATGGACGTTGCATGTAGTTAGATATTGGACCTATCAACGCGCGTAAAATCATGTTGGCAACAATGGCATGCATGTGTTGGTCAGGTATAATCTGAACTATTGTGATCTATTGTTGTGCCAATTTCGCATGAAATCATTTCTTTTTGTATAGAAGTTAAATGTATTTTAAAATTGGACCAATCAGCAGGCTTAGAATCATTTTGGAAGCACTGACGTATATTAGTTACTCCAAATTAATCTAGAATGCCAGGTACTATACGTGTGCAAAGTTTAGAGCTATTGGCTTGCATACTTCCTGATATATTGATATTAGGGTAACAAAAAGGGAGAAAGCATTTATTAACAGTTGGCAGCCCGGGTTGCTCTTAAGAAGACGCATAGTCATATCTGTTATGGTACACAGAGCACATACGAAATGTGGTTGAAATCCAAATGATAGTATGGAAGTTACATGTATTTAAAGTTGGATCTCTCAGCAGGCTTCGAATCATGTTGGTAGCACTGATGTATTACTCCAAATTTATAGAGGATGTCAGGTACTATACGTGTGCATATATTAAAGCTGTCGGCTTGCATACTTTCTGGTTTATTGGTATTTGGATAAAATAAATTGAGAGCATTTATTAACAGTTGTAAGCCCTGTTGGCTCTTAAGAATACGCTCAGTGATATCGGCTTATATACACATAGCACATACGAAATTTGGTTGAATTCCAATTGATAGTGTAGAACTTATGTGAATTTTAAAATTGGACCTATTAGCAGGCTTATAATAATTTTGGGAACACTGCCATGTGTGGCTTCCTGGAAATTAAACTGAAATATTATTATCTATACGTGTGCCAATTTTGAAATACCTCCCATGCATACCTTCCAAGATATCCAACATGGAGCTCCAATTTCAATTGCGATTTTTCAGCAGTTCGTAGAACTGACTTAAGTTTCAAATATGGCATTGAGATATTCAGGTATAGATCTTTACTCCTACCAAATTTTGTTTCGATTGCTGCATCCGTTTGGGAGTTGATAGGGGGGACACATACACAGCCAGACAGCCAGACAGAAGGACAGACAGACACACATTTGCCCGGATCGATCTCATAGGTTGACTATTTCCTCAATTTTGCAAAAAGTGAAAAGTAGGCTAAAAATGGATATTTGTAGATTGAATTGTATTTGTTACGAAGAAAACTAAACTAACCAAGGGGAAAATATATTGATCAATTTGAAACATACTATGTTCGACATGGTCAGAAATATACAGTATTGATTGGTCGGAAATAAGGAGTAGTACATTTGTTAGCTGTTGACACCTTCATTCAATAAATTATTTCGTTTTTACATTAATTAATAGAAGATAAAGTTTCCTAATACAACTATCATTATCACGTTTCGAAGTGCAAAGTAAGAGTTAATGTAAGTTATACTACCTGTCCGAAATACCATTCGGAACTACTGTGGGCCTAGCAATGGCAACAGGACTTTCTACGGCAGTTGTGAACACGGTGACACTTACCACCAAACCCTGTGGAATTACTGGGGACCTAGCGGTGGCAACAGGACTTTCTACGGCAATTGTGAACTGGGTGAAACTTACCACCAAACACTGTGGTACTACTGTGGACCTAGCGATGGCAACAGGACTTTCTACGACAATTGTGAACTGGGTGACACTTACCACCAAACCCTGTGGAACTACTGTGGACCTAGCGGTGGCAACAGAACTTTCTACGGCAATTGTGAACTGGGAGACACTTACCACCAAACCCTGTGAAACTACTGTGGACTTAGCGGTGGCAACAGGACTTTCTACGGCAGTTGGGAACAGGGTGACACTTACCACCAAACACTGTGGAACTACTGGGGACCTAGCGGTGGCAACAGGACTTTCTACGGCAGTTGTGAACAGGGTGACACTTACCACCAAACCCTGTGGAACTACTGGGGACCTAGCGGTGGCAACAGGACTTTCTACGGCAGTTGTGAACAGGGTGACACTTACCATCAAACCCTGTGGAACTACTGTGGACCTAGCGGTGGCAACAGGACTTTCTTCGGCAATTGTGAACTGGGTGACACTTACCACCAAACCCTGTGGAACTACTGTGGACCTAGCGGTGGCAACAGGACTTTCTACGGCAATTGTGAACTGGGTGACACATACCACCAAACCCTGTGGAACTACTGTGGACCTAGCGGTGGCAACAGGACTTTCTACAACAATTGTGAACTGGGTGACACTTACCACCAAACCCTGTGGAACTACTGTGGACCTAGCGGTGGCAACAGGACTTTCTACGGCAATTGTGAACAGGGTGACACTTACCACCAAACCCTGTGGAACTACTGTGGACCTAGCGGTGGCAACAGGACTTTCTACGGCAATTGTGAACTGGGTGACACTTACCACCAAACCCTGTGGAACTACTGTGGACCTAGCGGTGGCAACAGGACTTTCTACGGCAGTTGTGAACAGGGTGACACTTACCACCAAACCCTGTGGAACTACAGTGGGCCTAGCGGTGGCAACAGGACTTTCTACGGCAATTGTGAACAGGGTGACACTTACCACCAAACACTGTGGAACTACTGTGGGCCTAGCGGTGGCAACAGGACTTTCTACGGCAATTGTGAACTGGGTGACACTTACCACCAAACCCTGTGGAACTACTGTGGACCTAGCGGTGGCAACAGGACTTTCTACGGCAATTGTGAACAGGGTGACACTTACCACCAAACACTGTGGAACTACTGTGGACCTAGCGGTGGCAACAGGACTTTCTACGGCAATTGTGAACTGGGTGACACTTACCACCAAACACTGTGGAACTACTGTGGACCTAGCGGTGGCAACAGGACTTTCTACGGCAATTGTGAACAGGGTGACACTTACCACCAAACACTGTGGAACTACTGTGGACCTAGCGGTGGCAACAGGACTTTCTACGGCAATTGTGAACTGGGTGACACTTACCACCAAACACTGTGGAACTACTGTTGACCTAGCGGTGGCAACAGGACTTTCTACGGCAGTTGTGAACAGGGTGACACCACCAAACCGTGTGGAATTACTGGGGACCTAGCGGTGGCAACAGGACTTTCTACGGCAATTGTGAGCTGGGTGACATTTACCACCAAACACTGTGGAACTACTGTGGACCTAGCGGTGGCAACAGGACTTTCTACGGCAATTGTGAACTGGGTGACACTTACCACCAAACCCTGTGGAACTACTGTGGACCTAGCGGTGGCAACAGGACTTTCTACGGCAATTATGAACTGGGTTCCACTTACCACCAAACCCTGTGGAACTACTGTGGACCGACCGGTGGCAACAGGACTTTCTACGGCAATTGTGAACAGGGTGACACTTACCACCAAACACTGTGGAACTACTGTGGACCTAGCGGTGGCAACAGGACTTTCTACGGCAATTGTGAACTGGGTGACACTTACCACCAAACACTGTGGAACTACTGTTGACCTAGCGGTGGCAACAGGACTTTCTACGGCAGTTGTGAACAGGGTGACACCACCAAACACTGTGGAATTACAGGGGACCTAGCGGTGGCAACAGGACTTTCTACGGCAATTGTGAACTGGGTGACATTTACCACCAAACACTGTGGAACTACTGTGGACCTAGCGGTGGCAACAGGACTTTCTAATTCAATTGTGAACTTGGTGACACTTACCACCAAACCCTGTGGAACTACTGTGGACCTAGCGGTGGCAACAGGACTTTCTACGGCAAGAACTGGGTGACTCTAACCACCAAACCCTGTGGAACTACTGTGGACCTAGCCGTGGCAACAGGACCTTCTACGGCAATTGTGAACTGGGTGACACTTACCACCAAATCCTGTGGATTTACTGTGGACCTAGCGGTGGCAATATAACTTACTACGACAATTGTGAACAGGGTGACACTTACCACCAAACCCTGTGGAACTACTGTGGGCCCAGTGACACCAACTATCCTGTTTAGGGCAATTGTGAACAGTGTGACACATACCACCAAGCCCTGTGGGCCTAGTGACACCAACTATCCTGTTTACGGCAATTGTGAACAAGGCGACACTAACCACCAAGCCCTGTGGGCCAAGTGACACCAACTATCCTGTTTACGGCAATTGTGAACAAGGTGACACTTACCACCAAGCCCTGTGGGCCAAGTGACACCAACTATCCTGTTTACGGCAACTGTGAACACTCTCTTGGGGAAAAGCACTCACTGTCGGAGGGAAATAAAATTCTCAATAAGAATCATAAGGTCAGCACGGTATCTCCATTCGGAAGGGTGGAGAGGTTTCTACAGCGCCATGTGATGTCGTGGGCTTTGTCGAGTACGAAGAAAACCGTGACTAGGTGTTTCTTTCAGATACATGCCTTCTCTATGGGCTTAATAGTTGCACCAGATGGCCAGTGAAAGCCACAAGAAACCTCACGAGCTTACAAGTATCCAGCCTTGGGAATAGGCACCATGAGCTCCTCTTCAATCCAGAGAAGTGTTTTGATCCTGGTATATGTCAGCATTTGGTTATAGGTATTATCCCATCTAGGAGATGTGTAAGCGCACTGCGCAGTTCCCACTTTGTGTAAGATACATTGTAGAACTCTGAAGCAGTTGTGTCAAGGTAAAAGGGCTGAGTCTCTGCATCCCACTTCAGAGTCGCAAATGTTGGGTCATGACTACTGGAACTGGTTACTTCGGAAAAGAGACCAAATTCTGCAATATGGTTAGTTAAGTACAAACCGTAAAAAACCACTAAAGTAATTGTAGTAGACAAGGGTCCAGAATTCATTTATACAGCTGTTTTTAACCAAGTGTCCATGATGGACTTGTTGAACCACAACTGATATATTTTTAGAATGAGGTCAGCTTTCATCTGATCGGCTGTATGAACACTCAAATAAGTCGACACTGGAGTTCAGAGAAACTAGACAAACTATTTTAACTATTCAGCAAGAATCGTTGCATCCAGTTTCTTCAATGACACCGCACTGCTGAATGCATTCTTACACCAGTCTTTCAGGAAAGTATTCAGAACGAGAAAGGATGTACTGTTATTTACAGTAGGATGTGAATGTGAGTCAGGGTGTGCTAATAGTCCGCTGATGAGTCTGATGGGGGTAACTTGGCGAAATACTCCAACAGACACGGCAAAAACGTAGGGGTTTTGGTGGAGTTTAATATATTTCTTTCTTTAAGATAAGTCTCCTGTGATGAAAAAAAGGGCTATTCCATCTTGCCAAGAAGTAGAATCTGGCACTGGGTGACTTTGGGAGGTACAAAATCACATGACATATTGATTGAAATGTCTTTTTTTCTAGTTTTCAGAGTGTGAGGCAATATAACGTTTTCCTCGGAGTTATTTGAGCGATTGGTAGGCAAAGGAGGATTAATGTTAAGGATTCATCGCATAACGCAAGCAATGTCCAGGTTATTAACAATTATTTGGTTTTACGTAGAAGAAATCCAAGACAATTAAATATACAATATCGTTGTTGTGTGCAAGTACTTCTTCTTCTATAGCGTTTTGCCATTGGGATGAGGTCCGCTTTTCGGATCATTGAGCGCCACTACACTCGGTCAGCTGCATCTTCTGGTTGGAGTTTTTCAGCTTTAATATCGGTGTTGATAGTGTCTTGTTTGGGCCTTCCTCTTGGTCTTCTCCCATCAACCTTCAGTTGGTAGACAATGTCTACCACAGTGTTACATCTTGCTCTCAACACATGGCCATACCATCGGGTCTGTGTTCAACCATCTTATCAGGAGTGCGACCGCGGCAACACTCAGTGCCATACAGTGCAACTGTACGATAGACTTGTGGTAAGTTGGTACTTGCTTATCGCACCGAATCCCTGTGACATCTCTCCAACGCATTGATCCTTCCTCGTTCATCATTACTGATACATCCATCACTTTGCAGACGGGATCCTAGATACTGTAAGGTGCCCGCCCACCTTGGCCAGGAATGTACCACTCATTTGGATAGATCCTGGTGATGGAAAGGTTTCCAGATATTCGGTCTTTTGTATGTTCAGGCGCAGATCAAATTGTTGTAGCCTGTCGTGCCATGTTTGAACTTGTTGTAAAGTTTCCCTAGTTGTGGCGGCAAACATCACGTAGTCTGCATATAGTAATATCCATGGGACATTTCTTAGCAGATCACAAGTACAGGTGTCTGGAAAGTTTTTTTTGTTAAGATATCACCCCAACTGGGAAATAGCATTGGATTAGGTTTGGGGCACACAGTGGACTGTAATAGGACTATATGGAAGAGACCAAAAGTTACTTGACAATTGTTGATACATTTATTTGATTATTATAAATATTTAGATAAATAGTAACAATTATTTGCATTAAAAGGATTATTTAAAAGATGCAATTCAAAATGCCTGTTTCTCCAGGAAACTCAAAAACAACTTGCAAGTAGCATTGACTAGGAAAAAGAAAATGAATTGCCAAAATTGATTACATGAAGAAAGACTGATAACAGGCAACTCGATAAAAAATTCATATAGATAAATCCATGACAACCAAGTAAACAATTTAAATGCTTGGCCTTGTATTATGTTAAATAAGTGATTGGTTACCACCAGTTCGATACTTGACACAGGGAGTATCTTCCATAAATAATCCTGCGGAGACCCCGCTGACAATAGCTGAAAGCGATGATGATTTGCCGGGCAGGGCAAGTTAGTTCATCAAGAATCCAAGGTCCAATGAATTAGCTGGCCCGCGTAGAGCGGGTCGTGAAGTCCAGTGAAGTTATTCTCCAAGAAGCCGTGATGTGGCTTCCAAAGGAGATGGATGATAATTCCTCCAGCAGTGCCAGGCCTCTTGGGAATGACCTGGTTAGCAGGTGCGAGCAGTTACGATTCCATCGTGCCGTGTTGTAGAGAGTTTAAGTGACGAAGCTGTTAACTAGATGAAGGTTGTTGACCCCGGACTGCTCAGCCCGACAAAGTCTAAGCAGTGAGGCATGCCACGTAGATAGCTTCAGGTCAAACAGTGTTGGTAAACAGTGCGCCGAGCAGGCTGCACTGAAGTGGTCAGACAGCTGTGGGCTGGTGAAGACAGACACCGCAGTACGGCGATGCGGAGAATATATTGTGGTAATGACGACAGCGCGCCGAACGTTCCAGAAGGAAGGAGGGGTGTCAAACAGCCAATCAACGCACAGCCCCATGCACATTGCGAGGGTTGCCGCTGAGGTGAGCACAGTACTCCATGAGAAAGTATGGTGCGTCTAGAAAGACACTTCAGAAAAAAGGTGAGTTGACAAGAATAATAAAGAACAACAATTCAAATGAAACATAAGTTAAATAAATAAATAAAGAAAACACCGCGTTCATACTGCAATTATAACGAAATAAAACAATGGGGCAGAAAAATTGAACGTGTGTCTCAAACCGTACGGGAAACATAGCCTACAAAAAAACATTCTCAAAAGCGAACATGCCGGGAGGAGCGAGAAAAAATTGCAGGAAGAAAGCGCAGAAGTTAGGCCTCGCGTGGCAAAGGAGCAATCGTCTGCAGAAGTCTGCAGTTTTACCACGCGAACCCTACCATCTCTGCCAGGAAAGCACTCAACAACCCTACCCAAATTCCACACAAGAGGGGGACTGGGATCTTTCAAAAGCACCAAGTCCCCTACTTGAATGTTAGAGCAGGAAACACGCCATTTACCACGCTGCTGAAGCAAACCGAGGTATTCTAACCTCCAGCGGCGCCAAAAATTACTGCGCAAACTTTCAATTTTGCGCCAAGAAATGGCTAAAGAAGATTCAGAATTATAATATAACAAAGGGGGAGAGGCAGTCAACGGACCACCGATAAGAAAATGGCCTGGCGTTAATGGCAGAAGATCTGAAGGATCATTAGATAAGGGTGATAAAGGACGAGAATTAATTATGCCCTCAATAAAAATAATTAAGGAATTAAATTCTTCATGAGAAAGGGGGGTGTGGCCACAAACACGTCTAAGGTGCTTCTTGGTGAGTTTCACACAAGACTCCCAACGCCCACCTTGATGAGGTGCATAAGGGGGGATAAAGTGCCACTTGAAATTTCTCTGGTGAGCATAATCAGTAATCCTATCCACCGCTGAATTGTGAGTAAGAGCTCTCTTAATTTGTTCAGAAGCTTCGATACAATTTTTAGCATTATCTGAGAACACTTCTGAAGAAATACCTCGGCGAGCAGAAAATCTGGCAAAAGCTGCCAAAAAGTAAGCAGTAGAGGCGTTGGTAACTAGTTCTAAGTGAACTGCTCCGGTGACCATACATACAAACAGCGAAATATAGAGTTTTCCAGAAATACATTTTTAGCCTCAGGAGAATTTCTTCTGTAAACAAAAGTCCCGGAATAATCCACCCCCGTAAAGGTAAAGGGTCTAGCAGACGCAGATCTAAAGTTGGGAAGATCACCCATGAGCTGAGCGGTAATTTTAGGGTTGGATTTAAAACATGGAATGCACTTCCAGATAACAGAGGTAACTTCATGCTCCCCGTTTATGGGCCAATACCTTTCACGAATGACAGAAAGTAATGTACGAGTTCCAGCTTGAAGATGCTGGTAATGATACTGACGAATGATTAAGGAAGTGACATGATGCTTTGAGGGAAGAATAATTGGATGTTTTTTTTATCCTCAGAAAGATCACCCAAAGATAAACGTCCTCCTTCTCTTAGTAAACCATCAGTATCCAGAAAGGGGCGAGTGAGGAGAGCCTACTCGATTTCTTGGGACAACACCTGACATTCTTCAGAGAATATTTCCTGTTGAGTAAGCCATACGAATTTTGTAGTGGCTAAACCTAATTCAGAAAGTGTTAAATATGGCTTAGGAAAAAGGGGTTGTTCTACCACAAAATATTTCCGTCGAAGGAGATAAGCCATAACCCTCACCAATTTATGGAAAGAGGAATATCGCTGCAAGAGAAGGGGAGAGTCGGAAACGAGAAGAGAAGATCCAGTAATCTTACCAGCATCCGGCAAGTCTGATAACTCCGGAAGAGGAAAATTTGGCCAAGCGGAAGGTTCCTGCAGAAGCCAACGGGGACCATGCCAGTATAATGTCAGGTTAGCAAACATAAGAGGGGAACATCGCCGAGAAATGACATATGCAGGGTTCTCCTTGCCAGATACATGATGCCTTTGTTCAAAATTAGACAATTGTTGAATTTTGGACACTCTATTAGCTACAAACACCTGCCAATGTGAGGGAGGTTTGGCAATCCATGCCTACGTGATGGCTGAGTCACTCCAAAAGTAAGTTTTAATAAATCGGATTTTTAAAGATTGACGGATTTTGACCGATAATTCAACCGCCAGAAGAGCAGCACAAAGTTCGAGTCGTGGCAAGGATAAAGATTTAAGAGGGGCCACCTTTGACTTAGCGCAAATTAAATTGGAAAAGATATGATTGGACAAAATTACGGCAAACAACATACGCAAAACATCCATAAGCTTTCAATGAGCTATCAGCAAAGATGTGAAGTTTATATCCTCCACAGGAGGGAAAGGGAATAATCACTCGCGGGATAATAACATTAGAAAGATCTTCCAATTTATTTCTATACGAAATCCAATTTTTTTGCAACTCTGAAGGAACTGGTTCATTCCAACCAGTTTTCAAAGGAGAGGAGGTAGAGTAGCTAAATATTTTTGAAAATGAGAGTTTAACTTTGCAATCTCAGACAAAATTTGCCGCTTAGTTTGTGGTTGGATGTCACTGAGATTAATTTTGAAAAAGAATAAATCCTTTTGAGGACTCCAATAGATGCCTAGAGTTTTGATAGAATTACTTTCCTGAAGAAGTTGTACTGAGTCGTTATAGATTGAAATTAACGGAAATTTAGAAAGGAATTCCTCCGAATTAGAGTTCCATTTGCACAGGGAAAATCCGCCTCCCAAAAGCAAAGCTGTCAAATCTTTAGACTTGAAGTGCTTCAGATACTGACTCAAATGAATGAAGAAAATCGTCAACGTAAAATGATGATTTTAACACTTCAGAAGCCTCAGGAGAATACAACGGGCCATCCTGTTCAGCAAGTAATTTCAACGTACGTATGGCTAAAAAAGCAGAAGGCTTTAGTCCATATGTTAATGTTTTTAGTCGAAAAGTCTTGACAGGTTTAGTAGGCTCGTCGCGCCAAAGATTTCTCTGAAGGTCGCGCTGTTGTTGATCGACCAAAATCTGTCTATACATCTGTTTGATATCGGATATCACCGCGATAGGAAACAAGCGAAAATTCATCAAAACAGAAGAAATGTCAGATTGAATAGGAGGGCCTGATAATAAAGTGTCATTCAGAGAAGTTCCTTGGGCATCCAATGCAGAGCCATTAAAGACCACTCTTATGTTTTCCTTTAAAATTTCATTCTTCCAAACAAGATGGTGATTGAGGTAAATGACTTCAGATGGGGTATAGGAAGCATCATCTTTCTTGGTAACAACCTCCATGTGATCGAGCGCCTCATATTCCTCCATAAATATGGAATATTGAGTTTTAACAACAGGGTCACGTTTAAATTTGCTTTCCACAGCATAGAGTGCTCTAAGAGCCCTAGGGTGTGTTTCAAATAAAAAAGGTGGATTATCCACACGGGGCATTGTTACGACAAATCTACCCTTTGAATTGCGTTTGGTTGTTTCGCGAAACAGTTTTTCACACATTTCATTTTCAACTGAGGAAGGTGAAACTGAATCTATAGTTTCGATTTCCCAAAATCTTTCTAAGTTGTAATCGAGACTTGCATTGACAAAATGTCATTGTGAGAAATTTTGAAATGACTTATGAGGGACTTGACCGGTTACTAACCAATCTATCTTGGTATGATGAACATACACTCCTGGAGATATTTTGACATTAGAGCTAAGGAGACATTGCCAAAATACTTGGGCACTGAGAAGTATGTCTACTGGAGCGCTCGTATTAAATGTTGGATCTGCCAACTGAATGTTATTAGGAAATTGCCTATTTCGAATTTCGAAAGAAGTACTAGGGGTATTACTGCCAATAGTATCAATGGCAAGAAAATTAATCTGAAATGTTGTGTTACAATTAACAGCATCTTTGATATGAATACGAACAAAATGCAAAGATTTAACATTGCTATTGTTAATACCGGTAACCTGAATTAATGTTGGTTGCTTAGGAAGACCAAGTTTCTTAATGAGACGCTCACTTATGAAGTCATGCGAGGCGGCATTATCCAATAAGGCACGTGCTTCAAGCCATCTACCAGAGGAATCTTGAACTTTTAATAACACGGTCGATAGTAGCACCTGGGAACTACGAATAGAGCTAGAGCTCTGAGTATAAGATTGCGCATTGGCTCCTGGGGATGTATCTTTGGAACTTCCAGGGGAAGGAGCCTGATGTGGATTTTCAAACCTATGAATCAAGGTGTGATGTTGAGCCTTGCAATGGGAACAAGTATTTTTAGATAAGAAATCAGGCACCATATGCCTAGCTGATAGGCAGTTGTAGCAATATTTTTTGAGCTATTAATTTGCGTCTTTCGTCGGTATAAAGAGCTTTAAAGGCAACGCAGGAATATAACCTGTGAGGCGCTTTACAGAGAATACAATCTGTTGAATTATGTTGAACAGTAAAGACAGCAGATTTGTTTATTTTAGTACCGACTGGCTTGACAACATTAGATTTGTTATCTGCACTTCCTGACGTATGGCAGGCTACGGCTGACAAAACCTGACATCTATTATTTATAAACATAAGCAGTGAATCATAGGTATATGAAGTGTCATTTGTTATTTCCCTCTCCCATGCCTTTAAGGTTGCTGGGTCAAATTTAGAAGTAACCAAGTGAACTAAGAATAGATCCCAATGCTCGACCGGTTGATTTAACCGTGCCAATGCTCTGACATGTAGTTGGACCTGTCACTTAAGGCTTGCAGTGTTGACAAATTGTCAGTACGCAAGGCGGGCAGGTTGAATAAGGCTTGAATATGCCTTAGTATACATAATCTTTCGTTGCCATAGCGGCCTTTAAGAAGCTCAGTGCAATTAGACTAAAAGAAGGCCAAACCCGGAAATTTAGAATAACAAGTCCGGATATGAAGAAATAGTTGTAAGTACCTTTAAATAAGATAATCTTAAAAGTCCCAAGGCCTCCTTGATGGGATACCTGAAATGTCCTGGAAAAACCTGGAGAAACCTGGAATTTTCCTGGAACGCTTATAAATCACGAAAGAGTGGTCAGAATCAGGTTGTTTTTGGCTTATTAATAAAGAATAATTTGTATAAAGAATAATATTTTAGGTACCCAGGAATATCAAACTTGGTACACTGTAAAAAAACTAAACTTTATTTTTTTATTTATTAGGTAAAAATCTGAATTTTGACAAAAATATGACCTGTTTCCATGCTAAAATGCAGTCACATACACGCAAAAAATTATCAGCGATGATAAAATTAATTCTTCACTGTATAAAAGCCTAAAAAGTCCGAAAACATGGTGTTCGTTGCCTGGAATATGGCTACAATGGGCGTAAATCGAAGTCCGAAAAATGCTCAATTTATCGCTCTTTCTAGTGTTTGTTTTAATTGTCGTCTTATATGCTGAAACGTACGCTACTTTTGTGGTATACTGAATCTTCTTTACGTCCTTTTACAATTGCCCTCCCCCCCCCTTTACTTCCCACACAGAAACACACACAGACCCAATAACATAATCTACTACACTAGAAACAATCCTCCGACGAACACGTTGATTTGCGCGTGTCCCACCAAAAGCGAGATCAGGCAGATGCCCAGAAAATGCTGGATTGGCTGAAGCTTCTTAATCCCTTCAACAAGAGCACACCACTCCTATTATCATTGTCCAGCGGATGAGTCGCCGGTAAAAATGTCAACTATGACGACGTGCGGGCTGTTGGCGCAGCTGCAATGAAGGGGTTCCCTTCAGCGATCTTCACTTAAAGAGAAAAGATTGTGTCGTATCACTCGCCGGTGGTGCAAGTAGATTGTTCGTACGGGACAAAGTTGTCGATGTGAATCCAGAGCAACTATATATTCCACCGCATGCTGGTGATCATGCGAAACGACGAAGAGCTCGCCGACTATCTCACCTACGAGCTGCGCGAGCCACTAGCTGCCCTATTCGACGACTTTTCCTTAAGACAAGGCAACAAATCTTCACTAATGACAGCGCTACCCGTTATAGACGGCAATAGAGCAGAGAATAATCGTACCAAGTACATCTTCAATTATGAGTTGGGATAGAGTGCCGTACTTATTTGTGAAGAAAACAGAAAAAATCATAGGTCAAGCACATGGCTAAGCATCTCTAGGAAAAGAAAAACAAGGCTCAGCAGTCTAGCTGCATGCCTCTCACCAAGGCGGTCCGGGTTCGATTCCCGTCATTGCATGTGAGATTTTCGAAGTGAAATGCCATGTCCTGTGGTTCGAATTCCACGTAAAAAGGAGGTCCCGTGGCTCATGATCTCGAGATTAACGGTCACGTTGAAACTACAAGCTAACTAAAAACAAGATAAATTCAGTAACTATGATAAAATTAATTATTCACTGTAAAAAGCCTAAAAAGTCCGAAAACACGGTGTTCGTTGCCTGGACTATGGCTACAATGGCCATAAATCGCGCCAAGTTCCATGGTTCCGCTCTCTTAGCCTACGGTCAGATATGCAACAAGTACGCGGCTTATTTGAAGAAACGGTTCAACGAGCTGACGACCATTGTCTTCGATGGATACGAAAACTCTTCAACAAACGACGCAGCTCATGCTAGACGAGCAACGAATGGTAGGTAACTGTGCATTCCTCTAAAAAGTATTGCCTCGAAAATATATGAAGGAAATAATAAATAAAGGAACTTTCTATTGTTATTGGGGTCAGATGTCGGTCTCATCGTGAACGAGCATGTTCAGTCCGTAGCGTCTCATTCGCCTCCTCTCGAGATACCCTGAAGAAGCTGGAATTGGTGCAGTCCAGGCAGCGGCAGACGCTGAAAGGTCAATAGTTCTAACTGCTATTGACGCAGCTCGAGATGGAGAGAAAGTCTGCGTGATTGGCCAAGATACTGACCTCGCAGTTTTACTCATTGCACTCACTCCTGCAAGTTTGGATATCCATCTCCAGGTATGGGGGAAGGCTATCAAGACTTGCAGCAGTCAGCAGTGCCAGGAGGAGGTGGGCAACATGAAAAGCAACATTTTTTTCATACATGCAGCTACGGTTTGTGATACAACATCGGCCATCTTTAAAATAGGCAAGATAAAACTATTCAGAAAGTTGCTCAAGGATGAAAAACTACAGCGCGAAGTGGAAGTCCATAACAACCGCGATGCATCTCCTGATGCGGTAACAAGAGCTAATGAAAAGTTCTTACTGTCTGTATATCCTGGAAACAGCAAGGGATCGTTGGATCAAAAGAGATTCCACGAGTACACCAGATTAGTAGCCAAAACTCACCGAACAAGAAATTTGAATTGGCCAATCTACCCCACAACATCTTCGGTTGCCCAACAACACTCATTTCGGGTTTACCATCAGGTAGGTTCAGCAGCAACTGTGTTCTATTTCTTGATTCCTTCTCTTGTGTGCCCTTTCCTGTAAGCTATTGCTTTATATGTCCAGGTCCAAGCGTAGTTGGGAAATGAGCTGCCCCCAACTCAATGGGGATAGCGAGAAGAAAATGGCAACCTGGTCGCTGTTACTAACACAAGGCCTTCGGCACCATCTCAACTGCTCAATCTTATATCATACAACTGTGCGGCCGGATGTGAAACATTAAACTGCAGCTGCAGAAAGAACCGCATTGACTGCACAAATATATGTGGATATTGTACTGGACACGGCTGCAGTAATTGGTGTGGAGACTGCGATGAGGAAGAAGAAGAAACAGAGGACTTTCCAGAAGACAAACATTTGCAACTTCAATTGGCTTATTGTAGATTTTAGTCTTAAAACATGCTGAGACCTCTCGATTTGAATTGCAGAGCTCATTGACGATCCTGAGGAGGCCCCACCACGGATGCGTCGACGTCTCCGATAATTATGTATTCCTTATACTTGTTCGTTCCTAGTCTTAGCAGTACAGATATGTTTTGTTCATTCCTCTAATTTTTATAAAGCGTACAATATGTACGTATATACATACGTTATTCTTTCCACATTATATAATTCTTTAAGCGTCTACTCATTACGGTAGTTCACCTTTGTGCCAATGAAAATGAACCAAAGCTTTTTATTTCTAAATAACGTTAACTTGATCATATTATCTATCTATTTAAAACAACTCAGAGTATTTTTTGCTTCATGAATCCTACAAAAGAAATCAAAACATTGTTTTTAATTTAACCTAAAATTTTCGTAAGAAGCATACTATAATTGGACTTGAGTGTTGGGAACAAAGGCGGCAGGGTTAAGGGGAGGGGGGGGGAGATGAATGAGTTGGGATAGAGTGCCGTACTTATTTGTGAAGAAAACAGAAAAAATAATAGGTCTAACACATGGCTAAGCATCTCTAGGAAACGAAAAACAAGGCTCAGCAGTCTAGCTACATGCCTCTCACCAAGGCGATCCGGGTTCGATTCCCGTCATTGCATGTGAGATTTTCGAAGTGAAATGCCATGTCCTGTGGTTCGGATTCCACGTAAAAAGGAGGTCCCGTGGCTCATGATCTCGAGATTTACGGTCACGTTAAAACTACAAGCTAGCTAAAAACAAGATAAATTCGGTAACTCCGGGGTACGCGATTTATGGCCATTGTAGCCATAGTCCAGGCAACGAACACCGTGTTTTCGGACATTTTAGGCTTTTTACAGTGAATAATTAATTTTATCATCGCTGATAATTAGCTGCGTGTATGTGACTGCATTTTGTCAAAATTCGGATTTTTGATCTAAAAAAGCGCAAAAAATCATTTTTTTTATAGTGTATCAATTTTTTCCCCTGGGTACCTAAGATATTATTCTGCATACTAATAAACATTAATAAGCCAAAAACAACCAGATTCTGACCACTGGTTCGTGATTTATAAGCGTTTCAGGAAAATTCCAGGTTTTTCCAGGATATTTCAGGTATCCCATAAAGGAGGCCTTGGGACTTTTAGGATGATCTTATTTAAAGGTACTTACAACTATTTTTTCATATCCGGACTTGTTATTCTAAATTTCCGGGTTAAACTCTAATAGCACTGAGGTATATAGCAATGTTATAGTTTTCTCCTGTTAAGGGGAGTTCTCTTATAAGTTGGAGGGGTGGGCCTTGCAAAGTGGATTTTAAGTAATGGAATTTCTGAATTTCTGGAAGTGTGGCATTATCATGTACTAATGAACTGAACAATTCAAAGAATGATTGCCACATCTCCTCCTTTCCTGAAAAATGCGGAATTTCGATTTTAGGTAGCAATGGTTTGACACTATTCCCATTGTTGCTAATTCTTCCTTGAGTTTCTTCTACCTTCAACGCCAGGGTCAAAGTTCTAACTAATGCCACAGCCTGAGCGTGTGTGTCAAAGTAATTACTCTCTACTTCTTGCCTATCCGACTGATGTTCCGGACTTTTGATTTCGATTTCAAGTTGCACGAGGTCATATTTCTCGTACGCCTGTTCAAAAGCTTTTAAACGCTGAGATATAATATCAAAGTTTTGTTCATCTTTAGGTAGAGTAGCTAAATATTTTTGAAAACGGGTGAGTTGGCCCTTGTAGGCCGCCCGAGAGTTTAACAGTTTGTCATCTATTATTACTGGCATGGCTGGAAAGTTGGAATAACTCACTCACCAAAGCTGCTAGCAGCACCAGACTGAGACCCGCTTTCCGGAAAGAGAACAGTTGTACAATATGCTGGGATTGTTTCCGCCTTCCCGCAGATCTCCTGCGCTAGCCACGGTATAATGAAATGTGTAAGACAAATGTTAGAGCACAAGTTTTTTTGAAATAGAATTAAAATACTGGATTCGATCCCGGAGTTGCGGTACCATGGATTTTGTTTTGTTAAGATATCACCCCAACTGGGAAATATCATTGGATTAGGTTTAGGGCACACAGTGGACTGTAATAAGACTATATGGAAGGGACCAAAAGTTACTTGACATGTGTTGATACTTTTTTTGATTATTATAAATATTTAGATAAATAGTAACAATTATTTGCATTAAAAGGATTATTTAAAAGAGGCAATTCAAAATGCCTGTTTCTTCAGGAAACTCAAAAACAACTTGCAAGTAGCATTGACTAGGAAAAGAAAATGAATTGCCAAAATTGATTACATGAAGAAAGACTGATAACAGGCAACTCGATAAAAAAAATCATAGAGAAAAATCCATGACAACCAAGTGAAAAGATTTTATTATGTAAAATAAGTGATTGGTTACCGCCAGTTCGATACTTGACACAGGGAGTATCTTCCATAAATAATCCTGCGGAGACCCCGCTGACAATAGCAGGAAGCGATGATGATTTGCCGGGCAGGGCAAGTTAGTTCATCAAGAATCCAAGGTCCTAGGGTAGACAATGAATTGGCTGGCCCGCGTAGAGCGGGTCGTGAAGTCCAGTGAAGTTATTCTTCAAGAAGCCGTGATGTGGCTTCCAAAGGAGATGGATGATAATTCCTCCAGCAGTGCCAGGCCTCTTGGGAATGACCTGGTTAGCAGGTGCGAGCAGTTACGATTCCATCGTGCCGAGTTGTAGAGAGTTTAAGTGACGAAGCTGTTAACTAGATGAAGGTTGTTGACCCCGGACTGCTCAGCCCGACAAAGTCCAGGCAGTGAGGCATGCCACGTAGATAGCTTCAGGTCAAACAGTGTTGGTAAACAGTGCGCCGAGCAGGCTGCACTGAAGTGGTCAGACAGCCGTGGGCAGGTGAAGACAGACACCGCAGTACGGCGATGCGGAGAATATATAGTGGTAATGACGACAGCGCGCCGAACGTTCCAGAAGGAAGGAGGGGTGTCAAACAGCCAATCAACGCACAGCCCCATGCACATTGCGAGGGTTGCCGCTGAGGTGAGCACAGTACTCCATGAGAAAGTATGGTGCGTCTAGAAAGACACTTCAGAAAAAAGGTGAGTTGACAAGAATAATAAAGAACAACAATTCAAATGAAACATAAGTTAAATAAATAAATCAACAGAACACCGCGTTCATACTGCAATTATAACGAAATAAAATAATGGGGCAGAAAATTGAACGTGTGTCTCAAACCGTACGGGAAACATAGCCTACAAAAAACATTCGCAAAAGCGAACAGTGTCCATGACTAGGACGAACATAGGTGAAGACATGGTCAAATGCATTTTCTAGATCAAGAAAGGCCAAATGCAGTCTTTTCCTTTCTTCCTGTGCTTTTCCAACAATTGACGAGCAGCAAATATGGAGTCTGTTGTCCCGCATCTTTTCACAAAACCCTCACTGGTTGGTGGTGACGTGTACAATGTTTCTTAAACGTTGATCAAGAATTCGTTCAAAATTCTTCATAATGTGGCAGAGGAGCCTGATTGCCCCGATAGTTGGAACATTCTACTGGATCCCATTTGTTCTTAAAGATGATTACTGTAACACTACTCGACCAGTCAGTGGGTGTATGTTAAGAATCAACTATAGCGTCGAAGATTTCTGTAAGCAAGGGAATAACTTTATTTTGAAGTTCTTCAACTTTCGAGAAGTCAGCAGGCAGGTCATCCGGACCTGAAGCCTTCCCCTTATTCATTTTCTTAACAGCGTTTTCAACTTCTATGGTGATGATTTTTGGAACTGGTCCAAGCATTGGTAGACCGTCAGGGATTGCTGGATGACAGAATTCAGTGTTCGATATCTCACTGAACAATTCTTGCCATCTGTTCAAGACCTTTTGTTGTTCAACTAGTCGTTGTCCATTTTCGTCTTTTATGCACATGTAATGTTCAATGTCTTCTGCTTCTTTTGATTTTGCCCTCTGGTAGATAGACGTTTCACCATCTGGTGTTTCCAACTGATCATGTATCTCTTGATAGTGTTTTGCTTCGACCTCCGCAACCCTCTCTTTGCTTCTTTATTTGCCGCCGTATATTCCTAAAGGTTTGACGTTGTCTTTAGTTTTAGCCATTGTGTGTAAGCCAATTTCTTGGCTCTTACCTACTCTTGCACTTGCTCAGATCACATCCACGCCAGTTTGTCTATTCGACGACATCCAGGTATTGTAGCACCAAGTGCATCCTTGGCTATGGTTGAGACTCTGTGACCAAGTGTTTTCCAGGTAGAATCGATCTCTGTAGAATCAATTTGAGGGATGGTTGGTGGTTCCTTTGTTTAGGGGCTTCGACAACACGGTCATGTAGCCCCGTGTACTTTGGGTGTGTTCATAATTTGTCTGATAACCGGTGTAAATTGTGATGATTGTATTAGTGTGTGTTATCTGTGGTTCAGGTAGAAGGGCTGCAGACGAATAATTTGTTCATGTAATATCTACTTTTGCCAAAAAATGCTAGCTTCCACGACACCTAGCAGCGGACGTGGCTACTAAATGCCATCACAGTCACCACCTGGTGGCGAAGGTTGGTACTAATAAAGCGTTATCAAACTAACCTATAATTTAGCTTCACACAGGTGTAATTATTGGAAGGTTCTCTACCATGCCATGAATCTATGACATGGGACCGCTGGCCTTACTTCCCCTCCGAAGGAAGGCATACTGAGGGATAATTTGAATGCTATGTTGTCAATAAATGCAGTTTTCTGTTTTGGTAGTTTCCCCCATTTGATTTTGGATTGCCCTGTTGTGCCATGTTTTCTGTTGAGCCTCATATCTGCAATAAGCAGTTTCTGCTGTGGAGGCATGCAGTTGAGTATGTAACGATTGGAAAATCCCTCTTTCGAACCAAAACGAAATCTATTTGGGTATGGAGGTCACCACTCGAGGTGTGAGAGGTACGCTTCTTGAAGAAAGTATTACATATTACAAGATCATTTGCATGTGCAAAATCCAGAAAAAATCGCCCATATTCATTCCTAGTCCCATGACATTGGTACCCATTAGACGTATTTCTGACAGACCCACTAAGATCTCCACAGAGGATTAGTAGGTCTTCTTCATTACTGGTGGCAATGCTACCTTGGAGGTCAGCCCAGAAATTATCTTTGTTAACTTCATCTTAACTAGTCTGCGCTGCATAAGCAGAGAAAGCGTGTTGGGGTATCAATGACAACTGACATTAAACGGTCAGAGCACCGATGGACAGAAGCAACTTGACTTCGGTGATTCTCACTCACACGACAGCTACTTCATTATTGAGGGTTCTATATCAATTTGTATCCTTCCCCTATGTTACGGGATTTTTGACCTTGCCACCTTGATTCTTGAAGACATGCAATGTCCACACGACGACATTTGAGAATCTTGACTCCGTGCAGTTAGAGTTCCAATATTTAAAGTCCCAATTCGTTATGGTTTTGGTTTGGCGTTTGTTTGGACTATCTTCTTTAACCGACCCCGTCCTTTGGTCGGTAGCCATTGCCCACTTGTCACGTTGGTCAGGCGAGGCCAACGCGTGTCACTAACGGTGCACGCCTTAGCATTATCTGAAATGAAAAGTTGTGGCATCTGATCCTTGAGTTGTTACATTAATGAACCAACCGACCTGTCACCTGGGCCTGCCGTTGGCTGCATTTTATAGCTACTGCCAGCATATATATTCGGCCGTCCCTAACATAAGGTACAGACGCCGGTTGTAGCCGCCCGCTCCGGATCAGACGCTACAGCTAATACCTGCCCTCAAGTGAGGACGATACCTTGTACACAATTAATCCCGAGCACTGTGCTGTCCTTCCGCCATCTACACTGTACCGAAGACTATCCTGTCTACTGTAGCTGCCGTTGAGTTGAGGTCTTCACCGTAACCCTGGCAAGGAACTCTTTCATGGTACTACCAGCCGGGTCAGCTGGCCCTAGGTTTCTTTTAGAGGTGTTACTTTTCTTGTGTGACCTGACTTGTGACAGGCAGAGACTGGCTGCCCAAAATAATGGGTCCAGGTTTGTGGGGTTTTGTGTGGAAGTACTTCTGTAAGTAATATTGTTAATCACCTCCACCTACACGTACAGACTGTTGGAGAACTCGTATCGTGTAACAGAGCACTTGGTTACAAGCTGCCGAGTGCTGCAGTTCTTGAACAGAATCTACTCTATTTCACTGAATATCTTATAGTCTGCTTCTCATCCTTGCAGGTCCATCAAGATATAACACTGGACACCATGAGAGTATAACAATGGATATATTACTGTAGTTATTCATGCGTGTTATTCATGGAGTGTGTATCTCTGTATTAGGCAACAATTCAAGACAACAGCAGGTGCCTGGAGAATAAAGTACGAGTCTGGGATCTGTGGCCTTGTATACTTCAGATTACTGGACAGGAGAAAGCCCTTTCGACTCGCCAGCAATTTAAGTGACCTGGAAGACCTCGACGACGTGTTCATCGCTGATGAAGCAACCAATAAATTGTATTGTGTTCAACTGGAACACAAGGGAAAGGCCAGTAAAATCACAACTGATGCACCGACTGCAAACGATAAGGCAAAGTTCAGTCTCTTGAAATATTACTATTCATATAATGTTATAAAAGAGAAATTCGCACTTAACCAGGGAATTTTCCAAGGACTTTCATTCAACAATATCTATTTTTTACTCTATACGGATAGTCCTATTGAACATAAATCCAGAGATAAACTTGTCACACATTCTAAATTGACGGGTGTGCTCAATACTGGAGTTAGCTCAGGTTCTATTTTTTGTTTTGGTTCCGAGGTCACACGAATTTGGAAATAAACACGTTTTAGATTTATCTCGTGTTGTTCATGAAATGACCTCTCTACTAGCAGCAGCGAGTAATTGTGTTAGGAATCTTGTATGCTCGTGGTTGAACCGAGGGGCTGATGTGGGTGTTGCAAACGCGTGGGGTGACACTGCACAGCACATGGCAGCTCGTAGGGGACGTGTCCGTGTGGTTAATATATTATTAGACCATGGAGCTGTTGTGGGTGTTACAAACGAGAAGGGTGAGACTCCACTGAACCTAGCAGCCCATGAGGGACATGTAGTTATGGATAATGTGCACATGGCAGCTAATGAGGGACATGTAGATGTGGTTAGTATATTATTTGACCATCATCATCATCATCAGCATCATTGTAGAGTTCCTGTTTCCCGGGTACAGTTTATGAGCCTCTTCCATTTCAACCTGTCCATATACAACTTGTCATGGAGAACATCGTCCTCTGTCCATCCTCTGGTCTCTAAATCAACCTTGATCATGTCCATCTATCGGGTTCTAGGTCTTCCTACAGGTCTGTTTCCATCTACCTGTCTTTCCAAATGTATTCTAGCAGATCTTGTAGGCTCATCCTCATCCCATGCCCGTACCACCGTAGTCTAGATGTGCTGACTAGGTCTAATAGGGATGTCTTTTTTCCAGCTTGTTTCCTCACCTCCTCGTTCTTTAAATTGTCCACCTTGGTCTGCTGGTTGGTGGATCTAAGACATTTCATCTCTGACGCTTGCAGTCTTGATGCATCTCTCTTTGTAAGGGTGCATGCTTCAATACCATAGGTCAATATTGGAATAACGTAGCTGTTAAACATCACCAATTTAGCTGGTTTTGGAACCATGTATCCCATAAAAGTGTTCTTATTTGCTGGTAGAATTCTGATCCTTTTTGCGCTCTGTTGGTAATTTCTTTACTGACAAAATTATCACTTCCAAGATAAGGAAAACTGTCCACACACTCCAACTGGTGGTCTCCTAGTTTAACACTTGCTGGAAGCCCATCTCTGCTGACTGCAATCACCACTGTCTTGGTCTCGCTGATGTTGAGGTTATATTCCTGGAACTGGAATTTCCATACATTGAGTCAGGTCTGTACTTCTTCTGTTTCCCCCCAAATCATGATGTCATCAGCTAAGGCCACTGCATGCAATTCACCTAACCTTTTCTTGACGTTCTTCATTATATTATCCATATTAGTGATGAACAGTAGTGGGGACAGAGCACTGCCTTGCTGAACTTCACTCTTGGTCTCAAACCATTATGATCGTCCTTGCCCAATTTGTACACAGCTAATACAGTCTTTGTAAAGCATCTGATCTGTCCTTACTAGTCCCTCAGGCACATTTCTCTTCCTCAGGCACTCCCAGATCTTATTTCTTATAACACTATCATAGGCCTTCTCTATATCCAGGAGCATGCGGGAGGAAAAAATTAAATCCATTGTCGATCTGTTACTTCTGAAACCATATTGCTCCCCCTCCAGCTGAGGTTCTATGATGATTCTTAATCTTCTTTCTACGATCTTCTCTAGAATTTTCAGCCCATGAGACAGCAGGGTTATTCCTTTATAGTTGGTGGGCTTCCTTCTGCTGCCTTTCTTTGCTCCAATCTGCAGGTATTTTGTTTTCTGTCCGTATGGCATTGAGTACTCTGTGTAACCATTGTATGCCCTGGATGCCTGCTGCCTTTAACATGTCTCCATTTACTACACCTGAAGATTTTCCTTTAGGGATAGATCTTAAGGCTGCCTCAGTTTCTGTCCATGTGATGGGATTCCTCATTGCAGGTGTGGATTTCGGGTTCTATATTATGTTCCTGAACTGGTCTGTTCAATAGGTGGTCAAAATGGTTCCTCAGGACTTCTCTCGTGTCACTATCTGTCTTAACCAGATTTCCATTTTCAACTTCTAGGGCCGTTTTGGTATTCATTGGTTTCCTTTTATCTCTGATAACACTATAGAGTAGTTTCCTATTGCCTCTGTTGTTCTTCTCCAGTTTCTGAGTGAATATCTTCCATGCCTTGGTCATTTCTTCTGCAACTGTTCTTTTTAACGTCCAGTTTCTTGTTTTGGTATATTTGTTCGAGGTTTCTGATCTTTGTCCCGTCTATAGTAAGGTTTGGTTTAACTTTCTCCTTATCCCTTTCTTTCCCCACATGATCACATTCCATGATTGCTGCTCACACTCATTCGTTCCACAAAGGTGTTGCAGTTTTGGCTGTTACAAACCAGGGAGGTTGCATTCCATTGCGCTGGGCAGCTCTTAAGGGACATGCAGATGAGGATAGTATATTATTAGACCAAGGAGCAGATGTGGCTGCTACAAACCAGGAGGGTGACACTCCACTGCACTTGGCAGCTATTAAGGGACATGTAGATGTGGAGTGTAACCCTCCTGGTTTGTAACAACCACAACAGCTCCACGGTCTAATAATATATTAACCACATCTACAAGTCCGTTACCAGCTGCTGAGTACAAACGAGTGCTACCTCTCTGGTGTGTAATTCCCAGAACAGCTCCATGGTCTAATAATATCCACATCCTCATGCCTCTTATCAGCTGTCCAGTGCAGTGGAGTGTCACAATCCTGGTTTGTAACAGCCACAACAGCTCCATGGTCTAATAATATATTAACCACATCTACATGTCCCTAATGAGCTTCCCAGTGCGGTGGAGTGTTACCCTCCTGGTTTGTAAGCTGGCAGCTATGTTAATGGAGATACCATTGTCCACAGTAAACTTGAATTAAGCCAGGATTTCCCTTCCTCTCTGGAATATTTATATGTCCATGGTCTAATAATATATTAACAACGTCTACATATCCCGTGTCAGCTGCCCAGTGGAGTGTCACACTCCTGGTTTGTAACAGCCACAACATCTCCATGGTCTAATAATATATTAACCACATCTACATGTCCCGTGTCAGCTGCCGAGTCTACATGTCCCTTAAGAGCTGCCAAGCGCAGTGGAGTGTTACCCCTCTGGTTTGTTTCAGCCACAACAGCTCCATCGTCTAATAATGTATTAACCACATCTACATGGTAGCTGTTTGCGGGGCAGATGACCTCGTAGTTCTGCCCCTTAAAACAACAATAACTAACTATCTTGGCAGCTGGTAAGGGAGATATAGATGTATCTAATATATTATTAGACCGTGGAGCTGGTGTGTTTGTTACATATCAGGTGGGTAACACTGAAGAGTGGGAGAGAGAAGATGCTTCCTTAAATATTTAAAAAGAAGGAATCACCTCGTGGGCCACATACTGAGACACAAGTGACTGATTAAGCTTATAATCGAGGGAACATTAGACGGCAAGAATTATAGAGGAAGACTCAGACTGGAGTACATGAATCAAATACTGCAAGATATGGGTTGTGGCTCATACTGGGAACTGAAGAGGAAGACTGAGAGACGGGAAGAATGGCGAGCTGCTGCCAACCAGCCTCACGGCTGTTAACCACAGAGAGATTGCCAACATTCCCAATTGAAGTGATAGAAGCCATTGTTTTATTGTTGCCTAGTTCTAGCAATTTACATCAGGCGAGAAAACATATAATTTTTATGCCCTAACATAAGAATCATTACTTAAGATATTTATCGCAATATAACATGCTCTTATGGTTACTGTATTCCTGCCTAATGTAATCTGTGTTGGTATCTCTTCAGACAACCACAAAATCTGAGCATGTTTTCTCTGCTCAATGTAAGATTTGTCAAGAGTTGGTAGAGATCAAGAAGCTCCTCTGTGTCACACTGAAGTTCATTGACTCTAAAAGGTAGCATGCTTGCTTGGATATACAATCTGAAGTCTGAAGTTGAAATATTTTTGTTGTGGTCAGGGGAAAAGTAGATTCAATTTAGAGATGATTAATATATCCAACTCTTGGAATATATATCAGACTTCATAGAATCGCCCAACCTTCAGAATTTGAGACAGCAAATACAGTTTCAAATTCATTAGGTTGAGCAAGTCAAATCATACGCTTTTTACATTAAAATAATGATTTCCTGGAAGAAATATATTTATGACAACGTAGCCTTCCAACTTCCCGTCTTAACGAGCTTCTTGATAACACAAAAAATCATACATTATATTTGAAAAAAGATTTATATTACTATTTTTAAGAACAATTGTCATCCTTTAGATGTGAAATTGGATGCAATTTCCAGATTTTTCCTCAGATTATAAGTTTGTTTAATTAGTGAATGATGAAGAGTTTTCCACCTTGTCAATACATTTGTTTACATGTTTGGGAACATAATATATTTCCGTGTTAAGCTTTTAAGTTTCCATGACAAATATGCATTAGCCAAAATAATTGAAACCTATCCTAAACTGATCTTAAGTTGTTACCTTGGGTACAAACATTTCCATGCATGAAATAAAATCATTATAATTAGTATATTTATTTATCGTTTGGCATACATGAACATCATTTATAAGTTGACATCAAGGTTAGAAACATCATGAAGTGCCTGTTGCGTCCCTAGGAAGAAGTCGCTGAATTCACCACTGAAGGATATTTGTGGGCATTCTTGAACTAGGTGCCGAACAGTCTTTCTTTTAGCACCGCACGCGCAACATGATGGAGACCTTTTCCTCCGCTTATAAAGGAGATCCCCGCTCGTCCGTATTCTATTTAATTTTCACCAGGGTTTTTCTAAGCTGAGTCAACCCTGGCACCTTCCCAGTTATGCATGGCATTACTGATCAATCTGGAGGGGCAAACGAATTCCAATCAGAAGACCATCTCTCAGTCAGGTGGAATTTGTTGATTGCAAGATTATTTGGTCTGCAGATAGGTGGATGTCTTGAACGTAATCGTTTCACATGTAGATCAGCAATGTATCCAGGGATAGGTAGTTGTTTGTTGGTCTGGATCATTCTATATTCTCTTATTAAAATGTTGCATCCCTGTAATGAGGTGGTAGGATATGGCTGACAAAAGGAAAACATTGTCTTGGAGTTGACATAATTGTTCCTGTTATCATGCGGATGGTGTTATTCAATTGTACATCCATTATTCTTACATGCAGACTATTTATCCACACCCGAGAACAATACTCAGCAACTGAATGAACAAATCCTAGAGTTGAGCAACGGAGAGTAGTTGCATTGGCACCCTCAAGTGATGCCACTTAATTTCCGCAAATTGTTGTTTTTTTGTCTTCATTTGGCAGAAGTCATTCGTAGGTGTACTTTGAATGACATTGTTATACCCAAATACTTTCGATGTCTGTTATGGCGAAGGAGTATCTCTTATATATTGTGCCATAATGTACTATTGCAGCTATCATGTCTTTAAGAAACGATTAGAGCAATATCAATATACGGCAGCAGAAAGCCCCAACAGAAGGGAATTACAACGTGTAAACGCTAATGTATTTACCCGATACAACGCCTGTCTTGTCAGCTGAAGAAGAACATTTTCAACATCTTCTGCGATGAGGTAAGTCCTTTAATCATGATTTGGTGGGTGAAATTTCCATTAATTAATGTACTATGTTACGGTTTTCGCCTGCGCGCCTGGTAGTTGGCCGAACGCAGCACTACAACAAAAGGATCTCCCCGTACTACATTACTATCGCTTCTTGCCACCATAAGTTATTGAAATGTAAAATGTTCACATTTAAGCCAATTTCACCTTGGGTATACTACATAAGAATGGCTCTTCGCCTCTATGGATTAGCACGTGCCTCTTCACAGATACAATCTGGGAAACTTCGATTCACATATACTACATGTGTATGGCATCTAGCCAGTATGGACTAGAATGTGCTTGTTCAATCGTCTACACTAAACTGGGATTCACACACGCTACGTGACTATAGGTTTTTCGCCGCTATTGACTGGCATGTGCTCTTTCAACTTCCTCTCGTGGTAAACTTGGATTCATGTACGCTACATGAAAAGGGCTTCTCGCTGTTATGGACGAGGATGTGGGTCTTCAAATTTACTCTGACGAAAAACGGTACAAGAATATGGCTTCTTACCACTAAAGATGAGCATAAGACTTTTCAAATTTCCGCTCAAGGTAAATTTGGATTCACACTCGCTACATGTATGGCTAATCGCCGCTATAGGCGAGCAAGTTTCTTCAAATATTCTTTCTAGGTGAAATTGGATTTACATACGCTACGTAGGATGGCTTCTAGCCGCTATGAACGAGTATGTGTGATCTCTGTCAGAAAACTTATATTCACATACGCTACATGAACAAAGCTTCTCATCGCTATTGATGAGCGTTTATGTCCTCAAACCTCCTCTCTGGATAAACTGGGATTCACACACGCTACGTGACTATAGGTTTTTCGCCGCTATTGACTGGCATGTGCTCTTTCAACTTCCTCTCGTGGTAAACTTGGATTCATGTACGCTACATGAAAAGGGCTTCTCGCTGTTATGGACGAGGATGTTAGTCTTCAAATTTACTCTGACGAAAAACGGTACAAGAATATGGCTTCTTACCACTAAAGATGAGCATAAGACTTTTCAAATTTCCGCTCAAGGTAAATTTGGATTCACACTCGCTACATGTATGGCTAATCGCCGCTATAGGCGAGCAAGTTTCTTCATATATTCTTTCTAGGTGAAATTGGATTTACATACGCTACGTAGGATGGCTTCTAGCCGCTATGAACGAGTATGTGTGATCTCTGTCAGAAAACTTATATTCACATACGCTACATGAACAAAGCTTCTCATCGCTATTGATGAGCGTTTATGTCCTCAAACCTCCTCTCTGGATAAACTTGGATTCACGTACGCTACATGAGTATGGATTCGCAACGTGCTACATGAAATGGGCTGTTCACCGCTATGGATGAGCATTTGTGTTTTCAAACATCCCCTCAGGGTAAACATGGATTCGCATACACTACAAGAGTACGACTTCTAACCTCTATGGATGAGCATGTGTCTCTTTAAATTTCCTCTGTCGGAAAACTTGCATTCAAATACGCTACTCACCGCTATGAATGAGCATGTGTGTCTTAAGACTTTTTCTATAGGTAAACTTGGATTCACATACGATACATGTGTAAGGCTTCTCACCGCTATGGATGAGCATGTGCGTTTTCACAGATCCTCTCTGGGTAAACATGGATTTACATACAATACACGAGTACGGCTTCTTGCCGCTATGGATAACCATGTGTCTCTTCAAATTTCCTCTTTCGGTAAACTTAGATTCACATACGCTACATGTGTATGGCTTCTCACCGCTATGGTTGAGCATGTGCGTTTTCAATGATCCTCTAACAGTAAACTTGGATTCACATTCGCAACATGAGAACGGCTTTTTGCCGCTATGGATGAGCATGTGTCTTTTCAAGTATTCATTCCGGGTAAACTTGGATTCACATACACTACAAGAGTACGGCCTTTTACCGCTATGGATGATCATGTGTGTTTTCAATCGTCCTTTCTGGGTAAACTTGAAGTCACATACACTACACGAGTACGGCCTCTCGCCGCTATGGATGAGCATGTGTCTCTTCAAATTTGATCTTTCGATAAACTTGGATTCACATACGCTACATGTGTACGGCTTCTCGCCGGTATGGATGAGCATGTGTGTCCTCAAATTTTCACCCCGGGTGAACTTGGATTCACATACGCTACATGAGTACGGCCTCTCGCCGCTATGGATGAGCATGTGTGTTTTCAAATGTCCACCCTGGGTAAACTTGGATTCACATACGTTACATGGATATATCATTTTTACGATATCACTTGCAATGGTTGACTTCAATTTTTGTTTGGTAGTACATTTTCCATTCGATGCAATGTTATCATATTGTCTTACACTGTTGCGAAATCGGTGAATCTTCCTTACAGCAGGATCTGATGTATCTGGATATATCAGCCTGAAATAATTATTACTAACAGTTTAAATTGCGGTAAATCATCACGGAAGAAGAATAACAGATTCTTAGAGATCTAAGAAGTGTAAATATAATTCGGACAACTTTCATTAATATGATTTCCAGAAAGCTTGTCTTCAAGAAGTACCTGTAACTGACGTCGTTTCCACTTAACAATAATATGTTGAACATACAGTCTGAACATTTTACAAGATTTTGGATAAATAGCTCTGACAGCTTGAGTGCATTTGGATCGTATCTTAGCCTCCAAAATCCTCCGATTAAAAGTCGTTATAATTTTTACATGCCGGGTGCCGTAAAGGACAAGGTGCTCATTCCTCCACCCTTTGCAGCACTGCTTGACCTTCGCCAATGTTCATGAAAGTAAGTCTAATCTTGCGATTAATTCAGTGTGATTTCACAGACACGGATAAATTGATGAGTGACAAGGATACAATCCAATTGTTGTTTTAGTTTGAGTCATAAGTCTTTAGACGCTGTTAATCCGGCAGTTGTCGCGGAGATATTTTGACGTAAGTGGTCGCGGGTGGGATTTTCACTGACTTTCGTAATTTGAAGTTTATTCACAAATGAATGTTCTGAAAGGGACGGTAATACGTTTATTTGCTTTCGTGTAGTATCTAATAGATATTTACTTAAAATATACTATAATTTAGCCACGCCAATATGAATAATTAAACGTTCCAAATCATAACACCCTAAATATGGTATCTAAAATATTCTCTGGAGGACGCTCGCATTTATTAAGCATAAATACAAAATGAAAGTTTAAATGCGAAAGCAACCCTTCGGCCATACTCTGTTGTGAACAAGCCTGCAAAGGTTGTCAAATTACTAGCACATCATATTGAGAATAGTGGAAGGAACTTCACGGTGGGTAATTATTTTTCATCGGTTTCCCTGGCTTTTAGACTAGTTGATGATAGGATTGACAGTAGCGGGTGATGTTAGACAAAGTGAGGCAGAGATTGCCCAATAGTCTTCTGCATTCACTTGAGAAACGTTCAAAACGCCAGAGAGATAGAATAGGCCAAATGATGCAGTTATTTCTTCACAGTGTTTCGAGCGTCCCCTTTCACACAATTTTGACCTTTGTATGCTAGTGCAGTCCACAATTTCTTGAATAGTTTAAGGAGGAAAAAACAATCTCCACCCCTCACTGTAGGAGGTCACAATTTTTGCCTCATCTTTTCATTCAGGAAGGCGTCGAACAAGGTTCATCTGTTTTTGCAACGCTTAATGGGCAATGGATGTACCAGGTTGTGCGTCCATCTTCCTCCGAGTACTGTGCACCAGGATTATCCAGTTCATCGCCAGAAATATTTGAAGCACTGATTCACTAAATTCTCTATTATCCTCTTCGTCTTTACTAGCATTGCCAATTTCCAACAAATCATCATCTGCCTCATAATTTCTTCTTGATTCTTGCTCCACCTCGTCCTAGAATACCATAACCTGTTCCTCTAGTTTATTAGCCATTTTTATATTCACTAGAAGACAAGCTATACAACGAACAGTTACGCAAAAATAGTTAAGTTTATGGACACGGGTGAGGGAAAGTCTCACTTCTCTGCACGCGCGTACAATAGTAGTAACTGTGTGAATGTTTCAAGTGTTCACTTGCTATTGCTGTGTGAGGTGTCTCGTTATGCCCCCTACTAGGAATCGCTAGGAGGGTAGGTTAATCTGCGTGCGGGCTGTGAAATTACATGCAAGACATTTCCAAAGTGAGATAATCTCTCCCCCCGCGATCATTGCCGGGTTAATGCAGTACTTCATGTCTCCTAATCTTGATGATATCAATTCAGTCCTCTGTATAAACTACCACACCCTACATCAGAAGCAATGTACTTAATTTCGCCATCATGCCTACGGAAGATATTATCTGCGGGCTAGATGCTCCTATCCGTCATCTACCAGCCTCCGAAGCAGAATAAATTAGAACTTAGGCTTCTCACGACATCAAACATGCCAGACCCGTAGATCAGATCCAACTTATAAAGCGATCGTAAGGAACAACGTAAAGAAAATAGAGAAGACGAATATGCGGCGAATTAAGAATTCATCTATTACAGAAGGGAACTAGAAATCCCTAGAACCTCGCTACTAAAAAACTCCGACATTCTATGGCGTACCTAAAATACACAAGACCGATGTGCCACTGACACCAATATTTAGCGCCATAGCGTCCCCAACTCAAGCTCTTGCTAAATATTTGAATCAGATCCTGCATCCATTATTCCATCCGCCACTCTCTCACGTCAGAAATTCCCTACACTTAGTAGATATTCTAGCGAGTATAAAATTGAGTTACGGCGATCTACTGGCAAGCAGATTACTGACAGGGTAATTGGTCTGACTTCATGTTGGCAACACCTACAGCATTGCAATGGATACGGAAATTAGATTTATATAGATAAGCCAACCTTGTCATGTGACCCTGTATGTATATATCAATAGTAGTGCTAACAGTCGCGTGTGTTCTTGATTACGTATGGCTATGTTGGGAAAAGGTCAGGTGGTGGGGGAGGACTAGGGTTGAGTGAGCGATCGTTTAGATGGTATTTTTCCCGTTCTATTTGATGGTAAGGTTATTTTTTAAAATGGGTGAAATTTGGAAACGCAATTAGTGGTAAACATGTTGTTAAGAAATTTTGGCGATATTTAATGAGCTTGTAAGGCTAGACCGATGTGGTCTTTAGAAAAGAGGTGTTGTTGGCGTTGGGGTGTCGTCCTCTTTGCTATGAATATGTGTTGGAATTTTTTTAAAAAGAAAATTATTGTTTTTGAAATTGGCGCTATTTTGGAAACGGTGAATTTTAGAAAAAAGTTTGTTTGACATTAATGAAAGGTCCCTATGCCCTCTAGGCAGACAGCAAGTTTAAAGTGTGTAAGACAAAAAATGATAGCCTACTTGCTTGCGAACTTTGGCGATAATCCGCGAACGCATAATCGGATTTTAATGAATGAGGTGTTGTTGCCATGAAGCGTGTTGGTATTATTAAAAATTTGTTTGAAAATGTTTGTTTTATAAATTGTCATTATTTTGGAAACGGTGAATTTTAGAAAAAAAAAGTTTATTTAACGATAATGAAAGGTCCCTATACCCTCTAGGCAGAAACCAAGGTTCAAGTTTGTAGGACAAAAGAAAATGAATTTTGAAACATGCTCACTATTTTGGAAACGGTGAAGTTGACAAAAACGTTTGTTTGTCATAAATGAAAAGTGATGTTGTCCTCTTTACGGGGATGTAGGCTACGTGTTGAAAAGGCGAAAAGCTGGAAAATTGATTTTTAGTCTAAAAATGCGTTTTTGTTTGGGAAACTGAAAATATCTCCCAATATTTGGGAAACGAAAAATATTTCCTGAACCCATGGTCGGATTTGGGCATATGGGGTATCGTAGGACTCGGTGTGAACCCCCCTTTTAGCCCAGTCATATTAAGTTTTAATCTAAAAAATAATAATGTAAAGCTGAAGTTTAGCATAGATGTTCCCCTGTACCCTAGTAACAAATCCTCAAAAGTCCCCATCTCTCCGGCATCCGCGTCATAGTTTTTGGAGAGTTCAAAAGGGCTCAAATGGGGCCTAAGTGCCAAAAACAGCATTTTTGCTTCCTGCCTTCAAAATATTGATCCAAAATCCGACTTTTCTGATAGTAATAAGAGAAGGACTGCGTTGAATATAACGCTCTTATTGGTCGTAATTATTGCCATACATTTAAACAGATGAGTAATCAAACATTTTTTGCTCAACTTTTCTCACGAAAATTTAGCTAATTTGTCATTAGCCGGGACTTATCGTGTAAACAGCTGCTGATAGCGACTAAAGACCCGAAGTAAAAGTTGTAAATCACACTTGTAGCTTTAAAACGATACATTGTCCATGTTCATCCGACAAACAGCAGCAGAGATACAGTTACAAATATAAAAGTGGAAGTGTGGCAGTCGCTTTCTGAACGAACGCCCATTTACGCTGGTGTGCTCCATCTATTCACCTTTGCTGACACCATTTTGTATCTTTGCTCAAGAACTTTTGGGATGGTATTCCTTTGTATCCAGGTAAACTAGCAGAAACAGTTTGCATAGAACAAAACGAGTTTAATGCAGTTAGCAGTTAAACGTACATTCATAATATGCATAATGCAAATAATAACAAAACAAAGCTTAAAAAGCTTTCTTTAGACAAAGAACACTTGCAAAACAAAGCTTTCATCGGACTCTCGTCCTCCTCATCGTCTGAGCCATCAAATGTGACGTTGCCACATGCTTTTCCACTGCAGTGCCCACACATTAAAGAGCATTCTAAACCGGAACGTACGCACTCACACCGGCTGCCACAAGAGCTCTTGCAGTTGCAGGACACCAAATTGAGGAGATGTTCTGGAGCAGCTGGAAGATGAGTTGTCACTGGTACTAAAGCTGAGTGTTGGGTTTTCCATCCCATTGGGTTGGGCCCAAAGAAAATCCTAACCATTCCTGAACTTGCAAATATACCCGCAGTGAATATTGTTTGCGTGCCGCCGAAGTCGGCGAAAGTGAAGCCAGCTTAAATGACGCTGTGACCGGTTGTTTGGCAATTTTTGGGCTGTATTTCACTACCCGAAGTTCGTCGAGGCTTTTGCACTCCGATTTGGCACTACGGTATCGTAGAGACAAATGGCGAACTTCTCTCCAGCTGATATTATCGCATTTTCATCTGGAGCCGTAGAGACGAATACCTTCATTTCCTCGCGTAAAGATGCTGAATCCTTCAATATTTTCCAGGCTTGCTGTTTGATGTACCCTACCCACAGCTTTCCTGGGCGAGATTTCTGGCTCATTGAAGAAAATGTGTCATGAAGCGACTCTTTGAGACGTTGAAGGCAAGGTTATGATAGCAAGTCGTTGGCAGTGCCTTTTTGGAATGTGGTAAAAAGCGCCTGTATTTCGTCCTGGTCATCCTTCAGCCCGTCGTTCATGACGAGTAACATTGTCCCGACAGCCTGTTTTGTCAGAAAATGCGCTCTGAGGACCCTAGAACATGCACAGTTTCGCGTTATTGATAAAATTGAAGGCATAACGTAATCATTTTTATGAGCGACCTAATTGCAAGCCTACCTAGAATATGCGTGTCCAGACATCATGTGAGTCACTGACGATTTAGCGTATATTTCAGCCCAGAGCTCCTCCTAACTGCTTCCATTCATCACGTAGCCGATTGCCCCAAGAAACGACATTAGAAGGTGAAATCCGCCTAGACGAACAACCACGTTTTTGAGTTCCTCTGAAGTGTCCGATGCGACTATCTCTGCAGCTTTCGCGTATAGGGGCTGGTCAAAGGTTTCGAAACAAGTGCTTTGTTTCAGTTCCGCGTACTCTCTTGCGGCAAACTTCAACGCGGAATATATAGTTGATGGATTGCTCGGTTCCAAGTCAATGAACGGCAGTGCATCAACTGACGTCGTCTGGGGAGCTGGTTGAGCATGAGCAGACAGTGACGTCTTCATAAAGCCGTTCCACGAAGCGGGTAAATTAATACCTGACCACCATCCAGATAACCACAAGGAGTCCAACATCGACGCAATAGCCACAGAGTTTGGGGCTTCCACAGTTAACTCCTTAATCTTGACGTCCTTTGAACCAGGAGAAGAGGGCTTCTAATACCACGAAATGTTGAACTTTTCCATCGCCGCAATCACACCAGCATTAGGAACTTCTCGTGTACGTATGAGTGGAGATATTTCACTATCAGGCCCTGGACCTGCGCACTTGATGCCTCCCATGCAGTGAAATGTGTTTCGCCCGTCCAATGTCCTTATGTTAAAGTCAGCGTTGCCAAAGCAAAACTGCGTGAGCGCTCCAGCATTCGGGATTGGACGTTCTTCACGAAGCGCTGAAACTTCACACCTGTGGACTTCCGCCATATTTACTGAAAATCCAAGACTGTTTAGAAGCTGAATTAATTGTTTCGAGTATTGTTGGCCTGCTCCGACAGGCCGAGCGCTGTCACCTAGAAACGCGATTGGGTGCCTATTCAACATCGGTTATGCTTTGGGACCGTAACTCGATAATAGTTTCCCGCATAGACATGGGTAATATAGCAATGTAAAGCTAAAAGTATGCTTTATAACTTTAATTCTGAGTCTTTAGTCAATATCAGCAGTTGTTTGAAAAATAATGACCTGCTAATGACAAATTAACCAAATTTTCGTGTAAAAATTGTGCTAAAAATGTTCAATTAGTCGTTTTTTTCCTTCATCGATAGCAATAAATAGGCCTGGTAAGTCCGTTATCCTGCTAGTTCATTTTTAGCCTACTTTTCACATTTTGCAAAAATGAGGAAAAAGTAGGCTTATGATATCGGGCAAATGTGTGTCTGTCTGTCTGTCTGTCTGTCCTTCTGTCTGTTTGTCCTCTCTGTCTGTCTGTCTGTCTGGCTGTGTGTGTGTGTGTGTGTCCCCTATCAACTCCTAAACGGCTGCAGCAATCGAAACAAAATTTGGTAGAAGTTAAGATCTATACCTGAATATCTCACGGCCGTATTTGAAAATGATATCAGTGCTACCAACTACTGAAAAATCGCAATTGAAATTTGAGCTCCATGTTGGATATCTTGGAAGGTATGAAAGGGAGCTATTTCAAAATTGGCACACGTATAGAAAATAATATTGCAGTTTAATTTCCAGAAGGCCATACATGGCAGTGTTGCCAAAATGATTATAAGCCTGCTAATAGGTCCAAATTTTAAATGCATATAACTTCTACACTATCAATTGGATTTCAACCAAATTTCGTAAGTGCTATGTGTACATAAACTGATATGACTGAGCGTATTCTTTAGAGCTACCAGGGCTGCCAACTGGTAATAAATGCTCTTATTTAAAAAAAATCCAAATACCCATATTTCAGGAAGTATGCAAGCCGACAGCTTTAAACTATGCACACGTATAGTACCTGCCATTCTATATTAATTTGGAGTAACTTATATACGTCAGTGCAACCAACATGATTTTAAGCCTGCTGAGAGGTCCTATTTTTAAAACATGTAACTTCTATACTATCATTTGGATTTCAACCAAATTTCGTGTGTGCTATGTATACCATAACAGGTATGACTATGTCGATACTTAAGAGTAACCAGGGCTGCCAACTGTTAATAAATACTGTCTCTATTTTTGTTACCACATTATATAAATATATCAGAAAGTATGCAAGCCAATAGCTCTAAACTTTGCACACGTATAGTACCTGGCATTCTAGATTAATTTGGAGGAACTAATATACGTCAGTGCTGCCAACATGATTATAAGCCTGATGATTGGTCCAATTTTAAATTGCATGTAACTTCTATATTAACTAATGGATTTCATTCAAAATTGGCACAACAGTCGATCATATTATTTCAGATTATTTCTGACCAATACATGCATGACATTGTTGCCAACATGATTTTCCGCGCGCTGTTTGATCCAATGTTTAACTGCATGTAACGTCCATGCTATCCATTGGACTTCAACCAAGTTTTGTATTCTGTACCTTAAAAGAGATGGAACTAAGTATATATTCAGTCACCAGGGTTGCCAACTGTTGTTCTCTATTAGGCTATATTATACCAGGTATACAGTATTTCGAACTAATTAGAAATTTCGATATTACCAACTTAATTTCGTCATTATTCTAGATAGATCCATATAGATTAATCATTGGCATGTATCTTACATTTTAAGAAAAGTATGCTCTTTAGTTCGTCACGGAACTTCTTGTTATTAATTGCTAAAGCACGCGAGAACTAAATTTGGATCAATATTTAGAACGCAGGATGCAACAATGCTGGTTTTCGCACTTAGGCCCCAATTAAGCCCTTTTGAACCCTCCAAAAACTATGACGCGGAAACCGCAGAGATGGGGACATTTCAGGATTTGTTTCTAGGGTACTAGGGAACATCTATGCCAAATTTCAGCTTTACATTATTTCTTTTGAGGTTGGCCGTGTTTTTTGCATATAATGCCTGGGCTATGGACAACTTATTTCCATCCCAAAATGAAAACTACACTTACCCGGGGATGAAGTAGTGATTGTTTTGTATGCATGCGCACTTGGAGGGCTTTTGTAAGAGAGCGGGCATCATAAATTATTATTTAAAGATGAGATTTTATTTTTATTACAGAACCAAAAAACTAATAGGTCATCCGCTTTTTAGTATCTCGCTAACCAATAATGGAATTTAAACATAAGGGGTGTCGTAGGACTCGTGGTAAACTCCCCTTTTCTATGAACGAGTTATGCCCACCCCAAAATAAAAACTACCCTTACCCGGGGGTAAATAATATTTTTTTGTATGTGTGCGCACTGACGCCTTTTGTCAATAGGGGCAAACTGCACTTTTGATAAGATTTTTTTCTGAACCATTTATGGGATTTTGCCATAGGCAGTATCCTAGCACTTGGGGTGACGCCCTGTTTTTTGAATGTATGATTCATTTTTGTCAAAAGGGCCTTACTACAGTTTTGTAAACACCTCGCGAATCAATCATGCTAGGGATTTGTATGAGGGGTCCTAGCACTTGGGGCGACGTCTCTCTTGGGGAGGGGGGGGGGTGAAACTACCCCCCCAAAATTGAAAAATCAATATCTTGGAAACTATGAAACCTAAAATTAGGCGTGATAGCTGAAAAAATAGGTGATGACATAGGCTTTTACCTCAATTGGTCATTTCACCCCTAAAACAGTAAATAGTCATTTTACGAGAAAAAAAAGTGTTAAACACTTAAAAAAAGATAAATGAAGCTAAGATCCTTTTGTTTTTTGTTGAACAATAGCATGGGGGTGAAAACTACCCCCAAATTGAAAAATCGATACCTTGGAAACTAAAAACCCTAAAATTAGGTGTGATAACTTAAAAAATAGGTCATGACATACGCTTCTACCTGGATAGGTCATTTCACCCCTAAAGCAGTAAATAGTGATTTTACTGGGAAAGAGGTGTTAAACGTGTAAAAATGTTAAATGAACCTAAGATCTTTTGCTATTCATGAAAAATAATAGGGAGGGGTGAAAACTACCCCAAAATTGAAAAAACGATATCTTGGAAAACTAAGAACCCTAAAATTATGTGTGATAGTTAAAAAAATAGGTGATGACATATGATTTTACCTCGATAGGTTTTTTCACCCCTAAAACAGGGAATAGTGATGTGACAGGGGAAAAAGGTATTAAACACCTAAAACGCATAAGATTTTTGTGAAACCATACTTTTATGGATGTATGTGTATGGAAGATGATGGCTTGTTGATATTATTAGGTAATTATTATTATTATTATTATTATTAGGTAATTATGGATTAATGTGTATATAGGTAACTAACCTGTAATAGTAAACATTTGTATTAGGTGTTGTACAACTGAGGATGGCCAACCCTTTGTCAAGGTCCATGAATTGAGCCAAAATTTTAGCTGCCAAGACGTAGTGTACCCTGTTCCAACCCTTACACCAGAGATAACATGTTTTTGATACAGCGCTGAATGGAACATGGACCTTTGTGATGGCCGCCGAGACACACGCTTTCATGCTTTCGCCGGGTTCTGTTTGTAAAGACACACTGGCTTGCTGGTTTGGGAAGAGCTGCTGATAACGGGAGGAATGTGCGGTGTTGCCAGCTAGTATCAGCTAGCGGATGTGGAGTATAAACAAGCGTCATTTTGGTTCTGTGACAGTAGTACAGAGGCAGTAGTATAAGGTTTGCGTTTCGGTTCTTCACAAAAAGAAAATAAACTAGTAAAGTGTATATGACCGACAACCAGGAAAGCAAAGGTTTTATAAGTAGGAGATACACTGATATTTTATTTATTGAATTATCATTTATTACTTATTTATTTATTATTATTATTATTATTATTATTATTATTATTATTATTATTATTATTATTATTATTATTATTATTATTATTATATGTAAGTGAACGTATAGGTACACGTTAACGATTTATAGCTTGTTTTAAATAGTGAATTATTGTGTTTACTGTCAATGAACACTGAATCTACCAAAACAAATCGTTATGTCATAGAATATAACGCTATGGCCTACCTATATAAAAATCCAACATGACGACCCATGCTACATCCTTGACAATGCTGACTTGCATTACTAGTACACACACTAATACAGCCATTGCAATAACACAGGTTAGCATATACAAAACGTATTTTAAAAAACAGTTCATGACGTACATTAGGCTTATACGTTTTTATTTATACCTAAACAAACACTATTTAATTACTTACTTACTTACTGCCCAGCGCTACAGTCCCAGAACAACCTTGGCCTCCTTTATCACCTGCCTCCGCGCTAGGATAGTTGTGATTGAAGGGCTACGGCCGCCCTCTTTTCAATTCTACTCTGTACACCACAGTTAAAATCAAAATTCACGACTCAGTCAGGAATTGAAGCTTGTGTTCTTTTGGACAAAAGACAAACGATGTATAAAATTAACCACTACACTGTCCTATTTAAAATGATAAACAGTCCTTTTTGCATGAGATACTCTGGTCACATACCAACACGTTTTGAAACCTAGTCTTGAAAAAAAAAAACAGTTTCCAGGTTCTTGCAAATAAAGATGATGATGATGATTGTTGATTTTGTTGTTTTAAAGGGGGGGGGGCTAATATCTAGGTTATCGACGCCTAATGGTGTGGGTGATGGCAAAGATGAAAAATAAAATGTAAACTATAACTAAAACTAACTATACACTAATAGACTAGGAAAAGAAATGGATGACAAAAGGACAATAAAGCAAATAAAGGACAGGAGGAATAAAAAAATGCCCTTTAACCCTCGAAGAATGTGGATTGAGGAAGTTAAAGGAAGGAGAGCTATGAAAGGCAGATAGAAAAGTAAAACAGGAGTGGCCCGGCCCCAGAGATAATGGATAAAAGGGGGAAAACCGGAGCCAGCTCAGGAATCCCTTGGGGTCGCCAACATTCGAACTGATCAGCTGCGAGCCCCGTGAGGGTGTAGCCATATGGAGAGTGCGGCTTTATACAACCTACCTTTAGTGGGGCTTGAGCAAAAGGCAGGAAATAACATGAAAATAAAAAGAAGGCTGCCTCCTCACACAAGGAGGGTATCAGAAAAAAAATTGAACAAGGGCCAATTAAGTTGGAAAAGGAAGATACTCCCTAGGCCATGGATAACCTAATAATGTCGGTAGAGAACAAGAGTTCACCAAGTGTGGTCGAAAGGAAACAAGACAGAGAGGACCCTGGCACAAGTCAGTCTAAGCAATGAGGGACTCAGCTGGGTCTCCGTGGACGTCACCTACATCCCACTAAATGTGAGTCCCTGGGATGGAAATAAGGACCTCTTTTGTTTTATATCACTGGCTCTAAGGACGGTAACACATGGCATGCCTTTATAATGCGATACTGGTCCTAGGGGTATGCAAAATTGTATTAGATACGTAGCTAATAATTGTGTACATGACCCCTTATTTATTTTCCATACGCACAGTACATGTGACTGATGGCCATGATTTTGAATCCCCTGAGTAAAACAACAACAAATAATTCCTGTTTCCATGCAGTTGGGCGACGAGGTGAGATTTCTAAACGTCAAACTCATGTGGTTTTCCACTTGTACTCCAGGTAAATGTCATGGCTGCCCACAGACAAGTGCAAAGAAAATCAAAACATGTTATGTTTGGATCAATTTCATACCAACATGACAACATGTACTTAAAATAACAAGTAATGAGCATTCCATGTTACACGATAGTAAGATGGTTGCAAACTGCCAATGCTTAGAGCTCATTAGCGGCTTTTAAGGGCGGTATGGAGTACATTTACTTGAAAAACTACCAAGAGGAGTGTTCGATTTTCCCACAACACCCATCCTGAAAGTGAATATAAATGACTATGGCCTTAAGTCCATAACCACCTCCTTCCCATTCCTACCCTTCATAGTGAAAGGCACACATTAATACAGGCATCACAATGACAGAGGTTATTTGTAAAATACCTAAATATCTGTGATTTATCTTGAAATTGACCAGAATTTGGGAAAATCCACTAAATTTACCGAAAATTTAGCAAATTCCACAAAATTGCAGCAAAACCCAACAAATTACTACCGGATTTATTGAAATGCCATTGATTTATCAACGAATGGTTTAAAATACTTTAAATTCATATAAAATTACCCGAATATAGATGAAAATTCACTAAAATTAACCAAACATAGCCAAGGGGTCTACATACCATGACATTTAACCATTTTTTCATTAAATTCACTACATGTACTCGAAAATTCCTTAATATTCCCTTTACATGTATGCTTTTTTGTTTTTGTTTCGTTTACCGCACTGTCTGGCAAATACCTCAACATGACATAGTCCTAGGCTAGGACCTGTACATTCAACATCATAGTTTAGTTTCATCTCCCATAAACTGCTGTCTGTGGTGGATGTGAGAAAAGGCATCCAGCTGTAAAAACCACACCCTCACATAGACTTTCATAACCTCTTACGTTGAGGTTCATAACAGTAACTACCGGGTGAGTTAGCCGTGGTCGTTACGGCATGACTGCTGGCAGTCGCTCACATCCGGGAGGCGAGGAGGTTCGAATCCCCCCGCCGGCAACCTTGAAGATGGTCTTCTGTGGTTTCCCATCTTCCTTCCAGGCAAATGCCGGGGTTGGTCCCTAACGATAGGCCACAGCCGCTACCTTCCAACTCCTCGTCCTTACATCCAAACTTTCCTCCCCAACGGTACTTGTAGCTCACCCATTGGGTGTCCGTCACGAAGCAGCTACAATAACTGGCGAGCCGAACATGTCCTCGGACACTCCCGGCACTAAAAGCCATACCCAAAATAATTACAGTAACTTCATTGAATGATTGAACGTTTTCCTTTTCACAATTCCTGTCTATACTTTCCTCTTCAAGGTTGCAAGATGCTTGCAAGGTTCCTAAAATGCAATTAAATTTAATAAATACCTTAAAATGGAATGATTTGTTTAATGATATGGTGTCGATGTATTATATATACGTTAAGACTAATTTTTAGGTCCTGGCTGGCCTTGCAATAAGAATTGACTACCCAAACATGAGTTACCTCGCAGGGAAACACTTAGGCCACTATGCTGGTCATCGACCAGTGAGTACATTTCTAGTAATGAGACAGAAATGCAACACAAACAATGAGCGCGCGCGGTGGTGGAGATCGGTACAACGATGTACTGTTGGTTATGTAGCTATGAGGAATGTTTGCCACATATGGTTTACTCGAAGGTTAAGAGGTCCATTTAAAGATATTCCTACAATAAACCATCTTGAAATGGTCATTCTTTGGTGTGAAAATATTTATTATATGATATTTTATGAAAACAATTATGATTTATTAATGTTTTATACGTTTACTGTATTCTTATGTAATGTAAGATCTGGAGGCACTATCGACCAAAATACAACACTATGTGGAAATGTATATGACATACTTTAAGATTTGGTGGACCCATTAAAGCTATTCCAACAATAAATGATTTAGAAGTTGTTGTTCTATGGTGTGAAAATATTTAATATATGGTATTTGCTAATAGGATTTGGCACTGGAATTATTTTACAAGTAGTTATTTTAATAATCAACAGAGTTTACTGCTAACAAGGCACAGCCCTATGTGGAATGTAGGATAACATGTTACATGTTATACATGATATGCAACTACTGTAAGACTCGTCATTTTAAAAATGCCTATATTAAACACTCAGTTTATAAGACTGATAACTGCAAAACAAAAATCTGCATTCAAAAACAAAACAAAAAGTAGTTGAGCAAATATACACTGGGGAAAAAGTTTTGTAGACACTGATCTCCAACAAAACTAATTAAATTACTAACTGTCGGAGTGGCCGAGTGGTTAAGGAGTTTGACTTAAGATCAAATTTCAAAATATATAAGGAAGCAAGGGTTCGAACCCCTTTCCTGACATTACTATCGCCTGAACATGCAAAAAACAAGAAATATACACAAACTATGTTTATTAATTTAATTCAAATATTATTTTACAACAGATAGACACACAGAATACAGCTCTTTTTGTTTATCATTGCGTGTTATTTATTTTTAAAACATAACACTTGTTGACAATTATTTTTTAGGGGATGGGGGTGTAGCTACGTTGACCCATCACACAATAATACCAGATTTGCGAAGTTCGTCTTCTATTTTTAATAGCTCTTCCTCATAAACAATATGATCAACCTGTTTACAGGCATGCAAGAGTTGTAGACGTTCGACTAATATATTAGGATCGTACCAATTGCTATTTTCTATGAATGGTTTCAAAACCTCGGGTAGCAGTGATGGTTTTACAGGTGTAAAAACTTCATCATTAACACCATCATCATCATGATGATCATTATAATCATCTTAATAATGATCATCATCATCGTCATCATTACCATCATAATTTCCACCTGTGTCCACAGTCTGTTCAATGGTTTGAGTTCCCTTTGATAGTGTTGAAAGCTTCTTTTTCGATGTGCTAGAGTGCTTCAACATTGTTATGTTATAATTATCACCATCACCATCCTTTTCACCTTTCCCCACCATCTTCTTGATGGGGTGTGTTGCCTCTGATAGAGTTGTGGGCTTTTGAGATGTGAGTGTGTGACTCAACATTGGTTTTACAGTAGGTGTTAATGGTTTCTCATTAAACAACTCGCTAAAAGCATGAGTGCGTTGTAGTGTATTAAACTTGAGGTTAATATTGTCTTAAGCACCCCTTTTTGTGGACTTGTTTTTTTGCTTTGGTTTGGGTTTTCCTTACATTTAGACTTGCATGATTATTAAGTTTACAATGATGATTGTTTGAAGAAAGTATGCCCAATTCTTTTGTCTTAAGCATTCCCCGACACTGTTTCGATCGCGGCTTTGAACAGCGCCAAATAACAGTTCCATCTTTATTGGTTCGTTTCACAATATATGAATATCCTTTATAGTATGCATAAGGCTTACCATACCTAGTCACTGTTACTTCCATATCAACAGTCAAACATGAACTAATCTCTAGTAAAGATAACTTGCTAATAACAACAATAGTTTTACGTGGGAAGCAAATATGGGTGCAAAAGTGGGAGCAAATGTGAGAGCAATGGTGGCGGTAAAAGTGGGAGGCAAAAGAGGGACCAAAAAAGAAAAAGGAAGGAAGCTTGCGGTTTAACGTGACCGTTAATCATGGGATTATGAGCCACGGGACCTCCTTTTTACGTGTATTCCGAACCACGGGACATGGCATTTCACTTCGAAAATAGGACCAAAAAAGAGGAAGCAAAAAGTGGGAACAAAAAGTGGGAGCAAATGAGGGAGCAAAGTGGGAGCAAATGAGGGGGCAAAAGGGGGAGCAAAAGAAAGGTGGGAGCAAATATGAAAAGCAAATGTGGAAATCAAAAGTGGGAGCAAATATGGTAACAAATATGGTAGCAAAAGTGAATACACAAGTCAAAGAAGTTTGGTTGGTTGGTTGGTTGGTTCTTAAGTTTAGGGGCTGCGACAACGCGGTCATGTAGCCCCGTGTACTTTGGGTGTGTGTAGAATCTGTCTGATAACCAGTGTTAATTGTGATGACTGTATTAGTGTGTGTTATCTTCAAAGAAGTTTAAAGTGTAAAGAAAATATGGAAGCAAATATGAGAGCAAAAGTGGTGTTTTACTAAAACAACTAAAAATAACAAACTTTGTCATAACCTAACCTAACTTCACCTAACCTAACTTTATCTAACCTAAAAGTTTGGTGCTTTTCAGTCGGTCAACACGAATGTACCCAAAAAGAGCTGGGTTGTGCCCTAATCCTGAAATAAATTACATGAGATTAATAAATACACTAGGATGACCAGTATCGATCGTCAAGCGATCATCATCAGATCCATTACACTTATGCTAGAACATCTATGTTTGAGAATACAGGTGAAAAATATTCACAATATGTACAATTATTTAGTTGCAGTATTGGTAATGCAACTGTCAGTGTATGCTAACTGTAGTATATCTAATGTTAGGTGAAATGCTAAAATGATGATAGAAATCTGGAGTTTGTCTGTTTGGGGTGACTATATGTTGTACAAAATCAACTACAGTTATACTGTAATAATACAGGCTGATACTTGTCCGGTCGTTTTCCTGGCTGGAACTTGGAGTAGTTTCGTGTTCACTTTAGCACCAGTTGTGGTCGACTGAACCCGGGTGTTAACTGGACGAAACTGTTTTTTCCATTCTTCCCCTTTTGTTCTGTCTGAGATCAGTGCAATGTTTATTTGTGTGAAGTTGCCAAATCTAGATGAGAATGTATAATATTGAATACAGGAAGATCTACAACTATTAAAGAACGAGGAACTGTCTTCGCCACGCGTGGACTAAAAAGTAATTCGAACTAAGCGCTGCCCGGTCTATTGAAGATGTCCCGGGACCTTTAATACTGCCGCGCGTACCGGCCTAGGTTGATTGCAGAAAAAAGTACATAGAACACCTGATCCAGATAACATTTACCTATTAACCACCGCTATTTCCCCCCCCCCCTTTTTATCTAGCTTGGCTGTATCGCTAAGTTGTGTCTTGTTTCGGAGAGGGTGTGTTTTTAGTAGAGTAAAAAGGGGTAAACTCTCCATAAAAGTGTGTTCATTTAGAATGTTGGGATTGTTTTGTATGGCTAGGTGAATCTCGATTGCTTCCCTTATGTCGAGAGCTCTGCCTTTCCATTCGTGAAGGATTATTTTTAGGTCAGTCTCGATTTTAGTAAAGCTGCACCCCGTGTCACACATGTTCGCATACGGCTGAATGTGTTCCGTATCTTATCGCAGTCCTATGTTAATTATAACGTGTGTCTACTCGTCTTCCGCTCTGTCCAATGCAATTAGCTTGACAACCAGTGTCTTGGCATGTAATAGAATATACCCCTGACTTTGAGTACGGGTCTTGTTAATTTAGAATTCTATTTTCCAGGTGCCTACCTGTTGTATTTTTCGTTTTGAATGTTATTTTTATGCCTTGATATTTGAAAATATTAGTGATATTATATGTATTCGCATTCACATAGTTGAAGCGCGCAAATTGTTTCTCATTACTATCCGGTTTGGGAATCGTTTTATCTTTATTTTTATGTTTGGCTACAATTTGGTCTATTTTGCTTGGCGGGAAATAAGTCTTCCTTTGCTATTTGCTTAATGGTTCTTATTTCTTTATTATAGTTGTCTTTTGACATGGGTATGAACTGGAATTCAGTTCGACTTAAGGCATTTTCAGAGCCGAGGATCGAACCGATTTGCGCACCAAAATGATGCAAGAATTGGAAATTAGGAATTGAACAATATTTCATTCACATAATTATTTTATGAGGTGAATGAAAAATATTGATCAGTCTTTGGAAAAATTTGGAGCATTTTTGGAGAATTATATCTGGAAATATTTCAGTGAATATTATTTTAACTAAGCGAGAGTCCAATCTTCAGACACTAGAATATGACCAAGGCTTCAAGTTAGCAAGCCTAGGACCGGTTTTTGTTGGCCGAGTCGACAATTACAAAATTGTGCACACGACACTCTGATAAGAGGCTAGAACAATGAGTTTTTCTTGATAACTTAGGAGCCAATCAGAATGAACCACAAAAATATTGAGGGAATCGCTATTATATTAAATTTCATTGTATAAAGCGATATAAGCACTTCTACAATTAGCGAAGACAAAATTACATTTTCTTAACAAAACAGAATTATATAATTAGGTATAGAAGAGAAGATATGAGCGAGTTACAGTAATAGGGACTGTGTTTGAGGCTAGACCGCCATTTCAGACAGCCACAAGCGCGGCAATTAAGAGCGGAGAATTCATTACTTCACTGCGACAAGTAGAGAGCAGACCTATGTCACTGAACGTCTGAGAAGAGCTCGCATGTATAAGCGAAGTACGGCAAGGAAATCAAGACTTGACCGGAGGGAGACGCCACACCAGCCGTAGAAGAATAGGAGATGCCGGCAATAAATGAAAATCAATAACTTGAAACTAGAATCGACAGTTCTATAATTCATCGCACAGAAGAAGAAGCTTACATTTTAAAACAATACAACTACTACAGCTTTACGAGTAGCTCACTATACATCGACTGCTACTAAGAATAATTTATTAAAAAGCATATTTATCAAGCTATACGATGATGAAGACTACAAGTCAGGGGGGAAGTTCCCTATTCGACGTTGTTCAGAAGATTGTAATGCAGCACCAAAAAAAACATGTATGGAAGCTAATCTACATTCACGGAGTGGAAATTCAGAGTGGACCAGAGAGCATTGAGTTCATGATTCTACGACTGCACTTCCATCAAGCAGTAATATGAATTTACCAACAATGATACTACACAGATTGCCATTACCAACTTGGGAGATTGCAACAATGAACATTCGATCCATGATGATGAAGAGATACTCCCAGAGGCCAACAGGGAGAAGAGTTCGTTCGTCCCGGTTACGAGTTTCCAGATTTTATATCGAGAAGACTGAAGACCAGTTAGCGAGGTGCGAGTCCGCACTGCCAGGTGTTCACGGAGGAGTGAGGACCGCACAGCTGATTTCTCGCCAGCAAGCAGGAACTCGTTCCCGAGCGCACAACGGACGCGTGTCAGACCAGGAGAGGAACATCTTGAATATCAGGCCAGGTATTGCTTCAGATGATCAACACGAAAGGAGAACGAATGATTGTTCTAATATCTCACTAGTTTGTGATATTTTGGAGGGTATCTCAGATGTGACCAACTAATATGTATATTTTCCTTTACTCATAACCCATGTTATTATGTTGTCATTTTTATAAATTTAACTATACAATTTATGTTCCGTCAGCGTGTGTCGTTTTTGACGTATTTTTTACTATCGTATGGATTTTAGATATTTCATATTCGAATTTTTCTGATACATTTTTATTATATTCACTTTAAAATGAAACTGTTTTATAAATGGAATGCTTCGATAATAATAAAAGCGTAACTCACTACAGTATGCGTCAATATTGCTAATTCGTATCGAGTTATAGAGAAAGCATAAATTAAATATGCTAATGTATTTGTTATTAACAATTTAATATGTCATGACATAAGTGTAATATTTTTAAAATATTATTTTGAAGTATAACAATTCCAACAGCGGAATATAGTTGATATATAACAGTGTTATAGTCAGTGGTGACTAACATAACGCAGAAATAAAGGAAAATAGGATAGTAACGTTGACAGATAGAGTCAAGATGATGCCTAAAGTTGTAAACAATTGTATTAAAGTAACTGAAGATTACGAAACTAGAAACCAGGTGATTTGTAGATCAACCTGAGGTATATTTGGAAACGAAACACATTTGTAAATGATGAATTAATTCATTAAGGAACGCTAGAATGGGAGGAAATGTTTTATTTTTATTAAATACGAAGACGAGCGGACTACAATCTATTAATGTTGAGATTATTATTGTAACTTGGAGGATATTATGTTATGAAGATTTTTAACGGAATATTGTCAATTGAAGCACAGTGGAATGTATTGCAAGACTGTAACAACGTGAACAGAAATATTGTTGAAGTTTAAAGAAGCACGAAGGTAATTAGTGTGTGGAGAAGAGTTGGTAGAGTGCACCGTGAAAGGTATTTCACAGGTTAGTGATTATCTAGTAGGGTCAATGATTCTTATACATGTTTGAATGAATTAAGATTTTTTTAAGAATGCCGTGCAATATTATCGTCGAAAGGAAAGTAATATGTGGAGAAATGTTTGCGTGTAGTTAACGCACTATTGTAAAGTTGTTCAAAGTACAGGAAGGTTTATAAGTGTACTAGCATAATTACCCGTTCTTCGAACGGTGTTCGGTGTTATCACCAGACATTATCAATTGAGCTACTGTTGCAGTGGTTAGCGGTTTGTCATTCCTTCATACGTTTATCAGAACGAAGTTAAGTTTTCTGGGAATATCAGACACACTGTTAATTTAAGGGCCTTAAAATGTGGTTTTCGGAGACCCTTTATAGACTCCCGAATTGTGTATCTCACATTGAGAAGCGCAACATATGCTTTGGTCGTCCTTCTAGGATAATTTTTATATTTCGCCCATTTTACCATGTATTTTGAAAAGTTGTTCCTTATACCCACCAATTCTATGAGAAGTACGTTGAGGAGTTTTCTAAATGATTGGTGTATTGACTAATGGTGATAATACCTAATTTTATAATGCTCCAAGCATCCGAATATGAATTATAGGCGTACATAAAGATACACAGAAAGACAGACAGACAATTCTCTTGTCTACAACATATCACCCAGATATCCAAATATGGGTATATCTACCACAGAGTATCAAACAAAATCATCCTTACGATGAACCGGTATGTCGACAAAAAAAAGATTAGTCAAAATGTGCTCTCAAACTAAATTCACCTAACTTGTATTTCCTGACGTGAAATAAAATTGAAAGCCTTGTAGACGAAAAGCAATACACGTCACATAAAACCAGACCATCTACGTTGTGTTAGGTCCCCATACAGAGGAAGACCTCTTTCATAAATTATAAAGACTTGTGGTGCATGAAAATACAGGTTATTTAGCCTCAAATGGCCCAAATTCCTAAATGCCGCAAAAAAAGCTGATTCAATTCAGGAATTTTTGAAAATAACGTTGTTGTTGGAAGATATAATATACCTTCTGAACTATATGTCGCACGTGATAATGGCATGAAAAATTCTAGTTTACCCCTTGACCCCCTTAATTACATTGATGAATTATACAGTCTACGTTGGTTCCGTGATAAGCTTATAGCCATTTGCAAATTTTCACAAAAATGTAATAAATGGAGTGACATTGCTTCTTACAGAAATAGATGGAAAGTTGGATGCCACACCTTGAGATAATGTTGTCATGGGAACCGATTTGCATTCCTTCATTAGTTTGTTAAATTAAATTAAATTAGTTTTCAGGGAATATTTCAGAAACTGTTGGTTTTAGAGCCTTATAATGTAGTTTTCGAGGATCCCTTAGGGCCCCCGAGTTTTGTTTCTGGCACCGAGGGGCTTTGTCTCGTCGTTGTACGCCATAATATAATACTAGTAATAATAATATAATATAGGAATATAATACACCTGCCGTACCACACCCGCAGGTGTAAATCGCGTTAAAAGTTTCTAGAGTGCTCCTTGACCCCCTTAAGCGCATTATACGTATTGATGAATTTTACAGCTTAATTTGGTTCCGTGTTAACCTTCTAGCCGTTTGCAAACTTTCACACTAATGTAATTAATAGAATTGCATTGCGTCTTACAGCAATAGATGGATGGACCTCTGAGAATCTGTTGCCATGGTTACCGGCTTGCATTCGTTCATTAGTATCTTAAATGAAATTAGTTTTCTGGGAATATCTCAAAAACGGTTGGTTTTAGGGCCTTAAAATGAGGGCCCCCGAGTTTTTTCTCTCACATTGAGGGGCTCAAAATGAGCTTTGTCTCGCCCTTCTACGCCTATTTCAGCATGTATTTTAAGGATGTAGGCTCCCTTTAATGAGAGGTACGGAGAAGAGGTACATCAATGATTAGCATCGTGCCTCTGATGGATATCTGTGCGAAATTTACGTTGATACACCCAGCCGTTCTCGAGTTATAAGGGAACAAACTTGTCCACAGACAAACAAACAAACAAACAAACAGACAGACAGACAGACAGACAAAAAATATTTTCGCGAGCATCCATCATAAAACAGTCTGAAACGCGTAAATAACTCATATTTCCGGTAAAAAAAAACAGAAAAAAGAGAGAAACTTTTTTTTTATATGTAGAGATATACTGCACCGCTCGGTGTTGACCGTGTTTTATTGCACAAATTTAGGTTTTACTCGCTAACCGTTGGAGATACACGAAAAGTGATGAGGACCTTTTGGATAAAAAATTAAATGTTAAAGCTCGAGTATGCCATTAAAAGTTTGCTATTTCTTAGCGTTCTCTTTTTATTTGAAATGGAAATATGAAATTTTGAAACCAAAGGGTGTAGTACGTAAGAAATATGGGTTATACCCGCTAACCGTTGGAGATACACGACAGGTGATAAGGACATTTCGGATAGGAAATTAAATTTTAATGCTCGTATGTGCCATCAAAGGTTTGCTATTTCTTAGCGTTCTATTTTTATTTGAAATGGAAATATGAAATTTTGAAACCAAAGAGTGTAGTGACGTCAGTAAAATGGTCGCCATTTTTAACAGTGCAAAATATCGAAATAAAATGTATCCTATATGTAAACGTGGTAAATCAGCTATAACCATGCAAAATTTCATTAAAATCGGACCAGTGGCTCTTGCGTTATTGAGTAACACACAGACAGACAGACACACAACATCTCATTTATATATTAGTATGATTGCTTGTGAGAACAAAGTGTTTGATACAGTATGTCGGAGAAGTTTACTGGCATTTAAGTTGTCATTTGTGTTGTATATGTCAGTGAAGTGTAATTCCGAGATCCACGCAATTTATTAAGATAACAGATTAGTCCCGCATCGTTCTTCAAGTATCGCAATTATTTATTGATGTTGACATTTCAGAACCGTAATTAGCTTAACTGTTTGTTACGAAGGTTCTATTGATATTGACAGAAACCACTAGAGAAAAGTAAAAACATTGTTTGTGAACAGTATTAAAAAGTAATATATTTGTAGACGGAAACGCAGTAAGATTGTTAGATCACGCTTGATCTTCAATATAGTTTGTTAGAATATCGTGCGGGTCATGATAATTCGACCTGTGAAAATATGTAAATAATTAATAATTTTTATTTATATAATGATAATGTTTTTATAGACGATAGATGCATATAATATAGGGTGCTGTTTGTTGAAAATTACAATTTTATGATGACAGCTGATTATATCAGGCTGTTGATTGAAACCGAATCACAGGGTGACTGTTAAAGGAAATATTTAGTAATTAGTATTTGCAAATAATTTTTGTTCAACGAATGCTTTCACTTGGAAAGTAATTTCTAGATAGAATGACTATCTACTTATGTTATTTTTAGCCTATTTTCAATTTTGAAAAAATAGGCTTATCAGATCACCTTTTGTCCGTGTGTGTGCGCGCGTGTTTGTGTGTGTGAGAGAGAGAGAGAGAGAGGAGTGTGTATGTGTCCCCGAAATAATTTCTAAACGGCTGGAGCGATTTCATTGAAACTCGGTAAGTTCATAGCACTATACCGGGCGACCTGACCGTGCCCTTAAAATTTTATTACGTCTCACCAATCCAACATGGCGGCTATGCGAAATATTTCACCAGCATTCAATATCTCCGAAACTATTACCGATATCACCCTGAAATTTATTACGGCGATAAAGGAAACTTCTAGAAGTTCCCAAATGTGACTTTTGAAAAACTGGTAACTACAAAACCAACATGGCAGCCGCGCGAATTTGCGACTTTTAAATAGACGTTTCTCGCGATTTAACCAACCAAACGCAATAAAACTTGGTACAGTAAATGTTTATACATACTATAATGCACCGACATCTAACTTCGTTCAATTGTTTACATAACCACAAGATGGCGGATGTGCGAAATATTTCACCGGCATTCTATATCTCTGAAACTATTTTCGGTATCATCCTTAAATTTAGTACGGAGATAAAGGGAACTACTGGAAATTCATCTATAAGACTTTCATAAACCGGTTAACTACAAAACGAACATGGCGGCCCAGCGAATTTGAAAATTTTAAATACACCTTCCTCGCGATTTAATGTTCCAATCGCAATGAAATCGGGTACAGGAAATGTTTATACACATTGTAATGCACTGGTATCTAATTTAGTTCAATTGTTTACATAACCTCAAGATGGCGGCTGTGCGAATTTTAAAATTAAGTTTTTATTTCTTGTGTCGTAATCATGCGATCGAAGTGAAAGTTTGAATAATGAACCAACGCATTAATTTTCATTTAATGGTACATGACTCTATGGCCCTATACATATAACAATCCAACATGGTGACCATCCGAAACATTTAGATGGATCTCAATATCTTTGAATCTATTAGGCTACAGCAATCAAACTGAATGTTTTATGTTCTTAGGGGCTATGAACTTAAGTTCACCTATATGACTTTAAATAACCTGGTGATCACAAATCCAACATGGCGGCAACGCGAAGTATAAATATTTACATGGACGTTTCTCGCAATTCAACCATCCGAGTGCAGTGAAACTTGGTACAGTAAATCCTTATACGAATGTTAATCCACTGGCATCTAATTTGGCCACAAGATGGCAGCTGTGTGAAATTTTAAAATCTCCTTGTTACTTCTTGTGTCCTAATCATGCGATTGAAGTTTGAATGCTACACGTACCCAGTAATCTTCATGTAACAGTACATAACTCCAGGGCCTACATATATAAAATCCAATATGGCGACCATCCAAAATATTTAGTCGGTTCTCAATATCTACGAATCTATTACAGCAATCAAACTGAAATGTAGTATATTGATGGTGGCAGTTAACATAAGTAGGATATATGAAAATAGGCTGTATAGTTCTTCACGGAACTACTTGTTATTTTATTTTGATATTAAATATTTTTATTGATGTTAGGAAATTTTTATAGCATGTACATTATTTTATTAATAAACTTACAGGCACTGGTTAGTTTGCCTGCCCTTTTTATAGAAACTGATCATCTTTTCATTTCGCAATCGACATGCGGTAATACTGCTGGTTAGTTACTAGAACTCACTTAGTCTCAACTTCACCGTTCACGCTTGAGATCCGAGATTCTCGTCCTACCATCAAGTTTAAGATGTTTGTTTGCTAGTAAATGTGTAACTAATTAGTAGTGCTATTGCATGACCGACATGTGCCGAGGGTTTCCTAGTTATCTACCTAGTAGGGAAGTGTTGATTCATCTGGCTGGGTATCAACGTCCTTTACAATCCTTTCCCTCTCAGCGGATATAGGTGGTGGCTATGCGAGATTGGAGCACATATAGGGGTAGATTATTTTGGCGCCCAATGTGTACGGTATCGATTGTGTTGGGACACTATCGTGTACAACAGCAACTTTGCGGAGATACTTGTGGAAAGTAGAAATTATGAGAAATGCTGATCCCAAATGTTGGAAAGTTATTTCATTGATTAAACACTGACGAATTTGAGGAGTACGATATGGTTCAGAGGCATATTTGTTAAAACAGCTGATGATATTTTGATCATGTAACAGTAAAGAGAGGGTTAAATTCATGTTGATGTAAATTAATTTAAGTAGGGATTGTCGAATGAGAGAGGATCAATTTATTAGAGTACGGTTAGGAAGGATCATAGACTTCAGTCTATTATTTTAAAGAATGATCATCGGGGTATTAAATTATTATAAAATGTATGAGTTGGTCACACTGAAATTTCACAATGTAGTGTAGATGATGCTTCCCATTTTTCTCAAGTGTATTAATTACGTCGTCGGGAGATTTGACTCAGATCAAATCCATATTGGAGTTGATGCAGGAGAACCAGAAGCAATTGACAGGGGACATGGATGCCCTACATAAACTCTCACACGATAACTCTAAAAAGATAGAAAGAGAGATTAAGCAGTCAACTGCCACAGTTAAGTCCGAGATGAAGGCAGAACTTGCAGTATCTTAATCAGTAACTAAAGCTAGTATCACGTTAGTGCAGGAAGAGTGTAAGAGAGTAAAGGATGAGGCTAGGAAAGCCTAGGAAAGAGTACAAGGAGAAAATAGGAAGGCACAAGAAGATGCTAGGAAAGCACAAAAAGAAAATAGAAAGGCACGAGAGGAGGCTAAGAAAGCACAAGAAGAAATTAGAAAGGCACGAGAGGAGGATAGGTTAGTCCGAGAAGAGGCTAGGAAAGCACAAGAAGAAAATAGAAAGGCACAAGAAGAGGCTAAGAAAGCACAAGAAGAAATTAGAAAGGCACGAGAGGAGGATAGGTTAGTCCGAGAAGAGGCTAGGAAATTGCAAGAAGAAATTAGAAAGCCACAAGAAGAGGCTAAGAAAACACAGGAAAAAGCACAAGAAGAGGCTAGAAAAACACAGGACGACATTATGAAATCCTTAGAGAAAGCCCAAGAAGAAGGGAGATTAGCCCAAGAGCAGAGTAAGTTACCACAGGCGGAAAGTAGGTTTTAAGTAGAAGAAAGTAGGAAAGCCCTGGAAGAGACCAAATCAGCTTTCAATCAAGTGAGAGAGGATGTGGCCTCTACCAAAACAGAAATGGGCACCCTTAGAACAGAAGTCACTAGGAAGGTTGTAGAAGCTAAAATACAGTGTAGCGAAAATATTTAAGACCTAGAGGAAAAGATCCAGAAAAGTATTAGTAGTGCCACTACAGAACAGGGACAACACAATGAACACGTTACAGGTGCCCAGAAGAGACTCACCGAACGGCTAAACAATTTAAATTGTATTGTTGGTGATTTACAAGGTAAGTTGGAAGACCAAAAACAACTTATGAGTTGATATTGCATCATGTATATCTAAATCTGTAAAAGAGTTGACAGAAGAGGTAATTAATTCTAATAGGGATTATATGCATGAAAAACATGGCAAGATATTAAAAGATGTTAAAGAAATTGAAACGAATGCTAATGTAAATAAACGTATTGACGAAATAAAAGAATCGAGCATTACTGAAATCAAAGAACTGGTAAGTAAAGCAGATTCGGAAAAATAAGTGAGTAATTAAACGTTATCAGAACCACCATAAATAATATTAACCTAGAGCTTGCGAAGATTAAATCTAGTCACGAAAAGGAACTACTGGATATTAGTAACAAGCTGAAATCACTTTCTATTGGAGAACCATGTGATTACGAAGGTCTGAAGGAAGAAGTTCGACTAGGAATGAGGTGATTTGGCGGAGTTTTTCCACAATAGAGATGACAAGATAAGAGAAGAGCTAGGGAAATATGAAGGCAAAGAAGATAGAGCAGAAGAGGACAGGGAAAGCATCTATAGCCGCATACATGACAGACAGAACGTAATACATGACACTGAACGCAATCACAGGGAATATGGAGGCCTAGGAGGAATGTATGATCAGGGAGGTCAAATAAATAACCAGAATGTAATCATAATCAAGAACATTGATGACAAGCCGTCACGTTTCAGAGGAGTTGGAAACATAACAGCAGTAGAATTTCTACGCGTCATGCGATGTTACCTAGATGATAATCGGATACCTAGGGACGAAGAGATGAGAGTTGTGGATAAATATCTTGAATCGGAAGCACTCGTTTGGCATCGAGCTTTCAGATATAAGTATACCAATTTCGAGGAATTTGCAGACGCGTTGCAGAAGAGATTTTCGAGTAAAGAACTGCAACAGGATATTAGGGCATAAATATACTCAAAGAAGTATGCACACTCAACCCCTACACGTTATGCAACCCTCTTTACTTCACAGCTCGCGCGCCTTACATTTTTACAACCCCAATTAGCAGAGACAGAATTGATACACGCTATTTCACGACAGCTTCCTAATGAGGTGAGAAGACACCTTATTTCAGCAGAAGTGAGAAAGTTAGAAGGAATGGCTGAAATTCTTCGTAGACTGGACCATACAAGTTCTATATCAAACGTAGTTCAGAGCAACAACACGAGGCAGAGATAAGTAAATCGAGATGTTCATACAGTCTTGGTTGATAAGACGCAACAGACGGAAGACAACCACAGTAGGACAGGCCCAACCAGAACAAACGATTATAGCAGAAACAGATATGAACCTGCTTATCGACGTTTCAGAGAAGGAGGACCATATCAATCAAGATATTGGAACAATGGTCAACGTAGAACAGGCTATAATAGAAGTAATGAAATAAGAAGGAACGATTACTACGATAGAGATAATAGGACCAATGGAGGAGGTTATTGCCGTTATAAGAATTGGAACGACGATAATTTTGCTCGAAGATAGCAACAACAACAACAACAACAACAGCAACCACGACAGCAACAACAACAGCAACAAGAGAATAGAGGATGGAGAAATAATGACAATGTCAGAAGATACTATCAGGATAGGGATAGAGAAAGTCAAGAGTACTTGAATAATGGAAGAGAAAATGGAGAGAGGAACACTCAGAGGAATGGAGAGATAGATCCTCAACCCCCAACTAGTAGGCAAGGTCAGGAACCAAACCTAAATGGGGGACATAAAAAACTTAATTTGGAAAACGGAAGTAGGAGAGAAAATACCGTTCACAGACAGGCATGAGATCGCCGTAAATGAATTTTACCAAGTATCGGATGAAGACTTACTTTATGAAAGAGAGGAGCTACATAGAGGAAAAATAGCTAGGTTGCCTATTTTACAAATTATGACGGAAGGAGAGAGTTTGAGAACACTTCTAGACACGGGTGCAAATGCATCAATCTTGTCAGAGAGCTGCTACAATAAATTGAAGGATGGAGAATCGATAATATCAATGTCAGTGTCGTCTATAAAAGTACGAGGAGTATTCAACGACTAAACTATGAAATGTAGGATACAAGCATTGATGAAGTTTACGATAAATGGTCATGTTTATGATCAGATATTCATTGTTCTAAACAAGATTAGTTTTGGTGATATACCGGGTATAGACTTCATTACTAAAACAGGAGCTGTGATAGACCTAAGAAATGGTATAATTAAATTTAATGAGAGGAGTAATGAAACTGAAGGACAGGAGAATGTATACCTCATAGAAAATGAAATTACGGAGGAGACGTTGGAGGGATTGATTATAGAGATGGAATTGGAAAAGCTAAGACAATATGGATTGAAAATTTAGAATTTTGAAGTTTATCAAGATAAATTAGAGAGATTAATCCTAGATTATGCCAATGTTTTCGATGACAAACCAGGATTAATAAAAGGCTATAAATACCAATTTAAACTCAAAGACGATTCACCATTTCAAAGGAAGTTATATCCCATTCCGGAGAAATATCAAGCAGAGGTCGCTGAACTGATAAAAGGCATGGAGAAGGATGGAATAATCCGTAAACAAGCTACTCCTTATTTGTACCCAATAATAATAATAATATCGTATGGCCTCGGAAGCCTGGTGCAAGCTTTGCTATTTGACACCCAGAGGGTAGCTTGCATGTCGAATTTCGTAGTTCCTTGACTATGAAAGTCAAGGAGGTTAGATGTTAGATATCTAATCTCCTTGAACACAATAGCGCTTTCTAGTAGAGAAATGAGGAACTTTGTGCTGGCGGAAACTCCCGAGATTAATTTTGCCATTATGAACTCGGCCTACTGAATTCAAATGGGTTCTTTGACATGCCAACATCGTATGACATGCGTATCGTATTTTTGCCGCCTTTCAAAAATCACTTAGCACGGTCAGGGGCGAACCTGCAATCTTGGGGTTAGTAGACCGACACGCTATCCACTCACCCACCGTGGCAAGCTATTTGTACCCAATAACAGCTGTAAAGAAAGCGGACGGGAGTCTGCGGATTTGCCTAGATGCCAGGGGTCTCAATAGTTTATTGCTGAAAGAGTACGACCGACCGCCGAAGATCAGAGAGCTACTTAGGAAGTTGAAGGGGAAGTCATGCTTCTCAGTCATTGACCTAACTTCATCATTTTACCAAATTGAACTGATTGAAAATAGCAAATGCTATACAGGATTTCTATTCGATCAAACTAGCTATATTTTCGAAAGGGTACCGTTTGGTCTTATAAATTCAAGCCCAGCTTTGATAAGAGCATTGGATAACAAGCTGAACTTATGAGGTAAAAGCTAATGTCATATGCTACGTGGATGACTTAATTATTTCTTCAGAAAATCCCGAGCAACACATACTTCATTTAAGGAATTTATTGGAGAACTTAGGAGAAGTAAATATTAAAGTGAAGTTCAATAAGTGCCACTTTTTCCAGCAAAGGATTAATTTCCTAGGGCACACGATTGACCAGTTTGGTTACCATCCAAACCAAGATAAAATTTATGCCAATTTAAGGTTTCCTAAACCGAAGAAGATAAGAGATGTGAGAGCCTTCGCGGGGCTGTGTCAATTTTTTAGTAGCTATTGTCCTCGCTACTCTGAAATTATGGCACTCCTGCATGAACTATTGAAGAAGAACTACCGAGGGAAATGTGGCATTGAAGCAGAGAACGCATTTATACTAGCTAAGGAGATGCTCAGAGATAACATCAAGCTTGAGTATCCAGACTTTGAACGCTCGTTTATTGGGGAAACGGACGCTTCAAAGGTTGGAATCAGCGCAGTTCTCTAACAAAAAGACCAAAGTGGAAACAATCACAATATTTCCTTCAACAGTAGAAAGATACGGTCTCACGAGGTAAACAACTTCACAACGGAGTTAGAAGCTTTAACCGTGATTAATGCCTTGCATCACTGGAAGAAAATCTTAATTGGACACCAGATTATAATAAGGACAGACCATAAAGCCTTAGAATGTATGCTCATGTCAGACTTATCGAGTGATAGGATGACCAGGTGGACGTTGTTTTTACAACAATTTAATGCTACGATTTTGCACGTCCCTGGAAAGGAAAATTTGTTGGCAGACATACTTTCCAGAAATCACACATCTGACCACAGTGTGAAGATCCAAGTAGTGGAGACGAATGATGAAGATCAGGCAACGCTGGAGCGACTGAGAAGAATACCAGTAAGTCAGAAGAGAGATGACAGTTTAAGGAACTTATACAGATTCATGTCAGGCAGAATGCAGGATGATGACGAAATTTATGAAGAAACTAGAAAGAGAGCGACACACGATGTATTCGTAGAAGGCATAGTATGCAAGTATGTTAATGCTAACCACACGAAGGTGAGAATAGTGATTCCACCAAGATTGATAGTGCCAGTAGTTTGGTTTGGACACGGAGGTGTAGACAAAACGTACAGTACTGCACAGGAGAAGTTCTATTGGAGTAATATCAGAGAATCTATTACAGTCATAATCAGGTCATGTGAAATATGTCAGAAAAATAAGTATAATGCAGAGCTCTTGAAAGAAAAACTAGAGGCTATTATACCCACTAAACATTTAGAATTGTTCAGCCAGGATATTTTCGGCCCTCTCCAAAAGGAAGTAGAGGAAACAGATACTTACTAGTCACTTTGGACGTTTTCTCTAAAATAGTCATGATGAATCCTATGCAGAAGGCAAATACGGAAGACTGTGTTGTTATCACATAGAGAAAAACATTATTCCTAAGTTAGGAAAGCCTGAGAGATTACTGACAGACCATGGAACGCAGTACACTTCTACAGAATTCCAACAAGCTATGGAGAGACTAAAAAATTAGTCATATTTTTAGTTCAATCCAGAGTCCAGAAACTAATCCGATTGAATGAACAATTTTCGAGTGTTCCAAGTACATACACCTTTGTAGCTCAGAGAATCACGCTAATTGGGTAAGCGTAGTACCACTAATGGAGTTCTGCATAAATAATACGAGGCATGAAAGCACGAACGAAATCCCAGTTACGCTCCATTATGATGAAAACCAGTAAGACCATGGAACGGCATCTTCAATATTCCGCAAGATGACGAACCATCAATGGAACAATGCAAAGAAATCACCAGAGATCATTAGAACAAGCAAGCAGAAAAGAGGTTGAAGAGTGTGCGTGGCAAGAGATACAGCAGACCACTAGAAATTGGAGAATTAGTATTGGTCAGAATTCCAGTAAAAGCCGATGTATTGAAGAAGATATATATAAAATTCTCGAATGTCTTCAAGAGTCCATTCAAAGTAGGAAGAGTTTATGGAAATAATTGTTACCAGATCGTGAGGATAGAAGATGATCGTCCCATTGGAAAATATAACCATTCAAAATTAAAGGGATTTCATCCAAGGATAAATTGAAAGGATGAATTCGATTCCACAAATGAACAAGTCGAGAATTAAAGAAAGTCTATGTTATACTTTCATTAACAAGTCAGGAGGGGATCTTAACTCGAAATCAGTTCGACTAAAGGCATTGTCAGAGCCGACGATCGATCCGACTTGCGCACCAAAATAATGCAAGAATTGGAAATTAGGAATGGAACAATAATTTATTCACATAATTATTTTATGAGGTGAATGGAAAATATTGATCAGTCTTTGGAAAAATTTGGAGCATTTTAGGAGAATTATATTTGGAAATATTTCAGTGAATATTATTTTTACCAAGGGAGAGTCCAATCTTCAGACACTGGAATATGACCAAGGCTTCAAGCTAGCAAACCTAGGACCGGTTGTTGTTGGCCGAGTCGACAATAACAAAATTGTGCACACGACACTCTCATAAGAGGCTAGAACAATGAGTTTTTCTTGATAACTCAGGAGCCAATCAGAAGGAACCACACAAATATTGAGGAAATCGCTATTATATTAAATTTCATTATATAAAGCGATATAAGCACTTCTACAGTTAGCGAAGACAAAATGTTATTTTTTATCAAAACAGAATTATATAATTAGGTATAAAAGAGAAGATATGAGCAAATTACAGTAATAGGGACTATGTTTGAGGCTAGACCGCCATTTCAGACAGCCACAAGCGCAAATGAAGAGCGGAGAATTCATTCCTTCACTGCGACAAGAAGAGAGCAGACCTATGTCACTGAACGTCTGAGAAGAGCTGGCATGTATAAGCGAAGTACGGCAAGGAGATCAAGACATGACCGGAGGGAGACGCCACACCAGCCGTAGAAGAATAGGAAATGCCGGCAATAAATGAAAAGCAATAACTTGAAATTAGAATCGACAATTTTATAATTCATCGCACAGAAGAAGAAGCTTACATTTTAAAACAATACAACTACGACAGCATTACGAGTAGCTTACTATAAATCGACTGCTACTAAGAACCATTTATTAAATAGCATATTTATCAAGCTATACGATGATGAAGACTACAAGTCAGGGGGGAAGTTCCCAATTCGACATTGTTAAGAAGATTGTAATGCAGCACCAAAAAAACCATGGAGGGAAGCTAATCTACATTCACGGAGTGGAAATTCAGAGTGGACCAGACAGCATTGAGTTCATGATTCTACGACTGCACTTCCATCAAGCAGTAATACGAATTTACCAACAATGATACTACACAGATTGCCATTACCAAATTGGGAGATTGCATCAATGAACATTCGATCCATGATGTTGAAAAGATACTACCACATGCCAATGAGGAGAAGAGTACGTTCGTCCTGGTTACGAGTTTCCAGATTTTATAACGAGAAAACTGAAGACCCGTTAGCGAGGTGCGAGTCCGCAGAGCCAGGTGTTCACGGAGGAGTGAGGGCCGCACAGCTGGTTTCTCGCCAGCAAGCAGGAACCCGTTCCCGAGCGCTCAGCGGACGCGTGCCAGACCAGGAGAGGAACATCTTGAATATCAGGCCAGGTATTGCTTCAGATGATCAACACGAAATGTAGACGAATGATTGTTCTCAGTAGTTTGTGCTATTTTGGAGGGTATCTTAGATGTGACCAACTAATATCTAGATTTTTCTTTACTCATAACGCATGTTATTATGTTGTCATTTTTATAAATTTAACTGTAAAATTTATGTTATGTGAGCGTGTGACGTTTTTAACGTGTTATTACTATCGTATGGATTTTAGATATTTCATATTCGAATTTTGCTGATAAATTTTTATTATACTCAGTTTAAAACGAAACTGTTTTATAAATGGAATACTTCGATAATAATAAAAGCGTAACTCACTACAGTATGCGTCAATATCGCTAAATCGCATCGAGTTATAGAGAAAGCATAAATTAAATATGCTAATGTATTTGTTATTAACAATTTAATATGTCATGACATAAGTGTAATATTCTTAAAATATTATTTTGAAGTATAACAATTCCAACAGCGGAATATAGTTGATATATAACAGTGTTATAGTCAGTGGTGACTAACATAACGCAGAACTGAAGGAAAATAGGATAATAACGTTGACAGATAGTCAAGATTATGCCTAAAGTTATAAACAATTGTATTAAAGTAACTGAAGATTACGAAACTAGAAACCAGATGATATGTAGATCAACCTGAGGTTTATTTGGAAACGAAACACATTTGTAAATGATGAATTAATTCATTAAGGAACACTAGAATGGGACGAAATGTTTTATTTTTATTAAATACGAAGACGAGCGGACTACAATCTATTAATGTTGAGATTATTATTGTAACGTGGAGAATATTATGTTATGAATGTTTTTAACGGAATTTTGTCAATTGAAGCACAGTGGAATGTATTGCAAGACTGTAACAAAGTGAACAGGAATATTGTTGAAGTTTAATGAAGCACGAAGGTAATTAGTGTGTGGAGAAGAGTTGGTAGAGTGCACCATGAAATGTATTTCACAGGTTAGTGATTATCTAGTAGGGTCAATGATTCTTATACATGTTTGGAATGAATTAAGATTTTTTTTAAAGAATGCCGTGCAATATTATCGTCGAAAGGAAAGTAATATGTGGAGAAATGTTTGCGTGCAGTTAACGCACTATTATAAAGTTGTTCACCGTACAGGAATGTTTATAAGTGTATTGCCTGTGAGAGCAAAGTGTTTGATACAGTATGTCGATGAAGTTATCTGACATTTAAGTTGTCATTTGTGTTGTATATGTCAGTGAAGTGTACTTCCGAGATCCACGCAAATTATTAAGGTAACAGAGTAGTCCCGCATCGTTGTTCAAGTATCGCAATTATTTATGGATGTTGACATTTCAGAACCGTAATTAGCTTAACTGTTTGTTACGAAGGTTCTATTGATATTGACAAAAACCACTAGAGAAAAGTAAAAACATTGTTTGTGAACAGTACTAAAAAGAAATATATTTGTAGACGGAAAAGCAGTAAGATTGTCAGATCACGCTTGATCTTGTATATAGTTTGTTAGAATATCTTATCTTTGGAGTTCCATGAACAAGACCATGTGTAGGTATGCTGCGTGATATATCCGTCTATTTGGAACATCTGTACCTCAGTCGTGATTTCTAAGTGATATTTGTGACTTGTTTTATATGCTGGCCTTGTGTTCGTATTGTCTAGGGTAACTGATATCTTTATTTGTTGTTATCAGCGTTATGTTTGCAAACATTTTTGTGCCCTAAGTGACGGCCATCTTGGTTTGGAAACAATCAGTCCACAGATAACACCAATTAGAAGGGCGGTTTATCATATATATCATAAGTTCTGTGCCCTAACTGTCAACCATTTTGTCGGTTGTAACACCATTGCCATATAAATCACGAAACAGATAGGAACTCTATAACTACACAGAGTATACATTGATCAATAACATCTTCTGCCCTATATATGTCAGCTATTTGTAAACAGGGCAAAATGCTTATTTGGCATTATTATGATCATGTTAGGAAATGCCATCATGGTCCTAAACGCAATGACAGGAAATACCTGTTATTCACCTTCCCGCTGTAGAGAGGGGGCAACGATTGGTGTATAGTTACATACTCAAGCGGCTAACGAATACAGGGACCGAATATCTCCCGGTATAAGGAGATCCACTTCCAAACTATTCTAACAACCTCTTCGGAGGGTGGAAGAGTGGATGGAAGTTTGGGCACTCTCTTGTCCTAGGGGTGAGAAATTGCCCCTGAAGGCGGATGTGCTTCTAGTTGGTCAACGGCATGAGAATGCACAAATCAATGAGAAACTACTGCATTCAAGATCCATATGGATTTCTCTGGTAACAAATCATGGCTGTGTTCAAAACCAAATGTTCCGGAGTTTCAAGTCCCCCGATCGGATCTTCGGCTTCGGGAAAGTTGTCAGTGAAAGATGGTATAAAGATTAGCACGTGGAATGTGCAAACTATGGCGCAAGGTGGGAAAACCAATAATGCGATTCAAGAAATGGACAGAATGAAGACAGAAATTATGGGCGTAAGTGAAATGCGTTGGCCAGGATCAGGTTCTTGTGACATCAATGGACATGTAGTTTACTATTCAGGGACATCCAATGGATTATATCAACACGGAGTAGGAATTATAGTATCTAAATTGGTCGCAAAGTGTGTCACCAATTTTATACCTATCTCAGAGAGAGCATTGTTCCTTCAAATAAATACTGAGCCTGCACATCTTAACATCATCCAGGTGTACGCTCCTACGACAGACCATAGTGATGAAGAAGTTGCAGAGTTTTACTCCTAAATCACAGGTGTTTTGCACCAGTTACCAAAGAAGGATCTAACAATAATTATGGGAGATTTCAATGCAAAAGTAGGACATGGATCTGAAGGCAGTATTGTACGTCAATATGGGCTTGGTGAAAGGAATGAGAGAGGAGATCAACTTTGCGCATTTGCAGGAGAATGGGGATTTGTAGTAACCAACACATTCTTCACATTACCACCACGACGTTTGTATACTTGGAAGACTCCTTGAGATTCAGGTGAAATAATTATAAGGAACCAAATTGACTATATTTTGATAAATCAAAGATATAGGAACAGCTTTGTCTCAATGAAAACATATCCCGTTGCGGACATTCATTCCGATCATATCCCTCTAGTTGGAGTTTTTAAAATCGAAATGAAAAAGATTCAAAAGAGAAGAGCCATAAAGTATAATATGCGTAAATTAATTGAACCTTCAGTAAGACAAAATGTAGAAGAGCAGCTCAATGATGAACTTGGATCCCTAACTGATGCCTTATGTACCGATGAGAAAATTAAAACATTAACTAATACCGTTGAATCTATGAAGAAAGATCACTTAGTAACAGATATCACTAAAAAGAAACCATGGATGACTGAAGAGATTCATAAAATAATGGATAAGAGAAGTAAAGCAAAGGGTAATCCTGATGAATATAAGAACATCAACAGGGAAATCAGGAAAGAAATAAGATTAGCTAAGGAAAGGGACATGCAAGAAAAATGTAATGAAATAGAGATGTTACAATTAAAACATGACAGCTTCAATGTTCATCGAAAAGTTAAAGAAGTGACAGGGAATTATAGAACTAGACAAGGAAATAGATTGGCCAATATTGAAGGAAAACTAATTGTTGGAAAAGAAGAGTTTTAAGATACGTGGCAAAGATATATAGAACACTTGCTTTATGATACTCGACAGGAGCCACCTCGAATAAATGGTGAAACAGGACCCCAAATTCTGGTAGACGAACTACAAACTGCGATAAAAGCCATGAAGGATGGTAAAGCCACTGATCCTGACAATGTGAATTTTTAAAGCTTTTGAATGAAGATAATGTGAAATGGTTGACTAAAATATTCAACGACATTTACAATTCTGGGAACATTCCTCAGGAATGGCTTAAATCGGAATTCACCACACTACCTAAGAAATCCGGAGCTAAGTTTTGTAGTGAGTACCGTACAATCAGTCTCATGAATCACATCTTGAAGGTATTTCTGAAGATCATTCATCGCAGAATATACAAAATATGTGAAGAACAAGTTTCTTCTACACAATTTGGTTTTAGAAACGCATTTGGCACACGTGAAGCCCTATTTAGCATTCAAGTATTGTTTCAAAGGTGCCGTGATGTGAACTGCGATATATATGCCTGCTTTATTGACTATCAAAAGGCTTTCGATAGAGTAAGACATCATAAGAAGATAGAAATTTTACAAAAGATTGGCTTAGATGATAAAGATATACGAATAATTGTGAACTTGTACTGGAATCAATCTGCTTATGTGAGGTTGGGTAACGAGAACACGGAAGATATAGATATTCTAAGAGGTGTAAGACAAGGCTGTATATTGTCTCCATTGTTATTTAACATCTATTCGGAATATATCTTTAAAGAAGCTCTAGAGGATGTTGAGATGGGAGTGCTCTTAAATGGTAACTGGATAAATAACATTCGATATGCCGATGACACTGTGATTTTTGCGGATAGTCAAGAAAGCCTGCAACATATCATTGATAAAGTTATCGAAAAAAGCCATGAATATGGTTTAGATATAAACCCTCAGACGACAAAATTGATGGTCATTAGTAAAAACAAAGTATCTGCATGCAAACTAAATATAGACCAGAAACCCATTGCACAAGTGCATAAGTATATATACCTTGGCACTACCATAAATGACCAATGGGACCATTCTCATGAGGTGAAGTCTCGAATTGGGAAAGCCCGGACAATTTTCAATAAGATGCGGAGACTACGAAAATCAGGCTTTTGCGTTGTTATGTGTTCTCTACTCTTTTTTACGGTGCTGAGACATGGACTCTGACAGAGTCTTTATGTAAACGGTTAGAGGCCTTTGAAATGTGGCTGTACAGAAGGATATTGCGGATACCAAGGACAGACCTTGTCACAAAGGTTGAGGTTCTCCAAAAAATGAAAAAAACTATGGAAGTATTAACCACCGTGAAAATCAGGAAAATCCAATACCTAGGACACATCATGAGGAATACCACCAAGTACCATCTCCTACAGTCTATGCTTCAAGGAAAAATACCAGGGAAGAGAAGTGTTGGACGAAGAAGAATATCCTGGCTAAAAAATCTCACAGCCTGGACCTCAAAAACATCTACTGAATTATTCCGAGTTGCAAGTGATAGGAACAGCACAGTCAAGATGGTAGTCAACATCCGGAACGGATAGGAACCATAAGATGAAGAAGAATATCGTGCGGGTCATGATAATTCGGCCTGTGTAAATATTTAAATAATTAATAATTATTATTTATATAATGTTAATGTTTTATAGACGATAGATATAGGGTGTCGTTTGTTGTAAATTACGATTTTATTATAACAGCTGATTATATCAGCCTTTTGATTGAAACCGAGTCACAGGGTGACTATTAAAATAAATATTTAATAATTAGTATTTGCAAATAATTTTTGTTCAACGAATGCTTTCACTTGAAAAGTAATTTCTAGATAGAAGGACTATCTACTTATGTTATTTTTATTTTATTTTGATCTTAAATATTTTTATTGATGTTAGGAAATGTTATAGCAAGTAAATTATTTTATTAATAAACTTACAGGCACTGGTTAGTTTGCCTGCCCTTTTTATAGAAACTGATCATCTTTTCATTTCGCAATCGACATGCGGTAATGCCGCTGGTTAGTTACTAGAACTCACTTAGTCTCAACTTCACCGTTCACGCTTGAGATCCGAGATTCTCGTCCTACCATCAAGTTTAAGATGTTTGTTTGCTAGTAAATGTGTAACTAATTAGTAGTGCTATTGCATGACCGACATGTGCCGAGGGTTTCCTAGTTATCTACCTAGTAGGGAAGTGTTGATTCATCTGGCTGGGTATCAACGTCCTTTACAATCCTTTCCATCTCAGCGGATATAGGTGGTGGCAATTTGAGATTCGGGCACACTATGCTTAAAGCTCTGTGCACGATTGAGTTGAACCCCGCTAATTTGTGCGTACTGGGATATTTATTTATTTACTCGAGTCAAAAGCATCAGACTATTTAACATACAAAAAATACATAGATATGTACATATACATAATAAGAATAACACAAACTATTTGGAATTGAAAGTAATATTACGTTAAGAAAATATGTTAAATGAAGTAGGAAAACAAAACAAAGATGACAGTCTGAGCAACTTTAGCCCAGTATTTGGCAATTTCTATGGCTTCAGATCTTGCGGACATCAGATCACCGATGGTGCATCTGGATGGACATAATCTGCACTGGTATAGGTGGGACGTAGTTTGTTGAACCCCGCATTCGCAGAGGGTTGATGATGTGGATTTACCCCATTTCCTCAAGTTGTCTTTCGACCTTGCAACCCCTGTTCTGAGCCTGTTCAGAGTTCTCCATTCTTCAGTGAAACCAGCAGCTAGATGTTCCGATGGTGTCATCCAATGGTGTTCAGATCTTATCTTTCACGAAGATACCCGGGAATTTATCCGTTGGCCAATGTTAACTGTTGTCCTCATGAAACTTTCCCTGGACTTCAGTTTTGAAGGAGGAGGATGATGATTATGTAGGGGATGTTTATCGGAGGTAGATGCCTTATACCTTTCTCTCTGTGCAGCTACTTGGCGCATGATGTCTTGAGGGGCAATTCCAGCTAAGTAGAGGAGCTTATCCCGCGGTGTAGGTTTCAGACATCCGGTGACGAGTCTGCAAGACTCATTTAGGGCAATATCAACTTGTTTAGCATGTGCAGAATTATACGACACTGGGCTAGCATATTCACCTGCCGTGTAACACAAAGATAAAGCTGTAGTTTTGACTGTTTTTGCTGCTGCACCCCAGGATGATCCAGTGACTTTGCGCAAAATGTTGTTCCTTGCAGATACCTTTTGTTTCACGTTCAGACAGTGCCGTTTAAAGGTCAGCGTCAAGAGTAACGCCAAGATATTTAGGCAGGAAATTGTGTTGTAACTGCACTCCTCTCCAGGTCACATGAAGATTCCTGGAGGCCTGTCTGTGCTTTAGGTGATTAGACTGATTATCGATAGTATGCGAGGTTTGTGTGTCTTTCCGGAATATGGAATATGAAAGTTCGTTATCTTTACGTTCAATGGTTATGTCGAGATCATTTGTTTTTCGGTCTGTTTCGGATTCCTTAGTGAATTTGATTGAGTGGTGTAGGCTATTAATGGATTGGAGAAATGTTTCTTCGCTTGTCAGTTCAGTATCGTAGATGCAAATTACACCATCTACGTATCTTTCCATGTTACTATTCCCTTTGTTGAAGTTTTACTAAGAACTCATTTTCTAGCACATTAATGAAGATGTCAGCGATTAGTCAGATTAGTGGTGATCCCATCGCTAGGCCTTCTGTTTGTGTGTACATTTTATTGTCGAATTGAAACACGTTTTGGCTGAGGACGACCCTCAGTAATCTCACAAACTCATCAGTTTCTTATGCCGAATTGTTGGATTTTAAGTTGTTTTCGAGAGTGTTGATTGCATCAATAATGCCGAAAGACAACTATAATAAGGAAATAAGAACCATTAAGCAAATAGCAGAGAAAAACAATTTCCCGCCAAGCAAAATAGACCAAATTATAGCCAAACATAAAAATTAATATAAAACAATTCCCAAACCAGACAGTAATGAGATAAAATTTGCGCGGTTCAACTATGTGAATACTTACACATATAAAATCACTACTCATTTCAAAAACAAGGCATAAAAATAGCATTGACAACGAACAATACAACCGGTAGGTACCTGCAAAATAGTAATCTAAGTAAACAAGACCCGTACTCAAAGACAGCGGTATATTCTATTACATGCCAAGGAACTGGTTGTCAAGCTAATTACATTGGACAGAGTGGAAGACGAGTAGACATATGTTATAATGAACAAAGGAATGCGATAAGATACGGAAAACATTCAGCCGTATGCGAACATATGTGTGACACGGGGCACAGCTTTACTAAAATCGAAACTGACCTAAAAATAATCCATCGCGAATCGAGATTCACCTAGCCAAACGAAACAATCCCAACAATCTAAATGAACACACTTTTATGGAGACTTCACCCCTTTTCACTCTACTACAATACACACCCTGTCCGAAACAAGACACAACTTAGCGATACAGCCAAGCTAGATAAAGGGGGGAGGGGGAAATAGCGGTGGTTAATAGGTAAATGTTATCTGGATCAGGTGTACAATGTACTTTTTTCTGCAATCAACCTAGACCGGTATGCGCGGCAGTATCAAAGGTGCCGGGACGTCTTCAATAGACCGGGCAGCCCTTAGTTCGAATGACTTTTTAGCCCACGCGTGGCGAAGACAGTTCCACGGTCTTTAATAGTTGTACATATTCCTGTATTAAATAACATACAATCTTATCTAGAGTTGGCAACGTCACACAAATAAACATTGAACTGACCTCAGACAGAACAAAGGGGGGAGAAAGGAAAAAACAGTTTCGTCCAGTTAACACCCGGGTTCAGTCGACCACAACTGGTGCTAGAGTGAACACGAAACTACTCCAAGTTCCTGCCAGGAAGACAACCGGACAAGTATCAGCCTGTATTATTACAGTATAACTATAGTTGATTTTTTACAACCATATAATCACAGAAACAGAAATAAAATCAAGAATTCTCAGTGGCAACAAAAGCTACTGGTCTCTGCAAAATCTCTTAAAGAGTGAAATTATACCTAGAAAAACTAAAGTGAGAATTTATAAAAGCATTATACTTCCTGTTGTCACGTACGGCTCAGAAACCTGGGTATTGTCCAAGAAAAGTGAAAGGAAATTAGTAACTTTTGAAAATAGAATACTACGACGCATTTTCGGACCGATAGTAGAAAATGGCCAGTGGAGAATTAGAACAAATATGGAATTGCGGGATCTCTACAAAGAACAGGATATCGTGGCCCATGCCAAAAGCCAAAGACTGCACTGGGCCGGTCAGGTACATAGAAGAAGTAGATAATTGAATTTAAGAGCAGTTTTGGAAGGTGTACCCAGAGGAAGGCGACCATTGGGTCGACCGAGACTTCGCTGGTGGGACCAAGTCCAAAAGGATATGAGAAAAATAGGAGTCACGGAGGACATAATGGATGATCGAGAAAGATGGCGCCGTGCTGTTGGCGAGGCCAAAAACCTACTTAGGTGTGAGTGGCCATCTAGGAAAGGTAAGGTATAATCACCCCAAACAGACAAACTCCGGATTATCACCAATTTAGCATTTCACCTAACATTAGATATACTACATTTAGCATATACTGACAGTTGCATTACCAATACCGCAACTAAATAATTGTACATATTGTAAATATTTTTCACCTGTATTCTCAAACATACATGTTATAGCCTAGGTGTGATGGATCTGATGATGATTGCTTGACGATCGAAACTGGTCATCCTAGTGTATTAATTAATCTAATGTAATTTAATTCAGGATTAGGGCATAACCCAGCTCTCCTTGGGTACATTCGTGTTGACCAACTGAAAAGCACCAACTTTTGTTTACTTAGACAACACTGAAAAAATGGCTTCAAACCCCACAACTAACCTAACATTTAAACCCTTAGATCAAAATTTAATTCTTGACATAGTTGAGTTGGAACCCAAGACCCCAGGGGTAACAACGAAGTATACTGACCACTACACTGCAAGATGGTCAGAACACTAAATAAAAGTTTCCTGTAGTGTAACTGATTGGTTGAGAACCATAGTTGGGATTTAATCCAGAAACTCTGTTTTATACATTGTCAAAGAACAGTTCAATTTCTATTGGTTGCTTTTTACAATATATGCATATCCTGTATGGTAGGCATATGGCTTAGCATAAAGTGGGAACAAATATGCTAGCAAAAGTGAGAGCAAATATGTGAGCAAATGAGAGAGCAAAAAGTGGGAGAAAAAAAGTGGGAGCAATTTCGGGATCAAATAAGGGAGCAAATAGTGCGAGAAAATATGGGAGCAAAAGTGGATGCGCTTTTGTGTTGGCTTTAGTATTGGATTTTGTATTGGCTTATGTTTTGGCTTATTTTACAAGTTTATTTTATCAATGTATTTAGTGGATATTTTCTCGGTCTTGGAAAGAATCAGAAAGAGAGGGAATATTTAAAGCATTACTTCAGCTCACCTAACATAACCTAACTTCACCTAACCTGACCTTACCTAACCTAACTTTACGTAACCTTACCTAACCTAACCTAAATTTACCAAACCTCATTTAACCTAACTTTACCTAACCTAACCTTGTCACATGACATGTTCTGCAAGTTTAGACTTGCTTTGAGACTGGCTATGACCTCACAGATGAATGGCGGTGGGAGGCTGGACATAGCTTTTTATTAAACAAAAACATTTTCCCTTTGTGCCAGCCCCCCACTGCCATTCATCTGTGACGTCATAGCCCGTCACAAAGCAAGTCTAAACTTACAGAACATGTCATGTGACAAGGTTAGGTTAGGTGAAGTTAGGTGAGGTGAGGTTGGGTAAATTTAGGTTAGGTTAGGTTAGGTAAAGTTAGGTTAGGTTAGGTGAAGTTAGGTTATGTTAGGTGAGCTGAGGTTCAGTCTTTAAATATGCCCTCTCTTTCAGATACTTTCCAAGACCAAGAAAGAATTCCACTAAATTCATTGATAAAATTAACTTGTCAACTAAGCCAACACAAATGCCAATACAAAAGCCAACAAAAAAACCAACACAAAAGCGCTTCCACTTTTGCTTACATATTTCCTCCCACTTTTGCTCCCATATTTGCTCCCGTATTTGCTCCCACTTTTTGCTCCCACATTTTCTCTCACATTTGCTCCCACTTGTGCTTCCATATATGCTTCCGCGTTTGCTCTCACTTTATGCTCCCACTTTTTGCTTCCACTTTTGCTCTCATATTTTATCCCACTTTATGCAAAGCCATATTCCTACTATAAAGGATATGCATATATTGTAAAAAACAACTAATAGAAATGGAACTGTTCTTTGACAATGTATAAAACAGAGTAGTTTCTGTGTTTAAATCCCAACTATGGTTCTCAACCATTCAGTTACACTACAGGTAACTTTTATTTTGTGTTCTGACCATCTTGCAGTATAGTGGCCAGTATACTTCGTTATTACCCCTGGGGTCTCGGGTTCCAACTCAACTATGTCAAGAATTTAATTTTGATCAAAGGGTTTAAAGGTTAGGTTGGATAAAGTTAGGTTAGATAATGTTTGGTTAGGTAAAGTTAGGTTAGGTTATATGAAGTTAGGTTAGGTAAAGTTAGGTTAGGTTATATGAAGTTAGGTTAGGTAAAGTTAGGTTAGGTTAGGTTGGATAAAGTTAGGTTAGGTTAGGTTAGAATAACTTGAAAGAATAATAGATTTTCCGCCTTCAATACTGTTTATTCCTAATTAGTTACAGGGACATGTTTCGGGGGCTAATACTCCCCCTTCCTCAGCCTGTCCAACAAAACTTCACAAAGGAAATACTTTCCTTGTATAAGCACATACAAAACACATGAAGAATAATGAATAATGAAATAATTATTCAGAAGTTCTGGTGCGCCTGAATAGACAGGAATTGTGAAAAGGAAACTGTTCAATCAATGTAGTTAGTGTTATGAACCTCAACGTAAGAGGATATGAAAGTCTATGTGAGGGTGTGGTTTTTACAGCTGGATGTACATCCACCACAGACAGCAGTTTATGGGAGATGAAACTAAACTATGATTTTGAATGTACAGGTCCTAGCCTAGGACAATGTCATGTTGAGGTATTTGCCAGACAGTGCGGTAAACGAAACCAAAAAAGCACATATGTAAAGGGAATAATATGGAATTTTTGAGTACATGTAGTACCCTCATGTGGGTAGCTCAAGGGATGAGAAAGATGAATTTTGGGGGAGTGTTGATACTCATCTTCGTTCATTTGCAGAGGATTAATTTGTGTTCATTGGCGGAGATCTCAATGGTCATGTTGGGTCAGAAAGAGATGGCTATTCCCATTGCCATGTTGGGCGAGGTTTCGGGACCAGGAATGAAGAGGGATGCCATATCCTTGAATGCGCAGAAGCACACGATCTTCTTGTGGCTAAGACCTATTTTAAGAAACGGCCAACTCACCTCATTACCTATTACAGCGGTGGTCGAACATCTCAAATCGACAACTGGCTCCTCTGGCGGAATGAATTCAAGTTGGTAACAAATGTCAAAGTCATCCCGTCAGATGACATCGCTCCCCAACACTGCCTCCTTGTACCAGATCTCAAGTTTGACACCGTACCAACGAAAAGACTTCGAACAACGGGACCTGAAAGCATCAAGTGGTGGTAGCTACCGAATCATAGGAACGAATTGGTGAATGCCCTCGGATCACTCACGTTCGACCCAAGCCAACCAATAGAGATCAACTGGACTAGGATAGTCGACTGCCTTCATTCGGTTGCAGCAGAGACTATGGGAAAATCGAAACCTGGGAGACGCTTTCTTGACAAACAAGTATGGTGGTGGAATGAAGATGTGCTGACCGTGATCAAAAAGAAACGGCTTGCATTCAAGGCTTGGCAGACCTCACGTCTTACCAGCGATCATCGGGAATATAAGACCCTCAAGTCTGCAGCAAAGCGAGCTGTTGCAGCAGCTAAGGCCCAATATTATGCAGATGTGAACAAGCAGCTGGGCTCACCTGAAGGAGCCAACAAGATATTCCGGCTTGCAAACGAACGTCGTCGGTCCTCGGAAGATATTGGTAACGTTATGCACATCAAAGATGAAGACCACCAAATTCTCAGAGACCCATCTGCTATTCTGAGTCGTTGCGAAAGACACTTCTCAGTAATAAGTACCGAAGAGTTCCCTCATCCACAGTGCGGTAAATGTCCTTGGACCAGTTCCGCTAATAACTATGGCAGAGGTTGCAAAGGCGGTCAGAAAGATGAAGAACGGGAAGGCTACAGGTCCTGATGACATTCCAGCCGAACTGTGGGAACTACTTGCTGAGCATGGTATTGAACTACTGACATCTCAGTTCAACCTGATTTTGGAAGAAGGTGTAGTGCCCCAAATTTGGACCACGAGTACCACGGTGCCTGTCTGGAAAGGCAAGGGCGATGTCAGTGAATGCGGCGCCTATAGACCTTATCGCCTCCTCTGCCACACGATGAAGATCTTTGAGCAAATCCTTGGAAGTCGACTGCGTGTCATTGCCCAGATCACTAGCAACCAGTGTGGCTTCATGAAAGGATGTGGAAAAACGGATGCTATTCACACAGCACGGCTCCTAATTGAGAGAAACCGTGAGAAGAACAGATCTATTCATATCGCCTTTCTAGATCTCTAGGAGGCATTTGATCGGGTTCCACATGAACTGATTTGGTATGCACTCCGTTCACATTGTGTTCCTGAAGAATACGTCCGCTGGACACAACTCCTGTATCGTAAGTGCAGTAGTGTTGTGCGATGTACCGCGGGAATCACATCTCCTTTCCCCATTCAAGTCAGTGCCCATCAAGGATCAGCCGTGTCACCACTTCTGTTTATTCTATGCATGGATACAGTAGCATCAGATATCCAATCGCAACATCCATGGACGCTTCTGTATGCTGATGATGTATTATTGGCTGCAGAAGAACGCAACGTTCTTGAAGAGAAATTTCAGGAGTGGAATACGAGGCTGGCTGAGAATGGACTGAAACTGAATGTCCAGAAAACTTATATATGGAGTGTGGGTCACCGACGCCTGGCACCATCCTTGTAGGTAGTCAAGATCTTCAAAGAGTCGACCAATTCAGGTATCTTGGCTCCTTGACTCGTTCAGATGGTGACACCCTCCCTAATGACCGAGCTCGTGTGAGTGCCAGTTGGTTCAAATGGAGGGAGGTAACTGGAGTCCTCTTTCACCGCAAGATACCCACCTATCTTAAGGCCAAGATTTACAAGACCGTCGTGCGCCCAGTCGCCCTCTACGGTTCTGAATGCTGGGCGGCCTCTGTTAAACACGAGCAAGCCCTGCATGTTATGGAGATGCGCATGCTTCGTTCGGTGCTTGGTCTGACGCGACTTAACCATATCAAGAATTGCGATGAGCGAGGGAGGATGGGAGTTGCGCCCATACAGAATAAAATGCGGGAGGCTTGTCTACGCTGGTACGGCCACGTCATACGAAGTCGTGAACAATCAGTGGCTAAAGCTGCCTTGAGCCTCAACCCAGATGGCAAACGACCTTGTGGGCGACCTTAGAGAAGACACGTGACAAGTTAATCTGTGTCCGCATGATGCATGATGCATAATGCCCTTGACCGACAGAAATGGAGATTGGCATGTAAATTAGCGGACCCTGCTCCAAAGCGGGACAAACGCTAGGAAGATAATGATGATGACGTGGTGAATTTTAAAAAAATTGGTTAAATTTCATGGTTTGTAGACCACTTGGCTAAGTTTTGTAAATTTTAGTGAATTTTCATCTATATTCGGGTTATTTTATATGAATTTGAGGTAGTTTAAACCAGAGACCGCCAAACTGTGGATCGCGAGCCACCGGTAGCTCGCGGCCACACACTGAATTGGCAAGTTGGCAACCCTGAGTTGCGTGCGGTTACCGGCTGTGGCAGAGTGAGGTTACGTCTGTGTTGTGTGTGTTCAGTTCGTGCCTGCACGATGTTTAGGCTCTTTCCTTGTGTGTTGTTAGAATGGCTATTTCAATCAAAAAGCCGAAATTTTATTAGTTTCATGCAGAATGGGAGACCGATTACTTTTTCACGCAAGTGAAAGATAAATGCGTGTGGCTACTTTGTGATGGGAGTGTCTCAGTCGGGGAGAAAGGAAATGTTGAGCGTCATTTCAAGACCGTTCACAGTGGAATTGAAAAAGACTATCCGCCGAATTCAACGCTGAGAAGAGAAAAGGTTATGCTGCTGAAATCTCAACTGAATGCGCAACAATCTACTTTCTTTAAGACACTGGACAAGACCTAGGCAGCCACAGAAGCGTCATTCCGGGTTTACAAGGCTATTGCCCAACATAAGAAACCGTTCTTTGATGGTGAGTTAATTAAAGTTTCATTTTGGAAGCTGCAGATGCATTACTTGACAACATCAAAAACAAAGCCGAGATTATGTCTGCTATTACATCTATTAGCTTTCTGCTAATACAGTAATGCGAAGAGCTCTGATGTAGTTTCACAACTGAAAACTGACTTTGATCGTTGTAGTTATTTTTCCTTACAACTTGAAGAATCAACTGATATAGTTGATACAGCTCAGTTGGCCGATTTTGTAGGAATGGTCCTTGAAAATTTTGAAACACAAGAAGAGCTGGTAAAGGTTGTGCCGCTTACCGGGCACATTACCGGAAAGGATATATTTTTGGCATTTAAAAAGCTTATTGAGTCTGAAAATATCCATGTGAAGAAGCTGGTGGCCCTAGCTACGGATGGAGCTCCTGCACTGATAGGCATGGAAAATGGATTTATTGCCTTGTGTCGAAAAGACAGCGTTATACCAAAGATTGTGTCTTATCATTGCATAATACACCAGCAATCATTATGTGGAAAGTTCTTAAGTATGAACAATGTCATGAAAACAGTTGTCAAATTACTAAATAAAATAAGAGCGCATGTATTTATAAGACGAATGTTCAGAGAACTAACAGAATAGTTAGAATGCCAGTATGGTGATCTGTTGCTTAAGACAGAGGCTCGTTGGCTTAGCAGAGGCAGAGTTTTGCAACGTTTCAAAGAGTTGCTTCCAGCAATAGTATTTTTTTTCTTCTTCAAAGAACGGGGTGAGCCTTTCATTGAACTCGAAGATCCCACATGCCTACAAGATTTTGCCTTTCTCACTGATATAACGGAAAAGTTGAATGGTTTGAACTTGCAGCTTCAAGGAACAGATAAGGACATTGGTGGAATGATTTCAGATGTGACGTCATTTTCAAAAAACCTCGAGCTGTGCGAAAAGGACTGTAACCAGTTTGAATACAAGCACTTTCCCAGTCTGAAGCAGATCGTTGACAAACAAAACCCTCCACAGCACCCCAGGAAAAACCAAGCATATGTGGATATTCTTTCAAACTTCAGATAACAATTTGATCAACGATTCCAAGATTTTAAAAACATATTGATTGTAGCACAGCTCGCCAACTCCCCTTTTGTTGAGATCGATGCAGAAGATTTCTCAACTTGTATTGTAAAAAATTTCGGAGGTTGCAGTGGAAATGGAAGTTGTTGATTTTCAAAATCATCTGTCTCTTAGAAGCCTTTCTACCACAGGAAATATTTGGCATCTAGTACCCAAACAAAAATATCCAATTCTTGTTCAAGTTGGATTGAGATTAAAAACTATGTTCAGCTCTACATACTTATGTGAATCCTCATTTTCCACTATGAAGTTTATTAAAAATAAATATAGAAACAGATTTACCAATGAATACTTGGATAACTTCATCAGAATAGCGGCTACAACATACTCTCCAAACTACAAGAAGATACTTGATGGCTAAGAACAGTTCCACTCCTCACATTAAAATGTAAGTTTAGAAACAATTTGCAATAGTTTCCATCTACATTGTTATTTGATTAATACTAGAAATGTATGTTTTTAGGCAATAAACAGAATATTTTAATTTTAATTCAATTTTGCGTACTTTCTTTGGCCCAGTATTCCTTGGTAGCTCATAGAAGATTTATGAATGCTACCGTGGCTCACTGGCTGAAAAGTTTGGCGACCACTGGTTTAAACCATTCTTTGATAAATCAATGGCATTTCAATAAATCTGGTAGTCATTTGTTGGGTTTTGCTGCAATTTGGTGGAATTAGCTGAATTTGCGGTAAATTTAGTGGATATTACAAAACTCTGGTCAATTTCAAGATAAATCACAGATATTTAGGTATTTTACAAATAACCTCTGTCATTGTGATGCATGTATTAATGTGTGCCTTTCACTATGAAGGGTAGGAATGGGAAGGAGGTGGTTATGGACTTAAAGGCATAGTCATTCATATTCACTTTCAGGATGGTTGTTGTGGGAAAATCGAACTCTCCTCTTGTAAGTTTTTTAAGTAAGTGTACTCCATACCGCCCTTAAAAGCCGCTAATGAGCTCTAAGCATTGGCAGTTTGCAACCATCTTACTATTGTGTAACATGGAATGCTCATTACTTGTTATTTTAAGTACATGTTGTCATGTTAGTATGGAATTGATCCAAACATAACATGTTTTGATTTTCTTTGCACTTGTCTGTGGGCAGCCATGACATTTACCTGGAGTACAAGTGGAAAACCACATGAGTTTGACGTTTAGAAAACTCACCTCATCGCCCAACTGAATGGAAACAGGAATTATTTGTTGTTGTTTTACTCAGGGGATTCAAAATCATGGCCATCAGTCACATGTACTGTGCGTATGGAAAATAATAAGGGGTCATGTACGCAATTATTAGCTACGTATCTAATACAATTTTGCATACCCCTAGGACAAGTATCGCATTATAAAGGCATGCCATGTGCTACCGTCCTTAGAGCCAGTGATATAAAACAAAAGAGGTCCTTATTTCCATCCCAGGGACTCACATTTAGTGGGATGTAGGTGACGTCCACGGAGACCCAGCTGAGTCCGTCATTGCTTACACTGACTTGTGCCAGGGTCCTCTCTGTCTTGTTTCCTTTCGACCACACTTGATCAACTCTTGTTCTCTACCAACCCCGACATTATTAGGGTATCCAAGGCCTAGGGAGCCTCTTCCTTTTCCAACTTAACGGGCCCTTGTTTAATTAGCCTACTTTTCGCATTTTGTTAAAATGAGGAAAACGTAGACTAATGAGATCGATCCGGGAAAATGTGTGTCTGTCTGTCCTTCTCTTTGTCAGGCTGTGTATGTCCCCCTATCAACTCCTAAACGGCCGTAGCGATCAAACCCAAATTTGGTATGAGTAAAGATCTCTATCTGAATATCTCAATGCCGTATTTGAAAATGGGGACAGTGCTACCTACTGCTGAATAATCGCAATTGAAATTTCAGCTACATGTTATATATCTTGGAAGATGTGCATGCGAGCCTTCATAGATTTAACTGCTGCTTACGACACTGTTAATCATAACACAGTACTTCGTAAGATTTATGAACTGATAAAGGACTACAGGCTGACCTCACTGCTAAGAACTTTCCTTGAGAACAGAAGATTTTACGTGTCTCTCCTTGGGAAAAATAGTCGTTGGCGCCTCCAGAAGAATGGACTACCTCAAGGTAGCGTCTTAGCACCACTGCTTTACAATGTATACACCAATGACCAGCCCAGAACAGAAGGCACCAGGCGATTTATCTACGCAGATGACACTGCAGTAGCCGTGCAAGGTCGTAGCTTTGAAGAAGTAGAACATTCTTTGTCCTGTGCCTTAGAAGAACTTGGTCGATACTATCACAGAAATAATTTGAAGCCAAATCCAGCCAAAACGCAAGTTTGTGCTTTCCACTTGCGAAATAAAGAAGCAAAGAGGACATTGAACATTAAGTGGCAAGGTGAAACAATCCTTAATTGTTTTACACCAAAATATCTTGGTGTCACCCTCGATCGAACTCTGTCTTTCAAGCAACATTGCTTGAACACCAAAAGTAAAGTATCTGCACGAAATAACATACTAAGATGCCTAACAGGAAGGACATGGGGTGCTCACCCCACCACTCTCAGAACTTCAGCCCTTGGACTGAGCTTCTCAGCTGCTGAGTATGCAGCACCAGTTTGGCTTTCTTCTCCACATTCCAAAGAGGTGGATATAGCTCTGAATGAGACTTCCAGGATTGTATCTGGGTGTCTTAGACCAACACCACTTCAGAAGATCTACCCTCTTATAGGAATTTCTCCACCTCATGTCCGAAGAATGGTAGCAGCAGCATCTGAGAAGAAACGGCAAGAAACCGATTCAAGGCATCCACTTTTCGGCCAACAACCAGCCCGACAGAGACTTAAGTCCAGAAACAGCTTTTTGAGGGGAGTAACAGCCCTCGAAGGCTCACAAGAAGCTGCCCGTGTGAAGATATGGAAGACAGAGATCACAGATCCAACTATTCCTCTATCAGAAAAAATGGCACCTGGTCACAACTTGCCATATGGAATTTGGAAATCATTGAACAGGCTGAGGACGGGGGTTTCACGCTGCAAGAACAATCTCAAGAAATGGAACATGCTCGTCAACAATGATGAGTTCTGTGACTGCAGAATTTTACAAGACCCAGAACACCTGCTGATCTGCCCCTTGATGGAGGACATTTGTTCAAAAGACGATCTCTTGGCTGCAAATGCTAATGCTATAACTGTTGCTACTTACTGGCAAAATCTAATTTGATTTGGACACGGAAAATAAAAAATAAATAAATACCAAATTTGCCACACGTATAGAAAATATTTTAGTATAATTTCCAGGAGGCCATACATGACAGTTTTGCCAAAATGATTCTAAGCCAGCTGATAGGTCCAAATTTTAAATGCATGTAACTTCTATACTATCAATTGGATTTCAACCACATTTCGTATGTATTATGTGTAGATAGACGGATATGACTGAGCGTAATCTTAAAATCCACCCGGGCTGGCAACTGTTAACAAATGCACTCTCTATTGTTTTATGCAAATACCAATATATCAGAAAGTATGCAAGCCGACAGCTTTTAACTATACACACGTATAGCACCTGACATTCTAAATTAATTTGGAGTAACTAATGGACCTCAGTACTACCAACATGATTCTAAGCCTGCTGATAGGACCAATTATAAATACAAAAATAAATTATAAATACATAAACTTTTATACTATCAATTGGATTTCAACCAAATTTCGTATGTGCTATGTGTACTATAACAGATATGACTATGCGTATTCTGAAGAGCAAACAGGGCTGCCAACTGTTAATAAATGCTGTCTCTGTTTTTACCCTAATATCAATATATCAGAAAGCATTCAAGTCAACAGCTCTAAATTTTGCACACGTATAGTACCTTACATTCTAGATTAATTTGGAGTAACTCATATACGTCAGTGCTTCCAACATGATTCTAAGCCTGCTGATTGGTCCAATTATAAAATGCATGTAACTTCTATACAAATAAATGGATTTCATCCAAAATTGGCACAACAATAGATCATAAGATTTCAGATTATGTCTGACCAACACATGTATGGCATTGTTGCCAAAATGATTTTACGCGCGCTGATAGATCCAATGTCTAACTACATGCAACGTCCATGCTATCCATTGGACTTCAACCAAATTTTGTATTTGTACCTTAAGAGATGGAAATAAGAATAAATGCAATCACTATGGCTGCCAAATGTAGTGCTCTATTAGGCTACAATATGCCAGTTAAGTAGGGGAGTGAAGGGCGTTCTATTACCCCCACCACTACTCTCAATGCGAGCCGATAACTCCCGAACCCGTGATCGGAGATTCACAAATGAGGTGTCGTTGGACTCGAGCTGACGGGGGCTTTCCTATGGACCACTTGTTATATTTTTTTTATTATTTTTGAAAATTTTTCTTTTAGAAAGTAGGCGATAGTTTGAAAACCAAACATGATAGAACGTTCTGCCAAGGTTGAGACGAATGGTTTTTATGTCCTTTATATTTTGTAATAAAACTTTCTTATTTTTGATGTTTTTTGAAAACAGTCCAATTTTGAAATTCCTCTATTTTGGAAACTAGGAATTTTACAAAAAAGTTTGTTAGACGTAAATGAATTGCCCCTACCCCCACTACTCCCAAAATACATTTCAAGTCTCTAGGATATAAATGCAAAAAGTGTAGTGGGATGAGGAGAAAGCTGACTCGCCCCCTACTTTCATATAAAATTTGCCGATATCTCCCGAACGCATGGCCGGATTTTAACGAACGGGGTGTTGTTGGCGTTGGGGTGACGTCCTCTTTGCTGAGAATGTGTGTTGGTATTTAAAAAAATGAAAATTTTAGTTTTTTGGATTGGCGCTATTTTTAACGGTGAATTTTGTAAAAATGATTGTTTGACGTTAATGAAAGGTGGGTATGCCCTCTAGGTGGACAGCAAGTTTCAAATGTGTAGGAGGAAAAAAATGATAGCCTACTTTCTCGCGAACATTGGCGATAATTGGCGAACGGATGGTCGTATTTTAACGAATGAGGTATTGTTGGCGTTGGGGTGACGTTCTCTTTACTAAGAATGTGTGTTGGTATTTAAAAAGAATTTTTTGAAAATTCTTGCTTTTGGATTTTTTGATTATTTTGGAAACGGTGAATTTTGTGAAAAAGTTTGTTTGATGTTAATGAAAGGTGTCTATGCCCTCTAGGTGGACAGCAAGGTTGAAGGGTGTAGGAGGAAAAAAAATGAAATTTGAAAAATGGTGTCTATTATGGAAACGGTGAACTTGACAAAAAAGTTTGCTTGTGACGAATGGTTGGTAATTACTCCTCTACCCGCACTACAAATTTGAAGTCGCTAGGTGAAAAACCTATGCACGTTTTTGCAGTTCTCTTGTAAGTCGCGTGTGTGTTTGAATACGCATGGCTATGTTGGGAAAAGGTTAGGTAGTGGGGGAGGAGTAGGGTTGAGTGAGGGGTCGTTTAGATGGTATTTTTCCCGCTCTATTGGATGGTGAGGTTACTTTTTTTTTTAAATGAGTGGAATTTGAAAACTTGATTTTGGGGTAAAAGTGGGTTTTTGACATTTTACAGATATCTGGTGAACCAATCATGTTACAGACGAGTATGAAGTGTCCAAAGACTGGGGGTGACGTCCTGTTTTTCCAATGTGATCGTTATTATTTGAAAATAATAATAATAATAATAATAATAATAATTTTAAATTTACTGTAAAATAAAGAGTGTTTGTAGACAGAGAGCCGGTAGCGCTTGACGTACGTTACAACGAGGCTATGACTGGCCATGGTGAATACAGCAAATGCCTATTTCGAGGGGGCGACAAAAAGATGGAACGAGGGTCACTTTTTTCAGATATTTCCTATGACAAATATTTTGAAAATCCCTCATAGCGATCTCGGTGACTGTGCCCGGAAGAAATGAATTGCTATTTTGGTGGGATGGCTTATGATGGTTGGTTTTGTGATATTTCCTATGACGGATGGAGAAAAATATTTGAAAATGTGTGCTAGGATTTGTTTTACCCTGAAGGGGACCTTTAACATGCTAGTAAACGGTAATAAGCGAGACCACTTGTTGGCACAGTAAATGATGGTAGAATATGGAAACCTATAACATTCGCTCGACCAAGTCGTGTGCATGTAAGCAAAGAGCCAAAACTGAAAGGTCATTTGCCTGAGATGTTATAAACTAAATATTGAACTGGGTGAAGTGACGTGTTATATGGTGAAAGTATGTGGTTAACATGGTCATGTATTGAGGATGGCCGCTTACTAATGATTATTATTATTACAGTAAAATGTTTAAGACACACACGTTTTGATTGCTAATACACATAATCCTGCTCGCTGAACACTGAATACAGCGGCTTGGCGGTTGGATGACAGCAACTGCTGATAACACAGAAATATCTACGTCAGCACGAAGTGCGATATCAGCTTACTTGCCTCGTGGTGGCTAGCAGGTGTGCTTTTTAAGCAGAGACCGCCATTTTGGTTCTGAGACAATAGGACTACCGATGTATAAGAGTCAGCCATTTTGGTTCCTTATTAAAATCATGAAACTAGTATAAGGTACGGAACTCATTTTATTAGATGATTTGTAGCTTCCACCAGCACTAGCCTAAATAAAGAACACGATATGGATCAACTAGATTACTAGACGCGACACCGCTCATAACCTCAAATTCCTTATAAAAAGGTCCTCCTGATTCACAGACTAACACGTAATTTCATATGGATTCTCTTAAAATGAGTCATATTGATATGGTAAATATCGTTTAAAATGATAATCTGGTAGCAAAAATATCTACCCCGCCCAGGATTCGAACCCAAGATCTCTAGATTCACAGTCATACGCAATAACCCTACGGCTATTTCGACTACGCAAATATTATGCACAAGATGGTGACTTATGGTGACTTATTTCCACGTTCCAATAATGCTTAATTACGGAATTAAGTTTCATTTATATTTTGCTTCTTTCGATAATGTTCCTGAAAGACTTTGAGTTTAAAAAGCCTTATGCCAATGCAAAGCGGACTACTTACATTGTCTGATATTAAGGCATTTTATCATTTAAATACTGATTCGAAGACTTCGAACATGTACCATGTCATTTGTTTAAATCACTTGACACCAGAGTTTGCATGAGCGTTTTCCGTTCAGTAAGTCATATACATTCCACATGGCCGAGAGTGTGTCATGGTATCAATTTTCGACACCGCGCGTTGAATGTTTCTCTTACCAGTGCCAGCTGGATCGATCGATCGAGTTGGCAGTGCCTCTTATACTTCCGTTCAATCCACCACTGCCAGCTAGGGCACACTTCCATTCGATCGATGGATCGGGCAGTGCATACTTCCGTTGTCCACCACTGCCAGCTAGTACACTTCCGTTTGATCGATCGAGAGGGCAGTGCATACTTCCGTTGTACACCACTGCCAGCTAGTACACTTCCGTTTGATCGATCGAGCGGTCAGTGCATACTTCCGTTTGATCCTCCACTGCCAGCTCGATCGTTCCGATCCACTTCCGTCCCCAAATTTCAAAATCACTCCCACGAGCGGAAAGATGTTACACATCAAAATGAACTCACAAAATGGAGAGCGGTAATACTTACAAAAGGGAATTTAGAGCGAAAATACTCACAAATGGATTCAAGTAGATTGAAAAATATGCACAAAATCTAGGCTAGGTTCAAAATACGTACAAAAGGCAATGTACAATAGAAATACTTGCAAAATGCAATTGAAATTCAAAATACTAAAAAGTGCAATTGAAATTGAAAATACACAATGCAATTTAGATTGAAAACCGCCCATTTCAGATTCTAAATACTCACAAAATGCAATTGAAATTGAAAATGCTTACAAAATGCACGGTAGATTCAAACTACTCATTTGGATTGACAATACTTACAAAATGTAATTTAGATTCAAAATACCCACAAAATGCAATTGAGAATCAAAATACATGCAAAATGCCCACAATAGAAAATGCAATTTAGATTTAAAATTCTTGCAAAATGTGGTTTAGGTTGAAAATACAATTGAAATTCAACATACTCACGAAATGTCCCGGCCCATATATTGAAAGACTTACTGAAAAGCATTGTAGATTGACAATCAGGACAATATGGAATTGAGATTGAAAACACTCGCAAAATGCAATTTATATCGAAAAAACTTACAAAATGTAACGTAGAATGTAACATAGAACACCTACAAAATGTACCGTAGATGCAAAAAAAAATCGCTAAAGGGAATTTAGATACACGGGGAGCCAATTAACAAAAAAGTGCGGGAATCTTAAAGAGAAAATGAAATATAATGAAAAGACAACAAGAGGTCTTACCCCTCGAAAAAGGAGGGATCAGGAACGATGAGACAAGGGCCAATTAAGGCGGGTGAGTGAAAGACTCCCAAGGCCTCGGATACCCTAATACCGTCGGTGTCGGAAAAGAACAAGAGTTGACCAAGGGAGGTCGACAGAAAAGAAGACGGTGAGGAGCCCGGCACAAGTAAGTGGATGCAATGCCGGAATCAGCTGGGGTCCCGTGGTCGCCAACCCAGGTCCCACTAGATGTGAGCCCCTGGGGGGCATTAGAGATCTTGAAGCAACCCAATAATTTCAATCGCGATGACAGATGCAGGCTTAGCATTTCATAGAGAGTTCTCTTATCACCTGACTGGCTAGAGCTCTGACCAATCAGGAAGCAGCATGAGGTCAATGCCGATCAAGCAGTGCCTGACTGACAACCAACGGTTAGTTTGAGTACAGACACGAACACATACTGATAAAGGCTGCTGCAATGACTCCCGAAACGTCAGGAAACATTCACCGATACACGAAGCAGCTGCATCCAATAAGCCTAGATAATAAACTAGACACCAGCCAAATCCAACGTGAAGCTAACCATTTCCCTTTCAATGTTTTTAAGCCTGCCTCTGCCAATCACAATTCTAACAGCCACGTTCTGCCCAGTAGAATGTCAGATGTTACCTTTGTAAACTTTGTGATGTTAACACCCTCTGGAGTAGCGGCCGGAGATTCGAAAGCGAAAGCGGGACCAACATACAGAAGAATTTGAATTTTACAGGAGAGGACGGTATTACCACAAGTAATAATGCATAGGCCCATTCCTACAATCTCCAGTGACGTGACAGTTAACTCTAACTGACCTTTGATGCTACGGTCGGAGTAAAGTCCCGGTAACATTCGATCGTTCTTACAATGTTCCAGTTAATGTTTACGGTTGGTTAGCAGGCCTGCGCATAATTTCCAACAGTTGGTATATACAGTATTTCTGGTTCGATTTTCAGATTACTTTATACCTCTCAAGTTAATCTACATCAGGGAGTAAATAATAAATATATATTATATATTCCTTGATCTGTGTTCTTGGCGCAATCTGTTTGTTTTCATTATCCACGTTATGATTATAAAGATAGATATTTGAAATGGAAGAACAGTTATCTCCAAATGAGATGAATAAACGCCTGAAGAGGAAAAGGCACACTAATTTCTCTTCGTCACAAGAAGAAGTCCTCATCAAGGTGGTGGAAGAAAAGAGATCTGTAATTGAAAATAAGAAGTCCATTGGAACAGAAGTATAAGTAGCCCAAATATTGAGGCGTTGCCAGCTTGAAGAAGACCTGTCAAATATTTGTGGGATAAGTATGAAATCATGAAGAAGAAAGCGCTGACTGAAGAAAAGAAAACAGATTTCGCTGATGGGTGGGGGAAGTGAAACTCCCGACAAGAAAACTGCCCTTGAGGGAAAACATATTTCTTTAATGGGAACATCGGCAGAGGGACTGTGCAATCCGTTTGACAGAGATAGAATAGGTAAGTTTTAAGAAACGGTTATTACAGACAGATCATCTGCCCTATTTATGACACACACAAAGTATATTTCAATACTTTATTGAATGGAATTCTTGAATATGTTGAATAGGATGATTTTCTTATTTAATGCTTTGGCATACGCTCCTCTGGCTAATCCAGCAGTCTCAGAAGGTAATCGCTAGGCCACATAAGGTGACTTTATGGTTAAAAATACAGTATAGCGATAGACTTAATTGGGATGTTGGTAAAACTATATAGATTATATTTCTCAAACGCTAGGTAGTGGATTAGGCCTTGAGTGTATTTGGAGATGTAAGAACAGTGATATTATGATTATTACAGTATATAATGTTTCTTATTATATACATTTTGTTGTTCATAAATGGACTCTTTAGGGGAAGCTCAAACTTCATGGACCAGCAAGTCGCCAGCGCTGCTACGAGCAAACTCTTTATGTTCACAACACGATGGGCAATAGAAGATAAAAGGAAAAAGACCGGATCAGGGCAAGAAAGCCGAGGATATTTTCTAGAAGAACGGAGAGTGTACTTCGCAGAAGAACAGAAGAGGCACAGGAGAGACACGAGTGGGAACGGGAGAAGCCCAACTACGAACGGGAAGAGCACACTTTGAGAATGAACTTGCTTCAAATTAAATTAGAAAATATCTCATCCATAGATACCACTGTAATTAGATCCTACATGTAATTTATGTTAAACTATCTATAACGAGGTTATTTTGAAATAGCAGAAGTTCAGTGTTAACACCAGACATTATCAATTGAGCTACTGTTGTAATGGTTAGCGGTTTGTCATTCATTCATAAGTTTATCAGAACGAATATCACACTGTTAATTTAGGGCCTTTAAATGTGGTTTTCGGAGACCCTTTATAGACTCCCGAATTTTGTGTCTCACACTGAGATGCGGAACATATGCTTTGATCGTCCTTCTAGGATAATTTTTATATTTCGCCTATTTTAGCATGTATTTTGAGACGTTATCCCTATATTCACCATTCATTTATAAAAGATTGGTGTATTGACTCTCATGGATACCATACCTATTTTTACAATGCACCAAGCATCCAAACACGAGTTATTGGCGTACATAAAGATACACAGAAAGACAGACAGACAATTCTACTGTCTACAACATATCACCCAGATATCCAAACATGGGTATATCAACCATACAGTAACAAACAAAATCATCCTTACGATGAACCCGTATGTCGACAACAAAAAAAAGCTTAGTTAAAATGTGCTCTCAAACTAAATTCACCTAACATGTACTTCCTGACGTGAAATAAAATTGAAAGCCTTGTTGACGAAACGCAATACACGTCACGTAAAAACTGACCCTCTACGTTGTGTTAGGTCACCATACACAGGAAGACCCCTTCATAAATTATAAAGGCTTGTGGCGCATGAAAATTCAGGTTCTTAAGCCTTAAATTGCCCAAAATCCTAAAAGACGCAAAAATGCTGTTTCAATTCAGGAATTGTTGAAAATAAAGTTGCTGTTTGGAGATATAATGGACCTTCTGTACTATATGTCGCACATGAAAATTGCGTGAAAAAAATCTAGGGTACCCCTTGACCGCCTTAATTGCATTCATGAATTATCCAATCTAAGTTGGTTCCGTGATAACCGTATAGCCATTTGCGAACCTTCACAGAAATGTAATAAATAGAGTGACATTGCTTCTTAAAGAAATAAATGGAAAGTTGGATGTCACCCCTTGAGATACTGTTGTCATGGTTACCGACTTGCATTCCTTCATTAGTTTGTTAAATTAAATTAGATTCGTTTTCTTGGAATATCTCAGAAACTGTTGGTTTTAGAGCCTTATAATGTAATTTTCGAGGACCCTTTAGGGCCCCCTTGTTTTGTCTCTGGCACAGAGGGGATTTGTTTCGTCGTTGTACAATATAATATAATACTAATAATAATAATATGATATATGGATAGGAATATAATTGACCTGCCGTACCCCAACCGCAGGTAAAAATCGCGTTAAAAAATCTAGAGTACCCCTTGACCCCCTTAAGCGCTTTATACGTATTAATGAATTTTTCAGCTTAATTTGGTTCCGTGATAAACTTCTGTCCGTTTACAAACTTTCACATTAATGTAATTAATGGAATTGCATTGCATCTTACAGCAATAGATGGACCTCTGAGATTCTGTTGCCATGGTTACCGGTTTAGTTAGTTAGTTATTGTTGTTTTAAGGGGCGGAACTACGAGGTCATCTGTCATTCGTTCATTAGTTTATTAAATGAAGTTAGTTTAAGGGGAATATCTCAAAAACAGTTGGTTTTAGGTCCATCAAATGTGGTTTTCTGGGACCCTTTGGGGCCCCCGAGTTTTGTCTCTCACTTTGAGGGGCTGAGAATGGGCTTTGTCTCATTCTTCTACGCCTAATTCAGCATGTATTTTAAGGGGGCAGGCCCTGTCTGTCTGCGACATACGTGCCCCAGATGAAACATCAGGGGATAAATGAAAATGTCGAATTAACTCTAGTGGACTGTATTTACAAAAATGTACATGATATAAAAGATACAACACTTGATATGCGAAGGAGCTGATGTTCCGAAACACAAACACATTCAGCCATGACGGCTACTTCACTCTCTGTCTCTAGGTCACTGCTGCCAACCTAAACATAAATAAATGTCCTTTGCCAACTGTGGAAATAACACAATTATAATTATTCTCTCTGAGAGCAAACATACTCCCCACCTTGAAATACATGGATTTCAATAATCTGAAATGGAAACACTGAAATGTTCCAATGACAAGGACATGAAACACTACAATATTCACTAACTTAAAACACTGACATATTAACAGTCAAAATTATGTGTCTGCTCAATTGGTAGCGGAGCTACCTTGGAAACTGGTCGTTTAAAAATACCACTGTTGCACTTCACTGAAACCACTCTTACCACATTGTCTTTACCACCATGCACTTCTGTGATAACACCAAGGGGCCACTGGAGTGGGGGAACATTGTCTTCCCGTATCAGCACCACAGTACCTGGTGATACGTGGCAGGAGGAGGTCGTCCATTTGCTGCGCTGTTGCAGATGAGTGAGGTAATCTGCTGACCATCTCTTCCAAAAGGATTGGAGTCTTTGTTGAAGAACCTTATATCTAGTTAACAAAGGCCGTTTACATAATGTTAAATCAGGTTCGGGAAGAGTAGTGAGGGGTTCGCCTATAAGGAAGTGACCTGGTGTCAAGGTAGATGCATCAGAAGGATCATTTGACAGGGTTAGAAGGGGACGTGAGTTTAAGCAAGCCTCAATTTGCGCAGTTAATGTAGCCAATTCTTCATATGTGAAATGAAGTGTTCCGAGAACTCTTCTTAGATGATGTTTGAGGGATTTTACTCCGGCCTCCCAAAGCCCTCCAAAATTAGGGGCATGAGGAGGTATGAAATGCCACTTAACTCCACAACTACTGGCGAAGTTACTGATCTCCTCTCTAGTCCGTTCCTGAGTGAACAATTTCTTGAGCTCCTTGAGCTCTCTACTAGCACCTTGGAAATTTGTACCATTGTCGGAGTACATGTTGCTGCATAATCCTCTTCTTGCGATGAATCTCCTGAGTGCTGCGAGGAAAGCTTGAGTTGTTAGGTCGGAAACTATTTCTAAATGAATGGCCTTGGTGCACATACATATGAAAATGCATATGTAACCCTTGACAATGGTCTTGCTACGTGGATTGCCGATCTTCAAGTAGAAAGGGCCCGTGAAGTCTGTGCCGGTGTTGCGGAATGGTCTTGCTTGAGACACACGAACTGAGGGCAACTGTCCCATTACTTGCTGTGTAGTTTTGGCTTTGAACCTGAAGCATTTTGTACAAGTGTTAATAACTCTTCGAACCACCGACTTTCCATTGATGATCCAGTAGCACTGTCTGATGGATGCTAAAGTCAACTGGTTTCCTGAATGTAGGAGTCTTTCATGTTCCCTCTTGATTATTAAATCAGTAAACTGATGTTTAGCGGGCAAAATCATCTGATGTTTGAAATCGTAGTCTTGATTGGAGTTCTCTAGTCTTCCTCCAACTCTCAGGATTTGATCCTTGTCTAAAAATGGTACTAAACTTTGAAGTTTGCTACGTCTTGACACTGCATTGTGTTTCAAAAGATCAGCTATTTCCTCGCGGAATGCTATTGACTGGACTAGTCTAACACATGTCATGTTAGTTTGCTGCAACTCTTCTATTGTTAATGGACCATGTTTCCGTTCTGAAGGTTTATGTTTAGTGTTGTGCACAAATCTTAAACAGTATGCTAACACTCTTTGTAGCTTGAGATGGGAAGAAAATCTTGTGAGCACGTCTGCAGGATTAGAGTGGACTGAACAACTAAGCACTATCTTGCGTTGCTCAGGAATCTCTGATTCAGGTTGTTCACTGGAAGTGGGCCAGTTCCGTTCCGAACACTGTAGCCATTCAGGGCCATGCCACCAAAGATGATTATTTAAAAGGTTTGTAGGATCTGTTCCTCGAGAAATTAGATCTGCAGGATTGTCTGCTGATGCTACGTGCTTCCAATCCTTGACCGAAGTGTTGCCTTGTATACTTGGATCCTGCTTAAATGGTAGTCTGACTATGTATTTCCCAGATGCATCTCGTGTCACATGATCAGAAAAATGCTGTTCACATTCAATCTCTTCTTGCGACTTGACTGGCTCGTGAAGTTCTTCTATCTCCCAAAATCGTTGTACTTGGTTATGAAGGTGAACATCATTACGAAGGAAAAACGTTCCTACTGCATTGTTTCTCTTTCTCGAGGTGGATTCATATGATCCTGACACAATCCATCCAAAATCTGTGTTTTGTAGGACTGGAAACTTCCCTGGTCTCGTCCTGTGTCCCCTCTGTAGAATTCTAAAGAATACATCAGCACCGAGAAGTATGTCTATCTTGGCTGGGGCATAAAACCTCGGATCTGCTAACTGAATATCATTAGGGAGCTCCCACTCTTCATAGGGTACCTGCTGACTAGGCATGTCGCTTGTAATTTTGGATAGGATCAGACATTCAACATTGTGGCGTGTGTTGCTTATGGAAGATTGCACTTCAACGCTCACACTATACTTGGCTTCAGACATGGACTGAGAAATACCTTCGATGGGTGTGAGATTCTCGGCCTTTCTTAAACCCAAATTTTGAACCAAACTCTCGGCTACAAAATTGCTTTGACTGCCACTGTCCAATAAGCAACGAGCTAAGTGTAGCCTACCAGCACTATCCTTTACCTTTACTATTGCTGTAGAAAGTAGAACTTGAGTTTGTGGTTTGAGTTTCATAGTGCAATAACTGGAGGAGTTACCACGAACTTGAGCATTGTGAGCCTGGTTGGATTCGGGGTTTGAGCATCTGCTGATAGCTCCTTGCTGAGACTGTTTAGACGAGTTGGCATTGAATTGCTGATTCCCAGAATCAAAATGCAACAGTGAGTTGTGACGACCGTTGCAAGTTTTGCATGTTGACTTCGAAGGACAAGAACTTATAGCGTGTGATTCATGCAAACAGTTGTAGCAAAGCTTATGCTGCTTAACTAGGTTGTATCTACGATTAACATCATAACCTAAAAATTTATCACATCTGAAGATTGGATGTTGCCCCTTACAGGCTTCACAATTATTGTTAATTGCAATGTATGAACTACTTGTAAATGGTTGTTTCTCATGCTTGAAACCATGCTTAGAAGTTTTATCTTGAGACAATCTGCTGATCTTATCACTGTGACCCTTAGTAGGTGAAAAATCAATTAATTCAAGGGTTTGAGCCCGCCTTTCAAGATATTCTAACAACTCTGTAAGTGTAGATAGTTCCTTGGATTTGTTGCTCATTTCCCATTGCTTACGTGTGGCTTCAGGTAACTTGTCAAGTATGATTTGACCTATTATGATTTCATGTAGGGGAATATTCAAATTCAAAGACTCAACAGCCTTTAAATTGGACTGTACTTGATTCAAAAGTGTGCGTAGACTAGAAGATGATTCCTTTTGGACGATATCTGGAGATAACAGTAATTTGATATGTGCATTTACTATTACCTTTGAATTGCGGTATCGCTTGCAGACCGTTTCCCAAGCTAGCTCAAAGTTATCTGCAGTAAGAGGAATGTTTTGAATGAGTTGATGAGCATTGCCACGCAGTGCTGACATTAAGTAATGGAACCTTTCAACATTACCCAAAGACTGATTCTTCAGTATATATGAATCAAACAGGTCATGGAAATGCATGAATTGTGTAACATCACCTGAAAATTCTGGTAACCGTATCTTGGACAAACTGTACGAACCTGTATTACTACTTGTAGATTCTCTACCGTTGCTAGAGACAGATGAGGCATGTGTGCAATGGGTATTTAGTAACTGTTGTAGCTTAGCCCTAAGTTCATCATAATCATCTTCGAATTCACACCGGACCTGCTCATGAGGATTTTTGTCATCCAAATCCTCCAATTTGCTTTGAATTTCATTAAATTCTGGTAATAGAGCTAATAAACGTTCATTCTTCACATTTAATACTTCAGCAGGTGTCTCATTATTAAATTCATTAATTTGGGTATGGAGTCTCGTGAGGGATGCTCGGAGAACACCTCTGCGCTTGGTCAGTGACTTTATCTCACGTTCAGTTGACATGCTTAAAATGGTTCATGCACAGGAAGGATTGCTGGGTATGGGAAGGAATTGCTATGAAATGCCTTTGTTAACTTATCTGGTGTAGAGGTTCTTTCAGTCTGCGACGTCACCCAACGGTTGGATATCGAAGTCAGGACGTCTGAATGGAACTGCGTCTGTCAGGAATCGAAGGCTGCACCGCTGAATGGAACTGCGTCCGTCAGGAATCGAAGGCTGCACTGCTGAATGGAACTGCGTCCGTCAGGAATCGAAGGCTGCACTGCTAAATGGAACTGTGTCCGTCAGGAATCGAAGGCTGCACTGCTGAATGGAACTGTGTCCGTCAGGAATCGAAGGCTGCACTACTGAATGGAACTGTGTCCGTCAGGAATCGAAGGCTGCACTGCTAAATGGAACTGTGTCCACTGATGCTTTCAACAGCACACCGAAACGTTCACAATACTGGATATGCTTTTACGAATATACAATATTCATCATGACTGTAATTCTGCAAGTCCCGCTGCATGAATTAACTTATTCAAATACGTAGCAAATTTGTAATACAACAGCTACGTTGTAAACATGAATCAAACAGGCTGGCGAGCGCTGCCTGCTGGCGCTGCCATCAGCACGTGTATCGAAGCTTACCGATGCTAGCCGAGGCGACACGAAGCAAAGCACAATGGTGGCTTCGTAAGGCAGCCACTATGCTCACTTTTCAAAATAAGTTAGATCGAACTCACAAACATTGATAAATAAATTGCAATTGCGCCTGCATTGTTCACAATAATGTACTAGTATTGTCTCTACATACGTATTTCGCACTGGTTCACTTAAATACAGCAGTTTTAGCGTTTGTCGAGATCACATGGCGTCAGTTGATATAGCGGGAATCCGGCCCATGTAGGACCAAAACATATGTCTGTCTGCGACATACGTGCCCCAGATGAAACACCAGGGGATAAATGAAAATTGTCGAATTAACTCTAGTGGACTGTATTTACAAAAATGTACATGATATAAAAGATACAACACTTGATATGCGAAGGAGCTGATGTTCCGAAACACAAACACATTCAGCCATGACGGCTACTTCACTCTCTGTCTCTAGGTCACTGCTGCCAACCTAAACATAAATAAATGTCCTTTGCCAACTGTGGAAATAACACAATTATAATTATTCTCTCTGAGAGCAAACAACCCCCTTTTATAAGAGGTATGGAGAAGAGTTACATCAATGATTAGTGTCGTGCCTCTGATGGATATCTGTACCAAATTTTACGTTGATACACCCAGCCATTCTCGAGTTATAAGGGAACAAATTTGTCCACAGACAGACAGACAGACAAACAAACAAACAAACAGACAAAAAATATATTTTCGCGCTCATCCATCATAAAACAGTCTGAAACGCGTGAATAACCCAAATTTCTGTAGACATTCAGAAAAAACACACAAACTTTCATTTTATATACGATATAGAGATATATAGAGATATACTGAACCGCACAGCGTTGACCGCGTTTTATAGCACAAATTTAGGTTTTACTCGCTAACCGTTGGAGATACACGAAAAGTGATAAGGACCATTCGGATAGAAAATTTAATTTTAAAGCTCGCATATGCCCTCAAAAGTTTGCTATTTCCTAGCGTTCTCATTTTATTAGAAATGGAAATATGGAATTTTGAAACCAAAGTGTGTAGTGACGTCACTAAAATGGTCGCATTTTTAAATAGTGCAGAATATCGAAATCAAAAGTAGCCTGTGTGTAAACCTGGTAAATCAGCTACATCCATGCAAAATTCCATTTTAATCGGACCAGTGGTTCTTGCGTGATTGAGTAACAGACAGACAGACACACAGACAGACAATACAGATAGACAGACAGACACACACCATCTCATTTTTATACATTAGTATGATAATTTATATAAAACAAACTGCATTTGCAGAGTTCCTTTCATTGTCCTGAATGAGTTAATTCAGACTGGGAAGCTAACGATGTAGGAATTATTCCTGAATGAAAGTGTCTCAGACAAGAGTGTGCGTATGTTGATCTTGAAGGGATGGTAATTCTATGTAGCATTCATCAACAATTGTCTCTCCAGGGGAGGTTCATCATCACCTTGTTGTTGAGCAACGTTATGAAGTACCGCACAAGCAACAATAACGGCAATTGTCGTGTCGACTTTATATCTGAGTCCCTAACAGGCAAATTCCGGAGGTCAATCACCACTTCTAGTATTTCAACAAAACATCACATAAATTGCAACTAACTGACGATTTGCATTATCTTAACTAATACTGCAACTAAATAAGTGTCACCAAGGCGGTCCGGGTTCGATTCCCGGTCAATGCATGTGAGATTTTCGAAGTGAAATGCCATGTCCTGTGGTTCGGATTCCACGTAAAAAGGAGGTCCCGTGGCTCATAATCACAAGATTCACGGTCACGTAAAACTACAATCTTCCTTTTAAATAAGTGTACATGTTGTAAATACTTTCGGACATGGATTTTATAGCCTAAGTGTAATGGATCTGATCTGAAGATGATGGCTTGACGACCGAAACTGGTCACCGAAGTGTATTTACTAATCCCATGTAATTTATTTCAGGATTAGGGAATAACCCGTCTCATTTGGATACAATCGTGTTGACCGACTGAAAAAGACCAAACTTTTACTAATGTTGTAAATGTCTCTACCATCTAAGGAACAAGTGAAGCATGGCTAATTCTCTTCTGTTACTCCCCTTCAAAAAGAACTATTAAAATCTAACCAATTACGTATCATATCAAAGTTCTACTGTTAGTACACATGTTTCACCACCATCGTTAGTAAACATTTATTACGAACAAACGTACATCACTTGTCCAATAGAATATGCTCCACATAAAACTTTATTAAGCATCTGTAAATTTTCTCAAAAAGAGTTTTAAGATACTGACATATGGTGGAGAATCCTCCATATTTAGCCTACTTTCGATATTTGAAAAAAATAAAAGTAGACTTACGTGATCTACACGGGCCAAACGTTGTCAGTCTGTCTGTGTGTGTGAATGTGTGTGTGTATATTTGTTCCCCCCTATCAATTCAAACATTAAGAAACCAATCTGAACCAAATTTGGTATGTAGGTAGCACTAGCAAAGGACACCTCAGTGTCATGATTTATATCGCCACCAAGTTGACAGAAACGGAATGGGGGTCACTTAAATGTTCAAAGCTTAAATCAAATTACGACTAACCTAATATTCTGATCTCTACCAAAGTTTGCAACAGCATTTCTTCGTGTGGGAAGCACCTTGTGCCTATACTACAGGGTTTGCAGATGGCGGTCTTATTTGTGTGCAAACCATTCTGCCCTATCAATTCAAACATGACGATACCAAATCGAACTATCTTTGGTACAGAGTTAGCGCTAGCAAAGACCAACTCAGTGTCGTGTTGTATATCACCGCTATCATAACGAAAAGGAAAAGGCGCCACCCAAATATCCTAAACTTAAACTAATTTCGACTAACCTATCATGCGATCTGTACCAAATTGATCAAAAATATACCTTAATATGGGCAAGCCTTTTAGCCCAAACTACAAGGTCATCAGTCAAATAGTTTCAAGATAGCGGATGTATGAATCATCCAATTATTAAAGCCTAAGCGTAACTTACGATTCAACAAGGCCTGGCTTCACTAAACCCGCTTATTTTACAGAGGGTGGTTTAAACTGTCCTCAAAGACAGGATATTAACATTTTATAATAGAATGATATTCCCTAGTAGTGACTATTAGTTCAGGTAGACCGTGCCGTATCGTGCTGGGCTGTGCCGCCCTGTTGGGTAAAAATGAAGGCCCGCTACACCATATTTCAGTACATTGATATTATATATTTTTAGGAATGTACTAAACAAAATAATACAAATTTACTATCAAATGGTTCATAAAAATGTCAGAAAATGCTAATAAAATCGTTCTTTCCAAGACAAAGTATGCTATACAGTTATACTAAACCAGTTGTGAACGTAATACTAGCAGTGGCCATGTGTAGCAGCGGGTTAGCGTCTTTAACTCTAAACCTGCAGGTTTGTAGATCGAAACCAAAAGAGTTCAATTTCTTTCACTTGATTTCTTTTGTATTTATTGATTTATAACTACTCACACATTATGATGTTAAGCATATTTAGTGTGTATTTTGCAATCGAAAATCTCTATATATATAAAATTAAAGTTTGTCTGTTTTTTTCTGAATTTGCACGGAAAGTTGAGTCATTAACGCATTTCACACTGGTTTAAGACGGATGCGCGCCAAAACTAAATGTTTGTATGTCTGTCGGTGTACAACTTTGTACGCGCATCACTCGAGAATGGCTGAGTGGATCAAAGAAAAATTTGGTACAGATGTCCATCAGAGGCACGAAAGTAATCACTGATGTAACTCTTCTCCATACCTCTCATAAAAGAGAGCCTATCCCCTTAAAATAAAATGCTAAAATGGGCGTAGAAAGACGAGATAAAGCTCATTTTCAGCGTCTCAATGTGAGAAACAAAACTTGGAGGCTCTACTGGACGCGAAACCCACATTTTAAGGTCATAAAAAACAGTTTTTGAGATATCCCCAGAGAACTAATATCATTTATTAAGCTATTGAAAGAATGCAAGCCGGGAACCATGGCAACACAATCTCAAAAGTCTTACCCATTTCTGTAAGACGCAATGCCATTCCATGTATTGCATTTCTGTGAACGTTCGCAAACGGCTATAAGGTTATCACGGAACCAACTTAAGCTGTAAAATTCATCAATAAGTATAAAATGCACTTAAGGGGGTCAAGGGGTACTCTTGAATTTTTTCACGTGATTTACACGGGCGGGTGTGGTACTAAAGGTCTATTATAACCCTATCCCTATATTATTAAATTATTATTATGATTATTATTATATTATGGCATACAAGGACGTGACAAAACTCATTTTCAGCTCTTCGGTGACTCGGAGGCTACTGTGTTTAAGGCTCTAAAACCACGTTTCTTAGATATTCCCAGAAAACTAATTTCATTTAATAAACTAATAAATAGATGACGAGTACAGAAGAACACCAAATCAGGAGCTATATAGATATACTGAGAAAATCACAGATGTGGCCAGGAAGACACGTCTGGTTTTCTATGGACATGTCACAAGGATAAACCCAACAAGACTAATCAACCGGCTTCTCAACTACTGGGTGAATAGAAAGAGCGTGACACCGTGGCTAACAGAAGTTAACAAGGACATCCAAGAACTGAAGATAGTGGAAAGTGATATTAGAAGCCGATCACATCTCATAAATATACTCAAATAGAAGAGTTTTCAGGACAGACAACCCTGTAAGAAAACCAGCATCATCTGGACAAAAGAGGGAAAGGAGAAACATTGCCAGAGAATGCGCGAATATTGGTCAAACAACAAGTCACTGACCAAGCTGGAAAGTTCAACGTCGTGGTCCTTAGCCGGCCCATCCGAAAAAAGAAGAAGAAGAAGAAACTAATGAAGGAATGCAAGCCGGTAACCATGACAACAGTGTCTCAAGAGGTGACATCCAACTTTCCATCTATTTCTGTAAGAAACAATGCCACTCAATTTATTAAATCTCAGCGAAAGTTTGCAAAAGGCTAAAAGGTTATCATGGAAACAAACATAGACTGTAAAATTCATCAATGCGCTTAAGGGGGTCATGGGGTACCCTAAAAGTTTTAAACGCAACTTACACGTGCGATATGTTGTACAGAATGTCTATTATATCTCCAAACAGCAACATTATTTTCAAAAATTCCTGAATTGAAATAGTGTTTTTTGCAGCTTTTGGGAATTTGGGCCATTGGAGGCTAAAAATCCTGAATTCATGCACCAAAATCCTTTATAATTTATTGAGGGAGTCTTCCTGGGGATGGGGACTTTCCACAACGGTGAGGGTCAGTTTTCATTTGACATATATTGCGTTTCGTCAACAAGGTTTTCAATATTATTTTCACGTCAGGAAGTACACGTTAGGTGAATTTAGTTTGAGAGCACATTTTAACTTATCATATATTTGTAGGCAAACGGGTTCATCGTAAAGGTGATTTTGTTTGACACTGTGTGGTTGATATATATTTTTGTTTATGTACGCCTATAACTTGTGTTCGGGTGCTTGGAGCGTCGTAAAATTAGGTATTGTAGCCACGAGTCAATACACCAATCATTTATAAAACTCTTCACCGTACTTCTCGTAGAAGGGTTGGTATAGGGAAAAACTTTTCAAAATACATGCAAAGATGGGAGAAAAATAAAAATTATCCTAGAAAGACGACCAAAGCACATGTTGCGCTTCTCAATGTGTGACACAAAACCAGGGAGTCTATAAAGGGTCTCCGAAAACCATATTTCAACTCCCATAAATTAACAGTGTTGTGATATAACCAGAAAACTAACTTCGTTCTGATAAACTTATGAAGGAATGACAAGCCCCTAACCATTGCAACAGTAGCTCAATTGATGGCGTCTGGTTATTAATACCGAAGACCGTTCGAAGAGCGGGTACTTCCGCTAGTATAATATATACTTATAACTCCACATACAGTATTTGAACACAGGACTACAGCGATTAAAATTCGTTGTCCCTGATCCGCGGTACAGACTGTTGCTCTTGTTGTTGATCCTTTCGGGTCAGGTAGCCCAGTGTACTTTGTGTGTGAGTGGAAGTTGTCTGATAACTTGTGTCACTGTGATGTCTGTACTAGGGTGTGTACTTGTAAATGAGGGAGGATTTGGGTAGGAAGCTGTCCTTCATCCACGGTAGAGTCTCTTGTTGTTGTTGTTGTTGATTCTTTATGGGCTTTGCTGCATCGTGGCTATGTATCCCGTAAACTTGGGTGTGTTTAGAAGTTGTCTGATAAACAGTGTCAATGTACTAGGGTGTGTACTTTTATACGAGGGAGGATTTGGGTAGGAAGCTGTTCTTGTTCTTTCATTTGAGAAGCTTCGACATCACGATCATTAGGCCCGTGTACTTGGGTGAGAGTTGAATTTTGTCTGATAACCTGTGTTATTTTCGATGGCTGTAGAAGTGAGTGTATTTATAATTCAGGTGAGGATTCAATCAATCAACGTATAATATAGCAAGTTATAGTTCAACAGGCTACTGCAGCCATCATTCAATGATACTCCTTGAAAATGTAAAAGAATTATAACTATGCCCATGCATTTAGGAGAAAGTAGACTATATATTCTTTACTGAACATCTTGTTATTTTTACTTCCGATCATCGACCACTTCAAACCGCCTGGCTCACCACTTGAGAGAGCGCGGTTGGCATTTTACATACGGGTGGATGGCATTTGCAATAGGTGCTAACGGAAGGAGGTACGCTAGTAAAGAGGAATTTAAGAGATGGCGTAGCGCTCTCGAGAAAGTCCCACAAGATAATGCTTAAGTCTTGTAACGTATGGAATTTCCACTGCATCGAGACTATGTTTCCAAACGTATAAGAAATGCCGCGCAGTTCAGTGATATGTGTACGACACTGCAGTCAGTCAACGAAGTGGGCTGCAGTGAATCAGCAAGTCAGTCGAGAGTGACTTAGCAGTTGTAGGCGTATTTGTGTGTATGATGACGAGTGACAGACGGACAGTGTAATAGTTTTGTGCAGGAATATACCGTTAGAGCTGAACGATGCCCTAGGTTCAGCGTGGGTAAGGCAAGAAGACACGAGCAGCAATCAGAGCGGGATTGCGTGTCCCTGGTAGTGAATTATGTGACAGAGCGGTAAGGCGTGCAGTTAGATGTTTTGATGGATTGTTAAGAGATCCAGTGCACATTTTGTGTGCTAGGATGACAGGTGTACATAGTTGATGTAAAATAAACTTAGATTATTAGTAGGAGTGTTTCCTTTTCTGTGACACAATTTGTTTTAAGGCAGGATATATGTGTCCCTAAGTGTTCGGAAACCAGGTTTTGAGAGCCATTTTTCAACCTCCCATAAAACCCGGAGCTGCGTTCCCCTAGCTCTGAAGGCGTATGTAGTTGCGTTCTACCAGCTCTGCTGGATTTGCGCGAAATCTGCGGCGACAAGCAACTGCTCAGTTTAGATTCGGGGACGGCAGGCTTACGGACTACCGGACTCATCACCAGGCAAACCGGCGCGCCACGAGCTCGCAGCACAAACCAGGTTATTGTCCAGTTTGTGCCTCGCCTTTATATTGTACCCACGAAACGCAGCCGCAACACAGGTTTTGGTCCAGGACCTGAGCCAGCACCTCAGCACAGTCAGAGTCTTCCATTTAACTTGCTGGACACACCACCCACTGATCCTGGGTTCATGAACCCGCAGATGCCTCGGCCCAAGTGATAGGGTTTACCACCCATTAGAAACTGTTCCCATCACAAATAACTTATAAGTGCAGAATTCATCTCCTCAAAAACATTGATACCAGATACCATATATATACTGAAATTCATTCAACAGTGAAAACTCTGAATGAGAATGGTTAGTTTTGGGGCTGCTAAATAAAAAGTTAATACCAGTATCCACTTATGTCAGACAATAACACAAATAAATATATCCAATGACAAATATAAAAAGAGGATAACTTATTATATGCCAACAATTTTCCTTATTTTGTTGTCTACTTACTCATTTGGATGATTTCTATTTGCATCCCTCTCGTCGCCAAGGGTTTCTTCTTTTATAACCTAGCGACAAAAGTGAATCATTATTTTCTGAGGAATTATCTAACCTTTCTAAAAAATTAATAACAAATAATGTAACTTTACAGCACAGCTCAACTTGAAGTGAGGATATATTAGCTATTTCACTGATTGAAATTACTTTCTTGCTTTAGTTAGTAAGTTATTGAGGCTTTAAGGGGGCGGAACATCGATGTCATCTGCCCCTACTTTCTTATTCTCAAGCGTATCTTACAGCATTATAAAAGTCTTATCTTAAAATAGCCATCCTTCCGTGATAGGTCTAGTAAATCTAAATGTGACTGAACATGAGGTAAAAATTGCAATAAAGGAATGAATAGGTTTAAAGGCTGAAGATATAATACAGGGTGCTTCAAAAAAATGTGTACACACTTTGAACTTCCATAGAAAATTTATTTACCGTTCTACAAAGTTAAATTTCAGGAAATTAGAATGCTGAAAGTCCAATGTAAATGAAACATAAATAACAAATGTTAATACTGTTCAAATTGGCGACCTGCAGCATCAATACAATTCTGAGTACGAGTCACGTCTGGAGAGCGTGCTGGAAACTCGATTGGCCCCCTGCGTCTTATCCACTGGCCCGGCAAATTTTGATCCAGGTAAGCTCGTACGTCCCTGTGATAGTGCGGCGGGGCACCATCTTGTTGAAAATAAAAATTATCATTACCGTATAATGCACGAATGGCGGGAAATATGGAATCAGCAACCATTGTTAGGTAAGTTATACCAGTTACAGTGCCTTCAAATCTAAAAGGTCCAATGAGTCCCCTTGAAGACAAACCGCACCACACATTTACACCAGGCAAATTTACAACTTTTTCAATTGTAATGTCAGGATTTTCTTCACCCCAGTAAACACAATTGTGCCTATTGACAGTTCCATTAAGTTTGAATTGGGCTTCATCCGACCAAATGATGCTACCCATAAATCCCGTTTCACGTATCACCATCTCCTGAACCCATTCATAAAATTGCAACCTTCGATCTGGATCGTCGTCACATAGCTGTTGCACCAGCCTTGGAATGTAAACACGATACTTGCCTCTCTTCAGAATGCGTAGCACGCTGCTAGCACTTACATCACTTTCACGTGCCCCTTGCCTTGAAGATTTGTTAGGAGAGCGTTGAAACAGTTCCAAGACTGCCGTTGATGACTCATCACTTGTAGCTGTTCGAGGTCGACCTGAATGACCTTTAAGCACATCACACACTGTTCCATGAACTTCGAATTTGTCTCGTATGCGTGTAATTGTTAATCTTGAAGGTGGTTCTGTATCATACTCCCTTCTCCACTGTCTTTGAACTTCATTTACATTCTCAAACTTCCAGTACCACTTAATAACCTGCTTACGTTCTTCAAAACTCAAACGTACGTCCGCCATGTTGATATTACAAATTCCAACTGACAATATAACATAGAGGGACGATTATGCTGCCACCTGGCGAAGAAATATAACATTAGCCTTGTAGAGCGGGAAAACTACGATAGTTTAAAGTGTGTATACATTTTTTTGAAGCACCCGGTATGTAATAAGCAATTTCTAGCAGTAAGACTATAAGGGGCTAATCCAACCTCTTGTCCCATTTCAGTCTCACAGGTCACTTACAGGTGTCTTGGCCCTCAACAGTTCTACCTGAGAGCTATTACGAATAAATCACTCACTTTGTGTCAAATGAATATACTTACTTGAATATTCTCAAAAAACACAGCAGAATTTGATTATGGCTGTTAAATTTGTAAAAACTTAGAGCAAGCCAATTGCAGTAAGCGCAACTGGATCGAGTGTTGTGTAGACTATTTAACATACATTTTGCCCCTGCATAACGCATAACTGCAAGCAGTCGGCCTATTGTATTTACATTATATATCAACGTCAGTTATTAGAGTTACTGCGGTACTGCAAAACACCAATAATTTTCGAGAAATAAACTTTCCGTTTGGCCGGACTGCCAACAAAGTCGAAATGTAATGCGATAAGCCATCATGTGTTTTCTTCTTATGGTTGGCCGAGGTGGTTTTTAAACCTCCTGGTTGGATTTATTAGGAAACCTTTATTGATCATGAAGGCACACATTTCCAGCCACCTTGAACTGCAATATATGATATGACACAGACTTATTCTTGGCCGTTATAACCTTTCTTCTGACAACAATGCAGGGCATGATTTTATGATGCCGGGATTTCATCGCTTCAATATTGAGAAAGATTCAAGGACATGAGCCAGTGTTTCTATTTCCCTGAGGAATCACCGGTAGAGTTCACCAGACAAAACAATGTCTGGAGCAGTTTTGACTGCAGTGACGTTGTCTTACATTTCAATAGCTTCGCTCCAACTCATTGCCTACTTCAAAAGCTTTCATAAATGTAGTCTGTTTCACAAAACATTGCTTGAGGAAAGGAGCTGAGCTCATTTAAAATTTCACAAAACTTCGAGATCCAGGCCACGTGGTCAGGGTACTTCTCATTTGTAATTCCAGGAAAATGCGGGATTGTACGACTTAATAGGCTGTGGACACTTCTTACCAACTCCTCACCATATTTCAGTCTGATTAAACAGTACATAGAGGTAACAAAGTGGGTTGTATCTAAAAACATCAACGTACATATTGTGAAATATCACACATGATGGATCACTGACGGCAAAGAACAAAAACATTAAAGAGTAGACACCAACAAGCACAAACATGTTAACGATTGCTGAGAGCGTCACTTCTACACAAGAAGTTTGATCTCATAAACTCCGGCTGTAAGAAAGAACCGTTGTCCCACAGGAACTCTCTCAATCTCCTTCCCAACACTGTGGAAACGGGAATAATAAGGGTAGAAATACTTACACACATCTTAATCAGTTATAACAAATGTCAAATATAGTCAGTGTTAACATAGAAATAAAAGTGAACCTGATATAGGCTGGCTGCGTGGCTCAGGGGTAACGTTCTCGCTTGCTGGGCCCAAGGTTGCAGGTTCGTATCCTGGCGCAGTCAGCTGGCATTTGAGGGTGCGCAAATGTGAGGGAGCCGTGTCCGTAGATTTACTGGTACGTTAAAGATCCCCTTCGGGGCAAAATTCCGGCACCCCGGCGTCTTGAAAAGCCAGTGTAGTTAAAAGGGAGGTAAAACCAATAACATTATTATTATTATTGAACCATATATATATCGACGGCCTTGTACGCCACCTTTCTGAACCTATCCGTTGTCTTCCATGTATTTGGGGCTTAGCTCCCAGCTTGCAGAGCATATACATTCCCTTTGAACTTCATATTTAAAAATCAATCTGCTCTGCTTATCCATAGTTATTTCGGTAATCGGCCGGAACATATTGTGGCCCTTACTCTAAAATTCAAGACCTACGCCACATACTTGATAAAATTCTAAAGTTTATAGTTGGCAAAATTTTAATCAAGATTATGGTCGACAACAAATTACAAGAAGAAGTTTTAATTACAAGAAATCCGTGGGGCCCGTCATTGAACAGCGAAGACACGCCAACTCAGATCGCGAATGAGAGAAATATAATGATTCTATGGAAAATATGGTTCTTGAAGGGAACTATAAAAATACAGGCAAGAATTACGAAGTCATTTGTTCGTGTAAAGCCCCATGTAAACATAATATTGTGTGTAGAAAATGGACACAATATCAATGCGCGACGAGAACAAACGACATTGGAGAATCCAGTCACGTGACCGGAATTGCTAGGGACTGTATAAATGGCGGAGCCCACAATTTGTGTATCAAATTAATTGGGACACATAATAAAAAACAAGAAGTTCCGTGACGAACTAAAGAGCCTACTTTTCTTAAAATTTAAAATTCATTCCAATGATTAATCTACATGGATCTATCTAGAATAAAGACGAAATTAAGTTGGAAATATCGAAATTTCTAACTAGTTCGGAATACTGTATACCTCGCATAATGTAGCCTAATAGAGAACTACAGTTGGCAGCCCTGGTGACTGAATATATTCTTAGTTCCATCTCTTAAGGTACAGAACACAAAATTTGGTTGAAGTCCAATGGATAGTATGGACGTTACATGCAGTTAAACATTGGATCTAACAGCGACGTTAAATCATGTTGGCAACAATGACATACATGTATTTGTCAGAAATAATCTGAAATAATATGATCTATTGTTGTGTCAATTTTGAATGAAATCCATTAGTTAGTATAGAAGTTACATGCATTTTAAAGTTGGACCTATCAGCAGGCTTAGAATCATGTTGGCAGCACTGGCGTAGGCCTATATTAGTTACTCCAAATTAATCTAGAATGCCTGGTACTAAACGTTTGAAAAGTTTAGAGCTATTGGCTTGCATACTTTCTGATATATTGATATTAGGGTAACAACAATAGAGACAGTATTTATTAATAGTTGGCAGCCCTGGTTACTCTTAAGAATCGGCATAGTCATATCTGTTGTGGTACGCATAGCACACACGAAATTTGGTTGAAATCCAAATGATAGTATAGACGTTACATGTATTTAAAGTTGAACCTCTCAGCAGGCTTAGAATCATATTGGAAGCAATGACGTACATGAGTTGCTCCAAATTAATATAGTATGTCAGGTACTAATGAATGAACTAAAAATACACACTTTGAACTGTAATCAGAAATGTGACTGTCCTAAAATAGCTAAAGTGGATACAGTTAAATATCTGGGATTATTTATAGACAGTGACATGAAATGGAAAAGCCAATGCAAACACCTTACAAGTAAAATAAGAAAAACAATCTATATATTTCACAATTTAAAACATATTGTCATTTACAAATTAATTAGAGACATCTACCATGCTCTAGTCCAGTCAGTTCTTACATATGGTATTCTTGCCTGGGGAGGCGCCTATGATAATGTACTAATAAGTGTTCAGATAGTGCAGAATCTCATACTGCGAACAATGTTGAAGAAAGATAGATTATATCCTACTATGAGACTGTATGCTGAGACAAGGGTCTTCAACATTAAACAATTGTATGCTTTTGATATATATAAATACATTTTTAAAGATAGAAATAGAATTCAAGTTGTTAGCCACGGGTATGGAACCAGAAGTATTACAGAGAATCACTCTATTTTATATGAACCTAAGTTAGGTATAGCCAAACGTAACTTTCTGTATTTCTCACCAAAATTATATAACATTCTCCCAATTAAACTAAAAGAATTTAAAGGAAATCATGCAAACCTGAAGATGCATATAAAACATTTTCTCAGAGAAAACAAAATTAAAATTGAAAATATAATTAGTTGAGCCTACAAGTTTATAAAACAAAAATTCAAATTTCCATCTTATTCATTATTTTTTGTGTATGCATCATTTACATAGAACGTGTTATTCGGCTAAGCCATTATACAAATTTTTGAAATAGTAATCAATGATATGCATGCCACAAACAAGGTAGCACCTTTTAGGTGCATATGTGATATCTCTTCCTGCTCTGTATGAATTTGATATCCTATTTCGACCTGTCATTATCATATTGTAACAATATAATTTAATAAATGTACATTTACAGGTTAAACTATGAGTAGGAAGTGTAAGGAAATTCATAAAATGTTTACAGATATTATGAATTTTGTAATATGTGTGTATTTGTAACGATTTAATAAATAATAATAATAATTATACGTGTGCATAGTATAAAGATGTCGGCTTGTATACTTTCTGATATATGGGTATTTGGATTTTAAAAATATTGAGAGCATTTATTAACAGTTGGCAGCCCTGGTGGCTCTTAAGAATAAGCTCAGTCATATCTGTTTATGTACACATAGCACATATGAAATTTGGTTGAAATCCAATTGATAGTGTACAAGTTATATGCATTTAAAATTTGGACCTATCAGCAGGCTTATAATCATTTTGGCAACACTGCCATGTATGGGCTCCTGGAAATTAAACTGCAATACTATTATCTATACGTGTGCCAATTTTGAAATAGCTCCCATTGATACCTTCCAAGATATCCAACATGGGGCTCAAATTTCAATTGCGATTTTTCAGCAGTTGGTAGCACTGACATCACTTTCAAATATGGCCGTGAGATATTCAGGTATAGATCATTACTCCTACCAAATTTTGTTTCGATTGCTGCAGTCGTTTAGGAGTTGATTGGGGGGGACACACACACACACACACACAGACAGACAGACAGACCGACAGAAGGACAGACAGACAGACATTTGCCCAATCTCATAAGTCTACTTTTCCTCATTTTTGCAAAATGTGAAAAGTAGGCTAAAAAAATATAACTGTGATTTTTTTTTGTCGTTTCGGCCATCAATGGACCACGATGTTCTTCACTCATATGAAATAAATTATAATGTTTATAAAAAACTTATGTGAGCAGGATGAAGGACATCATTGATATAAGTGCCTATTTTATAATTATGTGTTAGTCGTTATGGAAGGGGCCATCCGTGGCCCGTCACCATAAACTACGGAGGGGGAAGAAAAAACATAATAAGTTATCGGTTTTGGCTATATTTCTCTCTAATTTCCTTTTTATGGAAACGGATTTGTGGATGTAAATATAACATACTCCAGTTAGGATACTTTTTTGTCCTTACTTCTTGATATTTGTGATAGGCTAAAGTAGCGATTTGGAAGTGTCTTATTCTGTAGAAAAAGCGTATCACGAATAGTCAGAAGTAAAGCAAGTTATCCTTTAGATTATACGATGTTATTTACTTCTGGTCACCTGTTCATTAGATAAAGTGCATGATGAAACATAACCTTGTATATTGAGTGTGAAATCACGAATAGACGTCAGGATGGAGTGAGAATATGTGATTTCATGACCAGTGATAGAAAATTATTAGTAATGTTAACACTCCCGTGTCATTCATCCCAAAAAAGCCTTAGAATTTACATGCAGGCGATTGATTGATCGCGTGTTATTATTTGAGGTGGAATATTAGTGATTCAAAAGGTAAGGTTTATACTGTGCGAGTAATTCGCATGCAATATGTGTGTGTTATGAATAATGTGCCATTTTCAGTTAAGCCATGTGATAAGTGTATGTCGACGAGTGGTGACAGGTGTAGCCACTTATCGCCAATAGTTTGTGATAATCAGCGAGGCATATTGATGTTCATCGAGGCAGGTAAACCTATAATATGTGAATATTCGACAAAAGTCAGTGAGAGACTCTATCTGCGAGGCCGTGGAAGCCAAATTGTTTTTGTTGAGGTTCGAGTGAGTTGGGTTTTCACTTAGATATACAAATGATATGCATAATGACATGCAATGGCATTTTGATTGTTCAACGGAGATACATGTGATCTTGGAGCCTCAGCGAGAAATGAATCATACTTATCATCCTGAAGAGAACAGATGTGTTGGTAAGGTTAGATATTTGAGGCTTACTGAGGTGTTAGTAAGCCCAACATTTGAGTGGTCATTAACATCGGATCAGCTGACTGTTAGCAAGGATAGTTCTTTCCTCTATGTGTTTCCAGTTCAGATTAGATTTGTGGGTTTGAAGTTTCGAATTTGATTGTTCACTGAAAGGATACGTTATTTGAAAACGAATTTAGAATTGGTGAATTTATTGATGTGTTTGCCATTCTCCCACTCATAAATAAATGGCAGTTGTCGCCGTTCATTTCCCATGTATTTTAGTAGTGAGGAGAGAATCGGAAGGAATATTCATCACATTTCCACTCCATATCATTTTAAGTAAAATTTGGTTGAAGCAAATTTCATGTGTCATAATTAATATTGTCACTGTCTTTATTATTAAGCCAGCAGAAGGCAAACTTCTACACGTCTTGTACGTTCCGTACCAAAACCAACCGAATAGCATAAAGCTTCCATTTGTCATCAGTACGGTCTGAATACACAGTTTTACCGGCCACGGTGGCCGAGTGCGATAACGCGCTACCTCGTGCCTCGCTGGCATCGGGAGAGCGTGGGTTCGAATCCCACCTCGGTCGTCCTGAAAATGGTTTTCGTGGTTTCCCATTTTCACCACCAGGCAAATGCCGGGACGGTTCCTTTCAATAGGTCCACGGCCGATTTCCTTCCAATATCCCTTCCCTGACCCGTCTTGTACATGGCCATTGACTGCATTAATAAAATTATTATCAATACACAATTTTGTGTTCATTTAATTGCGATGGTGAGAGGAAGATGGCGATCAGGTGATGTCTCTTGTAAGGTGCAACAAGTAGTAACCCTAAAGTACTTACCTCTTTCAAATCTCCTTCACTCACTAAAGGAGGACATTCTATCTCTTTCTTTTTTGGAACAAGCTCTGGAATCGAAAATTCTTCTATCTTGATATCCTCAGTCAGATAAGTATCATCCTGCAGAGAAATTACTTGTTTTACGAACACGTTCTTTTACATAGGTGGAGATAAATCATACTCAGTGTTCCTTCATTTTGAATACCTTCCAAACACAATGTGACATACAGGACCTAGATAAGAAATATGAGACTTCACTGATTGTGAGACGACTTTCTGAATGAACAGATGAGCTGTCAACAATACGACAACCCAGTCGTCTTCATGTTTATTATTTTACATATATTATTGTATGTCATTTGCTTCTTGTACAGCTTAGGAATGAGTTTCAGTTGCGACGTTTTGTAGGATACTTTGTACAGGATTTGGCTAGCTTGATTTAATTTAACTAATTTAAATGGTGGAAGTGGTTCCTTCGTAACTTATTATTCTTATTCTGGTTTCTTTGTCAGATGTTACTGATCGTTGTGGAACGACAGGGGATTAGGCATCTAAAGAGAGGAGCAATATAATTAGGTATGATGAATAATTGACATTTGTATTTGCGTTGGAACTATTTTTGTAAAATTTCGTAGCTTGTATTTTAATGACATTTCGGAATATAGGACTTCTGGAGGTGATATTCGGACATTAATGTAAGACGAAATTTATTTTCAGTAGTGTTTATTTTCTAGTTAGCTTGTGCACTAACCACCAGATCTCCAATAAAGAGAAAGCTATGGATCTTTGGTGAATAAATCACTCAACGACACGAGTTTTTATATTAAAATGTGTGGTTATTTGTAGTAGATTTTGAACCTTCTGTGTATTAATTAGCATGTGCTTGGACTAGTTTTATAAGCACACCCAAACCTGAGATTAACGGTCTCGTGTTGGGACCAGCTCAAATCCATGTGTGTTTGCTGGTGAAGGGATCTCACGAGGGTTGATTTGGCCCTCGGCTCAGAGGCATCTCGGATCAATACGGGCACAACATATTCACCCCGTTCACTTGATCATTAAACGCACCTATATCTGAATTCTACGTCAGACCACGTAACATCAAATTATGCGCAGAGATCGCGAGCTGAGCTATTACATGGGGAAAGATGCAGGTGAGGGCTGTGGAAGGATCGAGTGAGCTGTGAACTTCAACTGACTCAAGAGATAGAAACAAATATTTAAATAACAGTAGACACAAACAACACAATACTCTGAGTTGGATATTTACTGCATGATATTAGACATTATTCTATATGGGAATAATACAGATGGTGATGATAATTGTTGCTTTAAAGGGCCTAACATCTTGGTTATCGGTGCCAGTAACAAATATTTGGAATGATGTAGAAGGACATGGTGAAGGAGCAACCTGACTGGTCACAGAGGGAAGAAGCTTACTGATTACTTTACAGTACTTGTCGAACGCTAAAGAGCGTGAGTGCGGAGATTTGTGCGTTGGACCACATGGTACTGAAAGTTGTAAACGTTTATTGAAATCATTTATAATACGGTGGAGAACATTTATTTGCCAGTGCGGAATACGCTAGTAACGCGTCGAATATTTCCAACATGTTTTGGTGAACTAATGAAACACTTGCGAATTGTACACCGCATGATCAGTCGTCGTACTGCAAATTGCAAAGTTTAATATCAGAGCTAAAGAGGAGAAATGCTAGTCTATAAAACTGAGTGCAGTGTAACTTCGTTATTGAAGGCCATGGCGGACAGATTGCAGTAATAACATCATCTAATAGTTGACGGGGAGGAAGCAGTTGTGTTGTGTAAGAATATTAACAAGTTCAATAGGGAAGAAATTAGTCAGATTCAAAGCATTGCAAATATTCAACACATTAAAAGAAGTGTAGAAGCAGAGCATCGTGGAGAAATTGTTCGTGATATCACTGGTTCTAAATCACGTCGTAGCCAACTAAAACCATTCACGTTGGGGGAAAACGTGTTTTAATGATCACCGCTCTTTAATTTAATTTTTATGACAAGTGGAATATGTCAGAATACCTTATATTCCAGGCAGTTGTGCTATACAATTATACCATCATACCAAGAAGGTTAGGAAGAGGTCTGATACACAAAGAAATTAGGGATATTTATCAGGGACTAAAGAGAACTGTGAATTATTGTGAGAAAAATGATGATTACGGTACCTATAAATTTCGGGATCAGAATTGAGGGAGAGCTAAGCTAGCCGTGATCAATAGAAGAATAATGGAAAAGTGGATCCCGACTCAAGTAAACAGAAACAATAACGGTCTCTACTCGGGTCATGTGGATCTCAAGCAGCTTCCTATTAATGTAGTCGTGATAAATTGATACTCAGATTATTGTATGCACTTCAGCTGTTAGTAAGTTAGTTCGTTATGGAGGTTTTAAGGGGCCCCCACTTTAACTGTCTAAAACAAGAATTTATACAAATTATTCTAGAGAACATGGCACTCTACAAGCTGGTCCTGTACATAAAGAGTTAGCAAATGAACTACCAAACATTGTGGGGATTGAAGCCAAGCGAAGCGAAGAAACAATTCTCCAAACCATTAATAGCCTACACCACTCAATCAAATTCACTAAGGAATCCGGAACAGACCGAAAAATAAATTATCTCGACATAACTATAGAACGTAAAGACAACGAGCTTTCATATTCCCTATTCAGGAAAGCCGCACAAACCTCGAATGCAATCGACAATCAGTCTAATCACCCCAGTACGCACAAATTAGCGGGGTTCAATTCAATGGTGCACAGGGCTTTAAACATACCCATGTCAAAAGACAACTTTAATAAGGAAATAAGAACCATTAAGCAAATAGCAAAGGAAAACAATTTCCCGCCAAGCAAACTAAACCAAATTATAGCCAAACATAAAAATAAATATAAAACGATTCCCAAACCGGACAGTAATGAGAAAAAAATTGCGCGTTTCAACTATGTGAATCACTAATCTATTCAAAAAGCAAGGCACAAATATAGCATTCACAACGAAAAACACAACCGGTGGGCACCTTCAAAATACCAATCTAAATAAACATGACCCGCATTCAAAGTCAGGCGTATATTCTATAACGTGCCAAGACACTTGTTGTCAAGCTAATTACATCGGACAGAGTATAAGACGAGTAGACACACGTTATAATGAACATAGGAATGCGATAAGATACGGAACACGTTCAGCCGTGACGCGGGGCACATCTTTACTAACATCAAGACGGACCTAAAAATAATTCATCACGAATCGAAGGCAGAGCTCTTGACATAAATGAAGCAATCGAGATACACCTAGCCAAACGAAACAATCCCAACAATCTAAATGAACACACGTTTATGGAGAGCTTACCCCTCTTCACTCTACTAAAAACACACCCTGTCGGAAACAAGACACAACCTAGCGATACAGCCAAGTTAGATAAAAAGAGGGGAATATTAGGGGGTTTAATAGGTATATGTTATCTGGATTAGGTGTAAGATGTACTTTTCTTCTGCAATAAACCAAGGCCCGTATTCGCGGCAGTATTAAAGGTGCCGGGACGTCCTCAAAAGACCGGGCAGCACTTAGTTTGAGTGTCTTATTGCCCACGCGTGGCGAGAAATGTTCCACGGTCTTTATTAGTTGCAGACCCAACTCATTCAATAGCATACATCTATCTAGATTTGGCAACACCCCACATAAACACATCGCACTGACTCCGCACAGCACATATGAACAGGGGGAGAAAGGGAAAAACCAGTGTCGTTGAGGTAACAACCCATCTCAGTCGACCAGACCTGGAGTAACAGTGAACACGAAACTGCGCGTAGCTCCAGCGAGGAAGACAACCAGATACGTAGTAGCCTGTAATATTACAGTTTAACCACAGTTGATTTTTTGCAACCATATACTCACTCCAAATATACAAACTCCGGATATCTATCACCATTTAGCATTTCACCTAATATCATATATACTGCATTTAGCATACACTGTAACTTGCAGTACCAATACTGCAACTAAATGATTGTACATATTGTAAATATTTTCACCTGTATTTTCAAACATAGATTTTATAGCCTAAGGGTAATGGATCTGATGATGATCGCTTGACGATCGAAACTGGTCATCCTAGTGTATTTATCAATCTCATGCAATTTATTCCAGGATTAGGGCACAACCCAGCTCTTTTGGGTATATTCGTGTTGACCGACTGAAAAGCACTTAATTCTCTAACTATCAGAGACGAAGTACATTAGTCGTGTAATTGCTTAACACAATTGCATGAATGTAAGATTTTCTGTTTGTTCCGTTGGTGGTCACGTTTTCAAGAAAATGTAGAAAAAAGATGTGGTGAAGATTATTCATTGATTCTGAACGAAAGTAAAACGTGGCTTATACATTTGCATCAGACATTAATGTGACTTTTACATATCTCTTGTCCTTGTTTAATCTTCTGGGCGATATTACGTATTGAAATTAGGAACCCTGGTCACTACTGTACCTCATATTTGTGCTAAGTATGTATATATGTGTTATTTATTGCTCTTTTAAAAACGGCTGCCATGTTCCGACAGCGCTAGCATCTCATTGAACTGTCAACACGGCGCATTCTAGCGGCACACAACGAGGCGCACAAATTGTTGCCAACATATGGGATACAAAATCACTGTTGATAGATAAATAAAAGTAGGATACAAAATCACTGTTTAATAAAAAAAAACGGGGCACGTTAGGCTGTAACCATTGTCAAAAACCATTGGATTGGACGTAACGAAGGTTGGATTGGTCAGGTGTTGGTGCGGCAGTACTGTTTTGATGATGATTGATGTGAACAATGGCGGCCTATATAAGTTGTGATCCTATTTTGGATGGCTGGGCGGGTCACAGGCAGCAGAGGAGGAAATATCTATTTCCCGTCTCACTGAGATGTCTCAACCACACGTGCGCACCTTCTAGTCGTGTAACATCCACTCTATCAACGAGACAGTGGTTATTGCGATGGCTGACTCAACCACACGTGTGCACCTTCTAGTCGTGTAACATCCACTCTATCAACGAGACAGTGGTTATTGAGATGGCTTACTCAACCACACGTGTGAACCTTCTAGTTGCAGCACATCCACTCTATCAACGAGACAGTGGTTATTGAGATGGCTGACTCAACCACACGTGTGCACCTTCTAGTCGTGTAACATCCACTCTATCAACGAGACAGTGGTTATTGAGATGGCTGACTCAATCACACGTGTGAACCTTCTAGTTGCAGCACATCCAATCTATCAACGAGACAGTGGTTATTGAGATGGCTGACTCAACAACACGTGTGAACCTTCTAGTTGCAGCACATCCACTCTATCAACGAGACAGTGGTTATTGAGATGGCTGACTCAACCACACGTGTGCACCTTCTAGTCGTGTAACATCCACTCTATCAACGAGACAGTGGTTATTGAGATGGCTGACTCAACCACACGTGTGAACCTTCTAGTTGCAGCACATCCACTCTATCAACGAGACAGTGGTTATTGAGATGGCTGACTCAACCACACGTGTGCACCTTCTAGTCGTGTAACATCCACTCTATCAACGAGACAGTGGTTATTGCGATGGCTGACTCAACCACTCGTGTGAATCTTCTAGTTGCAGCACATCCACTCTATCAACGAGACAGTGGTTATTGCGATGGCTGACTCAACCACACGTGTGAATCTTCTAGTTGCGTAACATCCACTCTATCAACGAGACAGTGGTTATTGCGATGGCTGACTCATCCTGACTGTAAGTGTACTGTTATTCCATCAAATGCTTGTTTTAGTGGTCAGGGTATTTTATACCTATTTTCATCTATCAAAAGATAGGCTTATGAGATGAGCTTTTGACCGTGTGCCTGTCTGTGTGTGCGTGTGTGTGTGATTGATTTTTGTGTGTTCCCCCTAATAACTTCTAAACAGCTGGAACGACTTCAATGAACCTCGGCAAGTTCATAGCACTATTCCGGTCGATCCGGTTGCCTTACAAATTTTGTTATGTCTCACCAGTCCACCATGGCGGATGTGCGAAATATTTCACCAGCATTCAATATCTACAAAACTATTACCGATAACTCCTTGGAATTTTGTACGGTGATAAAGGGAACTACTAGCAGTTCACCTATGTGACTTTTGAAAAACTGGTAACTACAAACCAACATAGCGGCCAAGCGAAGTTGCGACTTTTAATTAGACGTTTCTCGCGATTTAACCAACCAAACGCAATGAAACTTGGTACAGTAAATGTTCATACACATGGTAATGCACCTACATCTAACTTCGTTCAACTGTTTACATAACCTCAAGATGGCGGCTGTGCGAAATATTTCACCGGCATTCTATATCTCTGAAACTGTTACCGGTATAACCCTGGAATTGTATAAGGAGATAAAGAGTACTGCTGGAAGGTCATCTATGGGACTTTCAAAAACCTGTTAACTACAAAACGACCATGGCGGCCAAGCGAATTTGAAGGTTTTAAATAGATGTTTCTCGCGATTTAATAATCCAAACGCGATGAAACATGGTACTGCAATTGTTTATACACATTTGTGGTGTTTGAAGCCATATTTTCAGTGTTGCCTTAGTAAACAAGAGTTTAGTGCTTTTTAGTCTGTCAACACGAATATACCCAAAAGAGCTGGGTTAATCCCTAATCCTGAAATAAATTACATGAGATTAATAAATACACTAGGATGACCAGTTTCGATCGTCAAGCGATCATCATCAGATCCAATACACTTGGGCTATAAAATCTATGTTAGAGATACAGGTGAAAATATCTACAATATGTACAAATATTTAGTTGCAGTATTGGTACTGCAACTATCGGTGTATGCTAAACGCAGTATATATGATGTTAGGTGAAATGCTAAATGGTGATAGCTATCCGGAGTTTGTACTTTGGAGAGCTTATATGGTCGTAAAAATCAACTAGGGTTAAACAATAATATTATAGGCTAACTACTTATCTGATTGTCTTCCTTACTTGACCTACTCGCAGTTTCCCTATCCAGGCAGGGAAAAAACCAGTCGTTAAGATAACAACCACCACAGTCGACCGCACCGTGAGTTACAGTGAGCACGAAAACTGCGAGTAGCTCAAGTAAGGAAGACAATCAGATAAGTAGTTAGCCTATAATATTATTGTTTAACCATAGTTGATTTTTACAATCATATAATATCTCCAAAGTACAAACTCCGGATAGCTATCACCATTTAGCATTTCACCTAACATCATATATACTGCATTTAGCATACACCGACAGTTGCAGTACCAATAGTGCAGCTAAATAATTGTACATATTGTAAATACTTTCACCTGTATTTCAAACATAGATTTTATAGCTTAAGTGTAATGGATCTGATGATGATCGCTTGACGATCGAAACTGGTCATCCTAGTGTATTTATTAATCACATGTAATTTATTTCAGGATTAGGACATAACCCATCTCTTTTGGGTACATTCGTGTTGACCGACTGAAAAGCACTAAACTCTTGTTTATACACATTGTTATGCACTGGTATCTAATTTAGTTCAATTGTTTACATAACCTCAAGATGGCGGCTGCGCGAATTTAAAAATTAGGTTTTTATTTCTTGTGTCGTAATCATGCGATCGAAATGAGAGTTTGAATAATGAACCTGGGCAATAATTCTCCTTTAATGGTACATGACTCTATGGCCTATGCATATAACAATCCAACATGGCGACCATCCGAAATATTTAGTCGGTTCTCAATATCTACGAATCTATTACAGCAATCAAACTGAATTTTCTTATGTTTATAGGGGCTATGAACATAGGTTCACCTATAGGACTATCAATAACCTGGTGATCACAAATCAAACATGGCGGCGACGCGAAGTATAAATGTTCACATGGTCGTTTATCGCAATTTAACCATTCGAGTGCAGTGACACTTGGTTAAGTAAATCCTTATACAAATGATAATCCACTAACATATAATTTTTCAATTGTTTCCTTAACAACAAGATGGCAGCTGTGCGAAATTTTAAAATCTCCTTTTTATTTCTTGTGTCCAAATCATGCGATTTAAGTATCAATACTACACGTACACAATAATCTTCATGTAACAGTACATAACTCTAAGACCTACAAATATAAAAATCCAACATGGCGACCAACCACAATATTTAGTAGGTTCTCAATATCTACGAATCTATTACAGCAATCAAACTGAAATTTTGAATGTTGATAGAGGCAATTAACATACGTAGGATATATGAAAATAGGCTGTATAGTTCTTCACGGAACTACTTGTCATATGTGAATTTAACATTATTTGCAATATATGGGGGCAATTTCTTATGCATGCGCTGCTTGTATACGTCACCGGAGAGACTTCAATTATCGGACCACCGGTGTTTGTTTTAATGAAGTTTAAACTAAGGAAATGTATGTCTTACAGGAATCAAACTGTTGAATGACGATAAAGTGCAATATTTCCTTGATCACAGTGATGCAGAATTGTCAGATGAGGAGGACGAAGATATTTTATGGAAAATGAAGTTATGGTACATGGTGAGGACCAAGAATATAATCGAAAATATGACTGGAAATGTTGAAAGTGAAGAAACGTCTGTCATTCATCAGGAAGAACTTGATGGTGTTCAGAAAGTTACGAAATCAGAACCAATACGCCATTCATCAGCAATTCATGCAACCAAGCGGGAAATTAAATGGAAAACTAAAACGTAAGTTGTGACATTAAGATTTTAAATAGATAACTCTGGGCCTAAATTTTATAAATAAGACACGATCATGCATGCACATATTTAATAGTTATTTTCTCTCTTTTAGAATGGTTCAGCAAGTTCCTCCAACAGAAGAAACATATGACGCACATTTTGTTGAAGAATAGGGCATATTTGAGTGCTTGTTGGAGTATCTACCTGTGGATATCTGGGAGCTTCATTCAGAACAAACAAATGTATATTCAGTTCAGAGACGCAATCACAGATCCGTAAATACAACATCTGAAGAAATGGTACATCTGGCAGGAATTAGTTGTTATGGGGTGTTTGGGTTATCCTCAAGTAAAGATGTATTGGCAGCATGATACCAATACGCCACTGATTCCTAATTGCATGTCACGGGATAGATTCTTTTAACTGAGGAACTGCATGCATTTTACATATATTAGCGCTCAGCGTGGTGGCAACGAAAGACTAGGGAAAGTGAATACCTTTCTGGATCCTAGAAAGAAGTGCTTAACACTTCCAAGATCCAAACATGTTTCCTTAGATGAACAAAACATACCTTTTTCAGAAAAGTGTGGATTCCACTAGTATGTTCCCTAAAAACCTAACTCTTTAGGACTTAAATAATTTGTCCTTTCAGCACCAGATAGCTTATTATTAGATTTTCAAATTGATGTTGCCATAGGAACAGTTCCTGCTGATGACATGAAACAATTTTGACTTGGTGCTGCTGTTGTGAAAATGTGGTGATGGAGATGGTCTAAAGATGAAGGCAAGAAAGTTGAAATCCCTCAGCCAAAGTTGGTACAATTTTACAACGAATAGATGGGAGGTGTAGATTTGTTGGACAGGTTTTTATACTATTAAAGGTGCTATATTCGTACTGTGAAATGGACAGTCAGGATGTTCAATCACTTTGTAGACCTAGTCATTGTGAATTGCTGGGTCATGCATCTTAGATGGTGTGTAGGCAAAAACTCCCCAAGAATAAGAGATTGACTTTGTTGAACTATAAGATGCATATGGGAAGAGCGATGATAAATTACAGGAACACGGACCCTGTAGTCCATGCTAAGAAAAGAGGAAGCCCTCGTAATTCTGGTCAAGATGAGGTAATTACTGATGAACATCAGGATGTCAACGAAAGGAAGATGCCTAGGAAGGTTGTAGTGCCACTCATTGCCGAGGTAAGGTTTGATAATGTTGGTCACATACCCAAATATTGTCTATATAGTGTCAATATCCTGGTTGTCATTCGAAAACCAGAATCATGTATGTTAAATGTGATCTGTATCTGTGTGTCATGAAACACAATTGCTTTCAGGCCTACCATGAAAAGTAGGCTGCAATGACATAAGTTATCAAGAAAAAGTGGTCTCATGATAAGACAATATTCCTCTGAATTATTTTTTTTTTACTTGTAATTTTATAATGCTTATAATTCCATACTACATTTCACTTATTGTACAAACATCATATTGTATTAGAAAGCAGTCCTAGTATATTGAGCAACAGTCATTGAATATTCTCAGGTAAACCTGAGGTCCACATATGTGGACCTCATATCCCCACCATATGGATGCCATGATTTTTATATTTTCAGGAAAGGAGGTGTTCTGACATGCTGTAAGTCAGAATGGAACCATGGAAATATTTTTACCTACAAATCTTCTCTCTCAAGACTGAAGGGGTTAATAAGGTATTTTGGCTAATTCATGTAGGCTATAGAGAATGTTATCACTTGTTCTACTTTCATTCAGTGCTACCAATTATTCATTACAAATAGTCTATGATTGCTGACGCCCAAGTTAGAATCTTAACATTGTTTTATGCCGGTAACGAGCTTGCTTTGCTGTGGCAGTCTTCCCTCTTCCCCACTAGCCTATTGCAACCAGCAGGACATTCACTTAAGGGCAATCATATCTCAAAGGCCTTACATGATTGTGTAGACTTAACCTATAATAGGATCCAGGGTGCCAGCAGAGTGGAACTGCAGTATCAATACAATAACATCAGCTACTGATGGTGTTCTTATAGAAAACAAAACTAAGTATTCCAATCTTCCAAACAATATTCATTCTAAAATCATTCATATTATTACAAGAGAAATAACACAGAACCAATAATTACCTGTAGTTCATGTTCCTCCTTAACTGCTATCCTTTGATCGTCTAATATATCAGCAGCCTCGTCTTTCAAGTTATCTGAGGGCAACAGGACATTTGTCTCCTGCGAAGTAACACAAGTATGACCCAATCAAAGATATGCAGACACAATATGAGTACTAAGTTACGTTACTAAACGTTAGCGTGCCATTTACCATTTAATAGTGTATTGAGTCCCTAAACCTTACTTGTCATGCACATCACTATGAATGCAATGTTATACTAAATAAGAATCAAAATGCAACTCACAGTGTTATGGACTTCAACTGTATGTGTCAAACAGTCTGGCTCACTTTTAATAAATAGTTGTTCCTCCATTGTGTTGAGGAAACTAGAACACAAGAAAAGCACCGATGAATCAATTAAAGACCTTACTTATACCAATAGGCTACGCCAAATCATTCTCATACACAATAAATCAGATGAGGAAGTGCACTGTGATAAGGAGCGGTTATATGTTTGTCAACAACAGTATAGCAAATACGACCGTGACGCTGGTCGAATAAGTTATAATTGCGATTGAATTGATAAAATGAATACAGTAAGTAATTGTGGCTGCTTATAGAGCATGGAAATAATAACTCCTACATTCGGTCTCCTTATTCCAATGTACACACAAACTTGATTTGCGGTGAGTAGATTAAATATTATTTTGTCAGACAATAAATTACCGACGGTAAAAATCTCTCAATACGCTTAATTAGGCACGTGAAATTGAACTTAATTTACTGGTCAGGTATTGTAAATTGCCACTAGTAGAAAACAGTCATTCGGATTCTACAAATTACCAAGATCCCCTTGTGTTACAAATTACACAGTTTAACCGAGAAACATTATCGACTCCAACTAACATAAGGGTAACATTTATGTATATTGTCGTCATAAGGCGGTTCCAAGTTAAAAGTGCCACACCTCAGTATCTTCGGCAATTCAATATTGTGAATTGACTGCCACTGAAAATCTACACTGGGCACTCAAGTACTACCTCCGCTGTAAAACAAGTCATCATAACACGATTTTTGTCATGTTCACCAAATTTTGGAAACAAAACGACGAATTACAAAGCACGTCATATTGCAAGCTTCGACAACAACGAGGCTTCAGTTCAATAGCACTAGGAAAGGTTACCAAGAATCGTAAAAAGAATGACAATTGTTGCCAAATAAACTGGCTAAAACTAAAGGAAATTCAGCTATAGTTGTCAAGGTGTAGTATTACCATGTTACGTCAAAGCTAATGTTTAAAGGCGAAATCTAGTAACGACTTATAGTTTCATTAAAGGGGTTTAGACTTCGTGTCACTCAGCCCCGTGTACATGAGTGTATGTGGCCTTATGTCTGATAACCTGTGTTATTGTAATTGCTATATAAGGGCGTGTAAGGTAACTCCGGGAGCATGTAGAAGGGGGCAGCCGTGGCCTTATCTACGAACGATCCTTGTATCCACCAGGAGTAGAAGTGGGAAACCATTTCCGACAGGGGGGTGGGGTCAAGTTTATAAACTTCGATTGGGTTCCTAACTTTTCTCGTTTTAGGCTTTGAAGCTTAAAATAACATGGTACTACAGGACTAACGATACATTAAAAAAAACGTTAATTTGATAATTTTTATTCATTAATCCCAATGAACCCTCCGGAATTGAAATCACAAGTTTTTTATAAACATCTTTAAGATGTTAATGTTTGACTGTAGCAGGCTATGAGATGCTAAATCATTAAAACAGTGTTTCATTAAAATATATTTTTTTTAATATAATTTGAAATGGTCATTATGAGTGGAAAACGTACTCTCACACGCTTCACTGAGCGTTAAAACCTCATTTATTTCTCCATCGTTCAAAGCGATATTTATCACCACGTATCATAATTAGCTTCGGGTAAGAATGTAAACAAACTTTGTTTCAAGCATGTTCAAAGAATACTTATTAGGAACCCAGTTGTTCACGGAACACAAAAATATCGATATCCAGAGAGAGAATAATTCCTACATTGTGTTGGTTACAACAGTCATAGCACTGCTTGGCTAGAAGTAGTAGCCCATTGTGTGTTTAGCAGAAGCACCCCTGGCGCTGTGAGGTTTAAAATACAAATACAATCAGGATATGAATATGAATACAAAACATAAACAATAGTGTTGTCAACGTCGAGCTAAAGAGCGCTGACTGCAGGGTGCATATAGAGGTTTATTGGGGAGGGAGTTTCGTGCCATAGAATAGTCCCGAAAGGTGTGGGGGTCCGGGTTCCTCCCTGGGATACTTTTGTATAATTTGGTGCAAAATTATGAGTTTTGAGGCCATCTAGCATCACTTTTTCAACCAATTTGTTGTGAATTTTATAAATGATTATTGTCAAACACATGACCTCGCTCTTCCGCCGCTTAAAAGCTCAATAACTGTTTGGATTTGGGGCACATGACCTCGCTCTTCCGCCGCTTATAACCCCAATAACTGTTTGGATTTGGGGCACATGACCTCGCTCTTCCGCCGCTTATAACCTCAATAACTGTTTGGATTTGGGGCACATGACCTCGCTCTTCCGCCGCTTATAACCTCAATAACTGTTTGTATTTTTGACATGACCTCGCTCTTCCGCCGCTTATAACCTCAATAACTGTTTGTATTTGGGGCACATGACCTCGCTCTTCCACCGCTTATAACCTCAATAACTGTTTGGATTTGGGGCACATGACCTCGCTCTTCCACCGCTTAAAACCTCAATAACTGTTTGGATTTGGGGCACATGACCTCGCTCTCCCGTGCTTAAAACCTCAATAACTGTTTGGATTTGGGGCACATGACCTCGCTCTTCCGCCGCTTAAAACCTCAATAACTGTTTGGATTTGGGGCATATGATCTCGCACTTCCGCCTCTTATAACCTCAATAACTGTTTGGATTTGGGGCACATGACCTCGCTCTTCCGTCGCTTAAAACCTCAATAACTGTTTGGATTTGGGGCACATGACCTCGCTCTTCCGTCGCTTAAAACCCCAATAACTGTTTGTATTTGGGGCACATGACCTCGCTCTTCCACCGCTTATAACCTCAATAACTGTTTGGATTTGGGGCACATGACCTCGCTCTTCCACCGCTTATAACCTCAATAACTGTTTGGATTTGGGGCACATGACCTCGCTCTTCCGCCGCTTAAAACCTCAATAACTGTTTTGATTTACAACTTACACTATTATATAGAGTCAAGGATTCTTTAAGCATTACCAAATAAGTTTATAACTTCATCGTCAGTGATTTGTATGTCTTTGAGAATAGATAACAATGCAGACCTATGAGTCTGTTTACTGATGTAGAATTTCTTCAAGTATGTTCTCAATCCACTCAAACTCCAACACTATTCGGCGGTAGCTATAGAGACAGGCAAAATTGCCAAAAGTTTGATAAGGGCGTACAAGTAAGGGAAAAAACTTTCAGCACACGCTTCAAGGGCACTTATTGCTGATCTTGGTAGGTTCTTAAGAGCGAAGGCACAGGAGGTTATATTATGAGATCAGAGAAAACTGACTGTCAAACTGTTTCGTACATCACTCTAGCGTTGCCTCGCTTTGCTACGTTGCCATATGTCGCTTTTTAACAATAGTACATTATAACTATATTAGTATGTAATGTTTTAATTCATAAATAAATATTATATGTGACAACATTTTAGGGAGGTAGGGGGTGGGGGGTGGGGGGTGGACGCTGCTGGACTGTGTTTACAAACTCTTGAGCAAGACGCGTGACATTGAGCTTGTCAACCATTTCCGAGTAGGTGGCTAGTAGGCGGCAATGATTCCGTGTTCCGTCTAATTTGTCACATCGTAGATCGAAGGTGGTCTCATCACCAAAAAACTTCTCTCTGCAGACCAGCTTGAAGCAGGTACGCCGAGCAGATTCACGGTCATCACAGTGACAAAGTACAAACTTCACAAATTTAAACGAATTAGGCTAATCAACAAAGTTTAGACAGAAACTGATGAACTGCTGTAGTTTCACCGATTTGGATAAATACGGCACAAGCGTAGCACCAAATGTCGAACATCTGAAATCACGTGCATCATTGCTTTTCAACCCTTGTCGGCGCAACGCAGGGCGCATGCGTAGGGTGTGCTTAAAAAGTGAGATGCGCCAGGGAAGAGTCATGTTATTTTACCTTGTTCATTAGCGCGCGCTGTTGTTTCCGGGCAGGAGTAATGATTTTGTGTGTCCCAGTACCTTACCTCAGATTTAAACCAGGGCTCATAAATAATAGTTGCACGTGCCTGGCCGTGCCACAGGAGACGCGGGTTCGATCACGATTATGGTCACATTTTCAAGTCTTAATCACCAGTACGTAAAAGGGTTGAATATGTGTTGATTTTTACACATGGGAAATACCTTAAACTTCAACTGTAGACTAGGCACCATTTAATAGAAATCTATAAGATATGAGTATTACAATTTTGAAATTAGGAGAAAAGATAACATCTTTTAATATCCATCTTCAGAAATGCCCGACTTAGCAAGATTACATTAGATTTTGAAGTATTTACTAATAATCCAAAATTTAAACGTGAATATCTTTAAACACCAACCAGTTGAAAGTCTACTAACGGAACAAAATCGTCTACCATGTTTAATACCACTTGCCTATCCATATTCTCAAGCGTTATCACACTGATCTACAACGAAATGTACTTAAAATTGATAGTATTAGGCCCATAGACACACGTCTTTTCCGGTTGAAAAAGATATCCTTTTTTTTTACCTTTATCTGCGTTTGCTGGATACAGTTGCTGTTACTTTTGACTAGCGACATTATGGAATCTTACGCCATGCAAGGACAGAAACTCCATTAATATGTTCATTTTTATGCGTTAAAGAATGCCAAAAAACATTTTTTGCAATTTGAGCCCTCAGATAGGCCTGCGATTCAAAGTACAAATTTCAGTCTCGTGTACGCTACATAACCGGACAAGTGAGGTCCGTTCGTAGTTGGGCAATATTCAACCGGATTTTTTTGTAAGCATAATGCATGCTTGATATATTATTCAAAAGGTCTCTCTAAAGGGGGATGCTTCAATGTGTTTCAAAGAACTTCTATAGATGAACTACTCGTTCCCTTTAGAGGAAAGTGTCCTTTCCGACAGTGAATCCTATATAAACGCAACAAGTACGTCTTAACAACCTGGTGGGCCTGTGATTTTAAAACGTCCTATCCTCAGAATGGTTTGCCCTATATCGGTAAGGGCAGTGCCGATAGTGCTCCTCTTTGTCTACGGTGTCGAATTGTACTGACTCTAATTGTTCCATACCAGAAGAGTAGCAGAATCATCACCTGTGATATCTAGTTCATCGAAATGGGGTTATGGCACGCTGCTGACAATGTCTTTCAAAAATTACTTCCTACTACATAAATCTATACTGTTTGATGTCAACAGATTCCTTTTCTGTAGAAATGGTTTCCTTGCCTGTGCCAACCTATTTTTGATATCCTCTTTTCTTTGTCCATCACTGGCTTTTTTGCTTCGTAAGTAACAGAAGTCTCCTATTTCCATTAGCTTTTCACCTGCCAATTTGTCCTCCATAGGGGTTTCTGATTTGTTTCGGCTGCATTTCACATTAATTCTGATATCACCTTAAAATGTTGCCTGGTGATAGATAATACCATGATAAGTGAATATTAAGAACCTGTTACGTACAAACCCAACAGGGCAGCCAAGCAATTCTAAGTTATTTAGAGTTTATTTGCGTCTTAATCTGATGAACGTAGTAAATCCGAGCACGGTAAATTATTATACAAGATTAATCCACTGGCATCTAACATAATTCAATTGTATTTATATATTCAAGATGGGGGCTGTGGGGAAGTTTATAATAAAGTTTTCTTTGTGTCCTAATCGGATGATCTTACTGAACGTTTGTATGATGAACCAAAGCAATAATCTTCATTTCCTGGTGAATAACTCTCTGGTTTACATTTAGAATATACCAATATGGTGATCGTCCGAAATAATTTTCCGGTTATCAATATCTGCGAATCTATTACAGCAAACGAACTGAAATTTTGTAAGTTGATAGAGACCATTTATGTAAGTCCACCTATGGAACTTTTAAAGCCTCATGAGCATAAAAGTAACATGGTGGCGACGCAAAATTTAACTATTTATATGGATATTTGTCACGAATTAATCATACAGGAAATGTGAATCACGGCAAGGTGTATCTTCATACAAGGCTGAATATTTTGATATATAAAATAATTTAATTTATATGAGGACTTAAAATTATCGGTTGTGCAAACTCTTTACAATCACATACCGGTACATTATTCAATTCTCCTGTCTTCAGAAGTGACTGAATTGTAGATTGTTATAATGAACACTGGTTCACAATATATCTAAAACGATTCAAGCAATGCATCTGGAATTGTGTAGTGTGATAGAGAACTATTAGGCAAGTGCATGCATGCGTAACTGTTAAAATCATGAGAACAAAAATAAATAAATCTACTCTCAAATGATTGTTATATTGTCAAGTGACCATTCTGGTGATTAAAACCTCCGAGATAATTGAAACATATGAGAGCGAATCATTTTTCAAAGGACAGAGTAGATAGTGTTAAACAATTGGAGATGGCATTAGTAGAAAATTTTAAATAGTATTATATCATTTCTCGTAACCTATTCAAGCCATGGAGGAGGATGATGGGCTATTATAATAATCATTATCAAATGGCACTAAATTCTGTAGCTTACTTTGCGTTAAAAAAAATAAGTCAAGCAATTCTTATTTCATACGATACAAACATTGTTTGAGCTCCAACTATTGATTCCAAAGAGTAACTGATTTTATAGTGAATTTGATCAAAGATTGGCAACACTCTTACTATGCAAGAACGTTCAATATTGTTTCTATGAACACACGCCGTGTTCACATTGCGGTTGTGAATTATGAATAACAAAAAATTATTTAAGGGCAATAAAAGTAAAGAGAATTTTAGAAGTTTAGAGTTGACAACATGGAGTTTAGAGTGGAATAAATGATGAAAATCTGCGTGAATGTTGACCGAATCAACGAGCAATGTTGACTCGGTGCGCGCTAAATTTAAAATTTCATTGTGAATGCAAGTCTCCAACGAGATGTCGACACAAGGAAGGACGGATCGTATGTCACAGAATTCCGATTTTGAATATTTAGAAAGAACACTTACATTCATTGAAATGAAATTCTAACCCTCAAGAAATGGAAATGCGCCGTAAATAGTAGAGAAGATTTACCTAAATTCAGTGATAGTACTGGTCGTAGGTTGATGAAGGACTTATACCTCTATTTCAAGCGATGGAAATGAGATTCAGCGTTCCTTGGCCATTACGTTGTCAGTAGATCGTGGTTTCCTTCTGAATTTCGAGGCTATGTGTCGTAAACCTTCAAGGATCTCTCAGTTATAAGCTCCCAATTTCCCCGCCTCTACTTTTGATTTCACCCAAACAAAGATGATCTACGGCTGAGAGTTGCTTGAAGGGATAGAAGGACACGCGTAATTTGGTCTTCTTATTCATTGTTTATATCATATGTCACCTAAGACAATTTAAGTTTTTATAAAGAAAATAAGACCGGATTCTAGCTCTGCTAAGAGGGTTCGTTTTTAATAAACTCAGCGCCTCAGAAAGAGTTTCGTAAGCGGGAGAGACCATGTGCTGCAGCATGGGCGAGAGGGGAGGAATGTTGCTCGTTACTAAGGAAATGTCCACATCGGCTCCTACTGAAACAGCATTGCGTGTGAGAGTCCATGTGCTGCAGCATGGGCGAGTGGGGAGGAATGTTGCTCGTTACTAAGGAAATGTCCACATCGGCTCCTACAGTAACAGCATTGCGTGTGAGAGTCCATGTACTGCAGCATGGGCGAGAGGGGAGGAATGTTGCTCGTTACTAAGGAAATGTCCACATCGGCTCCTACTGTAACAGCATTGCGTGTGAGAGTCCATGTGCTGCAGCGGGGGCGAGAGGGGAGGAATGTTGCTCGTTACTAAGGAAATGTCCACATCGGCTCCTACAGTAACAGCATTGCGTGTGAGAATCCATGTGCTGCAGCGGGGGCGAGAGGGGAGGAATGTTGCTCGTTCACATCGGCTCCTACTGTAACAGCATTGTGAGTGAGAGTCCATGTGCTGCAGCATGGGCGAGTGGGGAGGAATGTTGGTCGTTACTAAGGAAATGTCCACATCGGCTCCTACAGTAAGAGCATTGCGTGTGAGAGTCCATGTGCTGCAGCGGGGGCGAGAGGGGAGGAATGTTGCTCGTTCACATCGGCTCCTACTGTAACAGCATTGTGAGTGAGAGTCCATGTGCTGCAGCATGGGCGAGTGGGGAGGAATGTTGCTCGTTACTAAGGAAATGTCCACATCGGCTCCTACAGTAACAGCATTGCGTGTGAGAGTCCATGTGCTGCAGCGGGGGCGAGAGGGGAGGAATGTTGCTCGTTCACATCGGCTCCTACTGTAACAGCATTGCGTGTGAGAGTCCACGTGCTGCAGCGGGGACGAGAGGGGAGGAATGTTGCTCGTTACTAAGGAAATGTTCACATCGGCTCCTACTGTAACAGCATTGCGTGTGAGGGTCCATGTGCTGCAGCACGGACGAGAGGGGAGGAATGTTGCTCGTTACTAAGGAAATGTTCACATCGGCTCCTACTGTAACAGCATTGCGTGTGAGAGTCCATGTGCTGCAGCGCGGACGAGAGGGGAGCAATGTTGCTCGTTACTAAGGAAATGTTCACATCGGCTCCTACTGTAACAGCATTGCGTGTGAGAGTCCATGTGCTGCAGCGTGGACGAGAGGGGAGGAATGTTGCTCGTTACTAAGGAAATGTCCACATCGGCTCCTATTGTAACAGCATTGCGTGTGAGAATCCATGTGCTGTAGCGGGGGCGAGAGGGGAGGAATGTTGCTCGTTACTAAGGAAATGTCCACATCGGCTCCTACTCTAACAGTATTGCGTGTGAGAGTCCATGTGCTGCAGCGGGGGCGAGAGGGGAGAAATGTTGCTCGTTACTAAGGAATGTTCACATCGGCTCCTACTCTAACAGCATTGCGTGTGAGAATCCATGTGCTGCAGCGGGGACGAGAGGGGAGAAATGTTGCTCGTTACTAAGGAATGTTCACATCGGCTCCTACTCTAACAGTATTGCGTGTGAGAGTCCATGTGCTGCAGCGGGGGTGAGAGGGGAGGAATGTCCACTGTCCTCGTTACTTAGGAAATGCTCACACAGGGGGTGTCAACAAGGTAGGATTTATTTGGAACCATCGGTGTAGTACGTCAGTCAGTCGTTTGGAGCGCAGTATATCCTGTTGCCAACATATGCATGATACAACGTTGTAATTAAATTGCAAACATAACACTATATTTAGTCAATAAATATACACATATTTCCTAATTGACATTTCCTTGTAATTATCTTGCTCACAGACGATAATTACGGCACTTATCATTAAATAAACATTATTTCTGCTGGGTTGGCGGCATTGATCATGACCATGGTCGCTCTTTTTATATGTGTTGCATGTTGTAAACAATATTGGCCGTATATAAATAAGCTAATGTTATGTTCTATCTCATGTTTCTAGTATCAAATCGTCTTCGTGGTAATGAGAAGCGAACGGTTCTTCTTCTGCTACGCCAAGTAAGTACGCTTATTTTGAGAATTTAAGTAAAAACATGTTTCTGCGTGTGCAAAATATACCGTAGCCTAGTTTTGAATTTATATTAGACGCAGTGTACAGGTGTCATTCCACTTGACATATTAATTAACTTTCACTATTATTTATCCCACAGGTCCTCCAAATTCTGTGAACAAACAAATCGTAAATTGCTGTTCTCGAAATAGCAGAGGAATGTGGCAATTAGGCCTACTCTCCTTAGAAATGACCAGGTAAGAGTCTATGTTACCGTAATGTTTTCAACTTGATTACATCTTGCAGAGATACGTCCAGTACCATGAGCCTATTGCATATGTGTACTCAAGTTCTTGAGGAGTGTTAATAATTCATTTTACATTGCGGTAGATTAAAAATGTCATGATTCTTGACAACGTGTCGAAGCTTTAATATTTTCCCCTTCCTTGAATTTCAAATTATTATTGGTACCGTATTCAAAAAAGATCAGTTCTTGTACATGTTAGTTACTGGTGCTGTGGCAAGTACCTATTCAGTTGGAAGAATAGGTAGTAATGCCATTACTGATGTAGAACTGTAATTACAGGTTCTAAAATCTTAACACACACTGGTCCTGTGGGTGGCTGTGTGCTCTTGTTCTGTGGAGCAAAGTCCAACATTAAAATTTATTTCAGAGGTCTAAATTTTGGTCAAATTATACAAATGAACGAAGACCCAAATGGTGAACGCATTTGTACTCTTAATTTGACGATTATTAAGTTCATCAGAATGGTTTCATTTTGAGCGTAAGTTGTTATTTTAGAATAGGCTATATTTATTTTTCTTCCCATTATTCCATAATTATTTTTAGAAAATTCAGCTACAGCACTGTATTCATGTGTTGCAAAACTGTTTCTCTCTGGCAGAAGAGTAAGAATAGAATGAGAAATGCTGATACATCTTTCAGAAGGATGATACCTGCAGAACCAGTAACAAAACCACTCACCATATCTAGAAGATATGCTGGAGTTACCCTTGAATTGTTGTGTAATAGAAATTATTGGGAAGAAATATTCCCTAATCATAAATTTTGTAAGATCTCTTGGTCCAAATCCATGAATTACCGGTAATGAAATTAATGAATTTTTATTGGATAATGTGTACAGGCCTAATATGTGGCTCCATCTTTTCTTTTATGTTGGGGGAGGGATACCTCCCACCTCCACCCCCTTGCCAAATATCAAGCAATTTGGTGGGATTGTGGGTATTTGTGATTGATGTGATGGTACCAAGTGGACTCACATGTGAATTAGTCACAGATTTAAAATTTTAGTTATTTACTGAAAGGTGAGAGTGGCAATCTTATGGAATGCATCAATCTCAGATGTCCATTAATAAATAAGCTTCTGTGTCTTACTAAAATAAATACTAATCAGTTTTGAAGGGGTGATAAGTCATAAAACAGTGTAAAGAAGATTGGTTAATATGTTTATGTTCGACCCTGGCGAAATGTAAATATTATATGTCAGAAAATATAATGAGGCTCATTATAGTACAAGTTTGTGCTTTTGTTTCTTGCCCATTCATCGCTGGCAGCCATGTTCCTCAAGCGCATGAGGTCTCTTCAACTGTTACTTAGGTGCATACATTGACGTCACGTTCGTGTTGCCAACATGTAAGATAGGCCTACAAAATACACCTGTCATGAGGTAGGTCCGTGCTATCTAGTAATTATTGGTACCATATACGTGGGGTTGGCAATACTGTACTTGTGCATAATTCACGCGGATAATGGCTGACACAGATGGAATATAAGTTGTGATCAAAAAAAGAGAAAGGTGGGTGGGTTATAGACTGCTGAGGAAATTAGCCAAAATAACTACCTTCTGTAATGATACAAATTGGATCTGGAAATTATGTACGGTAACTTAGTTTACTCCTCCGCTATCTATAACCCACCGCACCATTTATTAGATCACGACTTATATAGTAAAATTCCAGCTGTGTCGACCATTATAGCCTACGCGTGAATTATGGACACATTTATTAGAATGCGTATATATTTACCATTTTATTGTTAACCATATTGGCTGGTGATACATTTGATGAACCACCGCCTTGTCAATACTCTGATGTAATATTTATTAAACGATGTAGGCTACATGTTTTGGCATTACATTGATACCGGTGCTGTACCTTCTTCAGCATCAGCGTAAATGGATTATGAACTAGTTTACCAAGTGTTAAGAGAAATTGATATCCTTAAAATAATGTAATTTAAAGTTCCTTATTGGTTCGTATTTAGGGTGATAGCAAATTCTTCAAAACTGGATCAGCGATATACCATAGTATTTGAGTGTAAAATACTTAGAAGTTGTTGCATTAGACTGTGCCATTGGAATTGCGATGGACTGTAGTGATTTTGTTAACATCGATAGAGGAATTGAGATGTCTATGTTCGATATCTGCCATTGCCAAACTATTATTTGCCAGCTTATTCTCTTTGTAGTTGTTCAAATAGCTCCAAAAGAAATATTTATTTACTCCACAAAGCTCTTAACTTAATATGTAGGCCTATATCATTTTGTGTAGTTAAATGAACGATTCCTTGCATAAAAGTTTTAATCGTATTAATGCTATGCTCTCTTGTGTCCAGCAGGTTTCATCTGCATCGGAGTTGAAAAATGAAATTCTTCCAACGATAATTGTATCTGGATCACCTATTGCTAGTGGCATTGCAATGTATAACATGGTTGCGAGACCAGTGTCTATGAACTTATGATATGTGCACATACAAATGCACATATTGGTTGCAGCATTAAGATATAACTAGAAAACATTTGTGTGCTTTATTTTTGAGATACTGGTATTCAATTTCACAACATTCTGATCACAGTACAATGTCCATATGCTACAACCATTATGTGCATTTGTAAGTAGTACACATAACATGATAAGTTACTAAATAACCTAATGGTCACAACCACGTTATACATAGTAATATAACCAGCAACAGGTGATTCTTAAGATACAATTAACGTTGGAACAATTTCATTTTTCAACTCCGATGCAGATGAAACCTTTCTGACACGAGAGCATTAATTCGATTGAAACTTTATGCAAGGAATCATTCCTAAAACTACACGAAATGATAAACATGTCAAGACTTTGTGCAGAATATATATATTTATTTTGAAGCTATTCGAACAACTACAACGAGAATAAGCCAGCAAATAATAGTTTAGCAATGGCAGATATTGAACGTAGAAATCCCAATCCCTCTATCATGTTAACGATTTCACCACAGTCCATCGCAACTCCAATGCCAGTCTGGATGCAACAACTTTTAAGTATTTGCCTCGACCAAATATTACTAACTTAGATAGTGCTGCCTATGCAACCCAAGTTCTTGTCACACACAGTGCGAATAGTCACACATCAATAAATCTTTCTCTTGACCAATGGGTTTGGCCTGGAACAATAATTAATTAATAGGTAGCGTGATAGCCATATATGCAACCCTGAATTTTGTCACGCAAAGTGGGATAGTCACGCATCCGTATTAACCAAGTTGTGAGGGTCAAATGAAGGTTCTCGTCTCAATCAGTTTTAATAAACAGAATTTTCTCTTCGAATAACATTCCAAATAATAGGCATATTACAGATGAAGTTCGTTCGCTTCACTGAGAAACATGATGAAGATGATGATGAATATTTGTTGCCTAGGTAACCGTATAGGAGGTCTGGATAACAAACTCTTATTGGCATGGTAACTTACAGTATGAAATTTATCTCTAATGAATTATAAGTATAAAGTATAAATAAGTAAGTTATAAATCCTACACGGAAAAGTAATTAACCAATTAATTCAAACAATTATAACTCATAAAAACATCGGATTATGAAACGCAGCAAGGTGAGTGTGCACTGGAGGCAACCATACAAGCGACTGATCG